>NC_069406.1:49078785-49103236 GCF_026875155.1 Cherax quadricarinatus | reverse complement strand
TGTTTTCCACATCCCCCCCAGGCGCTGTATAATCCTCCGGGTTTAGCGCTTCCTTGATTGTAATATTACTGAAGCCCATATGAAACACACAATTTGTTATTATTATTATTATTAAAGATTAGCCGGTATTCTCCCGGCCCGGGCCTTTTCCAAGTGGTGGCCCGGCCTTGGCTCCCTCTTTAGGGAGTGTCTGAGACCTAAGTCTCCCATGGGAGGAGGCACAAGTACCTCCTCATCTTTGGGACCAAGTGTCCCCAGGCCTAGCCACAAGCTAGGCCTCTCTGGTCTGCCATCCCCACCACAAGGGGGCTAATGGGAATGACAGTGTTATGAGCTAAAGGCTAGGACTCAGGCACCTACCCTACCCTAGAAGGGCTGGGCATGGTGTCGATGACACAATTTGTTATGCAGTGTATTACTATGTAGGTTTCTTTCGTGTGCCATTTTTTTTTTTTTGCACCGAAACTATCTTAGCTTACACTAGGTAAAACTGGTCAGTTAGCAAGAACTCATTTAAAATTTATTCCTTTCTAAAATCTTCTCTTATACATTTAAACATATATATTTTTAATTTATGTTAATATAAAAATTTCATGATTTTGTACCAAAAAAACCTTATTATAACAAGCACAATTTAATTTACCCTAATCCAACTAAATATATTTTATATAAGTTTACAATAATTTAATAATAAATAAACACAATGAAATATATATTTTTACTAGGTTTAGAATTATTTTTTGCGAAATTAATGCATACACAAATTTTAGCTAACCCCATTCGGCAAGAAGTGCGTTGTTATTTAAACCAAAATCGCAAGTTTTGCGTATTCGGCACGATAATTATATATATATAATATATATATATATATATATATATATATAATATATATATATATATATATATATATATATATAATAATATATTATATTATAGAGAATATGAATGTGTAAATTCAAGAATTATGTGGATTAAAGTAAAGGTTGGAGAAGAGAGGAATGCAGAGGAGAGGAGAGAGATTTTGGGAGATGTTTAAGTGAATGTATAGGAGCCTTTGAACCAAGTGAGAGAGTAATTGTGGTAGGGGACCTGAATGCTAAAGTAGGAGAAACTTTTAGAGAGGGTGTGGTAGGTAAGTTTGGGGTGCCAGGTGTAAATGATAATGGGAGCCCTTTGATTGAACTTTGTATAGAAAGGGGTTTGGTTATAGGTAATACATATTTTAAGAAAAAGAGGATAAAAAGTATACAAGATATGATGTAGGGCGAAATGACAGTAGTTTGTTGGATTAATGTATTGGTAGATAAAAGACTGTTGAGTAGACTTCAGGATGTACATGTTTATAGAGGGGCCACAGATATATCAGATCACTTTCTAGTTGTAGCTACACTGAGAGTAAAAGGTAGATGGGATACAAGGAGAATAGAAGCATTAGGGAAGAGAGAGGTGAAGGTTTATAAACTAAAAGTGGAGGCAGTTAGGGTAAGATATAAACAGCTATTGGAGGATAGATGGGCTAATGAGAGCATAGGCAATGGGTCGAAGAGTATGGGGTAGGTATTAAAAATGTAGTGTTAGAGTGTTCAGCAGAAGTTTGTGGTTACAGGAAAGTGGGTGCGGGAGGGAAGAGGAGCGATTGGTGGAATGATGATGTGAAGAGAGTAGTAAGAGAGAAAAAGTTGGCATATGAGAAGTTTTTACAAAGTAGAAGTGATGCAAGGAGGGAAGAGTATATGGAGAAAAAGAGAGAGGTTAAGAGAGTGGTGAAGCAATGTAAAAGAGAGCAAATGAGAGAGTGGGTGAGATGTTATCAACAAATTTTGTTGAAAATAAGAAAAAGTTTTGGAGTGAGATTAACAAGTTAAGAAGCCTAGAGAACAAATGGATTTGCCAGTTAAAAATAGGAGAGGAGAGTTATTAAATGGAGAGTTAGAGGTATTGGGAAGATGGAGGTAATATTTTGAGAATTGTTAAATGTTGAAGATAGGGAAGCTGTGATTTCGTGTATAGGGCAAGGAGGAACAACATCTTGTAGGAGTGGGAAGAGCCAGTTGTGAGTGTGGGGGAAGTTCGTGAGGCAGTAGGTAAAATGAAAGGGGGTAAGGCAGCCGGGATTGATGGGATAAAGATAGAAATGTTAAAAGCAGGTGGGGATATAGTTTTGGAGTGGTTGGTGCAATTATTTAATAAATGTATGGAAGAGGGTAAGGTACCTAGGGATTGGCAGAGAGCATGCATAGTTCCTTTGTATAAAGGCAAAGGGGATAAAAGAGAGTGCAAAAATTATAGGGGGATAAGTCTGTTGAGTATACCTGGCAAAGTGTATGGTAGAGTTATTATTGAAAGAATTAAGAGTAAGACGGAGAATAGGATAGCAGATGAACAAGGAGGCTTTAGGAAAGGTAGGGGGGGGGTGTGGACCAGGTGTTTACAGTGAAACATATAAGTGAACAGTATTTAGATAAGGCTAAAGAGGTCTTTGTGGCATTTATGGATTTGGAAAAGGCGTATGACAGGGTGGATAGGGGGGGCAATGGTGGCAGATGTTGCAGGTGTATGGTGTAGAGGTAGGTTACTGAAAGCAGTGAAGAGTTTTTACGAGGATAGTGAGCTCAAGTTAGAGTATGTAGGAAAGAGGGAAATTATTTCCCAGTAAAAGTAGGCCTTAGACAAGGATGTGTGATGTCAACGTGGTTGTTTAATATATTTATAGATGGGGTTGTAAGAGAAGTTAAATGCGAGGGTCTTGGCAAGAGGCGTGGAGTTAAAAGATAAAGAATCACACATAAAGTGGGAGTTGTCACAGTTGCTTTTTGCTGATGACACTGTGCTCTTGGGAGATTGTGAAGAGAAGTTGCAGAGATTGGTGGATGAATTTGGTAGGGTGAGTGCAAAAGAAAGAAAATTGAAAGTGAATACAGGAAAGAGTAAGGTTATGAGGATACAAAAAGATTAGGTGATGAAAGATTGGATATCAGATTGGAGGGAGAGAGTATGAGGAGGTGAAAGTATTCAGATATTTGGGAGTGGACGTGTCAGCGGATGGGTCCTATGAAAATGAGGTGAATCATAGAATTGATGAGGGGAAAAGGGTGAGTGGTGCACTTAGGAGTCTGTGGAGACAAAGAACTTTATCCTTGGAGGCAAAGAGGGGAATGTTTGAGAGTATAGTTTACCAACGCTCTTATATGGGTGTGAAGCATGGGTGATGAATGTTGCAGCGAGGAGAAGGCTGGAGGCAGTGGAGATGTCATGTCTGAGAGCAATGTGTGGTGTGAATATAATGCAGAGAATTCGTATTTGGAAGTTAGGAGGAGGTGCGGGATTACCAAAACTGTTGTCCAGAGGGCTGAGGAAGGGTTGTTGAGGTGGTTCGGACATGTGGAGAGAATGGAGCGAAACAGAATAACTTCAAGAGTGTATCAGTCTGTAGTGGAAGGAAGGCGGGGTAGGGGTTGGCCTAGGAAAGGTTGGAGGGGGGGGTAAAGGAGTTTTGTGTGCGAGGGGCTTGACTCCAGCAGCAGCGGAGCGTGTTTGATAGAGTGAATGAGACAATGGTTTTTAATATTGCGTGCTGTTGGAGTGTACAAAGTAACATTATGAAGGGGTCAGGGAAACCGGCAGGCCGGATCTGAGTCTTTTGATGGAGTACATGCCTGCACTCTGAAGGATGGGTGTTAATGTTTGCAGTTGTTAAGAACTGTGAGTGTAAGCACCTTATGGCAGAAACGGATGGAGTGATGATGGGAAGTTTTTCTTTTCGGCCACCCTGCCTGGTGGGAATCGGCCAGTGTGATAAAAAAAAAAAATATATATATATATATATAATATATAATATATATATTATATATTAATATTATAATATATATATATATATATATATATATATATATATATATATATATATATATATATATATATATATATATATATATTATATATTAATGTCGTGCCGAGTAGGCAGAACTTGCTATCTTGGCTTAAATAGCAACGCTCATCTTGCCATATAAGACAAGTGAAAATTTGTGTATGCAATAATTTCGCCAAAATCATTCTGAACCTAACGAATAAAATATATTTAACTGTGTTTGTTTAGTATTAAATTATTGTAAACAAATCTAAAATATATTTAGTTGGGTTAGGCTAAAATAAATTGTTCTTGTTATAATAAGGTTAGGTAAGTTTTCTAAGTTCCTTTTGATGCAAAATTATAAATTTTTACATCAACATTAATGAAAAAAATATATCTTTAAACGTATAAGAGAAAATTTTAGAAAGGACTTAATTTTAAATGAGTTTTTGCTAATTGACCAGTTTTACATATTCGGCACGACATATATATATATATATATATATATATATATATATATATATATATATATATATATATATATATATATATATATATATATATATATATGTGTGTGTGTGTGTGTGTGTGTGTGTGTGTGTGTGTACTCACCTAGTTGTACTCACCTAGTTGAGGTTGCAGGTGTCGAGTCCAAGCTCCTGGCCCCGCCTCTTCACTGGTCGCTACTAGGTCACTCTCCCTGAACCATGAGCTTTATCGTACCTCTGCTTAAAGCTATGTATGGATCCTGCCTCCACTACATCGCTTCCCAAATTATTCCACTTCCGGACTACTCTGTGGCTGAAGAAATACTTCCTAACATCCCTTTGATTCATCTGTGTCTTCAGCTTCCAGCTGTGTCCCCGTGTTGCTGTGTCCAGTCTCTGGAACATCCTGTCTTTGTCCACCTTTTCAATTCCTCTCAGTATTTTGTAAGTCGTTATCATGTCCCCCCTATCTCTCCTGTCCTCCAGTGTCGTCAGGTTGATTTCCCTTAACCTCTCATCATAGGACATACCTCTTAACTCTGGGACTAGTCTTGTTGCAAACCTTTGCACTTTCTCTAGTTTCTTTACATGATTGGCTAGGTGTGGGTTCCAAACTGGTGCCGCATACTCCAATATGGGCCTAACGTACACAGTGTACAGGGTCCTGAACGATTCCTTATTTAGATGTCGGAATGCTGTTCCGAGGTTTGCTAGGCGCCCATATGCTGCAGTTATTTGGTTGATGTGCGCTTCAGGAGATGTGCCTGATGTTATACTCACCCCAAGATCTTTTTCCTTGAGTGAGGTTTGTAGTCTCTGGCCCCCTAGACTGTACTCCGTCTGCAGTCTTCTTTGCCCTTCCCCAATCCTCATGACTTTGCACTTGGTGGGATTGAACTCCAGGAGCCAGTTGCTGGACCAGGTCTGCAGCCTGTCCAGATCCCTTTGTAGTTCTGCCTGGTCTTCGATCGACTGAACTCTTCTCATCAACTTCACGTCATCTGCAAACAGTGACACCTCGGAGTTTATTCCTTCCGTCATGTCGTTCACAAATACCAGAAACAGCACTGGTCCTAGGACTGACCCCTGTGGGACCCGCTGGTCACAGGTGCCCACTCTGACACCTCGCCACGTACCATTACTCGCTGCTGTCTTCCTGACAAGTATTCCCTGATCCATTGCAGTGCCTTCCCTGTTATCCCTGCTTGGTCCTCCAGTTTTTGCACTAATCTCTTGTGTGGTACTGTGTCAAACGCCTTCTTGCAGTCCAAGAAAATGCAATCCAACCACCCCTCTCTCTCTTGTCTTACTGCTGTCACCATGTCATAGAACTCCAGTAGGTTTGTGACACAGGATTTCCCGTCTCTGAAACCATGTTGGCTGCTGGTGATGAGATCATTCCTTTCTAGGTGTTCCACCATTCTTCTCCTGACAATCTTTTCCATGATTTTGTATGCTATACGTGTCAGTGACACTGGTCTGTAGTTTAGTGCTTCATGTCTGTCTCCTTTTTTAAAGATTGGGACCACATTTGCTGTCTTCCATGCCTCAGGCAATCTCCCTGTTTCAATAGATGTATTGAATATTGGTGTGTGTGTGTGTGTGTGTGTGTGTGTGTGTGTGTAGCGAAATTCCAATCGCTTTCGTCATTTCTCACATTATCGAGGAATTTCGCAATTTTTTCACAGTGGTTGTTCTGTATATTGTGATATCACCTGTTTATTGTGATTTTATTACACATGCAAGGGGGGGGGAGCCATTTGGCCCTTTCGTGAGTCATGCCACTAACAACCACACGGCACTAACAACACTAACAAGTACCACCAGTGTTGAACACAGCTCCAGAGACCAAACAAACAAGTATTTTGATGACATAGTAACATAATGTAGTAGATTAACACTGACCTTTTAATTCTATCCTAGGCTAAATTTGAATCAATAATAGCCAATTTATCTCTATAACAATTAGGCTGATTTCAAAATATATATAGTAATCTGCAGAAACATGTAGATATCCTAAACACTTGTAATCTTATCTGCGCAGCTGAAACACAATAAACATGACAGCGTGTTGTAATTTATTGACAATAATATGGTAATATTAATTTTTAAAGCGAGCGGAAGGCGTCAGTCAGATGACCGACATCAGGAGACATTTGTCTTGTGTCCTGACGAATTTTACCTAGCCTAACCTGGTTTACTGACTATGGCATCAATGAATGTATCGTATTAGATTTCTGATACAGGTTTTTTTTTCATATCGTTCGATTTCCACCCCTCCTCTCCTAGGAAAATAGAAATATAGCTATGCAGATTCTTTTCTTGATATACCAGGTATCCAAGAACTTGTATATTTATATTTCAGTGTTAGGAACTGACACAGTGTTACAGAATTCTGATACATATATTAAATAAAAATCGTTAAAGTCTTACCTGGAGTATACCTGGAGAGGGTTTCTGGGGGTCAACGCCCCCGCGGCTCGGTCTGAGACCAGGCTTCGTGGTGGATCAAGGTCTGTTCAACCAGGCTGTTACTGCTGGCCGCACGTAAACTGACGTACGAACCACAGCCCGGAGAAATTAAAATATATCACATCATGTAACGTGACCGAAAGGTCTGGGTCATATATTCGAGTCATTCATAAGAGTGGGTCATCACATGACTTAACAGCCGAGTCAAGAGTTTACTTATTTCTCCTAACACAATAAAACCTAGCATTGATTAAGTTGCGGGAACATACAATTTTATGTTCATAAGTAAGATACATGTGTAAAAAAAAGGCATTTTATTGGCGAAAAGTTTTGTGGGTAACGATACCAGGGGGTTTTAAAGGGCCCCCAGGTTTTACAATTTTCCCGGGTTTTACAATTTGGCCCTTTTGAAATGTTGTATTGTTTCTGATTACGGGTTTTTTTTTTATTTTTCGGGTTTCCCCCCCTTTTGGGTTTTGGAAATTAGTTTTTAAAATTTTCTTTTCTGATGACACTAACCAAAGGGGAATTGTAAATTTAATTTTTTTAAAATGGCACAGGGTTTACAATTTTTCCCAATTTTTAAAAATAAAATTTTTAAATTTACGGGTTTTTGGGAAGGTTTTTAAAGCCCCCCTTTCCTTGGAAAAAGAAATTGGTAAAAGGTTTCTTTTTTTAACCGGGTTTCGTTTGGCAATTTTACAGGTTTTTTAAAGCCCAGGCAAAATTTTAAACTTTTTAAAAGTGTACCGAAAGGGGTTTTACCTTTTTAATATTTCGGTTTTTCAAAGGGGTCTTACGGCTTCGGGGGTCAAGGTTTATTATTTTTTTTCCCTTTAAAATGCTTGCCCAATTTTCGGGAAAAATTTTTTTCATAAGTAAATACAAATGGTTTACATTTTTTAAATTTTTGGGTATAATTTTTTACCCGGTTTGGGTTTTTAAATTTTCTTTTAAAAAAAACCCTTTGTTTTTTTTAAAAATAAAAATTTTTATTTTTAAAGGTTTTTTAAAGGTTTGGCTTTTTCAATTTTTTTTTGGTAAGGGCGGGTTTGTTGAACAATTTTCGGTTTTGTAAAAAACATTTTTATGTTTACGGTTTTTTAAATTTTAAGGCGTTTAAAGGTTTTAAGGCTTGTTTAAAACAATGTTGAAAGGTTGTTTAAAGTTTGACACGTTTTAAAAGTGTGTACGGGCGTTTAAATGTTGTACAGGCTTGTTGTAAAAGTTTTGACGGGCTTGTTGTAAAAGTTTTGACAGGCTTGTTGTACAAGTTTTTACGGGTTTGTTGTAAGTTTGCAGGCTTGTTGTCAAGTGTGTACAGGTTTTTGTACAATGTTGTACGGTTGTTGTAAAGTGTTGACGGTTGTTGTACAAGTTTGTACAGGCTTGTTGTACAAGTGTTTAAGGTTTTTTGTAAAGTTTTGTACAGGTTGTTGTACAAGTGTGTACGGTTTTTACAAAAGTGTTGTACAGGTTTTGTACAAGTGTGTCGGGCTTGTTGTACAAGTGGTAAGGCTTGTTGTACAAGTTTTGTACAGGCTTTTTGTAAAGTGTTGACAGGCTTGTTGTACAAGTGTTGACAGGTTGTTGTACAAGTGTTGACAGGTTTGTTGTAAAAGGTTTACGGCTTGTTGTACAAGTGTTAAAAGGTTGTTGTAAAGGTTTTTACGGGGTTGTTGTAAAGTGTTGACAGGCTTTTTAAAAAGTGTTGAAGGGCTTTGTTTAAAAGTGTTGACGGGTTTTGTTTGTAAAAGTGTTGTACAGGTTGTTGTACAAGTTTGACAGGTTGTGGTACAAGTTTTTTACAGGCTTGTTGTAAAGTGTTGAACAGGTTTCAGTGTTGTACGGTTGTTTACAAGTGTTGTCATTTTAAAAGTGTTGACGGCTTGTTGTACAAGTTTGTACAGGTTGTTGTAATGTGTTGACAGGTTTTGTTGTCAAGTGTTGACGGGTTTTTTAAAATTTTAGGTGTTGTACAGGTGTTGTACAAGGTTGTACGGCTTGTTGTACAAGTGTTGACAGGCTTGTTTACAAGTGTTGACGGGGTTGTTGTACAAGTGTTGTAAGGCTTGTTGAAAAAGTGTTGCCAGGCTTGTTGTAAAGTGTTTGTAAAAGGCGTTGTACAAGTGTTTACAGGTTTGTTGTACAAGTGTTGCGGTTTTTCAAGTGTTGACAGGCTTGTTGTACAAGTGTTGACGGGCTTGTTAAAAAAGTTTTGGGCAGGTTGTTGTAAATTTTGACGGGTTTGTTGTACAAGTGTTGCAGGCTTGTTGTCAAGTTTTGACAGGTTGTTGTAAAGTGTTGTCAGGCTTTTTGAAAGGGTTTTTGTACGGTTGTTGTACAAGTGTTGAAGGTTGTTGTACAAGTGTTTCAGGCTTTTTGTAAAATGTTGTCAGGCTTTTTGTACAAGTTTTGTCGGGTTTGTTGAAAAGTGTTGACGGTTGTTGTAAAAGGTCGGCTTTTTTTTACAAGTGTTGTCAGGTTTTTAAAAAGTGTTTCGGGTTTCAATTTTCATTTGGCAAGTTTTGTAATTTTGGAATTTTCCCAAAGGTGTTGGTTTTTAAAAAAAAACAGGCCGGGGGGCCCAAAAATTTTTTCCCACGAGCGAGAGAAAAACGACGAACCAACCCACCCGCGTAGCCGAAGAAAAAAACAGAACAGAAAAACAGAACACCCACCCAACCCCAGCAGGGGCAACGCAGCAGCCAGCAGAAACAGCAGAGCACACCCAAACAGCGCAGCAGCAGCACGAGAAAACAGAAACAGCACAGCACAGCCAGCCAGCAAAACAGCAACACCCAAGCAGCGCGCGGGCCACAGAAAAGAGCAAAACCCCGGGCACAGCAGCAGCCCCCAGGCAGCAGCAGAGCAACAGCAGAAAGAAACACACAGCCAGGCAGCGAAAACCCGCCAGCAGCAGCAGCGCAGCAAACAGCCAGCAGCAGCAGCCGCGCAGCAGCAAACAGCAACAGAAGAAAGCAACGCAGCAGAGCAAAGCAGCACAGCGGCAGCACACACCCGAGCAGCCAGCAACAGCAGCAGCACAGCAGCGCACAGCAACAGAAACAGCAGAGCAAAGCACAGACACAGCAGCAAAAAACAGCAGCAAACAGCAGAGCCAGGCAGCACAGCAGCAGAACAGCAACACCCCACCAAAAAACACCCAAAAAGCAGCCCAACAGCAGCAGCAGCGCGCACAGCAGCACAGCAACAAAAAACAGGCAGCACAGCGCAGAACAGCAAACAGCAGCAGCAACACACAAACCACACACCACACAAACACACAAACAACCCAAACCCCACAACAAAACACACACAACACACACAACACAACACACCCAACACAAAAACAAAAACACACACAACACCAAAACCACACACACAACTACACACAACAAAAAAAAAACCACACACCCACAAAAAACCAGCACACTCACACACACAAAACACACACACACCACACCCAAAAAACCCACACCACACAAAACACAACCACAACAACCACAACAAAACCCACACACAAAAACACACACAAAACCACACCAACCCCACAAAACCACAAAAAACACACACAAAAACACAACACAAAAAAAAACCAAAAACACCAACACACACACACAAAAACACAACCACAAAACACACCAACAAACACAAAACAAAAACCACACAAAACCAAAACACACACACCCCAAACAAAAAAACCACAACAAAACCAAAACACACACACAACAAAAACCACCACACACACCAAACCAAAACACACACTCAAAAAACAACACACCACACACCACAACAACACAAAAACCCCACCCCACCCACCCACAACAAAAAACACCAAAACCCAAACACACCAAACACACCAAAAAAACAAAAAACACACCACAACACACAACAAAACACAAACACACAAAAACCAACAACCAACACACCAACACACAACAACCACACACGCAAACAAAACACCACCACCCAAAAAAAACAAAACACACCACACAACACACCACACACAACAAAAAACAAAAAAAACCACACACAAAAACCCAAAAAAACACACACACAAAAAAACCAAACACACAAAAACACACCACAACAACACAAACCAAACCAAAACAAAACAAAAACACACACACAACACAAAAACACAACCACCAACCAAAAACCACACACCAAACACACCAAAACACACACACACACAGCAGCACAAACCACAACACACCAACAACAAACAACAACAAAAATAAAACACAAAAAACAACAAAAACAACAACACAAAAAAACAAAAAACAACAAAAACTTTGGAACTATATCAAAAAAAAAAGAAAATTTTTTTCTGATAGTGATTATCGGTTTTTTTTGCGGAGAAAATGTTAAAAATTTTTTCAGGTGTCCCGGAATGAAATCAATAATTTAGGGACGTTAAAATATACCCCGTGACGTAGAAGTACCTTCACCCGGTTTAGCTACTTTCAGCAGTGCCGAAGATTTAGCTGACGTTGGAGTACTTTTAGTGAGTTGGAGTATTTTAGCGAGTTGGGAATTTTAGCTGACGTTGGAGTACTTTTAGCTGACGTTGGAGTACTTTTAGCTGACGTTGGAGTACTTTTAGCTGACGTTGGAGTACTTTTAGCTGACGTTGGAGTACTTTTAGCTGACGTTGGAGTATTTTAGCTGACGTTGGAGTACTTTTAGCTGACGCTGGAGTACTTTTAGCTGACGTTTGAGTACTTTTAGCTGACGTTGGAGTACTTTTGGCTGACGCTGGAGTACTTTTAGCTGACGTTGGAGTACTTTTAGCTGACGTTGGAGTACTTTTAGCTGACGTTGGAGTACTTTTAGCTGACGTTGGAGTACTTTTAGCTGACGTTGGAGTATTTCTCTCATGGCATTATGCTGCAAAATATTTTTTTTTATATTTTCGTCTTAATATTGAAGCTCACAGCACTATTACAAATTTCTCTGCAATATATTTCATTGCGAAAACGTAACAGGGGGATCGGATATCTCGACGCCTTTCCAAGATACTTCCTCTCACTAGCAGTGCGGGCACCAGTGGAGGCATCAGTGGCAGTGGTAGCTGCAGTGGCAGCGGCAGTGGGTAGTGGTAGTGATGGAGGAGGTGGCAGAAGTCGTCCCAATATCATAAAATCCCAACTGCACCAACGTAGTAAGTACCATACCTTAATACTCATTGTGGCTGCTAGATAATGAGCTTATCAATAGTTTCCCATTATGTAAATTATCCAGTATAGTGGGTTTGTTACGATGGTGACAATTAAATTTTGAGCTATGAAAGAAAAGTAACTAAACCCTAGTGTATCGTAACCCTTTTTTACTAAACCAGACCTAATTAGGGTAATTCTAGGGTGGGTTACTATAGCTTAGGCTGCGTCCCCCCCCCAAAAAAAAATCCAATTTGCACAAAATATAACTAGCCACATTGCAGAACCCATTTAATAATGGAGATTATTATTATTATAATCAAGGGGGAAGCACTAAATCCGTAGGATTATACAGCGCCTGGGGGGGGGATGTGGAAGGCATTCAGGCTTAATTCGAGGAACTGGAGCACAGATCCAATTCCCTAAATCAAGAGCCCCTCACCAACATCAAGGAACCTTCCCTGAGGGGTTAATAATGGAGAATTTACATAAAACTAACAAGGAGCTACATTAAAAATTAACTGAGATAGGGCCTTCAACTCACTATTGTGACCCCTCGAGGGAGGTTCCTTGATGCTGGTGAGGGGCTCTTGATCAAGGGAATTGAATCTGTGCTCTAGTTCCCTGAATTAAGCCTGAGTACTTTCCATCCCACCCCATAGGCGCTGTATAATCCCTACGGGTTTAGTGCTCCCCATAATAATAATTAAATAATATTATAATAATAATAATAATTTAAATAATAATAATAATAATTATACTGTCAGTCCTCACAGGATATATGTACTCTGAGAGATGTATTTTCTTAGCGTATATATGCGGAGAGTTTAATCCCTATTTTAGGGACTAAAACATTTCTTGTTGGTAGTGAAAAAGTTACTTACGTCCTTAATGGACCCTAGCGTAGTCGACAGCCTTTAACCCCAATTATCCACCATAACCAGTCTTTAACTGGGGTGCGTTAGTGGTGAAGGGTCCTTGATCAAGAGAAATGGAGCGACCTCCTCTTCCTTGGATTAAACTTAATTTCCCCCAACTGCCAAGACGTACCTGAAGCTAAAGATTAGTATCCAGATTAAGCTTTTTTTTATGGGTAGTTTTTCATATATTTTTTCAAATCAACGTAAAATAGTCTTGAAAGTCCCTTACCTGTGCTTTCTATGCACGTTATGCACGCTGGCGTAATCAGTCCAACATGCAAGGACTTTTCCTTTTGATATCCGTTGAGTTGGTTAAAAGGACACACACGATAAACAGTTATGATGATAGTTAAAAGGGCATATAAATAATAAAAAAGGCACCTCCAATACCGTGACCTGGAAAACGATACCAAATAACCGCACATAAAAAGAGAAGCTTACGACGACGTTTCGTCCCGACTGGACATTGACAAGTCACACTACAGATGGGAACGAACGAAACGAACGAAAGTTCAGGTAAGATCCAAATGGGTGATGTGAGGAAGGACGGAAAGACGAAGAACTGTTGCTGGTGAGGAGTGTTCTTAGTCGTTAGAAATAGAAGACAGGGCTTAACCCAGAGCGAGGGTATTAGGGGAAGTATTGAGAGAGAAATACAGGCTCTTCTTGTTGGGACTACGGCGGGGACGGAGCGGGAAGGATGGGACATGCGACGTTTAGAAGCTAGAGAGGAGTGTTGAACTGAGCATGTCTTAACCCAAAGGGTAAGGCGAACGGGGATCAGAGAATGGTAACTTGTCTTAGAAGGTACCTCTTGGAGAAGAATCAAGGTTATTGTAAATAGGGTTGGGGAGCAGGTCATGCAAGGAGTAGAAAGAAAGGTTGGAGTTGGTTTTGGGTCTGCGAATGTCTTCGTCTAGGAGAGAGGTTCCAAGTAGTCATCATGCGGGTCACTAGTTTGTCAATCTGTCTGTCACTGAGCGTTTTCCAGGACAGATTCAGCTCAGGGATGTCTAACTGGGCATTGTAGAGACTCGCATGTAGCGAAAGTCACTCCATTGACATCAGCACCCAGGAGTCCTTGTTCTGGACCACGTGCAGTTTAACGTAAGTTTGTTTTTGCTGCATGAGAGACGGGATATGAGGAGAGTAAGTTATCAGCAGACGTTATAAGGATTTGTTTGAGGTGTAGTTTGGTTGCGTTGATTGAGAGGCATGGTTTCTGTTGTAGACGGCCTGCAAGGGCCTTACTTGCTATTGCTGCTGAAGTGAATGTGTCCGTGTAGCGTAGAAGGTAATCAAGATTAACGCAAGGACAGTGAATGATTGTGTCATGGGGATGTAAGTGCAGGTGTCAGTTTCTGAGCTTCGACAGGTAATGGGGATCACGGTTTTATATAGTTAAATATGTAATGCTGGATTTAGCTGCATTTGGGTTTGATCTCCATTTTTGTCACAGATGGCTATCCTGTCGACCTAATTTTGTGTTTTGTTGAGTGAGCTTGTATCTATTTTTGGCAGGTGTATAAGTTGTGTAATGTCGTCTGCATCGGCTAGTGTGATGGGAGTAATTTTTGGTATACAGCGTGTTGAATGTCGTTAGGGTATAAAATGTAGAGGTAGGGCGAGAGGGGACAGATCCGGGGTACATCCAGCATTTAGTGTGATGTAGTCAGAGTAACAGCCTTGGAATTTGATTTCATATGGTTACGGCCGTTTAGGAAGTTGCAGAGGAGTTTTACGAGTAGTGAGAGGCAGGTTAGTTAGTGCAGTGTTGTTACTTGAGCCTTGTTGCCAGCAGTGTAAAAGCTTTTTCAACGTCTTTTGGCAACCAGGGGCTGTCCTGTTTCTTTGTTCCTGTGTTTTTGTGGGATGTAGTTGTGAATGATGTTGTTGGCATATTGTGTGGATCTGTGTGTTCTGAAGCCAATAATCTGGACTTTCAGAAAGTGAGAGTTGTGTTCCAGGTATCTGCAGGAGGCGATGGTTGATGAGTTTTTCAAAGCGTTTTCCTATGTTTCGAGGAGGCTGATGGGCGATAGTTTCTAGGTTCAGAATAGTGGTCTTTTTGGGTTTAGGAAGGGGAGATAGCAGTAGCAGCTTCGTAAGAGGGTTGGAAGTACCCTGAGGCAAGGGAGGCATGGAGGAGGTTTTGTGTTAGGCAGTAATGATAGTCGGAAGGTGTTTTAGGATAATATGGTTTTAGGCCAGAGGGCCAGGAGACTGGGAGGAATGTGTTGAGGAGAGGTTTTAATGTTTGTTAGTGGGATGAATTGTAAAAGGACCTGCCTAGGATGGCCATCAGGCCTGCTGCAAGTGTTCTCCTTTCATTTGTTCTTATGATATTATGTCTGTGTTGGTGAAAGGAGAATAGTGTCGAGTTGAGGAGGAGGTTAAGAAGAGTCTAGATGATGTGGCTATCTGGTTTGTTGTTTTTGTGTGGTGTGGCAGTGTTCCAGAGTTCTATGTTATGAATGTGTTGATAAAGTTAGGGTGAGGTCGGGGTGAGGGTAGAAGATGTTCTCCCAGATGTGAAGATGGACTTATGGCAAGCCTATGGGATCTTTATTCAGAAAACGTTTGCCACACGTGGCTTTTCATCAGTCCATACAAGAGGAATGGCGTAAGGAGAGGGGAGTATGTGGTAATCAAGTACATCACCGGGAGTCGATGGGTCAGTCCAGGTTGAGTGGTCTGATTACCTCATTTCTCCTCCTCTCCTTACGCCTTCCTCTTTGTATGTGGACTGATGAAGCCACTGTGTGGGACGAAACGTTTCCTGAATAAAGATTCCATATGCTGAATAAAGTGTCTTCAATCTTCAACTTGTCGGTTTTATCAAACCTTTCATCTCACAGATGTTGTGGAAGATGTTGGTAAGCAGCCTTGCGGTCTGAGTGTGTGGGTGTTGTTGTGGGTGATGTGTTTGAATTTGTTGGTGGGAGTAGTGCATCTTATTTTTTTGATAAAGTTCAGAAGGCTTTTGTGTTTTGATACCGCTGTTTGTCAGGCTTGTTGCTATGAGTTGTGACCAGTGATTGTTGTAGGTCTTGGTCTAGACTGTGTAGAACGGTGTTTATATGTAAGTGAGATCTAATCGAACTTGAATAAATCTGTTATGTGTTGTAGAGGAAAGCGGTTTGTGGTAGTCAGATAATTAGTCTTCTTGCTCTGAGTGTCGACGGTTGCGTTTTTTGAAGGAATACGAGGGTGTGAGTTTTCTTTGGTATTGCGTTTATTGGTTGCTTGTGTAATTGGTGTCCTGGATGAGATCAAGTGGAGTATCTATGGTCAGAGATAGGTTTGTTGTTGTAATCATAGGGGAAGGTTAATATTGTCTTTGTGTTGTTTGAAAAGCATCCAGTCAGCGTTCTGGTAGGACGAAGGAAGGTGTGGTTGATGAGGATTAGGGTTGGAGGAGGATGGCAAGATGACTGGGATGTGATCAGAGCCTGTAATATGGGCAGGTGAGATGTAGTGATTGAAATAGAGAGCTGGCTTCGGTTTTGCCAGAAATGATGTCTGGTTGGCTTGGCCGTGTGATTGAAGACAGGTTATTGAAGTTGGGCCGGATGGAATTAGGTGTTTTATGGTTTGTGAAGTTGAGTTAATGGGTGACCAAGTTGGTTTGTTACTGGTTGAGGAAAGGCGGTGTTGTGTTTGGCATTCATGTCAGCTAGTAGGTATGTTGGTGGGTTGGTGTAGTTGAAAAGGACTAAGGAAAGGATCGTGTATGTTGAGAATAGTGTTTGGTGCGTGTCATAGGTGGTGAAAAAGATAAGGGGCCCAAGCGTGGGTGGGGTGTGTATCCTGACTGCAAGGACAGTGTTGGTGAAATAAAAGGGATTGGAAGAGATTCGTGTTTTATGTGGATTTGAACAAGAGATGGCAACCCATAGTGGGATCATAAGGGACTGTTAGGGCAGTTAGACATAATGGGGATACGTTGAGGGGGGCTTTGAGGCAGGTACTGTTTAGCAAACAATATTGGTCTATCTGCTTCAAAGGTGCTCTGCGCCAGGAGGTGTCTTATAGGTTTGAGTAAGAACGTAATTGAACTGATTCACTTTAAAAGGGATTTTAATGTGTTTTCGTCATAGCAAAGTAATTTCGGGGGAGGTGTTTTGATTATAACCCGTGATGGTGGTGCATCAGTGGATGCGTGTTTGTTAGGTGTTACGGAACGAGTTCCTGAGGGGAAGGAAGAGATAGGAATCTTGTTTTTATGTTCTTTTGTATGTCTGTCAGAAGTTGGGGCAGGTTTAGGTTTTGAGTGGATTTTGTCTGGAGGCAGGTGGTGTTGACCTGGACTGATGTTATTTGGTTGTGGTGAGGGTGGGCGAAGGTAAATGCAGAGAGGAAGTGGAAGCTTTGGAGGGGATGGGAAGTGGAAGCTATGGTACTGGGTGAGGGAAGCGGGAAGATTTGGTTGGGTTGAGGAATTGGGTAGGAGGTCGGTGGTGGGTGTCGTAGCGCCAGCAGTAGGGGTGTTGGTGGGGAGGGGTGGAAGTAGGAAGAGGGTAGGGGGGGGGGGGGGGGAGGAGAGCTGGGGGTGTAGGAAGTGGGGGGTGGGAGAGAGGGTGGAGGTTAGAGGATGTAGGGGGCTTAGAAGGAAGAGGAAGGAGGGGTTAATTAAAGAGGGATGAGTGTTAGCAGACAAGATTAGGTTAAGGAATGTGAGTAGTCTCTGATGGTAGGCTGAGAGATTACCATTCGCCTGAGTGAGGGTAGAGCGGGGGCGGGCAGCAGTGGCCGAGTTGGCAGTTGTTTTGTAGTTCTAGTGTGGGTGTAGCGTGTAGGAAGGAGAGGTGATTGTGATCCTGTGTGTTGGTGTTTGAAGTGCGTTGAGTAGGAGGGCAGACAAAGTGTGCGTGGGGTTAACCCAGGCTTTGGGGTAGGGGTGGGGGAAAAAAAGGGGTTATTGTAGAGAGGGGCAGTGCTGGGAAGGGGTTGGGGAGGGAGGGAGGGTTGCTTCTCTGAGGGTTGTGAGTGAATGTCTTTCTAGGAGGGCCAGGAATTGCCAACTGCAGTGTGTGACCACCGCAGTTAGAACATTTAAGGGGGAGGTTGCAAGTGTTCCAGAAGTGGCTGTTTGCTGAACATCTGATCTGGTTTGTGTGGAAGTGCATGAGATTTTGGCCGTGGCGACGAATTGGCGCATTTCTGACATTGTGTGATGGGGTGAAAGTTTGGTGTGAAGAGGGTGTTTGGAGGAATGCAGATGGTCTTGGCTTGTTTCCTTTGATTGAAGAATGTAGAGCGTCAGAAGGAGTTGAACAGCGAAATTTGAGGATGTGTGTTTGCAGGTGTATATAAATATCGTCAACAGAGATTTGTTTTTTAGTACTAATGTCTTTGATTTAAGTCTTCTTTGTCTGTGTCATAGGCAGTCTGGACGGGAATAGTCTACTGTTTTGCGATCACTGTGATTTTGGCGCACGGAGCTCTGGAGTCAAATAATAGTGAAGCCTGCATTGAGATGGTTTTTTGTCTGGTCTCGGTTGTGGTGTACGTTTCTTAAGAATGTCTGTCAAGAAGTAGTTTGGAATCTGAGTTGGTTTTAAAGACTTTATGTGAGGGAGCGCAGTGATCTGGTTCTACAGTAAATTTCCCAGGGGACCAGATAGTGGCTTGATCAGATTTAAGTATTTGAGGGTTAAGACGAGGAAAGAAATTGGGTAGGAAGAGGTAGGGGGGCTGGGTAGGTAGGCTTAGAAGCAGGAGGTAGACAGAGTAGAGGAGGTGTTGGCAGTAGAGAGTGGTTAAGGTGAAGGAGGTGGAAAAGGCATCGTAAATTAGATGTGGGGGGCCATTTCCTGTGAGAAAAATTGCTAGGCAAGTAAGTGTGAAGTAGACACTCGTTACTTGCCTGGCTATAACTTTAAAGTTTCTTGGTGGATGTCCGTCTATGGAGGGCAAGGACCACTGAGGAGGTGCGCGGCAGCTTGATGGCTGCACTGTATGCCCTGAACGGTGAGGAGAGGCAACATGGCTGTAAGGCGTGCAGTCCAAAAGTACAGGATGTGGCGTTGGAGACATCAGACAGCAACAGGGAGGCAAGTGGGGAGGCTCCTGCCCTCTGGGTAGGCAGGCACCGGACGACACCAATCTGATGGTGAAGACGTAAGGTCCAGTAACTACCAATCGGTTGAAGAGAGATACTCTGGCTGTGAGCGATGAGGAGAGGCACAAAATACTAGCTGAATGGCGAGCAGACTTCACATACAGGCTGAGGCGTGGAGACTTCAGACAGCAACAGGAGTGCAGAGGGAGGCTTCCTGCCCTTGGGTAGGCAGCCACCGACGCACCAATCCTGATGGTGAAGACGAAGGTCCAGTAACCACCACTCGGTGAAGAGAACAACTCTGGCTGTGAGCGATGAGGAGAGCCAACACTAGCTGAATGGCGAGCAGACACGAAACCGTTGAACAAGGTCAAAGTCAGGAGGACAGAGGTCGGAGAGAGTCCTTAGTTTTTTGTTGAAAGTTTTCTTGATGCGATCAAGAGGGTTGGAAACGAGAGGAGTGTAGGTGCGTGAGTCAGAGAGCAAGACATCAGCTTTACGGAGGTAATCCTCGCGATCAAGGATAACTACCAAATTACCTTTGTCAGAAGATAGTATGACAATGTTAATGTCTGGCTCCGCTATGTGGATGACATCTTTGCTCTGTGGCCTCATGACTCCAGTCTCTTCCAACCTTTTCTTGAAGCTCTTAATAATCTTGCCCCTTCCATTAAGTTTAAAGCTGAATGGGAATCTAATTCCCTGCTTCCTTTCCTTGATGTCCATGTCCACCGCTCAGATACAGGTTTTTCCTTTTCCGTTTACCGTAAACCTATGCACAGTGGCATGTACATTCACTACTTTTCCTATCATGCTTTCCCTGTCAAGAAAAGTGTTCTTATCTCCCTCTTTCTCCGTGCCCTCCGCATCTGTGACCTCAGTTCCTTCCAGCAGTAGAAATTTCCACTTTAATAATTCGTTCTCCGTCTTGGCTACCCTTCCCAATTTCTTAGATCTCTGCCTTACGTGACTAAACGCAATTCTGCTATCACATAACTTTACTCATGAGATACTTTCTATCCTCTGCCTTCCATACATTTCGGTGATCTAATTCAACAATTCTCTCGTCCCTTAGACATCAAGCTACCTTCCGCCAGACTAACATTTCGCACTAATCTTCGTTCATACCTCTCCTCCCTTACAGTGTTCCTGGTGTCTACTCTATTTATTGCTCCTCATGTCATCTTCAATATCTTCGCGAGAAGAACTGGTCGATCTCTTTTGGACAGACTTAGGGAGCACAAAAAATTTGTGTTAGGCTTGCCGAACTAACAATGACTATGTTCTGTCAAGTCTGAGATCATAGCCTTCATATTGACCTGGTCTTCTGCTAAAAAACTGTCTTCCCTACTTCAACTCGAACAGTCGCCCCCGTACTAGTTGAAATCTCTCTAATTACATAAACTTTCATTGTATGAACCGTTGCCCTGGCTTAGTCTCTGTAGATGCCTTCCTTCTACCACTACATTGTAAAATGATCCATTATTCGATAATACACACGTCGACTTAACCTGAATCCTCATTTTTTCTTTTTCTATTTTCTACTATCTTCTCTTCCTTTCCTCTTTCTTTTTCTCTGGGTTGTCGTTCTCTCTCCTGTTAGGTTGTTTCTGTTTCTACTTCATTTATTTCACACTCCCTTTTACGAACCTCAGTGCGCTTGCTCTCCTCTGTGGGGCCATCTAGCTTCTTGCAGTGCTCCCCTTCCTTTGTTTTTTGAATGGCTCGTCCTTTTTATTTCCACTTCTACCACTACCACTACTATACCTCTTCTTCTTTAACTACTACTACAAACTACTGATAAAATTAAGACACACGTGCGTGCGTCTGGTTGTCTTTGTGTGGACGTTTCGCCATCCAGTGCTGGCTGGACGGCTAAAAAAGTCTATGATGGGGGATGCCAGGGTGTTGTGCATGTGACTTAATTCATCATTGTTGGTTAGATTTTATACAACTCTTGTACTACTATACTACACTTACTACCACCACACCACCTCTTCCTGGCTATATATAGCGTCTGCTCCTCCTCTGGGAGAACATCTTCCACCCTCAACCGACTCACCCTACGTTATTCAACACATTCAGAACATAGAACATTGGAACACTGCACACACACACGATACAACACCTGATAGCCACATTCATCTAGAACTCTATAACCTCCTCCCAAGAAACTCGACATCCTTTCACCAACAAAGTCATTAAAACTCTCCTCAGACACCCTTCTCCTCCCAAGGCTTCCTGGCGCCTTGCCTAAAACATATTATCCTAAAACACATTCCTGACTCTATCATTATGCTACACACACCTCCTCAATGGCTCCCTTGCCACTGGATACTCCTTACATCTTCAAAGCTGCTAATGCTATCCTCCTTCTAAACACACAAAAAGACCCACTATGCTCCTAGAAATTATTAGCCCTATCTGCCTCCTCGAAAACTTTAGGTTAATTCTTCTGAAAAACTAGCAACCATCGCCTTCGCAGTACCTGGAACACAAACTCCTCACTTGCTGACCTTTCTGTGGCCAGTTTGTTCAGAACACATAGATCCACACAATGATGCATTTAAATCATTCTCAACTACTCCACATAAACATAGAAACAACGAAACAGGGCTAGCCTGGTTGCAAAGACGTGAAAAAGCTTTTGACAATGTTCTGGCCCAAGGGCTCAGTACAAAACTCTGCACTAACTTTAAACCTGCCTCTCACTAACTTCGTAAACTCCTCTGAACTTCCTAGACGGCCGTACCTATGAGAATCAAATTCCAAGGCTGTTACTTGACTACTTCACACTAAATGCTGGAGTTACCCAGGGATCTGTCTGCTTCCCATACCATCTACATTTTAACACTAACGGACATTCAACACCTGTACACCAAAACTCCATCACACTAGCTATGCAGGAAATTAACAAATTATTTTTTCCACCCTGCCATTATAGATACACTCAAACCACAAACACCAAAATGAGTCGTCAGGTAGCCATCTGGGACAAAATGGAGGATCAAATACCAATGCAGCTAAATCCAGCATTACATATTTTAGCTACAGAAAAACGTGATCCTCCATTACCTGTGAGCTCAGATCTGCTGACACCCCGCACTTACATCCCCATGACACAATCTGTCACTGTCCTTGGAGTTAATCTTGACTATTCTAAGCTTACACGGACCACATTCACTCAAGGCATGCAATAGCTAGTAAGGACCTTGCGGCCGCTACAAGCTGAAACAGCCTTCAGGTCAACGCACCAAACTACAACTCTACAAATCCCTTATGGTCTTGATAATTATCTCCTTAGGCCCCTCTCTCATGCTGCAAAACAAACTTACTTAAATGCAGCGTGTCCAGAACATGGAGCTGCGTGGGTGCTTGATGTCAGATGGGTGGACTTCGGCCACATGCGAGTCTCTACATGCCAGATTGACAACCCTGCGCTGAATCTGTACTGGATGCGCTCAGTGACAGACAGTTGACAAACTTTGTGACACGAATGACTACTGGACCTTCTCCTTGACGAAGGAATTTCGCAGACCCACAAAACCAACACAACTTTCTACTCCTTGGCATGATCCTGCCTCTTACCCAATTTACAAAATAACTTGGATTCTCCGAGAGGTACCTTCTAAGGACCCCCCAGGTACCATTCTCTATGATGCACGTTAGCCTTACCCTTTGGGTTAAGACATGGCTCAGTTCTACACTCCTCTCTAGTCTAACGGTCGCATGTCCTTCCTTCCCGCTCACCCCACCGGAGTCCCAACAGAAGAGCCTGAATTTTCTTTTCAATATCTGTCCACGTCGCCTCGTGCTGGGTAAGGCCTTGGCCTATTTCTACGACTAAGGACCTTCCTCTCAGCATGTTCTTCGTCGTCCCGGGTCTTTCCCGCTCTTCCCTTGGGTCTTACCTGACTTTCGTTCGTTAGTTCGTTCCTCTGTTAGTCAATCCCCCTCCAACACATCTTTCGTAGACGGGTCGCCCCTCACGTCAAGAAGTTTCCTTCGATCCCCGTCGGGGGGAACCATTAGTCATCGCCAGCGCTTGACTTACTCCTTCTGATGCTTGCAAACCGTTGAAAGGGGATCAAACCCAACAGTGGAGGTAATAATGACTCTACTAAACTTGCCTTGCTGCCGTTGTAAAGACTTGCCTTACAGGTTAAATTTAAGCCATCAACTCGACGAAAGACTCATTCATCGTCGTCGTCCCGGGACGATTATGAAGCCACAAGCTGATCGCCGACATTTGTGAAAACCCTAAAGGGGACCGACAGTTCCACTCCCTCACCTTTTTTGCTGGCGAACGTTCCTTTTTTCTCAAACGGCTGGACAAACTCGTCACTTCTTGTTGTTAGAAAAAACATATGCAAAGTTAGGTATCTTTATTTCGAAACGTTTCGCCTACCCCAGTGGGCTTTTCATCGAGTACAGAAAAGTTGTAGAAGCAAGATACTTGAAGACGATGTAATCGGGTCCATCACCCTTAAAGTTTTGGGGTGGTCGCCCCTCGTCGCGAAGAGATTGTTTCATACATGGAACATGCTCTTCTCCAGACTGAGGGACTGACCACCTCAAAACTTTAAGGGTGATGGACTGATTACATCGTCTTAAAGTATCTTCTGCTTCTATCAACTTTTTTGTACTCGACTGAAGAAGCCTACTGTGTAGGCGAAAAAGTTTCGAAAAAAAGTCTAACTGTTGCATATGTGTCTTACCAACAACCTGGTCGGTATTTTATACCTTTTAATGTTCGTCATTCTTTAATCGACTGAGGATCTCAGACTCTATCGAGGACAAAATCCTGGGCGTCGATTGAACATATCACCAAATCCCAACGCATCTACAATGCAAGCTAACCTTTTCCAACATCGAGATGGCTTACTAGAGCATGTCTGACGGCCCTATTCCTACATATATCCTCAGTCACATAGAAACCCCAAACGTTTCGCCCCATTCGCCCGCTGGAACTGCTAATCCTATCAAACCCCCAAAGCCTGACTGTCCTCTGAAAGGGAAAAGTACTGCACAAATGCGGTTAAAGACGGCCGACTTCAAGGAAATGTCTACTACCACTACCTCTCCTACCTGCCTCAACTGCAGGGTACTCAAACCCCACCTTGAGCAAAATGCCCTTACGTAAAGATCCCGTCAAAGAAAATCATTGAAAAAACCAAGAGAACAACCCTAAATCGCCAACAACCCCCATTTGCAAAAATTCAATCAGATCCACCGAACTCCTTCAAGTACACAACAATATCTCCCCCCAGCCAGTCCCTCTCTGTCTTCCTGACGCTGCTCCATCCAAGGTGCTATACTGTATATGTAGCAAAACCCCTTACTATGCTGCAAACCCTGGCTCATTCAACAAACAACAATGAAAAGTTTCGCCTAAAAAACAAAAACTTAACTTTTCCCGACTCGCCACCCAAAGACCTCCTCAAGGGTAATTCCAGACTTGTTAACTTCACCCCAACCCCTTGTCCTAACCCCAC
>NC_069406.1:49011465-49078285 GCF_026875155.1 Cherax quadricarinatus | reverse complement strand
TACTTTTGTTTTTTTGGAGTACTTTAGTGACGTTGGAGTATTTTGCTGACGGGGATTTATTTTTAGTGACGGGAGTACTTTTAGCTGACGTTTGAGTACTTTTAGCTGACGTGGAGTACTTTTGGCTGACGCTGGAGTACTTTTAGCTGACGTTGGAGTACTTTTAGCTGACGTTGGAGTACTTTTAGCTGACGTTGGAGTACTTTTAGCTGACGTTGGAGTACTTTTAGCTGACGTTGGAGTATTTCTCTCATGGCATTATGCTGCAAAATATTTTTTTTTATATTTTCGTCTTAATATTGAAGCTCACAGCACTATTACAAATTTCTCTGCAATATATTTCATTGCGTAACGTAACAGGGGGATCGGATATCTCGACGCCTTCCAAGATACTTCCTCTCACTAGCAGTGCGGGCACCAGTGGAGGCATCAGTGGCAGTGGTAGCTGCAGTGGCAGCGGCAGTGGTAGTGGTAGTGATGGAGGAGGTGGCAGAAGTCGTCCAAATATCATACATCCCAACTGCACCAACGTAGTAAGTACCATACCTTAATACTCATTGTGGCTGCTAGATAATGAGCTTATCAATAGTTTCCCATTATGTAAATTATCCAGTATAAGTGGGTTTGTACGATGGTGACAATTAAATTTTGAGCTATGAAAGAAAAGTAACTAAACCTAGTGTATCGTAACCCATTTTACTAAACCAGACCTAAATTAGGGATAATTCTAGGGTGGGTTACTATAGCTTAGGCTGCGTCCCCCCCCCCAAAAAAAATCCAATTTGCACAAAATATAACTAGCCACATTGCAGAACCCATTTAATAATGGAGATTATTATTATTATAATCAAGGGGAAGCGCTAAACCCGTAGGATTATACAGCGCCTGGGGGGGGGATGTGGAAGGCATTCAGGCTTAATTCGAGGAACTGGAGCACAGATCCAATTCCCTAAATCAAGAGCCCCTCACCAACATCAAGGAACCTTCCCTGAGGGGTTAATAATGGAGAATTTACATAAAACTAACAAGGAGCTACATTAAAAATTAACTGAGATAGGGCCTTCAACTCACTATTGTGACCCCTCGAGGGAGGTTCCTTGATGCTGGTGAGGGGCTCTTGATCAAGGGAATTGAATCTGTGCTCTAGTTCCCTGAATTAAGCCTGAGTACTTTCCATCCCCCCCCCATAGGCGCTGTATAATCCCTACGGGTTTAGTGCTCCCCATAATAATAATAATAATAATAATAATAATAATAATAATAAATAATAATAATAATAACTTACTACTGTCAGTCCTCACAGGATATATGTACTCTGAGAGATGTATTTCTCTTAGCGTATATATGCGGAGAGTTTAATCCCTATTTTAGGGACTAAAACATTTCTTGTCTGGTAGTGAAAAAGTTACTTACGTCCTTAATGACCCTAGCGTAGTCGACAGCCTTTAACCCCAATTATCCACCATAACCAGTCTTTAACTGGGGTGCGTTAGTGGTGAAGGGTCCTTGATCAAGAGAAATGGAGCGACCCTCCTCTTCCTTGGATTAAACTTAATTTCCTCCAACTGCCAAGACGTACCATGAAGCTAAAGATTAAGTTTCCAGATAAGCTTTTTTTTATGGGTAGTTTTTCATCTATTTTTTTCAAATCAACGTAAATACGTCTTGAACGTCCCTTACCTGTGCTTTCTATGCAACTCTTATTGCAGCTGCGTAATCAGTCCAACATGAAGGACTTTCCTGTTTGATATCAGTTGTGTTGGGTAAAAGGACACACACGATAACAGTTATGATAGTTAAAAGGGCATATAAATAATAAAAAAGGCACAATACCGTGACTGGAACGATACACAAATAACCCGCACATAAAAGAGAGAAGCTTACGACGACGTTTCAGTCCGACTTGGACCATTGACAAAGTCACACTAACCAGAGGAGGAACGAACAAAACAAACGAAAGTTCAGGTAAGACCCAAAAATGGGGATGTAGTGGGGAAACGGGACATACAAGAACATTGCGGAGGGGAGTGTTCTTGCCCTTTAGAAAAAGCCAGGGTTTAAACCCCACAGCGAGGGCGATCGGGGGCCCGATATTGAAAAGGGAAAAAATTTACGGGCTCTTCTTTGGGGATTTCCGGTGGGGGCAGGGGGAAAGGGAAAGGGAAAAGCAACTTTTTTAAGGGGCTAGAGAGGAGTGTAGAACTGACCCCATTTTTAAACCCCAAAGGGTAAGGGGGAAGTGGATCAAGAATGGTCCCCTTTCATAGAAGGTCCTCGGGAAAATCCAAAAGGTTTTTGTAAATAGGGTTAGGGGCAGACCCAAATGAAAAGGAGTAAAATTTTTGTGTTTTTTTAGGGGGTCTGCGAATGCCCTTCGTAAAGGAGAAAGGGCCAGTAGTCAGGTCGTGCCCACGGGTTTTTTCAATCTGTCTGTCCCCCTGAGCTTTTCCCCGTACAGTTTCACTCAGGGATGTCTAATTTGGCATGGAAAACCTCGCATGTAGGGGGAAGCCCCTCCCTCTGACATCAAGCACCCACGTCCCCTCCTTTTTCCCTGGCCCACCCCTGCAGTTTAAGTAAATTGTTTTTGCTGCATGGAGGGGGAAAAGAGGAAGTAAGTTACAGAGGACGAAAGGATTTTTAAAAAGGGTGTTTTGGTGCGTTGAGAGGCATTTTCAGTTTTGTAGGGGCCTGAAGGGCCTTACTAGCAATTGCATCCCTTGATTAATTTGTGTCCGGTAAGCGTAAAGGTAATAAAAGTTTTAAGGGCCAAAGGGACAGTGACAGATTGTTCATGGGGTTTGAAAAGTGCAGGGGTCAGCGGTTCTGAGCTCACAGGTAATAAAGATCCCCTTTTCTAAAGTTTAAAATATGTAATGCGGGGGTTTTAGCTGCATTTTTTTTGATCCTCCATTTTGGGGTTTCCCAGTTTGGCTAACCTTTCGACCCCATTTTGTTTTTTGGGGTTGTATTGTATCTATTTTGGCATGAGGATAAGTTGTGAATGTCGTCTGCATGGGCAATTGTGTTTGGATTTTTTTTGGTATAAAGGGTTAAAAAGTCGTGGGGTAAAAAAATTGTAGAGGGTGGGGGAAGGAAAAATTTTCCCGGGGGTACCCACATTAGTGTAATTGCAGAGTAACACCCTTTTGGAATTTAAATTTCCCCAAAAAGGGGTACGGCCGCTAGGAAGTTGCAGAGGATTTTTAGGGGGAGTATAAAGGGGCATTTTTAAAAAGTTAGTGAAAGATTTTTACGGGACCCCTTTTGGTGCCAACAGTGTAAAAAAGTTTTTTTCAACCCCTTTTAAACCCAGGCTGCCCTGTTTCTTTGTTCGGGTGTTTTTTGTGGATGAAATTGAAATGATTTTTGTTTGGAAATCTTGTTTGGATCGGGTTGTTCTAAACCAAACTGAATATCAGAAAGTGGGAATTTTTGGTTCCAGGTACGCGGGGGGCGAGGTTAAAGATTTTTTTAAAGGGAGTTTTCCTAAAGTTTCGAGGGGGCCCTGATAGGGCAAAATTGGGTATTTTAAAAAGGAAATCAAGTGGTTTTTTTTTTGGGTTTTGGGAAAGGGGAAGGATACCCAAGAACCTTTTTTTTCGAAAAAGGGGGGGGGGGGGGGGGGAAAGAAGGGCCCCCTTTGGGGCAAGGGGGCTTGGGAGGAGGTTTTGTGGGGCATTAATGAAGTCGGGAAAGGGTTTTTTTGGGATAATAGGGGTTTGGGCCAAAGGCCCCCGGGGGCCTTGGAGGAAGGGGGTCTGGGGAAAAATTTTTAATGTTTGTTTAGTGGGTTTAATTTTTAAAGGACCTGCCTAGTAGGGGCCCAACAGGCCTGCTGCAGTTTTCCCCCTTTTCCCTTAAAGTCTGATTTTTTTAAATGCCCTGTTTGGGGGAAAAGGAAATTTT
The DNA here is from genome assembly GCF_026875155.1 of Cherax quadricarinatus. Classification (NCBI taxonomy): domain Eukaryota; kingdom Metazoa; phylum Arthropoda; class Malacostraca; order Decapoda; family Parastacidae; genus Cherax; species Cherax quadricarinatus. Next base: position 49,074,376 of record NC_069406.1, on the reverse strand, counting down.
CGAGTTTTTTGGGGAGGAGGTAAGAGATTTCTAAAAAGGGGAATTTTTGTTTTTTTCTATCTGGTGTTGTATCTTGTGTGGGTGCGGGTGTTCCATTTTTTCTAGTTTTTAATTTTTGTTGAATAACTTTAGGGGAGGTGGGTGGGGGTAGAAGATGTTTTTTTCCCCAGATGTTAAAATTTGAGACACTTATCCCAGCAAAAAGGAATTTTTATTCGGGAAAACCCGTTTCGCCACACGGGTGGCTTCATCAGTCCAAACAAAGAAAAGGGCGTAAGGAGAGGGGGGAAGAAATGAGGAAAATCATTTCCCCCAACCCTGGAGTCAAAATGTGTTCAGCCCCGGGTTGAGGACAGTTTAAACCTCATTCTCCCCTCCCCTTTAACCCCTTTTCCCCCTTTGTTTTGGACAAATAAGCCACTTTTGTGGCGAAACGTTTCCCTAAAAAAGTTTCCCATATCCCGCATAAGTGCCCTAAATTTTTTTCAACTTGTCGGTTTTTCAAACCATTAAACTCCCAATGTGTTTGAAATTTTTGGTAGCACCCCTTGCGGGTCTGAAGTGTGTGTGTTGTTTTTGGGTGATGTTTTTTAATTTGTTGGTGGAGTAGTGCCTCTTTTTTTTTTTTGAAAAAAGTTCCAGAAGGTTTTATTTGTTTTTGATACGCTTGTTTTGTCACTTGTTGTATGATTTTGACCAGTAAATTGTTGTGGTCTTGGTCTAAACGTGTAGAACTTTGGGTTTCAAAGGGTAAGTGAATCAAATCAAACCCTTTTTTAAAAAATCTGAAAGTTTTGTAGGAAGCGGTTTTTGGTAGAAAATTAATTATCCTTCGCCCCTGGCCCCCCGGTTAAAAGGGAAAACATTTGGGTGTTGGGGTTTCTTTTTGGTATTGGGGTTATTGGTTTGCTTGGGTAATGGGTCCTGGATGAATAAAATTTGAGAAAACAAAGTCAGAGATGGGTTTTGTTTTTGTAATCATAGGTGAGGTTTAAAATTGTCATGTTTTTTTTTAAAAAGCATCCCACCCAGCTTTTCTTGTAGGAAAAGGGAAAGGGGTGGGGTTTTGGAAGGGAGGATGGGGTTTTGGAGGAGATGTTAAAGATGACGGGGGATGTGATCAAGCCTGTAAAAAGGGCCCCGGTTTAGGATGTGGGTTTTAAAATAGGACCGGGCCCGGGTTTTTCCCAAAATAAATTCTGGTTTCCCTTTGGCCCGTTGATTGAAGAAGGTTTTTAAAAGTCGGGCCCGAATAAAATTTTAAAGGTTTTTTTAGGGGTTAGTGAATTGAGAAAATTAGGTACCAATTTGGGTTTTTTATTTTGGGGGGTGATAAAGGGGGGTGTGTTTGGATTCTTTTCAGCTAGTAGGTATGTTGGTGTTTTGGGTGAATTTTGAAGCCCCAAGGAAAGGGGGGTGAAATTTGAAAAAAGTTTTTTGGGGCGAGCATGGGTTTGGTAAAAAAAGAAAAAGGGGGGCCAAGGGGGGTTTTAAACCTGACTGAAAGACAGTGTTGGTGAATTAAAAGGGTTATGGGAGAGTTTGGGTTTTTTAATTTTTTGGATTTGAAAAGGGATGGCAACCCCATCGGGGGGAATCAAAAAGGGCCCTTTTAAGTGCAGTATAACCAAATGGGCGGATACTTTGGGGGGGCTTTGGGGCAGGTACTTTTTAGGCAAAACAAAAACTGGTCTCCTGCTTCAAGGGGGCTCGGCCAGAAAAGGGGCCCTAATGGGAAAGCAAACGTACATTGAACTGAATCTTTTTAAAACCCATAAATTAAGGGGTTTTCGTCATAGCAAATTTTAAGTCGGGGGGGGAGTTTGGTTTAAAACCCGTGATAGTTGGTTCCAAACAGGGATGCGATTTGTGGGTGTTGGGGGACCCTTTCCTGGGGGGGGAAGGAAGAGATTGATCGTTTTTATGTTCTTTTGTATGTCTTCAAAAAGTGGGGCGGTTTAGGTTTGATTTGGATTTGTCGAGGGTGGATTTGGACCTGGATAAATTTTTTTGGTTGGGGTGGAGGGTGGGAAATTTAAATTCAGAGGAATTGGAAGGGTTTTGGTAGGGGAAAGGGGAAGGGAAAAGTTTATGGTATTTTGGGTGAAAAAGCGAAGCTTTGGGTTGGAAAAAGGGAATTGGTTTAAGGGAAATCCGGGGGGGGGTTTTGGTCGTAGCAGCAGCATTAGGGTTTTTTGGTGGGGGGGGTTGGAAGTTTTGAAGGGGTGGGGGGGGAGAGTTTGGTGGGGGGAAGGAAGTGGGGGGGGGGAAAAGGGAGGGGGTAAGGTTGTGGGGGGCTTAAAGAAAAGCAGGAAGGGGGGAAAATTTAAAAGGGGGAAAAATTTGTTAGCGGGAACCAAATTTTTTTAAAAGGACATGTAATTTGTCGGGTTTGGGGTATTTTGAGAATTCCCAATCGCAGAGTGGGCCAGGGGGCCCAGTTGGAGTTTTAATTTTTGTATTCATTGGGGGTTTGGGGTTTTAGAAGGAGAGGGTGATTGAAATCGTGTTTTTGGTTTGGTTTGAAGTCCAGAGTAGGGGGGGCAAACCAAATTCCTTTGGGGTAACCCGGGCCCTTGGGGGGTAGGGTGGAAAGGGTTTTGTAGGGGGGGGGGGTGCAAAAGGGGGTTTGGGGGAGGGGGGGAGTTTGGTTTTCTCTTGGGGGGTGGAGAAAATGTCTTTTCTAGTAGGGCAGGAATTTGCAACTGCAGGGGTTGACCCACCGAAAAAAAGAACTTTTAAGGGTTGGGGGGTTCAAGGTTCCAAAATTTTGGCCAGTTGCTGAAACATTTTGGACGGGTTTTTGTGTGGAAGGCATAGATTTTGTCGGGGGCCAATTTGAAAGCATTTAAGACATTGTGTGGGGGTTAAAAGGGTTTGGAGGGGAAATAGGGTGTTTGGGGGGAAATGCAGATGGTTTTGGCAAGGATTCCTTAAATTAAGAATGTAGGGGCCGTCAAAAGGGGTTTGAACAACCGAAATTTTTTTGGGGAAAGGAAAGAGTTTTTCAGGCCAAAATTTTTCGTAAACAAGACTTTGTTTTTAAGAAATTTAATTTTTGATTAATTTCTTCTTTTTTTGTGCATAGCATTCGGGAGAGAATAGCCCTACCTGTTTTCCCGATAAACTGTGCATTTTGGGGCGGGGTGCCCAGGAGTCCAAATAATAGGGGAAAGCCTCATTGAAAGTTTTTGTCTGGTCTGGGGTTGAGGGAAACTTTTCTTAAAATGTCTGTCAAGAAGTATTTTAAAAACCCTGATTGGTTTTTTAAAGTTTTTTATGCTGAGGAGGCCAGTGACGGTACAGTAAATTTCCAGGACAGAAAGTGGCATGATCAGATTTAGATTATTTGGGGTTTAAGCAAAAAATTTTGGGCTTGGAAAGGGGGGGGAAGGGTAGGCCTTAAAGCAGGAAAAAACCCAAGAAAGGGGCAGGATTTGGGCCGGGAGGGGAAAAGGGGTAAGGGGAAAGGAGGTGGAAGGCATCGAAAATTAATGTGGGGCCAATCCTGGAAGAAAAATTGGCTGGCAAGTACGTTGAAGAAAAACACACTACTTCCCGGGCTAAAATTTTAAAAGTTTTTTTGTGGAGCCCCGTCTGGGAGGCACAGGACACTGGGGGGTTCGCTGAAATTTGCTGGACATTAAAATGCCCTGAACGGGAGGGGAACAACACTGGCTTAAGCGTGAAACCAAAAAACGTACGGGCTGAGGCGGGAGACACCCAAAAACAGCAACGGGAGTCCCGAGGGAGGCTTCCTGCCCTTGGGAAAGGCAGCCACCGACGCACCCAACCCTTTGAGGGGTGAAGACGAAGGCCAGAAACCTACCACTCGTAAAAAGAGAGCAACTCTGGCTGTGAGCGAGAGGAGAGCCAATACTACGAAGGGCGAGAAAGCCCTTAAACCATACGGGCTAGGCGGGAAATTTCAGACACAAACCCGGAGTGCAGAGGGGGTTTTTCCTGCCCTTGGGTGGGGCAGCCACCGACCCCACCAACCCCGATGGTAAAGGGACGAAGGCCAGAAAACCACCCCTCTTGAAGAAAAAACTCGGTTTTTGGAGCGTTTGGGGAAAGACCCCAACACTAGTTTTAAGGGCAAAGGGGAACACAAACCGTTGAAAAAGGGGAAAAAGTCAGGAGGACAGGGGTCGGAGAAGTCCAAGTTTTTTGTTGAAAGTTTTCTTGATGCATCAAGGGGGGTTGGGAAAACGAGGGGAGTGTAGGGCGTGAGTCAGAGGCAAGACATCAGCTTACAAAGAAAACCTCGCGATAAAGGGGATAATTTCCCAAAATTTCCCTTTGCAAAGAAAGTATGACAATGTTAATGTCTGGCTTCCGCAAGGGGGGGAAAGACTTTTCTTTTCTCTGGGGCCCCTTTTCATGATTTCCATCCCCTTCCAACCTTTTCTTGAAGCTCTTAATAATCTTGCCCCTTCCATTAAGTTTAAAAGCTGAATGGGAATCTAATTCCTTGCTTCCTTCCTTGATGTCCATGTCCACCGCTCAGATACAGGTTTTTCCTTTTCCGTTTACCGTAAACCTATGCACAGTGGCATGTACATTCACTACTTTTCCTATCATGCTTTCCCTGTCAAGAAAAGTGTTCTTATCTCCCTCTTTCTCCGTGCCCTCCGCATCTGTGACCCTCAGTTCCTTCCAGCAGAAATTTCCACTCTTCATAATTCGTTCTCCCGTCTTGGCTACCCTTCCATTTCATAGACTCTGCCCTCTCACGTGCTAAACGCAATTTCTTCTCTCCCAAACTCTCTACTCATGAGAACTCTTCTATCCTCTGCCTTCCCTACATTTCCGGTCTTTCTAATCTCAACAATTCTCTCCGTCCCTTAGACATCAAGCTTACCTTCCGCCAGACTAACACTCTTCGCACTAATCTCGTTCATACCTCTCCTCCCTCTACAGATGTTCCTGGTGTCTACTCTATTTCTTGCTCCTCCTGTCCTCTTCAATACTTCGGAGAAACTGGTCGATCTCTTTTCTGACAGACTTAGGGAGCACAAAAATAGTGTTAGGCTTGCCGACACTAACAATGTTCTTTTCTGTCACGTCAAGATCATAGCCATCCTATTGACTGGTCTTCTGCTAAAACTGTCTTCCCTACTTCCAACTCGAACAGTCGCCGTCTAGTTGAATCCTCTCTAATACATAACTTTCCTTGTATGAACCTTAGCCCTGGCTTCGTCTCTGTAGATGCCTTCCTCTCCCACTACATTGTAAAATGCTCCAATCTTCAGAACACCCGTGACTTAACCTGAATCCTCATTTTTTCTTTTTCTTTTTCTACTTCTTCCTCTTCCCCTTTCCTCTTTCCTTTTCTCCTCTGGGTTGTCTTTCTCTCTCCTGTTCGTGTTTCTGTTCCTACTTCATTTATTTCACCACTTCCCTTTCACGCACCTCTGTGCGCTTGCTCTCCCTCTGTGGGCATCTAGCTCTCTTGCAGTGCTCCCCTTCCTTTGTTTTTGACTGGCTCGTCCTTTTTATTTCCCACTTCTACCACTACCACTACTACTACCTCTTCTTCTTCTACTACTACTACAACTACTGATAAAATTAAGACACACGTGCGGCGTCTGGTTGTCTTTGTTGTGGACGTTTCGCCATCCAGTGGCTGGCTGGATGGCGAAAAGTCTATGATGGGGATGCCCGGGTGTTGTGCATGTGTCTTAATTTCATCTTGTTGGTATTATATACAACTCTTGTACTACTACTACTACTACTACTACCACCACCACCACCTCTTCCTGCCTATATATAGCCGTCCTGCTCCTCCTCTGGGAGAACATCTTCCACCCTCACCGACCTCACCCTAACGTTATTCAACACATTCAGAACATAGAACATTGGAACACTGCACACACACAAGATACAACACCAGATAGCCACATTCATCTAGACTCTCTTACCTCCTCCCAAGAACTCGACACTCCTTTCACCAACACAGACATTAAAACTCTCCTCAGACACCTTCCTCCCAAGGCTCCTGGCGCCTCTGCCTAAAAACATTTTATCCTAAAACACCTTCCTGACTCTATCATTACTGCCTACACACACCTCCTCAATGCCTCCCTTGCCTCTGGATACTTCCCTTCCCTCTTCAAAGCTGCTATTTGCTATCCTCCTTCCTAAACCCAAAAAAGACCACTCTGATCCTAGAAATTATCGCCCTATCAGCCTCCTCGAAACTTTAGGTAAACTCTTTGAAAAACTCATCAACCATCGCCTTCGCAGATACCTGGAACACAACTCTCTACTTTCTGACTTTCTGATGGCCAGTTTGGCTTCAGAACACACAGATCCACACAAGATGCCATTAACATCATTCTCAACTACATCCACATAAACATAGAACAACGAAACAGGACAGCCCTGGTTGCAAAAGACGTTGAAAAAGCTTTTGACACTGTCTGGCACCAAGGGCTCAAGTACAAACTCTGCACTAACTTTAACCTGCCTCTCACTACTCGTAAACTCCTCTGCAACTTCCTAGACGGCCGTACCATGAGAATCAAATCCAAGGCTGTTACTCGACTACTTCACACTAAATGCTGGAGTACCCCAGGGATCTGTCCTCTCCCCTACCCTCTACATTTTATACACTAACGACATTCCAACACCTGTACACCAAAACTCCATCACACTAGCCTATGCAGACGACATTACACAACTTATCACCCATGCCAATATAGATACACTCACACACAAAACACAAAATGAGGTCGACAGGATAGCCATCTGGGAACAAAAATGGAGATCAAAACCAATGCAGCTAAATCCAGCATTACATATTTTAGCTACAGAAAACGTGATCCTCCATTACCTGTCGAGCTCAGAACAGCTGACACCCGCACTTACATCCCCATGACACAATCTGTCACTGTCCTTGGCGTTAATCTTGACTACCTTCTACGCTTACACGGACACATTCACTCAAGGCATGCAATAGCTAGTAAGGCCCTTGCGGGCCTCTACAAGCTGAAACATGCCTCTCAGGTCAACGCACCAAACTACACCTCTACAAATCCCTTATACGTCCTCTGATAACTTACTCTCCTCTAGCCCTCTCTCATGCAGCAAAAACAAACTTACTTAAACTGCAGCGTGTCCAGAACAAGGAGCTGCGCTGGGTGCTTGATGTCAGATGGGAGGACTTCGCCACATGCGAGTCTCTACATGCCCAGTTAGACATCCCTGCGCTGAATCTGTACTGGAAGACGCTCAGTGACAGACAGATTGACAAACTTGTGACACGACATGACTACTGGACCTCTCTCCTTGACGAAGACATTCGCAGACCCACAAACCAACACAACCTTTTCTACTCCTTGCATGATCCTGCTCCTAACCCTATTTACAAATAACCTTGGATTCTCCGAGAGGTACCTTCTATGACAGGTACCATTCTCTGATCCACGTTCGCCTTACCCTTTGGGTTAAGACATGGCTCAGTTCTACACTCCTCTCTAGCTCTAAACGTCGCATGTCCCTTCCTTCCCGCTCACCCCACCGGAGTCCCAACAGAAGAGCCTGAATTTCTCTTCTCAATATCTGTCCCACGATCGCCTCGCTGCTGGGTTAAGCCCTGGCTCTATTTCTACGACTAAGGACACTCCTCTCCAGCACTGTTCTTCGTCTGTCCCGTCTTCCCCGCTCATCCCACTTGGGATCTTACCTGAACTTTCGTTCGTTCGTTCGTTCCTCTGGTTGGTCACACACACACTCCAAACACATCATCGTAAGACACAGTCGCTTCTCACCTCAAGAAGTGTTCCTTCGATCCCCGTCGGGGAGGGGAACCTATAGTCATCGTACCAGCGCCTGACTTACTCCTTCATGATGCTTGCAAACCGTGTAAGGATCAAACCCAACAGTGGAGTAATAAATGACTCTACTAAACTTGCCCTTGCTGCCGCTGTAAAGACTTGCCTACAAGTTAAATTTACAGCCATCCACTCGACGAAAGACTCATTCATCGTCGTCTGTACTGACGATTATGAAGTCACAAAGCTGATCGCCGACACTTCTATGAAAACCCTCAGAGACCGACAGTTCACCATCTCCCCTTCACCTTTTTTTCTGGCGAAACGTTCCGTTTTCGTCAAACGGCTGGAAAACTCGTCACTTCTTTATCGACTGAGGATCTCAAGACCTCTATCGAGTAACAAAATACCTGGGCGTCGATTGAACTTATCACCAAAATCCCCAACGCCTCTACAATGATCAAGCTAACCTTCTCCAACATCGAGATGGCTACTAGAGCACTGTCTGACGGCCTAGCTATCTCCTACTATCATATCCATCCAAGTCACATAGAACCCGAACGTTTCGCCCACATCTCGCCATGCTGGACCTGCTACTCCTATCAACACTCAACGCCTGACTGTCCTCTGAAAGGGAAGAAGTACTGCACAAACTGCGGTAAAGACGGCCATGACTTCAAGGAATGTTCTACTACCACTACCTCTCCTACCTGCCTCAACTGCAGGGGTACTCACCACACCCTTGCAGCAAAATGCCCTCTACGTAAAGAAGTCCTGTCTAAGAAAATCATTGAAGAAACCAAGAAGAACAACCCTAAATTGCCAACATACGCCGCCATTGCAAAAATTCAATCAGATACCACCGAACTCCTTCAAGCTACACAACAATCATCTCCACCCAGCCTGTCCCTCTCTGCTCTTCCTGACGCTGCTCCATCCAAGGTGCTATACTGTATGATGTATGCACACCTCACTAATGCTGCAAACCCTGGCTCATTCAACACAACAATCAATGAACTGTTTCGCCTAAACAACATGCCAAACTTCAACTTTCCAGACTCGCCACCATCACAAGACCTCCTCAAGCTAATTCCAGACATTGTTAACTTCACCTCAACCCCTGGTCCTACTCGTATCTCTGACCAAGACTCTACTCCAGAACTAACACCACCGTCTACTGCCACCTCTCACCACCCACCACCAGCCCAACAAATCACGACCGACCAACACTCCCTGCCTCCTCTCAACACAGTCACAGAAGACGAAATAGTACCAGAACATTATGAACAACCCTCGGACAACGACGAAGTAATAGTCGAAGAAGAAACCACAGGCAACCGTTACCTAAGCCAAGCCTTTAATGGGTCTGTAACCTTCTACACCACCCCCAACCTCCCAACCGAAATGAGCGCAGCTGATATGCTCCACTTAATGAAAGAAGGAGCTGTTAAGTACACCTGCACCAAACCTCACCAAATTCCTTTTGAAAACGCACTATCTTACCCCGTGGCGAATCTGAACTGCTCCAACCTCAGAATGCAACTGTTCCACATGTCCAAGAGAGACTTCAAAAGACTCAAGAGTGGCTCCATCACCAGCGAAGTGTAGCCAAACACACAACACCCTTCCCAACACCTGACGTCCAAACCAGCTCTTCACCTCAGCCTGAAGCATATCAGTCGGCGAGCACTGTCTGCAGTCTGCTCTCTCCTCTATGTCCTCAACACTGTCCACTACACTGTCTCGCAGTGCCACGCAGCTGGGTTTAGCCCTGGCTCTTTCATCTACAACTCAAGACCTTCCTCTCACGACTGTTCATCGTCTGTCCACACTTCCCCACTCACCCACCGGAGTCGCAACAGAAGAGCCTGCTATATGTGTTTTCAATGTCTGTCCCACGATCGACTTAGCTGCTGGGTTAAGCCCTGGCTCTATTTCTACAACTAAGAACACTCCTCTCCAGCACTATTCTTCGTCTGTCCCGTCTTCCCCGCTCATCCCATTTGGGATCTTACCTGAACTTTCGTTCGTTCCTCTGGTTAGTGTGACTTTGTCAATGGTCCAAGTCGGACCGAAACGTCGTTGTAAACTTCTCTCTTTTATGTGCGGGTTATTTGTGTAAAAGGGCATATATAATATTTTGCTTGAGGTATTTCATTCAGGTTTTCTTTAATGGACATCATTCAGAGTTCTTATAACAGCACTTGTCAGCGAGACACGACTGGTTTATAGTCTCCTCTTATTTTACACAAGCACAGAAATACCAGTACAGTCATTAGGAAGCGCTAAATCCATACGGGTCATACAAAGGACGAGGAATGGGAAGCACAGTTTTATTCACAGAACGGGGAGCGACTCCAGTTCCATGGAATATAAGGGCTTTGCCGCCACCAAGGCATCTCTTCCCAGAGGAGAAATATCTGCACAATATTTATATTTCCCGTCATCTGTTCACCAGTTTTAATGAAGTTCCAAATATTGTTTAGGATGGATAGTTGTACATGAATGGTATACAGTACCGACCAGATGAAGAATTAGACACATGTGCAACATCTCGGTGTCCTTATTTGTAGACGTTTCGCCATCCAGTGGCTTTATCAATGCAAATTCAAGGACATAATGGGAAGACTGCGTAACTATATGTAAATGACAAGGTAATCAGTCCCTCAGCCTTAGAGTTGGTGATGAGCGCCGTAGTCTTGAAGACTACGGTGCTCAAAAACTTGTCTTCGTCCTGTGTTATCTCAGTAAGATCAATCACAATTTCTTCAAGAGGTTACACTTTATTTTAGGTCTATTCCTTTGTCACTAAACCCAGGAACGTTATACATAACACATTTTTTCGCGTACCTAGTTTTTCAAATTTAGTTTACTGTTTACAAACCTGAATGCAAGATTTTGTTTCGACTTGCTTTTTTTTATAACTATTTCTTAAGATTTACTCTTGTGTGATTGTTTCTGCGCTTCTATTTGGAGAGCGAGAGACAGTTTAACTCCTTATTATGCACCCATACCCATCCTGTGGGCGGTAGTCAAAGGATTACAGAGGTACATAATGGGTCCAGGGAGAGAGAGATCCTGTAACACATTACCCTGACCACCAGCTGATGGAGGCTGCATCTGAGGGCGACCTGCAGACATTAAGACACCTCGTGAATACCGGCATCAGCCTGGAGATCGCCAGTCAGCGGGCTGGGGAGGAAGGTAATATAGTACCTCACACCTCATGAGAAATGTCTCTAACATGTAACACTTGCTTTTTCTCTCTTTTACCTGAACCAAGATTACACACATATACAAACATTATCTCTCAGTTTACATACATATACATAATATATAAAATATTTTTGACGTGTTATATGAATTTTATTGATCCTATATTCTCTCAGCACTACCTAAGCAATAACTTTCAAACAGCTGAACACTGCATGTTCCGTCAGAGCTGCGGGTGCTGCACCTTGCGTCGTGGGGCGGCCACGCCGAGCTGGTGAAGATCATCCTCGACCACCAGGTGGACCGCGAGGCTGTGGCGCAAGGTAGTCTTTGTTAGGGTGTCATGACTCAGGGGTCATGCAACGTTACATGACAGGAAGTGACTCAAACTGCTCAGACAATTACCTATTCGTTATTACCTGTTGCTTCAGGAGCTTGTGTTGTCCAGTCTTCATTAATAGGTTCTTCTTTCATTTGATTAGATTCTTCTAACACTTCTGTTGTAAAGAAAAATATTCCCAGTATCCCTTCGGCTCCAAGTTTTCGTAATTTTGTGTCTTCTTATCCCTGTTGAAACTACAGTACAAAAAGATTTTTCATAGTTTTTATAAGCCTATATATTTGGATGACATCTAAGTTTCTCCTATCAGCCAGTGTGGGCATCTTCATTGTTTTCAGCCTCGCCTCTTAGGCCTGGCATCCATTTTCGGCTCTTCAACTTTTCTGGACTCTTCTCAGTCCGATTCATGTTTTTTTTTTTTTTAGGTTTGGACACCACACCTTGATCTTTCCTTTTATAACACCACTAAAAATTTTTCAGGGTGGTCAATATTAACAATAATTTTTTTATCTTTAAGCTCGCGTCGTCTCTCAGTATTGTAATCTCCGCTTCACGAACTTATTTCATTTTTTCTCCAAGTCCGAGTATTTTTTCTCCCATTACTGAATGCGTCTTTAATGTCATACGTCTTTTATATGGATATTTTGGGTCATACCCTTATATTAATAGGAAAGTGTTAAGTCAGTAGTGGTCATATTACGACTGGAAATGAAAGGTAATCAAGTTTGATTCAAGGATCAAATTTCTTCTATCATGAGGTTTTCACCGGCATGAGACTACCCCTACTTCCCTTCCATCCAAACAACAATAGTCCTTTCACAGTCTTGCATTACAAGCTTATCTTAGCTGTATTACCTCAGGGTAAAGCAGTTAAGATAAGCATGTTACTAGAACAATTACCAACTACCTCATACATCGGAAATTTAAACTAGACGACGACGGAAGTCACCGCGATCATACAGTCACTTAAAAATAACTCGGGGAATCTGTCTCACGTCCCACCATTATTATACAAGCGAGCGGCCCATGTCCTTTCGCATGCTATTACATTGCTTTTTAACAAGTCACTAGAAACTAGCACTATCCCGACACTACTCAAGACAGCAAGAGTTACACCAACACATAAAGGTGGTGACCCTACAGACGTAAACAACTATAGGCCAATATCAAACTTACCATTGCTATCCAAAATCTTCGAGAAACTCGTGCACAGACTATATTCATTTATAACGTCACAAAACATACTCAACCCCTGCCAATTTGGATTCAGGAAAAATAAAAGCACTAATGATGCAATTATAAAAATGCTAGACCTGCTTTACACAGCATTGGAAAATAAGGAATACCTGCTAGGAAATTTTATTGACCTAAGAAAATCGTTTGACACAGTAGACCACGGCATCCTACTCCACAAACTTGACCACTATGGTATAAGAGGCCATGCGCTTGCATATTTCAAATCCTACCTTTCTAATAGGTATCAGTATGTCACCATTAAAGACACAGCCTCATCAATACGGCCACTTGATACTGGAGTTCCGCAGGGAAGTGTCCTTGGACCCCTGCTCTTCCTCATTTACATCAATGATCTTCCAAACATATCCCAACACCTGAGACCCATTCTCTTTGCTGATGACACGACTTATGTCATCTCCCACCCTAATCTTGCCACCCTCAACACCATTGTTAACGAGGAGCTGCTCAAAATGTCGACTTGGATGACAGCCAATAAACTTATGCTTGACACTGACAAAACCTACTATATTATGTTTGGTAGCAGAGCAGGTGTTGTGCAACTTAACATTAAGATCGACAACACTCTAATTGCCAGGCATAATAAGGGCAAATTCCTTGGCCTATACCTCGACAACAACCTAAATTTCAGCGCCCATATCCAACACATAACAAAAAAAGTATCCAAAACGGTGGGGATCCTCTCCAAGATACGATACTACGTGCCGCAAACTGCCCTTCTCACACTATACCATTCACTTATATATCCATACCTCACCTATGCTATCTGTGCTTGGGGTTCAACTGCAGCAACACACCTAAAGCCAATAATAACCCAACAAAAAGCCGCAGTAAGAATAATCACTAAATCCCATCCCTGGCAACACCCCCCCCCCACTCTTCATAGATCTAAACTTACTCCCTGTTCAGAACATCCACACTTACTACTGTGCAATCTATATCTACAGGACCTTAAATTCCAATATTAACCTTGACCTAAAACGCTTTCTTGATAGTTGTGACAGAACCCACAGGCATAACACCAGAGACAAACATCTCTATGACATTCCCCATGTCCGACTAAACCTTTACAAAAACTCAATGTATTTCAAAGGACCTAAAATCTGGAACACCCTACCTGAAAACTCTAGAACTGCAGACACACTCATCACTTTCAAAACTACAGTTAGAAAACATCTTATCTCCCTGATACACCCCGACAACTAACTACATGATAACCACCTGGTGGTTCACAATTACACTCACTCACCCACTGACTATAAACCCAGAAATACTAATCTTAATCTTAAAATAATGAATCCTAACTAGTCATAAGTTTGCCTATGATACTCCAATATAGACACGTTGTATTGTGCCAAAACAAAAGCATTCACATTGCTAAACTCACAAATTATGATGAAGTCACTTAGCCTTAATACCATAATCTGTAAGGATTTAATGTTAAGAATTATTCTAAGTCTGCCCGAAATGCCTAGCCACGCTAGGTGTCCTAGTGGCCCCTCTCAGTAATTAGTATTTTATAACATGTAAACCACACAATATCCAAATCCTGTAAACCCCACACTGTAACCCTTGATTTGATTTGATTTGATCCTGGACCTCATCAGATTGCGACTTGACGAAGGTCTAGGACGGCCCGAAAGGTCGTCCACTTTTCATTATCAGTATCTTGGTTGTGAATTATAATCACCACTTTACTTGGCATATCAATATTCTCAGCTGTAAGCTTAGTTGTAGACATGTATGCACTGACTAAGATATTAAAGAAACGTTTCGCCACGAGTGACTTCTTCAGTCCTAAGGTACTACGACTTCTCGATATCACCATAAGTTTTGCAGGACCGAAGTGTAACATAATGACATCTCCAGGCCTACTTGTCATACACTGGGTAGGTTTACAGGACCAGAAGTGTAACATAATTCATTTACAGGACGCCGTGCGGTCCACTGGGCCGCTGTTGGTGGTCACGTACAGGTGCTGCAAGTGCTGAAGGAGAGAGGATGTCAGCTAGCGGCTCTGACAGCTGATGGCTCAACATCTCTCCACCTGGCAGCTGACTACGGCAACTTGGACGCTGTCAAGTGGCTGGTGGAGCAGGGTCTCAACCCAGGCATGAGGGACAGCAGAGGCTACACCGCCAAGGAGCTGGCCAGGGCAGGTGGCCACAATGACATTCGCAGATACCTGATGACAGCTCACGTCCAAGTGAGAACCTGGTGACATTCATCTATTGTTATTATGATAGTTACAGGGAAGCGTTCAACCAGTTAAAAAAAAGTGAAAATATTGAGAAATATCTTGGATTTTTATTTCATATGAAGTAAATATTTAGATATTGCTTAATTTTCAATTTAAAATACAGGAAAGTGAAGGTAGCCACAGTTCTTCGGATAGAGAGCCTTTAATCAGCATATATGACGCCATTATGTTTGTTTCTTATGTATTACATACATAATTTTTGAAGAAACTGTTTCCTGGCCCTATACAAAGCTTCTTGAGCCTAGCTGGTGTATTCTTTTTTTTTCTATTGTCAAGAGAATAAATCAGCGGTGTGTGGGTAGTGAGAATACAGACTGTACATCTGCGAGTTCTGCAAATCTGCCCTTCCTGCAGACCTCCACCCAGGTATGTTTGTGCGTTTGTCAATTCATCACAGCCACTCCATAATTTAACCTACTCCTCCAGGTAAAAGGACTGGATACTCTTAGGTAAAGTTTTTTTTTCTTTTTGGAGGGGGGGGGGAGATGTTTGGCTAGACAACTGGCAGACGCTTCCAGGTTCCAGGTACAAGCTTGTACCAAGACGTTTCGCTGTGTGCATGTTTATCAAGTCATATTTCGCTGCGTAGAGCTTTACCGTCACGCTTCACTCTGTAGAGGTTTATCATGTTTCGCTCTGTATAGAGCTCTGTCGAGTTTTGTCTCAAAAGCTCATTCTGCATTTCTTGTCCGTCGTTACACGAAGAACATGTCGCAAGTAATGTACTGGTCCTCACACGACAACCAGTCCTAGAGCAAATGTTAGTTACTTCAAACACGATTTTAAGCACATTCCTGTTATTTAGGTTAGGTTTGGTTGAACTAGATTATCGTCTATGAGCAACATATAATCAATTATAAATTATTATAACGCTAATAAGTGCAGTATATAAAATCGATTAGTTTCGAAATACGGACAAGAAATGGAAACACACCCAGTGGCCAGTAAAATAGTCAAAAATAATAAATTCTCATAATATCATTCACACATTTGACATTCTTAGCCAAAAGTGACATGCTGACTAGAATGAACTGTATTTTTCATACAAGAACTCGGATTGTAGTGAGCAGTCAAACCCACATGAATAAATTATTAATATTATGCGAGACACTGAATACAAGAATATTGAAGATAACTCTCAGTGGAAGGTTGAAGTGTACAATACTGTTCTTACTTTCTGTTTTATTTTATGTTAAGATACACTAATTTATGTTTACGTAGAATGGCAGGTATTACTGATAAGTATGGTTGAGAAGACACTTGCAGAGAAAGTTCTATATTAAGGAGTATGTGTAACGTTTTTAGTAATAGTTGTGGTTGATAGAGACGCAAAGGCAGTAACGATATTTTTAATAGTAATCGCTTCGTCTACGCAGCAGGCTTTACCAAGTCTGATAACGTTTCTTATTCTGAAAATAATATATTTAACCTTAATTTTTAAAATGGGTGAACCGGTAAGCCAGCGGAAGGCCTCGGTCAGAAGACCAAAAGGTCCAGTGACTAATTATCATATGGCTAAGACCCGCGTCAGGAAACACTTGTCCTGTTTTCTAACGAATCTAATCTAGCCTAACCTATTTTGACAGCGTTTCCTATTGCTGCTGCTGTGTCTTTAACAACCTAAGCCTGGTAAGTTCCCCACTGCTGCTTCTGTGTCTTTATCAAAATGAACCAGGTGTCTCTCTCCTTACTCTAAATATATGCTGATGGCAGGTGTTGGAAGCAGCCACAGAAGGTGACCTGACATCCCTCACAGCACTCCTGGTGACTGGAGTCGTCGACCTAGAAGTAGTCAGCAACCGTGCAGGAGAGGAAGGTAATAGTGTATTATTATTATTATTATTATTATTATTATTATTATTATTAGTAGTAGTAGTAGTAGTAGTAGTGGTGGTTGTTGTAATAGTGCAGTAATATTCTTATTTATCATTATTAATTATTTTTGTTATGGCTATTATCACTGTTATTAGTATCATACTAGTTATGGTGATTCTGACTGTAATTAATGATAATGGGGAAATGCTAAACCCGTAAGGATGGCAGCGCCTGGTTAACGGGAGACAACTAAGGTTTGATCTGAAGTGACTGCAATTCCTTGGATCAAGAGCCCCTTTACAGGCATCAGGGCATCCTCATAGAGAGTTATCACGTGAACTCGTGAAACCAAAAAATCGGCCATAATACAGGCATTAATTTTTCGTTTCTGAGCAAAAAAACACATTTAACAAAACTTATTTTAGCGGAGTTTTTCAGTGCCACACAATTTTAATTTCTAAGAGATATTCTTCCTGTATCACATTATTTTGAGTTGGAGTGTTCTCTGATAGTGTGGCCCGGTGGCCTGGTGGCTAAAGCTCCCGCCTCACACACGGAGGGCCCGGGTTCGATTCCCGGCGGGTGGAAACATTTCGGCACGTTTCCTTACACCTGTTGTCCTGTTCACCTAGCAGCAAATAGGTACCTGGGTGTTAGTCGACTGGTGTGGGTCGCATCCTGGGGGACAAGATTAAGAACCCCAATGGAAATAAGTTAGACAGTCCTCGATGACGCACTGACTTTCTTGGGTTATCCTGGGTGGCTAACCCTCCGGGGTTAAAAATCCGAACGAAATCTTATCTTATCTTCGCTCGATCCTCTGAAACATTCGCACCAAAAACTTTACATTTTTTTCAAGCAATTCACTAAAATTTATATGAATTTCTGCTTTATCTCTTAAATCTATCATTAGACGTTTTCTTTAATTTGTATGAGGAACGTCAAATAATTAAATTTCAAGCAAGTCTACGTATATTTTCAATAATATTTGTTAAACATTTATGTTTATCAAACATAGTTATAAATCAAATGAATATGCAAAAACGTACACGTAAATTTACTTTTGAGCTGACGAGGTGTTTCGTCTACCAGAGATTTAATCGTTTCTCATACACAAATTTACCATCTTTTTTCTTGTCAGGAACTATGCCACCCAAGGACTGATTATATATAATCAGTCCTGTATCTAATCTGTTAATTCTCTGGTATCGCCAATTTAGCCGCCGCTCATCCAGGTTTATTCTATTAAATTTAACATATGTGAAAAAACTACTGATGGGAATTATTAACACAATGTTTTTATTAGGTCAGGTAAGATTCTCCAGAAAACTGAACAAATAATCCTGACGCGGCTCTCTCTAATATTCTGACCCGCCACACCAACTTTTGGTCATATGACTGAGGCTTTTCGTTGTTTTCTCGGTCCACCCTTTAAAATAAATTGACAATAACATCATCTGAGGTAAATAGTGAAATTATTTTAACGATTGCAGGCCTGCGACCGCTACATTTAGCAGCGTGGGGTGGCCATGCTGACATGGTGAGGCAGATCCTGCAGCAGGGTGTTGACCTCGAGGCTACAGCACAGGGTGAGTATACTGTCTGCTGCACCGATGATATTATCACGTAAACAGGTGTTGAAGTGTACAGTTGTTAGTGGGGTAGAAGAGTTAATTGTGGAAGTGAGACAAACGCTTGCACCTCTACCGGCATAACTGGTAAATTTTACAAGATTAACAGGCTTATCAGCAGGTGGGTGTGCACTTTTATTATGTTGTCTACAGTCTACAAGGTAAACACTACTGACATATCTTCCACTAAGCGGGTACTGAAAGATCCAGCGTGTAATAAACTTGTCAACACACGGGGTATATACACGACGCTTATACCTCTTAAGGCATATACACCGAAAGTTTGCTGTAATCTCTATCTTATCCTTAATGACCCACGTGCAGGCGATAGGCTTAAACCTAACAAACAGTTGTCTGAAACAATGTCATCTGCAGGACGCCGTGCGGTCCACTGGGCCGCGGTTGGCGGTCACGTGCAGGTGCTACAAGTGCTGAAGGAGAGAGGGTGTCAGCTGGCGGCGCTGACGGCTGACGGCTCAACAGCTCTCCACCTGGCAGCTGACTACGGCAACCTATACGCAGTCAAATGGCTGGTGGAGCAGGGTGTAAACCCCGACGCCAAGGACAGCACGGGCAACACCGCTCAAGAGCTAGCTCGTCATGCTAATTACAACGGCATTACCAGCTTCCTCAGAGCTAAGGAATCACTGGTATGAGGTACTCACCTTGATGTTGCTGCTAGGCCAGTGTGAAAATATAATTAATTTTTCTTTACAAAATAGGAACATAAGAAAGAAGGAACACTGCAACAGGCCTACTGACCCATGCGGAGCAGGTCCATGTCCCCCCCCGATTATCCCAATGACCCACCCAGTCTGGTCATCCCCACTCAAGGATGGAGCACTGTACCAGACCCAGCAGCACAAGCTAGTAAGGTCAACTCACACCCACCCACACCCACTCATGTATTTATCTAACCTATTTTTAAAACTACACAACGTTTTAGCCTCAATATCTGTACTCGGGAGTTTGTTCCACTCATCCACAACTCTATTACCAAACCAGTGCTTTCCTATATCCTTCCTGAATCTGAATTTTTCCAACTTGAAACCATTGCTGCGAGTCCTGTCTTGGCTGGAAATTTTCAGCACGCTATTTACATCCCCTTTATTTATTCCTGTTTTCAATTTATACACCTCGATCATATCCCCCCTAATTCTACACCTTTCGAGAGTGCGCAGATTCAGGGCCCTCAGTCTATCCTCATAGGGAAGATGTCTGATACATGGGATCATCTTTGTCATCCTCCTTTGTACGTTTTCTTATGTTCTTATGTTTCTAAATAAATAAGAAAGAAGTCTAGAATAATGTCTGTTTAATGCTTATATTAAAATGTTAATATATGTAATATTCAAACGAGTCTTAGACAACGTTTTGGAATAAGTATTTTGTTCATAATTTTATAATACTTTGGGTAGGACAAATCATTGTCCCAATATCACATTCACAAGGTGCGCCAAAACCCGTAGGCTTTACACAGTGTGCCCCTCAAGGAAGGTTCCTTGATGTTGTGAGGGCTCTTGATTTAGGGAATTGGATCTGTGCTCCAGTTCCCCGAATTAAGCCTGAATGCCTTCCACATCCCCCCCCCCCAGGCGCTGTATAATCCTCCGGGTTTAGCGCTTCCCCTTGATTATAATAATAATAATAATAATAATAATAATTTACACAGTGTTGGGTAACTGGGAAGCATGTAAATGAACATGGAAAGAATGGATAAAGAGGCTTGGTGGTCCAGTTAGCCAACAAGTTCTGTATTCTCAAGCTGCATTAACGAGATATAAAGACAAATTTATCCCGATGATACACTGTATAAAAGCATTAATGATATAGCTGTCATACATAGTTAAGCTTGTTATGCAAAGTACTTCGGGTAGACTTAAGATTAAACAAATCTCGGCTGGTCTAACTCACTCCCACTCCATATACTCCTACAACCTATAAAAAACTACTTAAAGTTCTTGCTTCAGTGATGCGATAGAATAGTTAAGGTTAGAATATATAAACGCATAGTGATCATTTTGACGATTTTTTTTTTGTTTTTATATTTGAGCGAAATATTGTGCAAATAAAGCCGTTCTCTGATATAAATATCATGGTTCGATCTTACCTGTTTGCGTCCTTTTTTTTTTTTTACCCTTCGAAGCAAATATATGTTGTTGTTCCCTCCCCGTCAAGATCCAGTATGAAGACTTCACTACCATTAAGTGGCTGGGAGAGGGAAGTTTCGCGAAGGTCTACCTCATCTCTAAACATAACAAACTGCAAGTGCTTAAAGTGGTGAGTTAGTGTGTGTGTGTGTGTGTGTGTGGTGTTGTGTGTGGTGTGTGTGTGTGTGTGTGGTGTGTGTGTGGTGTGTGTGTGTGTGTGTGTGTGTGTGTGTGTGTGTACTCACCCAGTTGTACTCACCCAGTTGAGGTTGCGGGGGTCGAGTCCGAGCTCCTGGCCCCGCCTCTTCACTGGTCGCTACTAGGTCACTCTCCCTGAACCATGAGCTTTATCGTACCTCTGCTTAAAGCTATGTATGGATCCTACCTCCACTACATCGCTTCCCAAACTATTCCACTTCCTGATACTCTGTGGCTGAAGAAATATTCTCTAAATCCCTTGATTCATCTGTCATCAACTTCAACTGTTGTCCCCTTGTTGCTGTGTCCAGTCTCTGGACATCCTGTCTTTGTCCACCTTGTCAATATCCTCCATAATTATGTAAGTCGTTATCATGTCCCCCCTATCTCTCTGTCCTCCAGTGTCGAGGTTTGATTTCCCTTAACCTCCCTCAGTAGGACATACCTCTTACTCTGGGCAAGTCTTGTTGCAACCTTTGCACTTTCTTAGTTTCTTTAACAATGCTTGGCTAGTGTGGTTCAAACTGTGCGCATATCCAATATGGGCTACGTACACGGTTGTACAGGGTTGCTGAACGTTCTTATTAGATGTCGGAATGCTGTTCTGAGGTTTGCAGGGTGTGTGTGTGTACACACCAGTTGTACTCACCTAGTTGAGGTTGCAGGGGTCGAGTCCAAGCTCCTGGCCCCGCCTCTTCACTGGTCGCTACTAGATCACTCTCCCTGAACCATGAGCTTTATCGTACCTCTGCTTAAAGCTATGTATGATCCTGACCCACTACATCGTTCCCAAACTATTCCACTTCCTGACTACTCTGTGGCTGAAGAAATACTTCCTAACATCCCTTTGATTCATCTGTGTCTTCAACTTCCAACTGTGTCCCCTTGTTACTGTGTCCAGTCTCTGAACATCCTGTCTTTGTCCACCTTGTCAATTCCTCTCAGTATTTTGTAAGTCGTTATCATGTCCCCCCTATCTCTCCTGTCCTCCAGTGTCGTCAGTTGATTTCCTTAACTTCTCCTCATAGGACATACCTCTTAGCTCTGGGACTATCTTGTTGCAACCTTTGCACTTTCTCTAGTTTCTTTACATGCTTGGCTAGGTGTGGGTTCCAAACTGGTGCCGCATACTCCAATATGGGCCTAACGTACACGGTGTATAGGGTCCTGAACGATTCCTTATTAAGATGTCGGAATGCTGTTCTGAGGTTGCCAGGCGCCCATATGCTGCAGCAGTTATTTGGTTGATGTGCGCTTCAGGAGATGTGCCTGGTGTTATACTCACCCCAAGATCTTTTTCCTTGAGTGATGTTTGTAGTCTCTGACCCCCTAGACTGTACTCCATCTGCGGTCTTCTTGCCCTTCCCCAATCCTCATGGCTTTGCACTTGGTGGATTGAACTCCAGGAGCCAGTTGCTGGACCAGGTCTGCAGCCTGTCCAGATCCCTTTGTATTTCTGCCTGGTCTTCGATCGAATGAACTCTTCTCATCAACTTCACGTCATCTGCAAACAGTGACACCTCGGTTTTATTCCTTCCGTCATGTCGTTCACAAATACCAGAAACAGCACTGGTCCTAGGACTGACCCCTGTGGGACCCCACTGGTCACAGGTGCCCACTCTGACACCTCGCCTCGTACCATTACTCGCTGCTGTCTTCCTGACAAGTATTCCCTGATCCATTGCAGTGCCTTCCCTGTTATTCCTGCTTGGTCCTCCAGTTTTTGCACTAATCTCTTGTGTGGTTACTGTGTCAAACGCCTTCTTGCAGTCTAAGAATATGCAATCCACCCAACCATCTCTCTCTTCTTCTTACTGCTGTCACCATGTCATTAAACTCCAGTAGGTTTGTGACACAGGATTTCCCGTCTCTGAAACCATGTTGTCTGCTGGTGATGAGATCATTCCTTTCTAGATGTTCCACCATTCTTCTCCTGACAATCTTTTCCATGATTTTGCATGCTAACATGTCAGTGACACTGTCTGTAGTTTAGTGCTTCATGTCTGTCTCATTTTTTAAAGATTGGTACCACATTTGCTGTCTTCCATGCCTCAGGCAATCTCCCTGTTTCGATAGATGTATTGAATATTGTTGTTAGGGGTACACATAGCACCTCTGCTCCCTCTCTCAGGACCCATGGAGAGATGTTATCTGGCCCCATTGCCTTTGAGGTATCTAGCTCACTCAGAAGCCTCTTCACTTCTTCCTCGGTTGTGTGTATTGTGTCCAGCACATGGTGGTGTACCCCACCTCTCCGTCTTTCTGGAGCCCTTCTGTCTCCTCTGTGAACACTTCTTTGAATCTCTTGTTGAGTTCTTCACATACTTCACTGCATTTCTTGTTGTCTCTCCTCCTTCCTTCCTTAGCCTGATTACCTGGTCTTTGACGGTTGTTTTCTTCCTGATGTGGCTGTATAACAGCTTCGGGTCAGATTTGGCTTTTGCTGCTATGTCGTTTTTCCTATTGACGTTGGGCCTCCCTTCTTATCTGTGCAATTCGTTTCTGGCTCTACGACTGCTCTCCTTATTCTCCTGGGTCCTTTGCCTTCTATATTTCTTCCATTCCCTAGCACACTTGGTTTTTTGCCTCCTTGCATCTTTGAGTGAACCATGGGCTCATCCTGGCTTTTTCATTATTCCTGTTACCCTTGGGTACAAACCTCTCCTCAGCCTCCTTGCACATTGTGACTACATATTCCTCATCTCATTAACTGGTTTCCCTGCCAGTTCTCTGTCCCACTGAACCTCATTCAGAAGTTCCTCATTCCTGTGTAGTCCCCTTTCCTGTAGTTTGGTTTCATTCGTCCTGGCCTTCCTGCTTCCCCCTCCACTTGTAGCTCTACTGTGTATTCGAAGCTCAAAACCACATGATCGCTGGCCCCAAGGGGTCTTTCATATGTGATGTCCTCAATATCTGCACTACTCAAGGTGAAACTAAGTCCAGTCTTGCTGGTTCATCCTCTCCTCTCTCTCTTGTAGTGTCCCTTACGTGTTGGTACATGAAGTTTTCCAGTACCACCTCCATCATCTTAGCCCTCCATGTATCTTGGCCCCCATGTGGCTCCAAGTTCTCCCATTCGATCTCCTTGTGGTTAAAGTCGCCCATGATCAGGAGCTTTGCCCTGCATGTATGAGCTCTTCTGGCCACTGCAGCCAGTGTGTCAACCATCGCTCTATTGCTCTCGTCATACTCTTGCCTTGGCCTCCTGCTTGTTCTGTGGTGGGTTATACATCACTGCAATTATCACCTTGGGACCTCCAGAGTGAAGCGTTCCCGCTATGCAATCACTTTCTTCTCCGCTGTCTCCTCCAGCTCATCAAAATTCCATCAATGTTTGATCAGCAATGCCACTCCTCCCCCCCCTGTTCCTTCTGTCTTTCCTCAGGATCTGGTATCCCGTTGGGAAGATGGCATCTGTTATCATACCTGTAAGTTTGGTTTCTGTGATTGCTATGATGTCTGGTGATGCCTCTTTGACTCTTTCGTGCCACTCCTCCCACTTGTTTGTTATTCCATCAGCGTTTGTGTACCATACCTTCAGTTTCCTTTCCAACACTGTGGTTTGGGTGGCCTGTGAGGGTGGGAGACCTGGTAGCATACTGTGGATTCTATGGTTGGGGGTTGGGTGGAAGCTGTGGGTATGGATTGTATTGTGTGTTGGGATGGTGTGATAGGTGTAGGGTTCTGAGGATAGTTGTGTGTGTGCTTGCTCTTGCTGCTCTGTTCTGCTCTGACTGACCTCTGCTGGTTCCATCCTTGTCTCCTTTCCTACTCCTTCACTTTTTTGTCCTCTCCCTCAGCTGCTGTCTCTCTTTTTGTGTTCTGTCTCTGTCTAGGAACACCTTCTTGTACTCTTCCGAGCTTCTCAACCGTGGTTTTCTTGGAGGATCCTGTTCCGCACTGTTTCTCTGTCCTGAGAATCAGCTTGATTGGTCGGTTTCTCCCCTTCAAGTACCCCCCTATTCTCTGAAAATTTACAATCTCGTCCATGTCTTCTCCCCCTATTTCCGTGATGATTTTCTCAATCTCCTTTCTTTCTTCCTGCCGTCTTTCAGTGTGTGTCCTTTCCTCTCTCTCCCGAAGCCCATGGATAAACACTGATTTTGGCCCTTCCTCCTCCCTTGCCTCTCCCTCTGTGACTCTGGTTCCTGTCTGTATGTGGCCATTTTCCCTCCCTTGATTTTTCCAGTGGCTCTTGGTAGCATGGTTGTGCCTCAGCATTCGACTTATCTCCCTCTCCATCTGTACCCATCTGCTCTTCCCTTCCACTCCCTGACCCTTCTTTGCAGGCTGATAGGACCTTAGCATATTTCATATCTCCTTCCTTCCTGTTCAGCCTCTCAGCTTCGTATGGTGTGTCTTCTCTGGTCACTACCCCTGAGACTTGCTTCAGCCTGTTTACCTCAAATTCTAGGACCTTTACCCTGGCTACTGCAGTTTCGACTTGTGCCTCCCAATTCTTCGTCTCCTTCTCCAACCTCTTTTCCCATTTCACAGAGAGCTCTTTCTCCATTTTTTCAGAAAGCTCTCCTAATTTTCTCTCCCATTCTTGCTCTATCCTTTTCCACTGCTCCTCCATCCATTCCTCCCTACCAGTACCATTGTCATCTGATCCCTGATTCCTGCGAGTCCCAACCATTTTTTTTTATTAAAAGAGAAAGTGAAAAAGAAAAAAGGGGAGAGAGTGAGAGAGAGGGAGAAAGAGAGAGAAGGGGAGGGTAGAAGGAGGGGAAAAGGGGGAGAAAGTGAGAGAGAGAGGGGGGAGTGACAAGGGAAGAGAGGGAGAGAGAGAGAATAGGAAGAGAGAGAGAAAGAGAGGAAGAGAGAGAGGGGGAGAGAGAAGGGGAAAGGGAGTGAGAGGGAGAGAGAGGAAAGAAGATGAGAAGAGAGAGAGGAAGAGAGAGAGAGGAAGAGAGAGAGGAAGAGGGAGAGGAAGAGAGGATGAGAGAGAGAGAGGAGAGAGAGAGAGAGAGAGAGAGAGAGAAGAGAAGAGAGAGAGAGAGAGAGAGAGAGGAAGAGAGAGGAGGGGAGAAGGGAGGCGGGGGGGGGGGGAAGGAAGGGTTAGAGGATCACTTCACAGAAGGTGTGAAATCCTGTATATGGGTGTGTGTGTGTGTGTGTGTGTGTGTGTGTGTGTGGTGTGTGTGTGTGTGTGTTGTGTGTGTGTGTGTTTGGTGTTTATGTGTGTGTGCATGTGTGTGTGTTTATGTGTGTGTGCATGTGTGTGTGTGTGTGTGTGTGTGTGTGTGTGTGTGTGGTGTGTGTGTGTGTGTGGTGTGTGTGTGTGGTGTGTGTGTGCTCGTGTGTATGTGTGCCCCCACTTCTAAGTATTCATACTGCTAATAAATATCAGTAGTAATACCCGTATTTCTAAAACTACCAACAGTGATTCTAGCACTTATCACTTCTACTTATAAAACACAGAAAGTAATTAGGTTGTAAAATTTAGCTTGTCTCAGCTTCTAGGAGTGTCTGACGTCACCCTCACTAGGCTTCCCCTCGCTAGGCTTCCCCTCGATAGGCTGCTCCTCGCTAGTCAACACTATCTTCACCTTATATATGCTATTTCTGCTCTAATTCTGGTAATAGCTTGCAGGAGTGAGTGACCAGTATCTAACAGTGACGCAAGGTGTGTGTGTGTGTGTGTGTGTGTGTGTGTGTGTGTGTGTGTGTATTCGCTGTTTACCTGGAGAGAGTTTCGGGGGTCAACGCCCCCGCGGCCCGGTCTGTAAGGTTACTTTAATCCTTATGTTAGGGATTAAAGTAATCTGGTAGTGAACAGGTGATACGCAACTTTACTGACCCTCGTGTAGATGATAAATAAGCCTTAAGCCTCATTAACCAATCAGTTTATGTAACCACAACCAAAGGGAAGCATTAAACCCATAGGGGTCATACACTGGTTCGGAAATTGGGAGGTAGTGCTCAGAAACCCTTCATTTGAGGGCTTAATAACAGTCAAGGGAGAACACATCATATATATGTTGTTATATATTCACACTCAAAACTGATTAACTTAATTAGGTCAGTCAGGGACACATGTGAATTTTTTTTCCGGGTAATGATTCTTTACACCAAGATATCCTAATCCTTAAGTTAGGTTATAAAAAGGGCACAGACAATTCATTATGTACTCTTAAAGTAACCTAGTCTCTTTAAGAGGGTTATTTCGATGAAGGTATCCTGATACGAGGAAATGAAGCTGCTCCTCTTCTTCCTCGGATCAAAATTCCATTCTCCAGGCACTATATAATCCTATTGAGTGTAGAGTTCCCCATGAGTATAATGCAAGACTAACCTAGTTTATATTTTTGTTCTTTTCATACATGTATTTATATTCTATATGCATTTGTTATATTTCTGCCTATGTCCTATATCTAGTGATGAATAAGGCACATGTGTAACTCCTGTGTTTCTTTATTCTAAAGATGTTTCGTCAGTCAATGGCTTTGTCAATTCAATCAGTCCCTCAGCCTAGATGAGGGTGTTCACTGTAGTCTTGATTCATCAAGGTAATCATTATTCACCGCAGTCCTGACGAATCAGTGCTAAGGGCTTGATTACCTCGTCTTCTACTGTCTCCAGTTACACAAGTGTCTTATTCATCATCATCTCGGTATTTTATACCCGTGTCTCGTGCTCAGATCAACCTGGGTCAGTTGGCGGGATCCCTGAGTTTGTGGCCGAGCAAGAACTACAGCTACTGAAGACCATCCACCATCCCAACATCGTTACGTACTTGGTGAGCCTACATATCCTCATTATAAAACGTTAATTCTTTAAGGAGCACTGCAGTATCCTTACTGGCAGATACTAAGCAAGTAACTGTAACCAACCTCTCAATTATCTATTTGTGTAACCTATTTTTTTAAACTGCCGAAGCATTTATCACACGAGTGGTTGGTGGTAATACAGTACAGTGGTAGAATATACAGCCAGTGTGCAAATACAATATAATTATCGGGTTATGGACGGTACACAATAACTGAAGTCTTAGCGAAGATTAGTCTCCCAAAATCTGACACTGTGATCACCAAGCCTCACCTACTAGTACACAGTACAAACAATATCCCTGACACCCTATTTAGTTTAGTTGTGCCGCTTAAGCGCCTAGTTTATTGTGCACCCCATGCTCCTCATGTGAGCCCCCTCCTGCGTCCCATGTCTTCGACGATCCATGTCTCACTACAGGGCGGAGAAGTTCGAGGCAATGACCTCTTCATCGTGCTGGAGTACTGCGCCGGGGGAGACTTAGCTAAACTCATCTACCAGCGGGTGCAGCAGGGAGGGCCGCGCTTTTCCGAGAAGAGGATTGTGTCTTGGGCTCTCAGTATTGCCTCCGCACTGAATGTGAGTTCATACACATGTTGTAGGTGGTGATGCTGGATGAACTCATCAGTGCTGCTGCTGAGTAAAGAAAAGACAGGTTGAAGAATAAGCTTCTGTTGGGACAGTTTTTCGCTGTGTAAAGCCTGACATGCCTTAATAAAACTACAAATGGCAAAACGTTTTTCCCAAGAAAAGCTTGTAATGTAATGTGTTTTTTCTTCACTAATGCCGGCAATCTTCTGTTTGAATAAAAATAAGTACCTTGTGCTGGGTGACCTCACTGGTGTGGGTTGCTTTTTTAAATTTCAGTTGTCCCTTGTCAATAATATTAATTTCACGTATAGGTGCGTTGCCCCTCTACCAAAATGCTGATGGAATCCACGTGTTAACTCGTTATTTCCTACTCAGAGCCGCACCTCTCTTGATGTTTCCATGACTCATCTTCTACTCATTATTGTTAGTCCTGGAACAGAATAATGTATCATGCTCTCTCTCCCTCACCCAGAGCCATTATAGGGAACAAACTACCATTTTAATATAGTTTTTGATATCAGTGACGTAAAACTCTTCAGCATGTTTTTCGATAACTCTTTTGGACAACTTAATACCTGTGTATGTTAATTCTGAAGATGTTTCGTGACTTTCAATTCAATAAAGTTACTTGTTGGGCGAAACATCGTCATAATTAAGATAACCAGGAGTTGGACAAGTATCTAACTCATCAACTAGTGACTAGTTACTAGTGGGTCTTGTGTACCATTAACGTTATCATTTCGGACATCAGTTGATATTATTAGTTTTATAGCCTATTTTATTTCTATAGCCTATTAATAAAAAACATGCTAGTTGTGGAAAATAATGTATATATTTTCCAGAAATTCAGTATTTATATGTTAATAGATGGCCATACTGTATTTAATAATATTTATGTCATAGAAAACGAAAAGCCTGCGTCTGCGCAGACGAGACTCGCCATCTTGGTTTTGAATTGGATACAACGTTAATATAAAGGGAAGAATTTTTCGTGCTCTAGAGGTTAAAATTGGATTGACACCTCTCAAATAGGAGGCGAAATTGTTGGATATACATTCCTGCATAACTTGAGATATCAGACGACTGGACAAGACAGCTCCAGGAACCTCAGATAAGCTCTCTAGATTTGTGTATAATTCTGGCCAGTGTTTTCATAAATTTAATTAGTGAGGTTTTTCTGAGTATGATACACATTAATCTCCAGTCAAATTGGTGAGTGATATTAAGATATATTTCCCTTCTGTTATGTAATTGTGTATATATATAACCATTTATTATTTTTAATATACAGTCCACAAATTTATATATTTACCAGTATTCCTGGTGATGTATTTTTCATTTGATAATTAATAGGTCCAGAGCAACTTGTGGTTATGACAGTGGTAGGTATCGAAGGGGGACATTTTTTGCGACCTAGGTGTCCCAAATTCCTACTTGTCTATGTAACATTGATAAATAATAATTATCTTTGTTATCATTTACTGTTATGTACATAATTAGTTACATTCAGATAAATGCAATTTTCCACACTAGTTATGTGGAAAAATACATTTACCTGGATGAATCTCATTAGATACATACCAGTAAATGGTAACAAAGATAATTATTTTTTATCAAAGTTACTGAGACAAGTAGGAATTTTAGGACACCTAGGTCGCAAAAAATGTCCCCCTTCGATACCTACCATCTATGTCTCCACAAGTTGCTCTAGACCTATATTATGCAAATGAAATGTACATCACCAGGAATTCTGGTAAAATTTAATATAAATTTGTGGACTATATTAAAATTAATAAATGATTACATATACACATTTATATAACAGAAGGAGAATTTATAATCGTAACACTCACCAATTAGTCTGGAGATTACTGTGTGTCATGAACAGAACCCCCCTCTTCCCAAATTTATGATGATAATACTGGGCAGAATTAAACATAATTTAGATAGCTTATCTGAGGTTCCTGGAACTGTCTTGTACATCTGTTTAATGCTCAAGTTATGCAGGAATGCTCATCCAACAATTTCGGTTCTTATTTGAGAGGTTTTAAGACCAATATAACCCCTAGAGCGACGAAAATTAAGCACATTACTAACGTGCTTGTACTACATTACAAAAACAATGGCGTCTTCTCCCCCCCCCGCTCGTCAGCGCAGGCGCAGAGCCTCCCTGTCGGCTCCATTCTCTAAAATACACTTTAATCAGGTTTATTTACACAACATAATTTTGGGAAATTATTTTCGACAAGTTACATGTCAAATTACTATATCTTAAGCAGTTCTTCCTCTGGTTAGGGAGAGAAAGAAAACCCAAGTTAACCTATGGGGGTGATTCGTGTGGGTGAGTGGTCGAGACTCGATCATCCGTCTGCAAGATCCGAGACAGAAACGTTACTCTCTCAGACGAGCTTCCCATAGCAACAAAAAAGTGGGTTATGGCTCAGTGGTAGTGCCACCTGAGACAGGTGGTGCCGTTAGGCATGTTAAAAAATGAAATGAAGTAAGATAACGTCTCTTAGCCTGTAAATTAAAGTGTTAGAAGTCTAATTTGTCGCATAACTTATCACTTATCTGAGCCTATTTTGTCACCTATTTACTGCTGACTTGCCACCTACCAACAGTTACTACACACGAAGGGTATCCTACACCGGGACCTGAAACCTCACAACATCTTCCTCACCCTGGGCAACAAGAGTGTCAAGCTGGCGACTTTGGCTTGGCTCGGTCACAGAGGAGACATCAACATCCCAGGACCATCGTCGGCAGCCCACGTATATGGTGGGTCTAGCCAATGTTCTTGGTGCAACAAATGACGAAGAGCAGTGTAAGTGGTCATATGTTTGGTGGGTTTGTTGCATGAACAAGAATGTGGTGGTCCAGCAGTGTGTTTGGTTGGCCTATAATTAACAGCATTTATGATGGTCCACAGTGTTTGGTGGGATTTTGAGGAACAGCAGTGGGTTTCTGGCAGGTGTTTGTTAGTCCTGGGTGGGTTTAGCGGGACATGGAAGTTCAACATTGTACACATATACTATGGGTTCTGACTAACAGTTCAATATCGTAATTCAGGATGTATTATCTTCTTTTCCTTCCTTCATTTAAAAGCATGTATGTATTTGTATAAGAGAAGCGAGAGAGAGATAAGAGAGAGAGAGATGCAAAATTTTTTCCACCCGATCGAGATCAAACCATGGCACCACTCAATGTATAAACTGATGCGCTACCAACCGAGCTACACGACACCTTGAGTAATACCAAGCACCACAGCTAAAAAATGGTACATTTTAGTACCACTACACCTGATAATAAGCACCAAAAAAGACAAAAAATTAAAACCTTAGTGGAAATAATTACACTACCTTTGTTGGGTTAACAAGATTAAATTACATTTGTTGCTGTTGATTTTTGGGGGCTACGACAGCTTGTGCACATGGATCTTGTCTACATAATTTTTACCTATGTCTCCAAGATGTCCCTCAAAACACTGTACAAATTTATACTGTGAAATTTTTAGATTTCTTGAATAAAGCTTATGTTACTTCTCCGTGGCAGAGTCCCGAGGTGCTAATGGTCTACCATACGACGGTAAAGCTGATATGTGGTCATTAGGCGCTGCTCTATGAGCTGGCTACATTACGCGAGGCTACCCTTATGAACAGGTCAGTGGCTCAGATATCCTCTTTCCCTTTTGCATCAAATATGAGTGTCTCCAAATGTCCTACGGCGCTGTATAACTTCTATGGTTTTAGAGCTTCCATTTATATAAAAGCTGATCCAACGTTCTCAAATTAATTCAATTTCCCCCGAATTACAGTTCGTTTTATTTCTGCCTAATCTATTATTTGATATTGTAGGTTAGGAATACTTGAAGATACCGTCTAAAGGTTACCTAAAAGTTGCCTGAAGACGAATCGGAGGCCACTTCCTCGCTGTCCCAGACCAGTCTGGGTGATGGATGGCATGATCAAATAGGCTTTGGTTTTTTGTACCCATCCAACGTATGCACCACTGACTGGCTGAACAGGCACTAACTTGAGGCATTTATCAAGTTTTCTCTCTTAAGACAGCCAGGGGTCTGTTGGTAAATTTCCCTTATGCTTTAAGGAAGAGTGCTGAAAAAACTTTTTTTTCTACACGAGTTACCCACAGTGAACTCGCTCCTGATTTTCGTTGGAGGTATTTTGCACCTAAGGCCTCTTACTCTTGCAGATTTAGAACCAATCCTCTCAGAATTTTCCAGGCAAATTATTATGTACCCTCCTCGCTTACGTTTTATGGGATGCAGTTCAAGGGACTTTCAGGCGTTTCCAATAATTTAGGTGCTTGACTGAATTACGTGGGCAGGGAAGGTTTTATGTTAGAGTGCAACAATATTCTTGTATTATATTATTACTGTGGAAAATACTGTATGTATTTTCCAGAAATACAGTATTTTATATGTAAATTGATGGCCTATATTGTATTTAATGAAAATTATATTATAAAAAATGGGACGCTCGGGGCCTGCGCGGATGAACAGGGAGAGTCGCCATGTTTTTTGAATGAGCCAAGAAAACGTTAGTGAAAATAAGAAGAATTTTCGTCGCTCTAGAGGTTACATTGGGCTTACACCTCAAATAGGAGCCGAAATTGTTGGATGTGCATTTCTGCATAATTTGAGCATTAAATCGATGTACAGGACAGCTCCAGGAACCTCAGATAAGCTATCTAAATTATGTTTGTAATTCTGGCCAATATTATCATCATAAATTTAGTTAGAGGGAGATTTTTGAGTATTATACACAGTAATCTCCAGACAAATTGGTGAGTGTTATGATTATAAATTCTCCTTCTGTTATATAAATGTGTATATGTAATCATTTATTAATTTTAATATACAGTCCACAAAAATTATAATAATTTTACCAGATGTGGAAAATACTGTATATATTTTCCAGAAATACAGTAGTTATATGTAAATAGATGGCCATACTGTATTTAATAATATTTATGTCATAGAAAACGGAAAACCTGCGTCTGCGCAGAAGGACAGTCGCCATTGTTAATTTGAATTAGATACAACGTTAGTGTAATAGGAAGGAATTTTCGTGCTCTAGAGGTTAAAATTGGGCTGACACCTCTCAAATAGGAGATAAAATTGTTGGATGTGCATTCCTGCATAACTTGAGATATCAGGCAACTGGACAAGACAGCTCCAGGAACCTCGGATAAGTCTGTTATGTTATAACTCTGGCTAGTTGTTATTTTCATGTATAGACAAAGGTTTTCTGAGTATGATACACCTTGATTTCCAGTCAAATTGGTGAGTGCTATGATTAAGATATATTCTCCTTCTGTTGTATAAATGTGTATATATGTGTATCTATAATAATTTATTATTTTTAATATACAGTCCACAAATTTATATATTTACCAGCATTCCTGGTGATACAAATCATTTATGATTAATAGGTCCAGAGAAACTTGTGGATATGACAGTGGTAGGTATCGAAGGGGGACATTTTTTGCGACCTAGGTGTCCCAAATTCCTACTTGTCTAACTGATAAATAATAATTATCTATGTTCATTTATTGTTATGTACATAATGAGTTACATACAGATAAATGCAATTTTCCACATTTAATTTGCCCGTTGGTCCTTCTTGAACCGGAGGTAATTAGTGAAGTCATTAATTAGTTAATTACTTAATAATTATATGTGAAATGACAGAAGGAGGTGGATGTTAAGTTCACAAATTTACTTAATGTGTAGTGGATTATAATTATTACAATATTAATTTTGATAAGCTAAGCTCAAGGGTGGCTAAAGATTATATTAATGTGTATAATATTAATTTTGCAAAGCCAAAGTGGCTAGGATTTATATTAATGTATTTGTATAATATTAATTTGATAAGATAATTCTGGCCAAGATTTATATCAGTGTATGTGTAATTGATAAGCCAAGTGTAACTAACATTAATGTGTATAATATTAATTTGCTATGCCAAATTCTGGCAAGGATTTATTAATTTGTATAATATTAATTTTATATTAATGTACATTTAAAATATATTAATGTACATTTAAAATTTATATAATTTTCTTACATGTAATTGCTAAGCTCAGGTAGCTAGGATTTATTCAAAGGTAAGGTGTACTAGTTACCTTCATAAAGTGCATAATTTAGTACATAATCAGTGTTATTAAGTTGAATTTAATACATTGCATCATGGCTGAAAATGAGGAAATTAATGTAGAAGACAAACATATGGAATATAGAGTAAAGAAAGCATCATTACAAGCTAGAAAGGGTCATGTAACCAAGGCATATAATAAATGTTTGGAATTAATGAATCAAGAAACTCTGAATACTGATGATTTAAAATTGTATTTAGATGCTTTAGGTAATAAATATGATTCATACAAATTATATTACAACAAATATGAAGGAGATTTGTTAGTAAACTGTGTAGATGAGACTGAAGTAGATCTCATGATTAATCAGTATTATGAATTAGAAGAAAAGATTCTTTCTTGTAAAAGTCAGGCCTTGAATAAATTAAAATGTGTAAACCAGGCAGTTAATCAGTCTGCTCCAACAAATAAGATGTCTTTGCCAAAACTCCCAGAACTATGTTTACCTGTATTTAATCCTGGTGAAAATTGGGAAGAGTTTTGGTCAATTTTTAAAGCAGCTGTGCATGACAGGAGTGACCTAGCCTGTGTAACTAAATTATTTTACCTCAAAGGACAGGTAAGAGGAGATGCTCACATACTCATACAAGTTTTCCCAATGTAGATGACTCTTACAAGGAAGCAGTTGACTTGTTGAAGGTCACTTATGGTAATATAGAACAAAGTAGGTTGGATCTAGTGAATATCATTGTTAATTTAAAATCTCCAGATCACACTTACAAAGGTTTACAGCAGTTTAGAGTTAAACTGGAGAGCACTCTCAAAACTTTAATAAATATAATCTCAATGAATCAGACTGGTTATTGAGTGCCATGGTACAGAATAAATTAAACTATGAAACACTTGAATGGCTCTCAAACAAATATCACAAGGGTTATTTTGGTCCGGAGGAAATAAGACTAGGTCTACAAGAATTAATTGTGCAGTTGCAGACCAGCCAACTAACTCATTTTAAAGGTGCAACACATAATAACTCTGAGGTGTCTGTCAAGTTTCACAAAGGGAAAAATTATCCCAATGGTAATAATCAAATTTCATTTCCTAAAAAGAGTTGGATAGGTGCATATCAAGTAGCAGGAATCAGAAATAATGATTCTCCACAAAGTAAGGAGAATAAGTACCCTCCTAAGAGTAGCCCAGTTAATAAGAAACCAGTCAAAGAAAAGAGAGATTGTCTCTTCTGCAAGGGTACTCATTTTTCTAAGAATTGCAATGCATACAATTCATGGAATGATAAAGTTGAAAGATTGGAGGAACTTGACAGATGTATCAGGTGTTTGGGTAATCACAATGTAAACGATTGTTATGCCAAATTAAACTTCTGTTATCAATGTTACAAAGGAAGACACCATATAGTCATGTGTAAGGGTCTATATGATAATGTTGATAATAATGATAATGTTGACAATCCTGACATAACAGTGGCTAATGTAAAAATTGCTGCTAATGTTAATAATGATGGTTTTGCTGAAGTAGCCTTACCTGTGTTACAGGTAAAAATTGATGATAAAAGGCATAAATAAAAAAATGTAAATGCATTATTGGACCAGGGATCCCAGCGTACTTTCATAAAACGTAAATGTCTTGATGGTGTGAAAGTACAGATGGGAGATCCCACAACTTTAAAATTATCTGGTTTTCTCTCGGATAAAAGGGGTCAATTGTATGACAATGTTTATGTAACTGTCAGGTTGGGCAATGAGAAAAAACGTGTTAATGCAGTAATTGTAGATAGATTTCCCAGAGAAAATATCTACAGTGGGGCTAGTAAAGCTCAGAAAGACTTTCACATAATGTAAATTTAGCACCTTCTGGTGTAAGTGATGATTCTGTAGGCCCAATAAATATTTTATAGGTAGTGACTATTATGCCTCCTTTGTAAAGGGTTGGTAAAGAAATGTGGTTCCCCCTTTTAAAGACTGCTGGAGGCCATAGAAATGTATGGTAGGTTCCTCGTATAATAATTCATGACTAGGGGAAAAACTACAAATACCATAACTGTGTGTCTTACTCATGAAACTTTGCCCAGTATAATTCTTCCATAGAGGTTTGGTGTTGACCCAGTGCATAAATTGTGGGAATTAGACAGCATTGGAAAAATGTAAATGAAGAAAGTCCAATGATTCTTTTGCTCAGGATCAATATCTGATGTAAAATTTGAATCTGGACAGTGCTGGGTGCGACTTCCGTGGAGACTGAACCATCCAGAATTGCCACTAATTACAGAATGGCATATGGACAGTTAAAGGCTCAGCTCCGCGAACTGAGTAAGACACCAGAATTGTTAACTGCCTATAATGATATAATTGCTGAGCAATTAATTAATAAATTTTATAGAAGAGGTACTCCTGAGCAAGCCCAAAATTTATGGTCACTATTTGCCCATCACGGAGTGAAGGGATTCTAAGACCACTCCTTTGAGGATTGTGTTTAATTGTAGTGCCAGGAGTAACAAAAATGTACCTAGTTTAAATGACTGTTTGATGACAGGTCCGTCGTTGACGGAAAAATTAGGAGATATCTTATTAAATTTCAGAGTGAAGCATTATGCCTTTACGGCTGACATAAATAAAGCTTTCCTAAGAGTGGGTTTACAAGAGGCTGCCGGATTGTACCTGCTTCTTAGGGCCCTGAAAATTTCCTATTGATCCACTTAGCCCTCTGAAAAACTTTCGCTTTAGGAGCGTATTATTTGGTGCTACATCCAGTCCGTTCCTACTTCAAGCGACGATAAATGCACACCTTAAATGTATGGAAAGTCCATTGAGTAAAGTAATGAGCAAACAATTTTATGTGGACAATTTCCTGGGTGTGACGTCAACTGAAGAGGAACTGTTAATGACTTATGGAGAGGCTAATAAAATAATGCAAAGTGCAAATATGCCTCTGAGGGAATGGAATAGTAATTCATCCAAATTAAAGGACAAAATAAATAAAGATTACACGGGAGACGAAGTGCCAAAATGTTGTAATGTATTGGGTTTGACTTGGGATACTGAGAGAGATTTGTTAATGTTAAAACCTAATAATTACAGTACGCCCCAATAAATTAACTAGAGAGTTTTGCTTGCTGAAGTTTCCATAGTTTTGATCCACTAGGTTTGTGTCATCCCCCTTTCTATAAAAGAGAAATTATTAATTCAGGAAGCCCTGGAAACTTAAATGTGCTTGGGATGAAATTCTAACCTGAGGAATCATTAACAGGTGGGATGAATTTAAATTTGGGGGTTATGAGAAAATTCCAATGTTGGAGTTCCCACGCCAGGTGCCAATCCCAAAAGGGAAAAATGTACACATTTTTGTTATGCTTCAAAATTGGCATATGGAGCAGTTCTTACCTTCAATGTAATAGTGTTATTTCTCTTGTTATGTCTAAGGCTAAAGTGCTCCAATTAAATCACGTACCTTGCCTCAGTTAGAATTAACAGCCATTTATGTAGGTGTCAAAATTAGCTAGTTATATAAGAAATAAGTTGCATGAGATAAATATTAGCGACACTGCAATTTGGTCTGTAATGAGGTATCCTTACAATGGATTCGTAATGGAAACAGTAAAATTGTGTACGTACAAAACAGAGTCGCTGAAATTAATCAGATGCAAGAGAAGTATAATATTTTGGGTCAGCAATGTTAACATTTAATCATATACCCGGTGAGGAGAATCCAGCTGATTTCTTGTCTCGATGTTTTACCTTATGCTAAATTTGTAAATGCGTATTATGGTTTAAAGGACCGAGTTGGTTGGTAAATAAAGCTAATTGGCCTGTCAAAAGTGTATATTGCTCCGTTGAAATTACTTTTGACCACCACTCCAATAGTTTGCCTCCCTTAGCCATTGATATAAATAGGTATTCTTCTTTACCCAACTAATCAATGTAATAAGTTCGTGTTTTAAATTTCTAAACAAGATGAATATCTCATATAAGTTTTCACATCCTCTTGATACTGGATAAAGAGGGTACAGGAAGGGAAAACTAGGAAAGAGATTAAATTGATTGATGGAAAAAAAATTGTGAAGGTTCCATAATAGAGAATTGGGGCTGTATTTAGAGAACAATGTAATTAGGTGCAGAGTAGGTTACAAAATGCTGAATTGGGTGATATGCTAACACCTTATCTTACTGCCCCCAAAAATTCCCTCATCTAACAAATTTAATTGTTCTAAATGCCCATAAAATGTAATGCATGGGTTTGGGGACAAGATACCTTAAATTGTATTAGGGAAACTTTCTGGATTCCCAAGGATTGGGAAAGTGAAAAAGGGTGATTAATCTTGTGTAATATGTCGCCGTGTGGATGCCAGATCCTATATGTACCCAGGTCCTCCACCATTGTCAAATGAGCAATTTGAGTCGTTTAGCAACGAATTCCGCCCGGCCGCAATGTGGAAAATACTGTATGTATTTTCTGGAAATACAGTATTTTATATGTAAATTGATGGCCTATATTGTATTTAATAAAAATTATATTATAAAAAATGGGAAGCTCGGGGCCTGCGCGGACGAGAAGGGAGAGTCACCATGTTTTTTGAATGAGCCAAGAAAGCGTTAGTGAAAATAAGAAGAATTTTCATCGTTCTAGAGGTTACATTGGGCTTACACCTCTCAAATAGGAGCGGAAATTGTTGGATGTGCATTCTGCATAATTTGAGCATTAAATCGATGTACAGGACAGCTCCAGGAACCTCAGATAAGCTATCTAAATTATGTTTGTAATTCTGGCCAGTATTATCATCATAAATTTAGTTAGAGGGAGGTTTTTCAATATTATACACAGTAATTTCCAGACAAATTGGTGAGTGTTATGATTATAAATTCTCCTTCTGTTATATAAATGTGTATATGTAATCATTTATTAAGTTTAATATACAGTCCACAAAAATTATAATAATTTTACCAGAATTCCTGTTGTGTATGTACACTTCATTTGCAATTAATATAGATCTAGAGCAACTTGTGGAGAGATAGATGGTAGGTATCAAATGGGCACATTTTTGCGACCTAGATGTCCTAAAAATTCCTACTTGTCTCTGCAACTTTGATAAATAATAATTATCTTTGTTACCATTTACTTGTATGTATGTAATGAGATTCATCCAGGGAAATGTAATTTTCCATAATTATTATTATTATTATTATTATTATTATTATTATTATTATTATTATTATACTAATCATAATTTTGCAGGTGCACGTCGAAGGAGAGTATAGTAAGGGGTTCAATGAGGCTGTAATATCTATGCTAAGTCGGGACCCCACGAAACGACCCAGTGCTGCAGATCTGCTGATAAACCCTTTCCTACGAGCGGTGGCCGGGCCCAGGAGCTAGTAACGGCACCACTGGCCGGGCTCAGGAGCTAGCGCCACCACTATTGGCAGGGCCTCCAGCATCATCACCGGTGGTGGAGCCTAGGAGCTAGCAGCATACCAGTACTTGCCGATTTGTTTGCGGGAGTCGAGAATACTCCTGGACCCGCCTCACATAGACCACTTTCATCGACATCACTGATTTTTGGCCTCTTGGGCCTTATTATCTGTACTCCTGAAACTGTGTACTGAGTTTGCCTCTACCACTGCTTCATCAAAGTCATTCCACTTTTCAACCACCCTGAGACAAGAAATATTTCCTTACTGTCGAATGAAGGAGGGCCATTACGAATGTTTCACCTGTACACTAGTCAAGAATATTTCAGTCTTTAAAACAGGGATAAAAATAAATTCTCGGACTATATACTCCGAGAGGTAGTCATTATATGCCTAGTTCTTGGGTCCAAGTTTCCTCATCGAACTCCAGCAGACTCACCTTCAGTTCCATCCAAGGAGAGTAGGTGAAGAATTTGACATCCCTTACAGCAGACACAACCATTCCACGATCCCCGAGGTCAGCTCACGTCTGGGCAGAACCGCAGAAGATAGTCATGACCTAAAGGGTGAAAAGATTGATCATGAAATTAAAGATTATATGCTACGCTAGAGTGTATCAGGAGCCCCAGCAGACAGACTCCGCCATATATCCACTGAAAGTGTTAAGATCTCGGTCACATTGGCTTCATATTGCTTGACAAATATATGGTAATCTGATTTTTGCTACAAACCTTAGTCTTCGAGGAACATTTATAATTTTTTATAGGCTATTACGATAAAAGCGGGGTTCGTAAATTACATGTCTTATATTAAGATTAATAAATTCGAACACTGTTACATCATTATTAATCTTATTATACCAATGATTTTTTATTATAATAAAGAAAAGGTTACAGAGTACAGTTATACCAGTGAAGAATTATTCAGCAAGTTGGAGTCTTCACAGTATCGTGTTTAAGAACAAGTTCAGGTGAATTTTTTTTTACGTTTTGTAGCCTGATTGGTAGAGTTTTATTCGGCAGGAAACAGGACAAATGTCTCCTGACACAGATCTTAGTCCTATGGTGACCTGCTAGCGGCTAACTGGAGCGCATACCTGGAGGGTGTTCCAGGGGGTCAACATCCCCGCGGCCCGGTCCATGACCAGGCCTCGCGGTGGATCAAGGACTGATCAACCAGGCTGTTACTGCCGGCCGCACGCAAATCGACGTACGAGCCACAGCCTGGCTGGTCAGGTACTGACTTTAGGAGCCTGTCCAGCTCCTTAAGACAGCCAGGGGTCTACTGGTAATCTTCCTTAGGTATTTTGGGAGGCAGTTGAACAGTGTTCGGCCCCTGACACTGTTGTCTCTTAGTGTACTCATGGCACCCCCGCTTTTCACTGGGGAGATGTTGCACCACCTGCCGAGGCTTTTGTTTTCGTAGGGAGTGATTTCCGTGTGCAAATTTGGGACTATTCCCTCTAGGATTTTCCAAGCGTATATTATTATGTATCTTACTCACCTCCGTTCCAAAGAGTACAGGTGCAGGGACTTCAACTGTTCCCAGAAATTTAGGTGCTTATTGTACTTTATACGTGCTGTGAAAGTTCTCTCTATATTCTCCAAGTCTGTAATTTCGCCTGCCTTGAATGGGGCCATAAGTGTACAGAACACTTGTCGTCCTATCACTTTCCTAGTAGATGTGATAAAGACATTATTGTGATCTTTGAAATTGATTCTCTGATATCACTACCAGGTCCTTCACATTTTTTTTTCGGTCTATTGTGAGGTTGGACTTTGCTTTATACTCCAAATCCAGTTTTTATTTCCTCGAGTTTTCCATAGCATAGTTGAAATTTGTCCTCAGTGAACTTCATTTTGTTTTCTGAGCCCCATTTAAAGACTTGGCTAATGTCCGCTTGGAGATTTGCAGTGTCCTCAATGGATGATACTCATGTAAATTCTAGTATCGTCAGCACAGGAGGACACGGCGCGGTGACATACATCTCTGTCTATGTCAGATATGAGGAAAAGGATGGGAGCGAGTACTGTACCTTGTGAAACAGCGTTTCACCGTAGCCGCCTCTGATTTGACTCTGTTTACTATTACTCTTTTGTGTTCTATTTGTTGGGAAATAATAGTCCATCTACCTACTTTTCCTGTTATTCATTTATCACTCATTCTATGTGTTATTACAGCATGATCGCACTTATCGAAGGCTTTCGTAAAGTCTGTGTATACTACATCTGCATTTTGTTTGTCCTCCAGTGCATCCAAGACCATGTCGTAATAGTCCAGTAGTTGTGAGAGGCAGGAGCGACCTGCTCTAAACTCATGCTGCCCTGGGTTGTGTATTGTTGGGTGTCCAGGTGATTGGCGACATTGTTTTTTAGAACCCTTTTAAAGAGTTTTATGATGTGGAACGTTAGTGCTATCGGTCTGTATATTCTTTTCAATTGCTCTACTGCCACCTTTAGGAACTGAACCTTTGTGGAGGTTTAATCACTTCGTTGGATTGAACCAACCTCCATTTCTCAAGGCGCTGCATGACGCCTACGGACGCAATGAGGTTACTGGATATGGTGGATATGTGAACCACCAGGTATAAAGACTAACTCCTAAAATAGGGATTGGAACAGTGTTTCTCGATGTCCCACATCGCATTCCTCTCTTAACAATTCCAAGCTCCTCCAAATCCCTACCATAAATCATGAAAGAATGAATTATTGACATAATCATGACATAATGATTATTTTTACAACAGTAAGCACTGAAATTCAATTAATATTCAAAACAAAACAATTGTTTAATAATTAAGGGTGATTATATTACCAAAATTTACGGAAGAAATAAGAAACCATTTTTATTTCTATAAACAATTAACGAATAATAAAATTAAAGGTGATATTTGACAAAAAAAAAAAGGAAAAACAATTTTGATTTCAGAACTTCGATTTAATATCTATCAGATTTCCATTCGAATTTTATAACTTTAATGAGAAACTTGTACTGAGAAACTAAATGAGAAAATAGAAGTAAAATAAGAAGTCAGTTTTGTTGTTTACAAATGCTAATTCTTTTTTCCCAGTCAAAATATCCGTAACAGCACTAAAGGCACATCCAACCAAATGTGAGGTCGGAATGCCAGAAACTTGCTAGGCCTCCGTGGCTAGTTATACATGACACTGACTGTAGCCCACTACTAGCTATATGTAGATATGAGACTTGTATATCATTGGCTACTATAATATCCATAGAATCACCCACAACCATGAAAAATACTGATATGTCCAGTACACCCACGATCCTATGTTATCCAAAATATTCTTCCACTGCGGTAGTATAATCCATACACAGCCAGAATACTTTATTTAGTAGCTTTATATGCTGGCAGGCTAATGACACTATATCCCTATATAAATTACTGAATACTGAGCAAGTATGTAAAGTACAAACTAACTAAACTGGCATAAAACCAAAAGAAATAACAAGAAATCAGAGGACTGTTTACCTCTCGGCACACCAGTCAAGAGGGAGTGCAGCTACCTGGTGGCTGACCAGTCAGGAGGGAGTGCAGCTGACCTGGTGGCTGACCAGTCAGGAGGGAGTGCAGCTGACCTGGTGGCTGACCAGTCAGGAGGGAGTGCAGCTGACCTGGTGGCTGACCAGTCAGGAGGGAGTGCAGCTAACCTGGTGGCTGACCAGTCAGGAGGGAGTGCAGCTGACCTGGTGGCTGACCAGCCAGGAGGGAGTGCAGCTGACCTGGTGGCTGACCAGTCAGGAGGGAGTGCAGTTGACCTGGTGGCTGACCAGCCAGGAGGGAGTGCAGCTGACCTGGTGGCTGACCAGTCAGGAGGGAGTGCAGCTGACCTGGTGGCTGACCAGTCAGGAGGGATCAGCTGACCTGGTGGCGTGACCAAGTCGAGGAGTGCAGCTGACCTGGTGGCTGACCAGTCTGAGGGAGTGCCGTTGAACCCTGGTGGCTGACCGGTCAGGAGGAATGCTAGCTAGACCTAGTGGGCTGACCAGTCCCAAGGAGGGAGTGCAGTTGACGTGGTGGCGTGACCAGTTCAGGAGGGAGGGAGGTTTGACCTGGTGGCTGACAGTCAGGAGGGAGTGCCAGCTGACCTGGTGGCTGACCAGTCACACGGAGTGCAGCTGACCAGGTGGCTGACCCGTCCAGTAGAAAGGCAGCTGACACTGGTGCTGACTAGTCAGGAGGGGAGTGAAGTTGACTTGGTGGCCTGATCAGTGAGAAGGAATACAGCTGACCTGGTGGCGACCAGTCAAAGAGAGTGCAAGCTACCTGGTGGCAAACCAGTCTCAGGAGAAGTGCAGCTGATCTGGTCTGACCAGTCAGGCGGGATGCAGCTGACCTGGTGGCTGAACCAGTCAGGAGGGAGTGCGAGCTAAACACTGGGCGCTTGAACCAGCTCAGGAGGGAGTGCAGCTGACCTGTGGCTGACCAGTCAGGAGGGAGTGCAGCTGACCAGGTGGTGACAAAGGCAGGAGATATTTGCAGCTAACCTATGTGGCTGACCTCAGTCCAGGAGGTAGTGCAGATTTGACCTGGTGGCTGACCAGTCAGGAGGGAATGCAGCTGACCTGTGGCTGACCAGTCAAGGGGGAGTAGCAGCTGAACCTGGTGGCTGAACCAGTCAGGAGGAGTGCAGCTAACCTGGTGGCTGACCATCAGGAGGGAGTGCGCGGAACCTGTGCCTGAACCAGTCAGAGGGAAGCCGCTACCTGGGTGTGGCGACCAGTCAGGAAGGGAGTGCAAGCGCTGACCTGGTGACTGACCATCAGGAGGGAGTGCAGAGACCTGAACCTGGGTGGCTGAACCGATCAGGCAAGGGGGCAGCTAACCTGGTGATGACCAGTCAGAGAGAGTGCAGCTGACCTAGGTGGCTGCCTAGTCAGGAGGGAGTGAGGTTAGACCTGGTGGCTGAAACCAGTCAGAAGGGAATGCAGCTTGACCTGGTGGCTGACAAAGTCAGAGGGAGTGCAGCTGACCTGGTGGCTGACCAGTCAGGAGGACGCAAGCTGACCTGGTGGCTGACCAGTCGTGAGGGAGTGCAAGCTAACCTGGTGGCCTGACCCATCCAGGGAGGAAGTTGCAGCCCTGACCTGGTGGCTGACCAGTCAGCGGAAGTGCAGCTGACCTGAGGCTGACCAGTCCAGAGGAGTGCAGTTGACCTGGTGGAGGACCAGTCAGGAGGGAGTCAGTTGACCTGGTGGCTGACCATCTACAGAGGAGTGCAGTTGACCGGTTGGCTTGACCAGATCAGGAGTGCAGCTGACCTGGTGGCTGACCAGT
Source organism: Cherax quadricarinatus (assembly GCF_026875155.1). Classification (NCBI taxonomy): domain Eukaryota; kingdom Metazoa; phylum Arthropoda; class Malacostraca; order Decapoda; family Parastacidae; genus Cherax; species Cherax quadricarinatus. The sequence continues at coordinate 49,029,536 of NC_069406.1, read as the reverse complement.
CAGAGGGAGTGCAGTTGACCTGGTGGCTGACCAGTCAGGAAGGAGTGAGTTGACCTGTGCTGACCAGTCAGAGGGAGTGCAGCTGACCGGTGGGCTGACCAGATCCAGGAAGGGTGAGGTTGACCTGTGGTCCTGACCAGTCAGGAGGGAGTGCAGTTGACCTGGTGGCTGAGCTGTCAGAGGAGTGCAGCGGACCCTGGTGGCTGACCAGGTCAGGAGGGAGTGCAGTTGACCTGGTGCGGACCCACAGAGGGAGGGAGTACAGTTGACCTGGTGGCTTACCAGTCAGGAGGAGTGCAGTTTTACCTGGGACTGACCAGTCTGGGTAGGGAGTGCAGTTGATCTGGTGGCTGACCAGTCAGGGAGGAGTGCAGTTGATCTGGTGGACCGAGAACCAGTCAGGAGGAGTGGCAGTTGATCTGGTGGCTTACCAGATCAGGAGGGAGTGCAGTTGACCTGGGACTGACAAGTCCAGGAAAGGGAGTGCAGTTGACCTGGTGGCCAACCAGTCAGGAGGGAGTGCAGCTGACCCTGGTGGCTTGCCACATCAGTTCAGGAGGAAGTGCAGCTGACCCTCCCTGTGCTGACCAGTCAGGAGGGAGTGCAGGTTGACTCTGGTGGCTTACCAGTCAGACGGAGTGCAGTTGAACCAGGTGGCTGACCAGTCAGAGTGATTGCAGTTGACCTGGTGGCTGACAGTCCAGGAGGGAGTGGGCAGCTGACCTGGGTGGCTGACCAGTCAGGGAGGGAAGGCAGCTGACCCTGGTGGCTGACCAGTCAGGAGGGATGCGCAGCTGACGCTGGTGGCTGACCAGTCAGGAGGGAAGTGCAGCTGACCTGTGCAGACCAGTCAGGAGGGAGTCAGTTGACCTGGTGGCCCTGACTGTCCAGGAGGGGAGTGCAGCGGACCGGGTGGCGATCACAGTCTGAGGGAGTGCAGTTGATCTGGTGGCTGACCAGTCAGGAGGGAGTGCAGTTGATCTGGTGGCTGACCCCATCAGGAGGGAGTGCAGACTGACCTGGGTGGCTGACCACATCAGGAGGAGTGCAGCTGACCTGTGGAAGACCAGTCAGGAGGGATGCAGCTGAACCTGGTGGGCTGACCACCAGGAAGGGAGTGCAGTCTGACCTGTGGCTGACCAGCCAGGAGGAGTGCAGCAGACCTGGTGGCTGACCAGTCAGGAGGGATTGCAGCTGACCTGGTGGCTGACCGTCAGGAGGAGTGCAGTTGACCCTGTGGATGATCTGCAGGAGGGGGGAGTGCAGCGGACCGGTGGCTGACAATCAGGAGGGAGTGCAGTTGATCTGGTGGCTGACCAGTCAGCGAGGGAGTGCAGTTGATCGGGGCTGACCATCCAGGAGGGAGTGCAGCTGACCTGTTGGCTGACCAGTCAGGAGGGATGCAGGCCAGACCTGTGGCTTGACCAACAGAGGGATTGCAGCTGACCTTGGTGCTGACCAGCCAGGAGGGAGTGCAGCTTGACCTGGTTGGCTGACCAGCCTGGTGGAGTGGTCAGCTGACCTTGGTGGCTGACCAGTCAGAGGGAGTGCAGCTTGACCTGGTGGCTGACCAGTCAGAGGAGTGCAGTTGACCAGGTGGCTGACCAGCTCTAGAGGGAGTGCAGTTGACCTGGTGGCTGACCAGTCGCAGGAGGGGAGTTGCAGCTGACCATAGTGGCTGACCAGTCAGGAGGGAGTGGCAGCTGAACCTGGTGGCTGACCAGTCAAGGAGGGAGTGCAGCTGCCTGGTGACTTGGACCCAGCCAGAGGGAAGAGATGCAGCTGACCTGGCGTGGCAGACCATCAGGAGGGAGTGCCAGCTGACCTGGTGGCCCCCCCCCCTGACCAGTCCGGAAGGGATGCAGCTGACCTAGTGCTGACCAGCCGGAGGAGGGCAGCTGACCTGTGGCTGACTAGTCAGGGAGGAGTGAGCAGCTGACCTGGTGGCTGACCAGTCAGGAGGGAGTGCGCTGACCTGGTGCTGACCGAGTCAGGAGGGAGTGCAGTTTCGAAAACCTGGTGGCTGACCAGTCCAGGAGGGAGTGCAGCTGACCTGGTGGCTGACCAGTCAGGAGGGAGTGCAGCTGACCTGGTGGCTGACCAGTCAGGAGGGAGTGCAGCTGCCCCTGGTTGGCTGACCATCAGGAGTAGTGCAGCTGGACCTGGTGGCTGACCAGCCTAGGGGGAGTGCAGCTGACTGGTGGCTGACCATCAGGAGGGAGTGCAGCTGACCTGGTATGGCTGACCAGTCCAGAGGAGTGCACTGAACCTGTGGCTTGACCAGTCAGAGGATGCAAGCTGACCTGGTGGCTTACCAGAAGGCAGCAAAATCTAGGCACATTTTTTAAGGTCGGGACAAAAAGTGGCGAAGGTCCACAAACCCCTCGCCCATAGCCTCCCCTTGGCCAAAATTCCTCCCCGTGAACTTGAAATTTCTTCCCTAGGGGAAGGGGTACAAGTGGAGATCCCATTGTGAACCACTAGATTAAACGCTCAAGGTATGTATAGACACTGACAGACATACTTATCGAAATATACAAATTCCTGCGAAATTAGATATTCCCGAGTTCAAACCAAGACTGTGTGATAACCCTTCTGGTTTGTAGCATCTTAAAATAATTCCCGTACACGATATTTTAAAACACATTAGAGAACTCATAATCGAAATAGTCATTTTGTTTCTGTTCTTTGACAAATGTTACTAAAATATACTTATAAATCTTTGACGGGGCTTTACCAAGTTGAATTTTAATTTTATACTCCCACGGAGAAAACACAATACCGTTTAAAAACTCTGGTTCGGTAGCGCACTCAGCTCACACTTTGAGGTTCGTGGTTAGATCCCCGGTACGGGTGACAATACACTTGGACGGTTTTCTTTAGCACCTGCTGTCCCTGTTCACACTAGCAGGTAAATAGTATCTGGGTGATAGCGGACTGTGTGGTAGCATCATGGGGACAATAAACCTAATTTGTCCCAAAAAAGCATTCTGTATATGAAACAAGAAGCTTTCTACTCTAACAATGTCACGATAAGTTCCACTAGAATGCTGTAAGTTTGTTTTATGACAACGGTCAAATTATTAATATAATAAAACAAAGAACAAGCGTTAAACCCACTAGAGGTCATGGCCTGGTAGAAATAAAAGTTTATATTATTATTATATCTTATTATTATTATTATTATTATTATTATTATATTATTATTAATTAATTATATATTGGCGAAAGCCAACAATAACGCAAGTGTGGGTGAGTATCTTTGTTGCCGATACGTTTCGCCTACGCAACAAGCTGCGTAAGTAAAATGCCGAGTTGATAATACTGGAACAGTAATGGTGGAGAGGTAATTCTGAAGTAATTAAAATGACCTCTCCAGTATTGCTACCACTACTGTTTTCCACTAATTCTTACTAAGTAAGTTGCTTCTTCTTTGGATGGAAAAATAGATACAAATGCGGTATAGTGAGTCCATTATTGACAACATTTCGCCCACACAATGGGCCTTACCGAGTCACAAACAGACCTGTTCGTAATAATAATTTTTATTTTTATAAGGTACAAGGTACACAAGCCTAGCTGACATCAATGACATACTATATAGAAAGCCCCTTGTTATGCAGAGAATTTCTGACAAATTAGATTAATTTTGTCCCCAGGATGCGACCCATACCAGTCGGCTAACACCCAGGTACCTATTTACTGCTAGATGAACAGGGGCAGCAAGTGTCTTAATGAAACACGCCCCAATGTTTTCACCCATACCGGGGATCGAACCAGGGACCCCAGTGTGTGAGCTAGGTGCGCTAGCAACCGAGTCCACTGTGTGGTTGAAACGTTCTCAATAAATGATCTCATTATATTGCATGTCTAGTTTCTGTCGTGTTAATATTTATATCATATTACTCCCTTGTGTCCTGCTTAATCAGCTTGTCGGTATTGTACTATTGCATACCATTAATAACGCTGAGTGAGCAGCTGGTAGCTGTGACCAGTATTGTGACGAATAGTTGATATATAGATTCATGAGCGAGGTGTGTTTGTACGGTTGCAATAGCAACTCTTGATTAAACGACAACTTGCTGAGTTACGAACCAGTATTCCCAGGACAGTCTTGGGAGACCGTGCATACTCAACACGGTTCTAGTTCTAAGTAGGTTTGCCTGTCTTGTACCGGCCCGAGTCTTTGCCAAAAGGTGACCCGGCATTGGCCCCTCGAGTGGGGGTTGTCACTCTTCTTTCTCAACACGGCGAAAAAGACATCAAGGCAATGATTCACAAGTTAACACAAGCGTATCTCATTCCACTGTTATTTATGCAGATGTGAGAATAGCATAGTATCAGTAGCCTACCGTCTACAGTGCATAGTATCAGTAGCCTACTGGTCTATAGTGCATAGTATCAGTAGCCTACCGTCTACAGCTCATAGTACCAGTAGCCTACTGGTCTATAGCGCATAGTATCAGTAGCCTACCGTCTACAGTGCATAGTATCAGTAGCCTACTGGTCTATAGTGCATAGTATCAGTAGCCTACCGTTCTACACTCATTAAATACCCGTAGCCCTACTGGTCTATAGCGCATAGTATCATTTGCCTACCGTCTACAGCTCATAGTACTAGTAGCCTACTGGTCTATAGCGCATAGTATCAGTAGCCTACCATCTACAGCGCATAGTATCAGTAGCCTACTGGTCTATAGCGTTCTGCTGGTGCCACCTAGTCCGTCACTGGAAGAATAATACTAACAATGCTGTTGACATGATGACGAGGTGAACTAGTATTTACAGTGCTGCTGAAGTTATGCAGACAATTTACTTAGCTGCTGAAGTTACGGACGTTCCCTACTGCTACGAAGTTTTTGGACAACATGTTTACAGTGCGTAAGTTATGCTGACAACGTTGCTAGAAAGCTGCTAAGTTACACGTTCTTACAGGGGCTCCCCGAAATTTGCAAAAAAAAACTTTTCTAAAGAGTGCTATTGTCAAGTTTACAACGTTAATGAAGAAATACATGTAACACCATAAAAGACTGAAACTTCGTCTAAAGTTTAACTCTAAAATTATGGGTTAATTGTTAGAGGTCAATAAAATTTTAGCATTAAAACTTTGCTGAAATTATTGCAAAGTTCACGATGGCAACCTTTTACAATGCTATTAATTTTAGAAAAAGTGGGGGATTTCTAGTACGAAGTGTGGTCTGTGAAGAACTCTTGATAAGATAAATTTTGGGATGTTTTTTATTTTAAGCATTTAATGTCTACAAAGAGACTTGTTTTATTATGTTAGAAACTGGTATCACCCATTTTTTTTTTGTCATATTGTGCTCTTCTTCTCTCTCTCTCCCCTCTCTCTTCTCTCTCCCCCCTCTCTTCTCTTATTTTTTTTTTTTTATATATATATATTATAAAATATAATAATTAAAAATATTTATTAAAATTATATATTAATTGTTTTACATGATGGCGGTTGCTGGTGTTTTTTGCTGTCTAAAAACTGCAAGTTTGGGTATGTTTGCTACTTCTACTTGCTTTAGGTCACACTACACATACAGTACAAGCATAATAACAACACCCCCCCGGGGTTTTTCTTTTTTTTTCTTTTATTTTTGTTTTTTTTATTTCCTCTTACCCCCAGGGGAAGTGGAACAGAATTCTCCTCCGTAAGCCTGCGTGTTGTAAGAGGCACTAAAATGCCGGGAGCAAGGGCTAGTCCCCCTTTCTGTTTTTACAAAATTTTTAAAAAGAGAAACTTTAGTTTTTTTTTTTTGGGCCCCCCCCGCCTCGGTGGGATACGGCGGGTATGTTGAAAAAAGAAAGAATATATATATATATAATATATATATATATATAAATATATAATATATAATATATATATATATATAATTAAATATATATATATTTACATTGTTCAAACTCTAAAGGCGATGCATGCGGGGGATGAGATGAAAGCTGAAAAGCCTTCCCCCTGAAAGCTGGTCCCTTGGAAAAACGGTGCGAAAAGCTACACCCAAGTTTTTGCCCCAGTGGGGGGTTTTGGTAAAGCACTGGTACCTGCCTAAGGTTCGTAGGTTCGATCCCCTTAGCCAGAGATCATGTTTTTTGAAATTTTTCGCCTGCTCTCGCGTTTTCCTTGTATATATAAATATATAATTATATTAAAATATATATATATATATATATTTATATATATATAAAAATACTACAATATGAGGTGATGTATATTTTTTGAAAAAATTAACCCTCTGGCATTAGTTAAGAATAATTTTTTCATTTCTTTCGTTTCTTTTCAAAAAAATTTGGAAAAATAAACGGGGTTTTTTTAAAACGTTTCGTAAACAGCAATTTGGATTTAGATGTTAATTATTTGGGAAGTGAGAATGAAAAAGCAATAGTGACCTCACAGTACCTTGGTGAAATTTTGTGCTATGCTGTGCTGTGTGTTTGTGTGGTTGACACCACACCTGGTCAACCCCTTTAGTGTGCTCCCACCACCGCCAGCCCCCCACAGTCAAAGCATACCTATAATGTACACATTTACCCCCCAATAATACTTCACACTCACCCCCCACGGTCCATACATTTACCTGCAAGTCGGACTACAAAATCAAATACAAAAGCCCCTTTTAATTCTGCAAACCCCCATTTCCACAGCAACTCCCAACCCCAAAACCCCCACAATCTCCCCTAAAAATCTCCACAACCAAAATTTTTATACGACCAAAACATTTCTTCAAACCACCCCTTCGAGCAGGTACAACCACCCCCCCAACGCAGTCCACAACCCCCACTCCACTCCGGCTTACGACAGCGGTACAACATTACCCCAACCTCACGGGCCCCAAAAAACCTCTTTAGGATGATAACTTCAGCAGCGTGCTGAGCTTCTGCAATTGTTAGGCTTGGTAACGCCCGGGGACTCAGCAATGAAAGTGAGTGGGAAAAATGACTCCCTTCCCATGGGGGGGTCTCTGGCATATAATTTGCATTTAATATCAATTGATTGTTGGGACCCATTAAAGGCACGTAGTTTTCCGTCTTCTACCCCGAGGGGACGTTCCCTTTACGCTGGGGAGGGGCTCTTGATCTTGGGAATTGGATCTGTATTCCGGTTCCCCCTGTTTTTTACACCTGCTGCCGGTTTACTACAACAAGTAGGTACCTACCCGGGGGCAGCCGTGGTGTTGATCGTATGGGGGGGGGGGGTCACACCCCCGAAGGGGTGGACCTTGAAAAAAGTAGGTTGGGAAAATATTACCCGTAAAAAGATCTGTGGGTAAATAAAAAAACTGATATCAAGGAAACTGGACAAAAATTCTCTTGCTTGGGTCAATGCGATTACTTCTCATTCCTTACGGCCCATGTGGTTTTTAAATTTTCGCCCTGAAAATAATGTCTATTCACAAAGAATCAGAAAAAACGTAAAAAATCGAACGTGTGTTCAGAGGAAAGAGATGCAGACGAGACGCACAGGTATTGTGGAGTCCTTTAAGGGAGTAACGGGTCCTTCCGGTGATTCCCCCCTTCGTTTCTCCTGGGGGCCTTTTTTCCCCGCTTCAGAATCCCGGTTGGAAGTACCCCATGCGGCATCTAGTAAGAGTGAACCTTGTTTTTAGTAAAAACGCTTTAGGAGACTCTGATATTTTCCTTACATATTTTGCCCCCGTTACCTGGTAGTGACACCAGTGTTAGCCAATTGTGTATCACCATCCCCAAGACACACGGCTGGTCAATGTTCACTAAAAACAGACCTGGCGAGATCACACTGGTTGGCCACATGACACAAAGACCTGGTGTATGTAGGTGCCCCGCATGCTTTTTGAATTTAAGAAATACCTGCAAAAAACCCCTTTCCCCCGGGGATTATATTTGCCAAACCCGACCACAAAAGTAGATTTATTTACCCTGTCCCCCGTGCCCTTTCTCTCCATCATATGTTCAGTGCTAACTTAAACAATAAACAAATTTATTTAAGTCCATCGTAATTTAGAGGAAGAATAAGTCCATATCGTGGTTGGGACAGTTCACAATACTATGGTTGTGCAAGATTCACAAATGACCCATACTCAGACCAGGGGTTCTCATCCTTCTACAGCTCTGAAGACCCTGGGTATGGCTTAACATGAACATTAAAATGGTATAAAATACCGACAGATTGTTAGGTAAGACACATATGCAACAGTTAGGTATCTTTATTTCGAAACGTTTCGCCTACACAGTAGGCTTCTTCAGTCGAGTACAGAAAAGTTGATAGAAGCAGAAGATACTTGAAGACGATGTAATCAGTCCATCACCCTTAAAGTTTTGAGGTGGTCAGTCCCTCAGTCTGGAGAAGAGCATTGTTCCGTTGTCTGAAACAATATGAAGTTGAAGTGACAGGATGGAGCTTATATAGTGCCAGGAGGTAGACGTAGTTGCTTTGGGAGGGCAGGTCCTCTCAAACCCAGCCGTTCTCACTAGTAGAAGGTTGTCGAAGTTGATGGTCTGTACCAGATACCCTTGTGTTGCAGTGTCTGACAGAATGAACATTAAAAGGGTATAAAATACCGACAGATGTTAGGTAAGACACATATGCAACAGTTAGGTATCTTTATTTTCGAAACGTTTCGCCTACACAGTAGCTTCTTTCAGTCGAGTACAGAAAGTTGATAGAAGCAGAAGATACTTGAAGACGATGTAATCAGTCCATCACCCTTAAAGTTTGAGGTGGTCAGTCCCTCAGTCTGGAGAAGAGCATTGTTCCGTTGTCTGAAACAATATGAAGTTGAAGTGACAGGATGGAGCTTATATAGTGCCAGGAGGTGAGACGTAGTTGCTTTGGGAGGGCAGGTCCCTCTCAAACCCAGCCGTTCTCACTAGTAGAGGTTGTCGAAGTTGATGGTCTGTACCAAGATACCCTTGTGTTGCAGTGTCTGACAGAATGAACATTAAAATGGTATAAAATACCGACAGATTGTTAGGTAAGACACATATGCAACAGTTAGGTATCTTTATTTCGAAACGTTTCGCCTACACAGTAGGCTTCTTCAGTCGAGTACAGAAAAGTTGATAGAAGAAGAAGATACTTGAAGACGATGTAATCAGTCCATCACCTCTTGGCACTATATAAGCTCCATCCTGTCACTTCAACTTCATATTGTTTCAGACAACGGAACAATGCTCTTCTCCAGACTGAGGGACTGACCACCTCAAAACTTTAAGGGTGATGGACTGATTACATCGTCTTCAAGTATCTTCTGCTTCTATCAACTTTTCTGTACTCGACTGAAGAAGCCTACTGTGTAGGCGAAACGTTTCGAAATAAAGATACCTAACTGTTGCATATGTGTCTTACCTAACATGGCTTAACATGTAGAGGAACCCATTGCAAACTTTATATCGCCTACCTTAAGCTACGCTTATAAACAACTGATGTGAAGGTTTGACAAACTATGTATGACCCACCTTAGGCTTCACTTAAGGGCTCGTGATGCTGTAACACAACACAGTTACTCAACAAATAAAACATAATTTTTTTTTCAGAATTTTTGAAATACAAATATTATGTTGGTGTGTTAATTGTGCTCAAGCCTATCGACACACACGACGGTCATTAAGACTGCAGGCAACTGTTTACCACCTGTCAAGAATAATCTCTTAAATAAAGATTTAAGTAAATTCTTGGTATATATACACCGAGAGACATACACCTCTTGGTATATATTCCTTACTCCATCAAGAGAGCTATACTCTCTCTCTCTGCATATATATATATATTATATATATATATATATATATATAAATATATATATATATATATATATATATTATATATATATATATATATATATATATTATATATATATATATGTCGTGCCGAATATGTAAAACTGGTCAATTAGCAAGAACTCATTTAAAATTAAGTCCTTTCTATAATTTTCTCTTATATATTTAAAGATATATTTTTTCATTAATGTTAACGTAAAAATTTTAATTTTGCACCAAAAGAAACTTAGAAAACTTACCTAACCTTGTTATAACAAGAGCAATTTATTTTAGCCTAACCCAACTAAATATATTTTTAATTTGTTTACAGTAATTTAATACTAAACAAACACAATGAAATATATTTTTTTTTCGTTAGGTTCAGAATGATTTTGGCGAAAATATTGCATGCACAAATTTTCGCTCGTCCTATGTGGCAAGATGAGCGTTGCTATTTAAGCCAAGATCGCAAGTTCTGCCTATTCGGCACGACATATATATATATATATATATATTATATTATATATATATATATATATATATATATATATATATATATATATATATTTTTTTTTTTTTTTTTTTTTTATTATATAGGGAAGTACCACCTCTATAGCTGGAATGGGGACCCTCATCCTCAGAGAAGACAATAAACGTACCTCAGGGAAAAGAATAGAGAAATTCCAAGTGCTTTCGTGACTACTCACATTATCAAGGAACAATGAAAGTAAAGCATTAAAGGAGAGTATATAAAGGGGTAGCCCACACCTCACTATCAGATCCCACAACACCTGACGCGAGACAGCAGGCCCACCGACCGAACTAGACAGGTCCTTCACACTACCCACCAACAAACTGTTCTGTCCAAGAAATGAGAAATTTAAAAAATTATTATTTGTCCAATGTATTATTAAATTCTTCCCAAATTCTATTAATTATAAATGAATCTAATTTATATAAATCAAAGGAAATATTCATATTATTGTCAAAACTGCTTTTTATGAAACAAGATTCAATTATATTCCTGTCGACCATGGACTTGCTGGATACTACTTTCTCAACTTTTTGAAAATCAATTGGATGGTTAAAATCTCTTGCATGAATAAATAGAGCATTGGAATCTTGTCCAGTTCTAATGCTATATTTATGTTGTTTTAATCTTAGTTCGAGATTTTTACCAGTTTGACCGTAATAAACTTTATCGCAAATTTTACAAGGAATCTTATAGATACATTCATCAGCATTTTGGGGGGATTTTTTTATCAAAAGTTTTTTTACTGTATCAAGATTTTTGAATACAACTTCAATATTAAAAGTCTTAAGAAGAGAAGGCATATCAACCAAGTTTTCATGGTAAGGGAGAACCAACATATTTTTAGTTGAATAAGGCTGGTTGTCCCTTTTTGGTTGATATGCCACTCAAGCCATTCAAGTGTTTTACAGCTTAATTTATTCTGTACCATGGCACTCAATAACCAGTCTGATTCCTTCAGATTATATTTATTACTTAAAGTTTTGAGAGTGCTCTCCAGTTTAACTCTAAACTGCTGTAAACCTTTGTAAGTGTGATCTGGAGATTTTAAATTAACAATAATATTCACTAGATCCAACCTACTTTGTTCTATATTACCATAAGTGACCTTCAACAAGTCAACTGCTTCCTTGTAAGAGTCATCTACATTGGGAAAGGCTTGTATCAGTTTGTGAGCATCTCCTCTTACCTGTCCTTTGAGGTAAAATAATTTAGTTACACAGGCTAGGTCACTCCTGTCATGCACAGCTGCTTAAAAATTGACCAAAATTCCTCCCAATTTTCTCCCTGATTAAACACAAGCAAACACAATTCTGGGAGTTTTGGCAAAAACATATTTGTTGGAGCAGACTGACCAACTGGCTGGTTTACACATTTTAATTTATTAAAGGCCTGACTTTTACAAGAAAGAATCTTTTCCTCTAATTCATAATACTGATTAATCATGAGATCTATTTCAGTCTCATCTACACAGTTTACTAATAAATCTCCTTCATATTTGTTGTAATATAATTTGTATGAATCATATCTATTCCCTAAAGCATCTAAATACAATTTCAAATCATCAGTATTCACAGTTTCTTGATTCATTAATTCCAAGCACTTATTATATGCCTTGGTTACATGAACTTTTCTAGCTTGTATTGATGCTTTATTTACTCTATATTCCATATGTTTGTCTTCTATATTAATTTCCTCATTTTCAGCCATGATGCAATGTATTAAATTCAACTTTATTAATAACACTGATTACAACTTACAACACTAATACAACTTACCTTTAAATAAATCCTAGCTACTTGAGCTTAGCAATTACATGTATAATATAAATTTTAAATGTACATTAATACAAATTTGGCTCGTCAAAATTAATATTATACAAATTAATAAATCCTTGCCAGAATTTGGCATAGCAAAATTAATATACACATTAATAATTAGTTACACTTGGCTTATCAATTACACATACACTTATACACATTAATATAATCTTTAGCCACACTTGACTTATCTTATCAAAATTAATATTGTAATTATTATAATCCACTACACATTAAATAAATTTGTGAACTTAACATCCACCTCCTTCTGTCATTTCACATATAATTATTAAGTAATTAACTAATTAATGACTTCACTAATTACCTCCGGTTCAAGAAGGACCAACGGGCAAATTAAATGTGGAAAATTGCATTTATCTGAATGTAACTAATTATGTACATAACAGTAAATGATAACAAAGATAATTATTATTTATCAATGTTACATAGACAAGTAGGAATTTGGGACACCTAGGTCGCAAAAAATGTCCCCCTTCGATACCTACCACTGTCATAACCACAAGTTGCTCTGGACCTATTAATTATCAAATGAAAAATACATCACCAGGAATACTGGTAAATATATAAATTTGTGGACTGTATATTAAAAATAATAAATGGTTATATATATACACAATTACATAACAGAAGGAAAATATATTTTAATATCACTCACCAATTTGACTGGAGATTAATGTGTATCATACTCAGAAAACCTCACTCTAACTAAATCTATGAAAATAATGCTGGCCAGAATTACACACAAATCTAGAGAGCTTATCTGAGGTTCCTGGAGAGGTCTTGTCCAGTCACCTGATATCTCAAGTTATGCAGGAATGCATATCCACCAATTTCGCCTCCTATTTGAGAGGCGTCAGCACAATTTTAACCTCTAGAGCACGAAAAATTCTTCCCCACTCACCAACGTTTCTAATACAAATTCAAAACCCAGATGGCGAGTCTCGTCTGCGCAGACGCAGGCTTTCCGTTTTCTATGACATAAATATTATTAAATACAGTATGGCCATCTATTTACATATAAATGGTGAATTTCTGGAAAATATATACAGTATTTTCCACAGTCTGGGTTATTTGTGAATCGTAATATGCACCTCGAGATGACGAGAACTAGGCGCTCCTGTGTTGCTCATGGTTTATTCCTCTCATTTGCACGAAGGAATGGCAGAACACAACTCTGCTGGAGAAGCAAGTGAGGTTTTACATGACACAGCCAAGAATTCACGTGATCGACAGGGACATTAACTTCCGCATGACGTTCCTCTGGGACCCTTACCTGAAGGTGCTACTGCAGGAGATGACGACGTGGGAGAGACGTCCACAAGACACTCCCACCCTCGTCATTTTTGGTCAGTTTTCTTTAATTCAGTACTTCCTTCAACTTGTTAGTTATTTGTTCTTGTTTTTTTTAATACCAAATTTCGATACATCAGCAGTGTGCTGCTATTTTGTTCATTATAGTTACGCCAGGAACAAAGGCTAGCTATATTTCCATATATTCCAAGGCACAGGATGCATTCCTTACAGTGTGGAAATATGTTAGCCTGAGCAATGAGTATCTAGTCAGGTATTCCATTAATTAAAGGATCAGCAACTTGGACAGCTTTAAAGGTTTTCTTCCAGCAGCTGGAGTTACCATTTCTTGGGAATTACCATCTCTCAAGATGGCCTGTTCCATAGGAAGGAGAAATGGAATTTTCAACGGAGGTACCATATGCTAGTGAAGACTCATGTTCCAAGGAACTGAAGCTATATCTTCCTTTGCCTGGATCTAACCTGATTACCTCCTACCCACTTCCCAGGCGCTGTATGATCCCCCTACATATTTAGTGCTTCCACGTGAATAAAATAACAATTAAAAGTAAATCTACGATTGAGTCAAGCTTTTGCTGGTCTCACTGGGACACGTTGGAGTTTGTTTTATTTATTAAACTATAAGAGGGATAGCAAGAATGGGCAGGAAAATTACTGGGAGTGGAAAGAGAAGTGATTTTTTTTTTAGATAAGATAGAACGGTAAAAGATTTCGGATACAACATAGCAGTTAAAAATAATTGTGGATGACATATGGAATTAAGAAAGGTGAATAGAGAGGAAAAGAAGATAACAAATGTTAAGTGGGCTAAATGATCACTTTGAGTAGGCTTTTTAGTGAGTGGTAGTTACAGTGACGAGTTTTATTTGTCGGTTTATTATATTTAAAGACTATCTACTACAAGAAGGTCATTAAAACTACATGCCGCCTGTGAACCACCAGTCGTGGATACTGTAATTCTTGAGCTGTTGTGCATACACCTCAGTTATGCTCTGAAGTCAACAGCATCATGTCACAAGCTGCACAGGGAAAGAGACCTTAGGATAAGACAGTCAAGACAAGACAGAGGTTTTACAGTGTAATTTTATAGTTATGTGAATAAGAAACAATATGCAGTTTACGGCATTTACTGAAAAGACATTCCGTCCAGCAGGGACTTTATACATCCCTGGTGGACGAAAAGTTTTCTCAATAAATGTCACAAACCGCACAGTGAGCCTTGTTCACGTTACAGACTATTATACAGTATAATAGTTACAATTATAGTCATACATTGGTGACCATGTAGATTTAACCTAGGATAACCCCCCCCCCAAAAAAAAAAATCGTCAAGCAATATTCACCAAACTAAGGAGTCAGGAGTATCATTGATCTCTAAACCCTTCAAGAGAAGGAGGGAATGGGGAGGGGGGGGAGATCTTGATACTGCTGAAGGACTTGTTTGAAGGAATTAAAACTACCTTCCTCTTCCTAAATTAGGTCACTTCTGATTACCTTCCATCCCTACGGGTATAGAACCTCCCGTAAACAACCAAGAAAGCAGCAAGAACAAAACAACAAGATCATTACGTATACAGATATCTAGTTTTTTTTTTAGCGAGTTTTTGTAATACAAAAAAAACTTTATTAATAAACCTATATGAAATAAATTGCAACTCTGTGGACAAGGTTTCTGCCTACACGGAGGTGAAGACGAACGAAATCTATACGTAAGGGAGCCGAGGCAGCAGCAGCCAGTACAGGAACACTCAAAGAGCTTAAGACCACCCTGACTCGCTCGTAACAAAACCATGTTGTCTTTAAGTTGCAAGGGACCATCTTCAGTAATGGTCGTGAAGAACTTCACCTCTCGATGTCTTCTGTTTACTTACCAATGGGGATCCTTAAACTGATACGAGAGATGCAGCCTTTCGCATTTTAAATATAAATTTTTGAAGGGGTTGACTGGAAGCCAGGGGAAAGGGCCTCGGTCAGATGACCAAAATTTTGTGCAAACTGATCATCATTAACTATGACCCGCGTAAAAAACCCTTTTGGGTCCCGTTTCCGACCAATCTTACCAAACCTCCCTTAAAGTGAACAATACAGAACCAATATATAACATGACAAGCCTCCATTTTGAGCGGTAAACCGCTCGAACAAGAGCTCTTTTGAATGAGGTTTATAAATAGAGAATGCTGTGGGTTATTCCCCAGGGGTGATCCCAGACCTGTGTGTCTGACGGGTGTGGTGGGGGCAGGGCACCGCAGAACGCTTTATGGCTTATCGGTGCTAGACTGAAATGGTCTTTGAGAAGGTGGTCGAATTTCAAGGATCTTCAAAAAGAGGAGGGAGAGGAATGCTTAGTGGTCTTGGAAACAAACTTAAGCGGGGTTGGTCAGGAGTAGGTGGGAGTGTAGGGGGGGTTCAACTTAAGGGTCAGCCCAAAGATTGTTTTTATTTAAACTTAGGGCTCCTCAGTTCCCCGTATCATAATCTTATAATTGGCGTAAAAACACTGGGACCGAACTGGAATCTCGCAGTTGTACTGTAATACATCAAATCATTTCCTTGATTCTGTTATTACTGTAAATATATCGAAGTTTCATTGGAACTTATCATATGTGGTCGACATACCCTGATGTTCCTTCTCCTTTTTACTGAAAATGCAGTAAAATTAAATCATTTTTTTTATAAATTACACCCGTTTAAATTCTAGTGGTATCTTTCATAAAAAGACCTACATCCCTTGCCTTTATGAGTGACTGGATGGTGACGTGGAGGAGTTTAGCCCTTTGTATGGTCGTACAGTAGAGTGATCAAAATTATGGTTTCGAAGGAAGTAAGAGTTATTTTATGATTTACCCAAATAAAGTATAGAGAGTTATGATCCCGTGTGATGTTTACTAGATCTTAAAATTTTGTAATAACGGTATGGTAATTAATGTTTTACCGTGAGAAAAATTCATTTTTACAGCCACCGCACTCTGAAATAGGCTAGAGTCCCAACAAATACAATACAAAGACGCTTAGAGCAAACCAAGGTTATCAGGCAATGTTTCATTCTATGTAGAGCTTTATCAAGTTATACTTGATAAAGCGCACAGGGGAAATGTTGTGCTTAATCAACGCTCTGAAATTTCGCTCCATTCTATATTTCACGTTTACTTGCTTGGGCTAAAAAATATTTTCTCTGTTTTTCCCGAGACATTGCAAAAAGCTATTATCAACAACTCGAAGGAGGCTGTCAGAACACACAGTAAACTATGTGTTGTACAACGAGATCGCAGTACAAGAGTTAGCAGGACGGGCGTGGTCGTCTGGGACAGTACTGTACCTCTCTTGATGGCTACGCCCGAGAATGTATCAGAAGCCCAACAAGCAGACTCCTCCATACTTTCCACTGGAAGTGCAGGATCTCGGCCACGTTGGCTTCATCTTAGTTTACCAGTACGCAGATATGGTGATCAATGATTTTGTTATTAAACACCTTAATCATTGAGGAACGAGTTTATAATGCAATTTTTTCAGATGTTATAGCAGCATATTTTCAGGTCTGGGAAATTCTTACTTGTCTGTTTGGTTATACGATTTTTTTACTTGGATTGTGGATGTTAATCTGATGTATGGAAACTCAAAACAACGATTTAAAATCAATGCACAAGCACTCACAGGATATACTGTATATACACCGAGAGGTGTATTTCTATGCATGTATATACTACTAGGAGTTTCTTATAATCTCTGTTTTAGAAATTAAAGCGACCTTATCAGGTGTTGAGAAGTTTACGTGCAGCCTTAATTACCAAAGTGTAGTTGCTAGGCTTGAAACTCCCATCAACCAACCTAACCGTAAGTACCTTAAAAAGGAAAGGGTCCTACTTTATAATTTACAACGGGACAATATATGCATATTATGGTGTGTTTTGTTAATCATATAACAATGCAATTGGAATTAGTCGTTTATTGGTTATCTTTTTTTTTTTATATTTTATTTAACAACTTCATGTACAGATATTAATAGGTACATATATAAAAAAAATGATCAAGGGCAACATCAGTAAAACAATATATAAACACAAAACAATCCAGGCAACATCTGACAGTCTACTATATACAAGTTTTTATAACATATCACAATTTAAGGAGGAATAAAGTTATAATAACAAAGGCCACAAAATGGCTATTAATAAAACTCCTAAAATTACAACCTCAACACAATAATGCTCCAAGCTTAATGACAATCACCCATAATACCACTCTCAACAAATACACCAGACCTACAATATGCCTTATTTAGAAACCTTTGCTGCAACACAGGTGACCCATCATCCCCCCCCCCCACTCACCACACACATTGAAAACTAACCCTATCACCAAAACTGAATAAACATGACATTAATTATCCTCAATTTAGGATTATTATGACACATGTCACTTTAGGAAGCATTATTTAACAACCATGTATGGTACAGGACTACCAAAATTACAATACCTTAAATAAGAACAATAATAAAGGTAAATTTCTACCAAAACTGATGCTGGCCCCGTTACAATAAAACAAAAATAACTCAGAGCTTCAAGGGTTGTGAAAGGAAAACCCTTTAAAAATTCAAAATTTAAATTCAAAACCAGTGTAAATGGAAATAACGTACCCAAAAAAATAT
>NC_069406.1:48957786-49010965 GCF_026875155.1 Cherax quadricarinatus | reverse complement strand
CTAAAGTGACATGTGTTATAATAATCCTAATTGAGGATAATTAATGTCATGTTTATTCGGTTGGTGATAGGGTTATTTTCAATGTGTGTGTGTGTGTGAGTGGGGGGGGGGGCTTATGGGGTCAACTGTGTTGCAGAAAGGTTTCTAAATAAGGGCATATGTAGGTCTGTGTATTTGTTGAGAGTGTATTAGGGGTGATTGTCATTAAGCTTGAGAGATTATTCGTGTCTGAGGTGTAATTTTAGGAGTTTTATTAATAGCCCTTTTGTAGCCTTTGTTATTTATAACTTTTATTCTCCTATAATTGTGATATGTTATTAAAAAACTTGTATATAGTAGAATGTCAGATTGTTGCCTGGATTGTTTTGTGTTTATATATTGTTTTTGTACTGATGTTGACCTTGATCATTTTTTTTTATATTTGTACCTATTAATATCAGTACATGAAGTCTGTTTAAATAAAATATTAAAAAAAAAAGGATAACCAATAAAACGACTAATTTTTTTTTCCCAATCTGCATTGTTATATGTTAACAAACACACCTAATATGCATATATTGTCCCGTTTTAATTAAAAGTATGACCTTCCTTTTTAATGTACTTACGGTTAGGTTGGGTTGATGGGTGTTTCAAAGCTATGCAACTTACACTCATGTAATTAAGGCTGCACGTAAACTTCTCTACACCTGATAAGGTCGCTTTATTTCTAAAACAGAGATTATCCGAAATCTCCTAGTAGTATATACATGCATAGATAGAAATACACCTTCGGTGTATTTTACAGTATATCCTGTGAGTGCTTGTGCATTGATGATAATCGTTGTTTTGATGTTTCCATACATCAAGATTAACTTCCACATCAGTAAAAAAATCGTTATACAAACAGACAAGTAGAATTTCCCAGACCTGAAATATGCTTGCTATAACTCTGAAAAAAATTGCTTATAACTCGTTCCTCAATGATTTAGGTGTTATATAACAAAAATCATGGATCACCATATCTGCGTACTGGTCAACTAAGATGAAGCCAAACGTGGCCGAGATCCTGACACTTCAATGGAAGTATGGAGGAGTCTGCTGTAGGCGGCTTCTGGTACATTCTCTGGCGTAGCCATCAGAGAAGAAGGTACAGTTACTGTCCCAGACGACCACGTCCACGATCCCTGCTAAACTCTTGTACTGCGATCTTCGTTAGTACAACAAATAGTTACTGTGTGTTCTGACAGCCTTCCTTCGAGTTTTTGATAATAGCTCTCTGCCATTGTTCATCAGGGAACAGAGAAGAATAGTTTTAGACAAGCAAGGTAAACGGTGCAGTATAGAATGAGAGCGTAATATCAGGGAGCGTTGATTAAAGCCACAACATTCGCTGTGCGCTTTTTCAAGTCATTAACTTGATAAAAGCTCTACATCAGATGAAAATCATTCCTGATAAAACCTTGGCTTTGCTATAAGCGTATTTGTATTGAATTGTGGGACTCTAGCCTATTTCAGAGTGCGGTGGCTGTATTAAAATGGAAGTTTCTCCGGTTTATACATTAAGTACCATACCGTTATTACTAATTTTAAGATCTTTGTAAAAATCACACGGGATCATAACTCTCTATACTTTACTTGGTAAAATCATGAAAAATAACTCTTACCTTCCTTCAGAAGACCATAAGTTTGATCATCATACTGTTACGACCATTACAAAGTCATACTCCTCCTCGTTACCATCCAGTCACTCATATAATAGGCAAGGGATGTAGGTCTTATATGAAAAGATACCACTAGAATTTATTCGGATGTAATTTATAAATTAAAATGATTAATTTTACTGCATTTTCAGTATTAGGAGAAAGGAACATCAGGGGGTTTGTCGACCCACATTGATAGTTCCAATGAGAACTTCGATATATTTACAAGTAATAAAACAGATTCTAGGAAATGATTAGATGTATTACAGTACAACGGCGAGATTTCACAGTTCGGTCCCCAGTGTTTTTACGCCTTTTACTAAGATTATGATACGAGGAAACTGAGGTGCACATAAGTTTACTAAATCAATCTTTGGGCTGACCCTTAAGTTGACCCCCCATACACTCCCACCTACTCCTGACCAACCCAGCTTAAGATTTGTTTCCAAGACCACTAAGCATTCCTCTCCCTCCTCTTTTTGAAGATCCTTGAAATTCGACCACCTTCTCAAAGACCATTTCAGTCTAGCACCGATAAGCCTAAGTCGTTGCTGCGGTGCCCTGCCCCACCATCACCTGTCAGACACACAGGTCTGGTGATCATCCCTGAGGAATAAACCCACAGCATTCTCTATTCTTTAAACCTCATTCAAAAGAGCTCTTGTTCGAGCGGTTGACCGCTCAAAACTGAGGCTTGTCATGTTATATATTGGTTCTGCTATTGTTCAACTTTAAGGGTAGGTTAGGTAAGATTGGTCGGGAAACGGGACCAACGTTTTCTGACGCGGGTCATAGTTAAATGATGATCACTATTGCAGCAAAATTTTGGTCATCTGGGCCGAGGCCTTCCCCCTGGTTACCAGTCAACCCCTTCAAAAATTTATATTAAATGCTGAAAGGCGTGCATCTCTCGGTATCAGTGTTAAGGATCCTATCTGGTGAAGTAAAACAGAAGACATCGAGAGGTGAAGTTCTTCACGACACATTACCTGAAGATGGTCTTGCAACTTAAAGACAACAGTGGTTGTGTTAGCGAGGCGAGTCAGGTGTGGTCTTAAGCTCTTGAGTTGTTCCCTGTACTTGGCTCCTGCTGCCTCGGCTCCCTTACTGATATAGATTTCGTGCGTCTTCACCATCCAGTGTAGGGCAGAACCTGTCCACAGAGTTGACAATTTATTTCATATAGGTTTATTAATAAAGTATTTTTTTTGTATTACAAAGACTCGCTAAAAAAAACTAGATATCTGTATACGTAATGATCTTGTTGTTTTGTTTTGCTGCTTTCTTGGTTGTTTACGGAGGTTCTATACCCGTAGGGATGGAAGGTAATCAGAAGTGACCTAATTTAGGAAGAGGAAGGTAGTTTTAATTCCTTAAAAACAAGTCCTTCAGCAGTATCAAGATCTCCCCCCCCTCCCCTTTCCCCTCCTTCTCTTGAAGGGTTTAGAGATCAATGATACTCCGACTCCTTAGTTTGGTGAATATTGGCTTGGGACGATTTTTTTTTGGGGGGGGGGTTATCCTGGGTTAAATCTACATGGTCCCCAATGTATGACTATAATTGTAACTATTATACTGTATAATAGTCTGTAACGTGAAAAAGGCTCACGTGCGGTTTGTGACTTTTATTGAGAAAACTTTTCGTCCACCAGGGATGTATAAACCCCTGCTGACGGAATGTCTTTTCAGTAAATGCCGTAAACTGCATATTGTTTTTATTCAAAATAACTATAAATTACACTGTAAAACCTCTGTCTTGTCTTGACTGTCTTATCTAAGTCTCTTTCCCTGTGCAGCTTGTGACATGATGCTGTTGACTTCAGAGCATAACTGAGGTGTATGCACAACAGCTCAAGAATTACAGTATCCACGACTGGTGGTTCACAGGCGGCATGTATTTTTTAATGACCTTCTTGTAGTAGATAGTCTTTAAATATAAAAACCGACAAATAAAACTCGTCACGTAACTACCACTCACTAAAAAGCCTACTCAAAGTGATCATTTAGCCCACTTAAACTTTTGGGTTATCTTTTTTTTCCTCTCTATTCACCTTTCTTAATTCCATATGTCATCCACAATTATTTTTAACTGCTATGTTGTATCCGAAACCCTTTTACCGTTCTATCTTATCTAAAAAAAAAACACTTCTCTTTCCACTCCCAGTAATTTTCCTGCCCATTCTTGCTATCCCTCTTATAGTTTAATAAATAAAACAAACTCCAACGGTCCCAGTGAGACCAGCAAAAGCTTGACTCAATCGTAGATTTACTTTTAATTGTTATTTTTTTTCACGTGGAAGCACTAAATATGTAGGGGGATCATACAGCGCCTGGGAAGTGGGTAAGGAGGTAATCAGGTTAGATCCAGGCAAAGGAAGATATAGCTTCAGTTCCTTGGAACATGAGTTTCACTAGCATATGGTTTCCTCCGTTGAAAATTCCATTTCTCCTTCCTATGGAACAGGGCCCTCTTGAGAGATGGTAATTCCCAAGAAATGGTAACTCCAGCTGCTGGAAGAAAACCTTTAAAGCTGTCCAAATTGCTGATCCTTTAATTAATGGAATACCTGACTAGATACTCATTGCTCAGGCTAACATATTTCCACACTGTAAGGAATGGGATCCTGTGCCTTGGAATATAGGAAAAATAGCTAGCCTTTGTTTCCTGGCGTAATTAATGAACAAAATAGCAGCACACTGCTGATGTATCGAAATTTGGTATTAAAAAAAACAAAAAACAATAACTAACAAGTTGAAGGAAGTACTGAATTAAAGAAAACGACCAAAAATGACGAGGGTGGGAGTGTCTTGTGGACGTCTCTCCCACGTCGTCATCTCCTGCAGTAGCACCTTCAGGTAAGGGTCCCAGAGGAACGTCATGCGGAAGTTAATGTCCCTGTCGATCCGTGAATTCTTGGCTGTGTCATGTAAAACCTCACTTGCTTCTCCAGCAGAGTTGTGTTCTGCCATTCCTTCGTGCAAATGAGAGGAATAAACCATGAGCAACAAGGAGCGCCTAGTTCTCGTCATCTCGAGGTGCATATTACGATTCACAAATAACCCAGACTGTGGAAAATACTGTATTATTTTCCAGAATTTCACCATTTATATGTAAATAGATGGCCATACTGTATTTAATAATATTTTATGTCATAGAAAAAACGGAAAGCCTGCTCCCCGGCAGACGAGACCGCATCTGGGTTTTGAATTTGTATTAGAAACGTTGGTGAGTGGGAGAATTTTTCGTGCTCTAGAGGTTAAAATTGTGCTGACGGCCTCTCAAATAGGAGGCAAAATTGGTGGATATGCTTTCCTGCAAAACTTGAGATATCAGGTGACTGGAAAAGACCTCTCCAGGAACCTCAGATAAGCTCTCTAGATTTGTGTGTAATTCTGGCCAGCATTATTTCATAATTTTGTTAGAGTGGGTTTTCTGAGTATGATACACATTAATCTCCAGTCAAATTGGTGAGTGATATTAAGATATATTTTCCTTCTGTTTATGTAATTGTGTATATATATAACCATTTATTATTTTTAATATACATCCACAAATTTATATATTTACCAGTTTTCCCTGGTGATGTATTTTTCATTTGATAATTAATAGGTCCAGAGAATTTTGTGGTTATGACAGTGGTAGGTATCGAAGGGGACTTTTTTTGCGACCTGGGTGTCCCAAATTCCTACTTGTCTATGTAACATTTTGATAAATAATAATTATCTTTGTTATCATTTACTGTTATGTACATAATTATTTTACATTCAGATAAATGCAATTTTCCACATTTAATTTCCCCCGTTGGTCCTTCTTGAACCGGAGGTAATTATTTGAATTCATTAATTAGTTAATTACTTAATAATTATATGTAAAAATGACAGAAGGGAGGGGGATGTTAATTCACAAATTTATTTAATGTGTTAGGGGATTATAATAATTACAATATTAATTTTGATAAGATAAGTCAAGTGTGGCTAAAGATTATATTAATGTGTATAAGTGTATGTGTAATTGATAAGCCAAGTGAAAACTAATTATTAATGTGTATATTAATTTTGCTATGCCAAATTCTGGCAAGGATTTATTAATTGTATAATATTAATTTTGACGAGCCAATTTGTATTAATGTACATTTAAATTTATATTATACATGAATTGCTAAGCTCAATAGCTAGGATTTATTTAAAGGTAAGTTGTATTAGTGTTTAAGTTGTAATCAGTGTTTTTAAATTTAAAGTTGAATTTAATACATTGCATCATGGCTGAAAATGAGGAAATTAATATAGAAGACAAACATATGGAATATAGATAAATAAACATCAATACAAAGCTAGAAAAGTTCTGTAACCAAGGCATATAATAAGTGCTTGGAATTAATGAATCAAGAAACTGTGAATACTGATGATTTGAAATTGTATTTAGATGCTTTAGGAATAGATATGATTCATACAAATTATATTACAAAAATATGAAGGAGATTTATTAGTAAACTGTGTAGATGAGACTGAAATAGATCTCATGATTAATCAGTATTATGAATTAGAGGAAAAGTTTTCTTTCTTGTAAAAGTCAGGCCTTTAATAAATTAAAATGTGTAAACCAGCCAGTTGGTCAGCCCTGCTCCAACAAATATGTTTTTGCCAAAACTCCCAGAATTGTGTTTGCTTGTGTTTAATCAGGGAGAAAATTGGGAGGAATTTTGGTCAATTTTTAAGCAGCTGTGCATGACAGGAGGACCTACCCTGTGTAACTAAATTATTTTACCTCAAAGGACAGGTAAGAGGAGATGCTCACAAACTGATACAAACCTTCCCAATGTAGATGACTCTTACAAGGAAGCAGTTGACTTGTTGAAGGTCACTTATGGTAATAAGAACAAAGTAGGTTGGATCTAGTGAATATTTTTGTTAATTTAAAATCTCCAAATCACACTTTCAAAGGTTTACAGCAGTTTTGAGTTAAACTGGAGAGCACTCTCAAAAAATTTTAAGTAATAAATTAATCTGAAGGAATCAGAATGGTTATTGAGTGCCATGGTACAGAATAAATTAAGCTGTAAAACACTTGAATGGCTTTAGTGGCATATCAACCAAAAAGGGAAACCAGCCTTATCAACTAAAAATATGTTGGTTTTTCTCCCTTACCATGAAAACTGGTTGATATGCCTTCTCTTCTTAAGACTTTTTTAAAATTGAAGTTGTATTCAAAAATCTTGATACAGTAAAAAAACTTTTGATAAAAAAATCCCCCAAAATGCTGATGAATGTATCTATAAAATTCCTTGTAAAATTTTCGATAAAGTTTATTACGGTCAAACTGGTAAAAATCTCGAACTTTAAAATTAAAAAAAAACATAAAAAATAGCATTAGAACCCGGACAAGATTCCAATGCTCTATTTATTCATGCAAGAGATTTTAACCATCCAATTGATTTTTCAAAAAGTTGAGAAAGTAGTATCCAGCAAGTCCATGGTCGACAGGAATATAATTTAATCTTGTTTCATAAAAAGCAGTTTTGACAATAATATGAATATTTCCTTTGATTTAATAATTGATTCATTTATAATTAATAGAAATTTTTGGGGAAGAATTTAATAATACATTGGACAAATAATAATTTTTTTAAATTTCTCATTTCTTGGACAGAACAGTTTGTTGGTGGGTAGTGTGAAGGACCTGTCTAGTTCGGTCGGTGGGGCCTGCTGTCTCGCATCAGGTGTTGTGGGATCTGATAGTGAGGTGTGGGCTACCCCCTTTTTATACTCTCCTTTAATGCTTTACTTTCATTGTTTCCCTTTATAATGTGAGGGAGTCACGAAAGCACTTGGAATTTCCTATTTTTTCCCTGAGGTAAGTTTATTGTCTTCTCTGAGGATGAGGGTCCCCATTCCAGCTATAGAGGTGGTACTTCCCTATATAATAAAAAAAAAAAAAAAAAAAAAAATATATATATATATATATATATATATATATATATATTTTATATATATATATTTTTATATATATATATATAAAATATGTCGTGCCGAATAGGCAGAACTTGCGATCTTGGCTTAAATAGCAACGCTCATCTTGCCACATAGGACGAGCGAATAATTTGTGCATGCAATATTTTCGCCAAATCATTCTGAACCTAACGAAAAAAAAATATATTTCATTGTGTTTGTTTTGTATTAAAATTACTGTAACAAATTTAAAAATATATTTAGTTGGGTTAGGCCCAAAATAAAAATTTCTCTTGTTATAACAAGGTTAGGTTGTTTTCTAAGTTTCTTTTGTGCAAAATTAAAATTTTTACGTTAACATTTAAAGAAAAAATATATCTTTAAATATATAAGAAAAATTATAGAAAGGACTTAATTTTTTAAATTTAGTTCTTTCTAATTGACCAGTTTTTAAATTTTTCGGCACGACCATATAATTTTATATTATATATATATAATATATATTTATATATTATATATATATATAATATATTATATATATAATTATATATATATATTATATATTATGCAGAGAGAGAGAGTATAGCTCTCTTGATGGAGTAAGGTATATACCAAGAGGTGTATGTCTCTCGTGTATATCAACCCAAAAATTTACTTAAATCTTTATTTAAGAGATTATTCTTGACAGGTGGTAAACAGTTGCCTGCATTTTTTTAATACCGTCGTGTGTGCGATAGGCACAAATTTAACCACCAACATAATATTTGTATTTCAAAAATTCTGAAAAAAAAATTTTTTATTTGTTGAACTGGTTGTGTTACAGATCACAGCCCTTAAGTGAACCCTAGGTGGGTAACTAGTTTGTCAAACCTTCACATCATTTGTTTTTAAGCGTAGTTTAAAGGTAGGCGATATAAAGTTTCAATGGTTCCTCTACATGTTAACCTGTTAGGTAAGACCATATGCAACATTGGTATCTTTATTTCGAAACGTTTCGCCTCCCCCAGAGGCTCTTCATTGGGTACAGAAAAGTTGATGAACAAAGATACTTGAAGCGAGAACATCCTCCCCCTTAAATTTTGAGGTGGTCACCCCAGTCTGGAAAAAGGCTTTGTTCCTTTGTTTTTAAACAATATATTTGAAGTGACAGGATGGAGCTTATTAGGCCAGGAGGTGAGACGTAGGTTGTTTTGGGGGAGCCCTAAAACCCAGCCGTTCTCATTTGTAAGGTTTCGAATTAGGTCTGTCCCAAGATACCCTGTGTTGCATTCGACAAAATGAACATTAAAAGGTATAAAATACCGACGATTGTTGGGTTAAGACACATATCAACATTGGGGAACTTTATTTCGAAACGTTTCCCCAACCAGTGGGCCCTTTTTCAGTGGTACAGAAAAGTTGATAGAAGCAAAGATACTTAAAGACGATGTAATCGCCATCACCCTTAAATTTTTTTGAGGTGGTCAGCCCTCAGCTGGAGAAGAGCATTTTTTCCTTTTGTCTAAAACAATATGAAGTTGAAGTGACGGGGATGGGCTTTTTTGCCGGGGAGGTGAGCGTGGTTGTTTTGGGGAGGGCAGGTCCCTCTAAAAACCCAGCCGTTTCATAGTAGGGTTGTCGAATTTGATGGCTGTCCCAAGATCCCCCTTGTGTTGCAGTGTCTGACAGAATGAACATTAAAATGGTATAAAATCCGACAATTGTTGGTAAGACACATAGCAAGGGGTTTAGGTATTTTTTTTTCGAAAAACGTTTCGCCTACACAGTGGCTTCTTCAGTCGAGTACAGAAAAGTTGATAAAAGAAAAGATACTTAGACAGTAATAGCCCCCCCTTAAATTTTTGAGGGGCAGTCCCTCAGGGGAGAAGACATTTTTCCCCGTTGTCGAAAAATATGAAGTTGAAGTGACAGATGGAGTTTATTTGCCAAGAGGTGATGGACTGATTACATCGTCTTCAAGTTCTTTTCTTCTATCAACTTTTCTGTACTCGCTGAAAACCTACTGTGTAGCGAAACGTTTCGAAATAAAGTTTCCTAACTGTTGCATGTTTTTTTTTAAAAACAATCTGTCGGTTTTTTATACCATTTTAATGTTCATTCTGTCAGACACTGAAAACACGGGGGTATTTTGGTACAGCCCCAAAACTTCGACAACCTCTACTATGAAACGGCTGGTTTGAGAGGCCCCTCCCCCCCAAAAGCCCCACGTCTCACCTCTGGCACAATAACCCCACCCTGTCACTCAACTCATATTGTTTCAGACAAGGAACAATGTTTTTCTCCAGATGGGGGACTGACCCCTCAAAATTTTAAGGGTGTGGCTGATTCATCGCTTCAAGATTTTCGCTTCTATAAACTTTTCTGTACTCGACTGAAGAAGCCTACTGTGTAGGCGAAACGTTTGAAATAAAATACCAAATTTGCATAGTGCTTACCTAAAATCGTCGGTTTTTTTATCCCTTTTTTAAGTTCATTTTTAAGCCATCCCCAGGGTTTTAAGTGTAGGGGATAGAACCCCCGGGTCTGAGTATGGTCATTTGTGAACTTCCCAAAAAACCAAGTTTTTGTAACTGCCCAACCACGATAGGACTTATTCTTCCTCTAAATTTCGATGGATTTTAAATAAATTTTTTTTATTTTTTAAAGTTAGCACTGAACAATGATAAAGAGAAAGGGGGACGGGGACAGGGTAAATTAAAAACATCCCAATACGTTTGGGCTGGTTTGGCAAATTAATGCCCAGGGGAAAGGGGATTTTTGCAGGTATTTTTCCTAAATTCCTAAGCATGCTGCACCTAGCATGGACCAGGGCGTAATAGTGTACAGTGGGCCACCAGTGTGACTCGACCAGGCTTGTTTTAGTGTTAATGCTGACCCCGGTAGTCTTGAGGGTCAGGGGTTTCACAATTTGGTAAAACCGGGTCCTACCAGGTAAAAAGGGGGAATATATTAAGGAAAATACCAGAGTCCGAAAACGTTTTTACTAAAAACATTTTCACGAACTTACGTTTGTTGCCGCGCGGACTTCAATCCAGGGGTTTTGAACGGGTGAGAAAGGCCCCCAGGGGGTAAAGAAGATGGGAATCACCCCGGGAAGGGCCCAGTGTACCCCTTTAAGGACTCCCCACTAGACCTGCGCGTCTCCCCTGGGATCACTCTTCCCCTCAACACACGTTGCTTTACGTTTTTTCTGATTCTTTTGAAGTAACTATTATATTATGGCGAAATTTAAACTCACATGGGAGCGCGTAAAGGGAAAGGAATAATCCGCATTGATCCAAACAAAAGGGAATTAGCTCCAGTTTCCTTTATCATCGCCTTTTTATTTTTCACACGATCAGTTTTTTCAGGCTAAACTGTTATCCAACCTACTTATTTCAAGGTCCCAGCCCTATCGAAGGTGTGATTCCCCCCCCCCTTTTAAAAACACCCTGGGTGACCAGGATAATCTTTTCTAGGGAAAACCGGCAGCATGTGCGAGGGAAACCAAAACGATCCAACCCGTCGAGCCCCCCAGGTAAGGGAACGTTCGAGGGTAGAAGACGGAAGAACTCACGTGCCCTTTAATGGGTCCCATACAATCAATTGATATTAAACTGCAAATTATATGCGACATGAGACCCCACATGGGAAGGGAGCTCATTATTCCCACTCACTTGTCATTGCTGAGTCGCTCGGCGTTATCAAGCCTCACACAAGTGTGCAGAAGCTCAGCACAGCTGCTGAAGTTAGTCATCCTAAAGCAGGTGTTTTGAGCCGTGAGGTTGGGGTAATAGTTGTAGCAGCTGCTGTCGTAAGCCGGATGTGGAAGTGGTGGTTGTGGACTGCGTTGAGGGGGTGGTTGTAGCCTGCGTCGAAGGGGTGGTTGTAGAGAGAATGGTTGTTGGTCGTATGGAAATTTTGGTTGTGGAGATTTTAGTGGAGATTGTGGAGGTTTTGGTTGTGGACGTTGCTGTGGAAATGGTGGTTGCAGAATTAAAAGGGGCTTTTGTATTTGAGATTGTAGTAGCCGACTTGCAGGTAAATGTGATGGACCAGTGGGTGGTGAGTGTGAAGTATTATTGGGTGGTGAATGTGGTACATTACTAGGTAGTGGCATTGACTGTGGTGGTGCTGGCGGTGGTGGGAGCCACACTGAAGGTTGACCAGTGTGTGGTGTCAACCACAGCAAGACACACAGCATCAGCATAGCACTAATCTTCACCCAGAGTAGCTGTGAGGTCACTATTGTCTTTTTCATTCTCACTTAGACCGAATAATTAACATCTAAAATCCAAAATTCGCTGTTTACGCAACGTTTTAAATAAAATCCGTTTATTTCCAATTTTTCTGAAATGAAACGAAATGAAATTGAAAGAATTATTCTTAACTAATGCCAGAGGATTAATTTGTACAAAAAAGTAGTACACTCACCTCATATATGTATGTATATATATATATATATATATATATTATATAATATATATAATATATATATATATATATATATATATATATATATATACAAGGAATTCGCGAGAGCAGGCGAAATATACAAAAAACACTGATCTCTGGCTGAAGGAGACTCGAACTACGAACCTTAGGACAAGGTACGCAGTGCTTTACCAATCTACCCACACTGGACAATATCTTGGGTGTAGCTTGCGCTACACGTTTGATCCAAGGCAGCCAGCTTTCAGGGAGAAGGCTTACAGCTTTCATCTCATCCCCTGCATGCATCAGCCTTACTAGAGATTTGAACAATGTAAATATATATATATATATATATATATATATATATATATATATATATATATATATATATATTTTTTATATATATTATAAAAATATATTTTTTCTTCTTTCAACTACCACCGTATCCCACCGAGGCGGGGGGGCCCCAAAGAAAAAACTAAAGTTTCTCTTTTTAAATTTAGTAAAATACAGGAGAAGGGGTTATACCCCCTTGCCCCCGGGCTTTTAGTCCCCTCTTAAAACCCATGGTTACGGGGGAAGAAATCTTTTCCCACTTCCCCAGGAGGTAAGAGGAAATAAACAAGAAAAAAAGAACTAGAAAGAAAAAAAAAAAACCCAGGGGGGTGGTGTGTGTTTTAAAATTTGTTTGAAATGTTGTGTAGGTGACCTAAATGCAAGTAAAAAGTAGAAAGACCCCCTGAACTTGCCGTTTATGGACAGAAAAAAGACACAGCAATCCTGCCATCATGTAAAACAATTACTATATATATTAATATATATATTTTAAATATATAATTAAAATTTAAAATTATATATATATATTTTTAAAAGAGGAGAGAGAGAGAGAGAGAGAGAGAGAAGAAGGAGAGAGAGAGAGAGAGAGGAGAGAAAAAGGAAAAAAAAGGGGAAAAATTGAAAAACCAGGTTTTTCAAACATAATAATCAAGTCCTTTGTAGACATTAATGCTTAAAACCCTAAAACACCAACATTTTCTGTATCAAGGTTCTTCACAACCACACTATCAGTACTAGAAATCCTTCATTTTTTGTCTAAAATTAATGCATTGTAAATGGTTGCCATCGGGAAAACTTGCCAGAAATTTCAGCCGTTTTAAGTGCTAAAAATTTTATTGACCTCTAAAAATTAACCCAAATTTAGAGATTAAATTTTGACGAATTTTCAGTTTTTTTTGGGTGTTACATGTATTTCTTCATTAACGTTGTATAACGAAATGCACTCTTTAAAAAACGTTTTTCTGCATAATTTCGGCAGCACGTAAGAAACGTGTAACAGCAGCTTTCTAAGAAACGTTGTCGCATAATTAGCAGCACTGTAAGCAATGTTGTCCATATAACTTCGGTAGCACTGTGGGTAACGTCTCGAAACTTCGCAGAAAGAAAATTTGTCTGCATAACTTCAGCAGCACTGTAAATACTATTTTCCCCTCGTCTCATGTCAACAGCTTTTTTGTATTATTTTCCGTGGGGACTAGGTGCACCAGCAGAACGCTATAACCAGTAGGCTCTGATACTTCGCTGTGAGGTAGGCACTGATACTATGCGCTATAGACCAGTGGTACTAGTTATGAGCTTTTTGACGGTAGGCTCTGAACTATCCTATGACCAGTAGGCTACTGGTACTAGGGAGCTGTAGCGTAGGCTACTGAAAATGCCTATAGACCAGGGCTTGATACTAGCACGTAGAGGGTGGGCTACGATACATGCGTATAGACCAGTAGGTACGGGTTTCTAGGCTGTAGACGGAGGTACTGATACTATGCACTAAGCCCATAGGTACTGAACATGACTGTAGACGGTAGGCTCTGATACTATGTTTCTACATCTCCCTAAAAACAGGGGAAATGAGTACGTTTTGGTTAACTTGGAACATTGCCTTGATGTCTTTTCGCCTGTTGAGAAAGAAGGTGACAACCCCCCACTCGAGGGGCCAACCGGGTCACCTTTTGGCAAAAACTCGGGGCCCGGGACAAGAAGGGAAAACCACTTAAAATAAACCTGTTTATATGCACGGTTCCCAAGACGCCTGGGGTACTGGTTCGTAACTCGCAAGTTTCGTTTAATCAAAAGTTGCTATGAACCGTACAAAAACACCTCGTCATTAACTATAATCAACTATTCGTCAAATCTGGTCCCCCTACCCGCTGTCATCGCGTTATAATGGATGCAAAAGTACAATACCCACAAGCTGATTAAGCAGGACCAAGGGAGTAATATGATTAAAAAATTAAAAACGACAGAATGACATGCAAAAAATGAGTCATTTTTTTGAGAAAAATTTTAAACCCACAGGGGACTCGGTTTTCTAGCGCACCCAGCTCACACACTGGGGTCCCTGGTTCGTCCCGGAGGGGGAAACATTTGGGGGGGTTTCTTAAGACCTTGTGCCCCCGTTCATCTAGCAGTAAAAAGGTCCGGGTGTTCCCACTGGGATGGGTCCATCCTGGGGACAAAATTAATCTAATTTGCAGAAATTTCTGCATAAAAAGGGGGTTTCTATATAGTATTTCATTGATGTCAGTAGGGTTGTTACCTTGTACCTTATAAAAAAAAAAATTATTATTACGAACAGGGCTGTTTGTGACTCGGAAGGCCCCTTGTGTGGGCGAAATGTTGCAATAATGGACTCACTATACGCATTGTATCTATTTTTTCCCTCCAAGAAGAAACAACTTACTTAGTAAAATTAGTGGAAAACAGTGTGGTAGCAAAACTGGGGGTCATTTTAATTACTTCAGAATTACCTTCCACCATTACTTTCCAGTATTATCAAATCGGCATTTCTTACCAGCTTTTTGCGTAGGCGAAAATATCGGCAACAAAAATACTCACCCACACTTTGGGTTAAACTGTTGGCTTCCAATAAAAATAATAAAAAAAAAAAATAATAAAAATAAAAATAATAAAATAATAAAAATAAAAAAAAACTTATTTCTACCAGTGCATGACCTTAGTGGGGTTTTAAAGCTTTCTTTTTTTTTTTTTATTAATAAAATTTCAAGTCATAAAACAATACCATTCCTAGCGATTCAGTGACATGTTTATATAAAAGATCCTTGTTTACAGAGCTTTTTGGACAAATTAGGTTTTTTGTCCCCAGGATGCTCCCCACCCAGTCGCTAACCCCCAGATCCCTTTTTTACTGCTAGGTGAACGGGGACAGCAGGTCCCTTTTTAAAGAAACCCCGCCCAAGTGTATTCCCCCGTCCCGGGATCAAACCCACGAACCTCAATGTGTGAGCTGAGTGCGTCCAAACAGGCAAACGGTTTTTGTTTTCCGTTAATAAATTAAATTAAAAACTGGAAAGCCCCGTCAAATTTTTATAGTATTTTTTTAACTTTTGTCCCAAAAAAAAAAAAAAAAGAAAAAAAAACAAATTTTTTAAAAAAAAAAATTTCCGATTTTTTAATCAAACAAAAATTTGGGGTTTTAAAAATATGTCGTCGGGAAACTTTATTTTAAAAATTTCTTTACAAACCAGAATTCCCTAAAAAAATTTATTCCCCGGGGGAAATTTTCCCAAAATTGGGGGAGATTTTTGTATTCAAAATTTTTTCCCCCGTTAAAAAATTTGAGAGTTTTCAGGGTTTAACCAAGGGACTCACTTCCCTTCCCAAAGGGGGATTTTTCAGCCACG
Source organism: Cherax quadricarinatus (assembly GCF_026875155.1). Lineage (NCBI taxonomy): Eukaryota > Metazoa > Arthropoda > Malacostraca > Decapoda > Parastacidae > Cherax > Cherax quadricarinatus. The sequence continues at coordinate 48,995,229 of NC_069406.1, read as the reverse complement.
GAGGATTTTGGCAAAAGGAATTTTGGGGAGAATTTTGTACTCCCTCTTTTGGCCCCCCTATATTGTGGGCCAAGTCCTGCCCCTCTGGGTAGCCACCAGGTCAGCTCCTCCTCCTGATGGTCAGCCACCAGGTAAACTGCACTCCCCCCTGACTGGTCGCCACCAGGTCAGCTGCACTCCCTCCTGCGGTCGCCCCCCAGGTCAGCTGCACTCCCCCCTGCTGGTCAGCCACAGGTCAGCTGCACTCCCTCCGGGCGGGTCAGCCAAGGTCAGCTGACCCCCCTCCTGATGGTCACCAAAGGGGTCACTGCACTCCCCCCTGACGGGTCGCCACCGGGGTCAGCTGCCTCCCCCCTGGTGGTCAGCCCCCGGTCATGCACTCCCCCCTACTGGCAGCCCCCAGGTCAGCTGCACCCCCCTGACTGGTCAGCCACGGGTAGCTGCATCCCTCTGACTGGTCAGCCCACCAGGTAAACTGCACTCCCTCCTGTGGTCGCCACAGGTCCTGCATCCCTCCTGAGGTCACCCACCGGGTCAGCTGCACTCCCCCCTGAGGTCGCCACCGGTCAGCTGCACTCCCTTGGCTGGCACCCCCCAGGTCAGCTGCCCCCCCTCCTGGCTGTCCCCCCAACCGGTCACTGCACCCCCCCGGGACTGGTAGCCCCCGGGTCGCTGCACTCCCCCCGGGGACGGGGCACCCCCGGGTCACTGCACTCCCTCCGGACGGGTCAGCCACAGTAAAATGCCTCCCCCTGATGGTCACCCACCGTAAACTAAAACTCCCCCTGACGGTCGCCCCAGGCCCGCTGCACTCCTCCTGCGAAGCCCCGGTAAAACTGACTCCCCCCTGGGGTCAGCACCGGTCACTGACCCCCTCCTGATGGTCAGCCACCAGGTCAGCTGCACCCCCTCCGGGTGGTCAGCCACCAGGTCAGCTGCACCCCTCCGGGGGTCAGCCCGGGTCCTGCACTCCCCCCTGATGTCACCCACCAGTCCTGCATCCCCCCCTGACTGGTCGCCACCGGGGTCGCTGCACTCCCCCCTGACTGGTCAGCCCCAGTCAACGCACTCCCCCTGACGGGTCAGCCACCAGTCCTGCACTCCCTCCGACTGGCGCCCCCAGGCCCGCTGCATTTCCCCCCTGCGTCAGCCACCAGGTAAACTGCACTCCCCCTGCGGGTCACCACCAGGTCAGCTGCACTCCCTCCTGGGGCAGCCCCCAGGTCAGCTGCACCCCCCTCCTGAGGTCACCCACCAGGTCAGTGACTCCCCCTGACGGTCAGCCACCGGGTCACTGCACCCCTCCTGACGGTCAGCCCCCAGTCAACTGCACTCCTCCTGTGGTAGCCACCAGGTCCTGCACCCCTCCGAGTCCACCAGGTCAACTGCACTCCCTCCGATGGCAGCCACCAGGTCAGCTGCACCCCCTCCTGACGGGTAAGCCACCGGGTCAGCTCACTCCCTCTGACTGGTAGCCCCCAGGTAAACTGCACTCCCTCCGATTTGTCAGCCCAGGTCACTCCCTCCCCCCCCCTGACGGGTAAGCCCCAGTCAATGCACTCCCCCCCTGACTGGTCAGCCCCAGTCAACTGCCCTCCCTCCTGACTGGTAGCCACCAGTAAAACGCCTCCCTCCGACTGGCAGCCCCGGGAAAACTGCACTCCCCCGACTGGTAACCACCAGGTAAAACTGACCCCCTCCTGACGGGTTTACCCCCTCAACTGAAACCCCCCCCTGACTGTCAGCCCCAGGTCCCTGCATCCCTCCTAAAGTCACCACCGGGTCAACTGCACCCCCTCCTGACTGGCCCCCAAAGGTCCCCTCCCCTGATTCAACCCCCTTGCACCCCCTCCTGAGGGTCAGCCCCGGGTCACCTCACCCCCTTCCTGACTGGTGCCACCGGTCAACTCACTCCCTCCTGACTGGTAGCCACCAGGTACTGCCCCCTGACTGGTCACCCACCAGGTCAATGCACTCCCTCCTGTGGTCAGCCACCGGGTCCTGCCCCCCTTGAGGGGTCACCCACCAGGTCAATGCACTCCCTCCGGGAATGGTCAGCCACCCCAGGTCAACCTCACTCTTCCCTTTGAGGTCAGCCACCGGGTTTAGCTGCACTCCCCTCCTGACTGGTCACCACCGGCCCACGCATCCTCCTGACGGTCAGCCACCAGGTCACGCCTCCCCTGACTGTCAGCCACCGGGGTCAGCTGCACCCTTTTGACGGTCGCCCCAGGTCAACCTCACTCCCTCCTGACTGGCAGCCACAGGTCACTGCACTCCTCCTGCTGTCCCCCCGGGTTTACTGCACTCCCTCTGATGGTCACCCACCAGGCAGCTGCCTCCCCCTGTGGTCAGACCAGGTCAGGCACTCCCTCCTGACTGGTCACCACCAGGTAGCTGCCCCCTCCTGACTGGTCACCCACCAGGTAAAGCTGCCCCCCTCCTGATGGTCAGCCCCCCCGGGTTTAGCTCCTCCCCCTGACTGGTCAGCCCCGGTCAGCTGCATCCCTCCTGATGTCGCCCCCAGTCACTCCTCCCCTCCTGACTGGCGACCAGGTCAGTGCACCCCCTCCTGATGGTCAGCAAAAGGTTAGTGCCCCCCTAAATGGTCAGCCCCAGGTCAGCTGCACTCCCTCCTGACTGGCCGGCCACAGGTCACTGCACTCCCCTCGACTGGTCAGCCCCGGGTTTTAGCTGCACCCCCCCTGATGGTAGCCACCAGGTACTGCACTCCCCCCTGACGGGTTTCAGCCACCAGTAGCTGCATTTCCCCCCTGACGGGTTTAGCCCCCGGGTCAGCTGCACTCCCTTTTGATGGTCAGCCACCGGGTCAGCTGATTCCCTCCTGATGGTGCCCCCAAAGTAAACCTCATCCCTCCTGACTAGTCAGCCCCAGGTAGCTCCCTTTTCCCTCCTGACTGGTCAGCCACCAGGTCAGCTGCATCCCTTGGGCTGGTCACCCAACCCAGGTCAGCTGCACTCCCCCCTAGGGTCAGCCCCAGGTAATCCTCCCCCCTACTGGTCGCCACCAGAAACTGCACTCCCCCTGACTGGCAGACGGGTAAAGCTGCATTTCCCCCAATGGAACTGTTCCCCCTGCTTACCCCGGGTCAGCGCACTCCCTCCGACTGGTACCCACCGGGTCAGTGATCCCCTCCACGGTCAGCCACCGGTCACTCACTCCCTCTGACGGTCGCCCCAGGTCAGCTGCCCCCCCCTTTGATGGCAGCCCCAGGTCACGCACCCTTGGGATGGTCAGCCCCCGGGTCAGCTCCCCACTCCCTCCTGAGCAGCCACCAGGTCAACCTCACTCCCTCCTGAGGGGTCAGCCACCACGTAAACTGCACCCCCCTCTGAGGGTTTCAGCCAAGGTCAGCTGCACTCCCTCCTGACGGTCAGCCCCCGGGTAAACTGCACCCCTCCTGAGGGTCGCCACCGGTCACTGCACCCCCCTCCTAAATGGTCAGCCACCGGCGCTGCACTCCCCCCTGACTGGTCACCCACAGGTCAGCTGCATCCCCCTGAGGGTCAGCCCCCAGTCAGTGCCCTCCCTCCGGCTGGTCACCCAAACCAGGTCAACTCCCACCCTCCTGATGGTAGCCACAGGTCAGCTGCACTCCCCCCGATGGTCAGCCACCGGGTTTACTCACTCCCCTGATGGTCAGCCCCGGTCACTGCATCCCCCTACTGGTCACCCACCGGGTTTCCCTGCATCCCCCCTGCTGGTCAGCCCCCGGTCAGCTGCACCCCCTCCTACGGTCAGCCACCGGGTTCACTGCACCCCCCTGACTGGCCAGCCACCGGTCAGCTGCATCCCCCCGGGGCGGGTCAGCCACCGTAAACTGAAATCCCTCCTGAGGTCAGCCCCCGGGGTCGCTGCACTCCCTCGGGCGGTCACCCACCGGGTTTTCTGCACCCCCTCCTACGGTCCCCACCAGTCAGCTGCACTCCCTCCTGCTGGTCCCCAAACCGGTCAGCTGATCCTCCTGATGGTCGCCACCAGGTAGCTGCACTCCCTCCGATTGGTCAGCCACCAGGTCGCTGCACTCCCCTGATGGTCGCCACCGGGTAGCTGCACTCCCCCCTGCTGGTCGCCCCCAGGCCGCTGCATCCCCCCTGACTGGTCACCACCGGGTTTAGCGCACTCCCTTGACTGGGTGCGAAGGTAAACAGTCCCTGATTTTTTGTTATTTCTTTTGGTTTTATGCCTTTAGTTGTTGTCTTTCATTTTGTCAGTATTCGAAATTTTATTGGGATATTGTCATTAGCCTCCCAGCATATAAAGACAAAATAAAGTATTCGGGTGTGTATGGATTAACTACCGCAGTGAAAAATTTTTTGGGAAAAAACATGGGAAATCGGGGGGTGTACTGGACATATCAGTTTTTTTTATGGGTGGGTGTTCTATGGATATTATAGAAACCAATGTATACAAGTCCATTCTAATATAGCTAGTAGGGGGCTACGTCAGTGTCATGTATAATGCCACGGAGGCCTAGAAAGTTTTGGCATTCCGACCCAAAATTGGTTGGTGTCCCTTTTATGCTTTACGGATATTTTGACGGGAAAAAAAAAATTAGCATTTGAAACAACAAAATGATTTTATTTTACTTCTATTTTCTCATTTGGTTTCCGTACAATTTTCTCTTTAAAAAGTTAAAAAATTCGAATGGAAATTTGATAAAATCGAAGTTCTAAATCAAATTGTTTTTCTTTTTTTTTTTGTAAAATATCCCCTTTAATTTTATTATTTTTTAATTTGTTTTAGAAATAAAATGTTTCTTATTTCTCCGAAAATTTTGGAAATATAATCCCCCTTTTAATTTTTAAAAACAATTGTTTTGTTTTGAATATTAATTGAATTTCATGCTTTCGTTGTAAAAATAATCATTATGTCATGATTATGTCAATAATTCATTCTTTCATGATTTATGGTAGGATTTGGAGGAGCTTGGAATTGTTAAGGAGGAATGCGATGTGGGACATCGAGAAAAAACTGTTCCAATCCCTATTTTAGGAGTTAGTCTTTATACTGGTGGTTCACATATCCACCATATCCAGTAACCTCATTGCGTCCGTAGGCGTCATGCAGCGCTTGGGAAATGGAGGTTGGTTCAATCCAACGAAGTGATTAAACCTCACAAAGGTTCAGTTCCTAAAGGTGGCAGTAGAGCAATTGAAAAGAATATACAGACCGATAGCACTAACGTTCCACATCATAAAACTCTTTAAAAGGGTTCTAAAAAACAATGTCGCCAATCACCTGGACACCCAACAATACACAACCCAGGGCAGCATAGTTTAGAGCAGGTCGGCCTGCCTCTCACAACTACTGGACTATTACGACATGGTCTTGGATGCACTGGAGGACAAACAAAATGCAGATGTAGTATACACAGACTTTACGAAAGCCTTCGATAAGTGCGATCATGCTGTAATAACACATAGAATGAGTGATAAATGAATAACAGGAAAAGTAGGTAGATGGATCTATTATTTCCCAACAAAATAGAACACAAAAGAGTAATAGTAAACAGAGTCAAAGTCAGAGGCGGCTACGGTGAAACCTGTTTCACAAGGTACAGTACTCGCTCCCATCCTTTTTCTCATATCTGACATAGACAGAGATGTATGTCACCGCGCTGTGTCCTCCTGTGCTGACGATACTAGAATTTACATGAGTATCATCCATTGAGGACACTGTAAATCTCCAAGCGGACATTAGCCAAGTCTTTAAATGGGGCCTCAGAAAACAAAATGAAGTTCACTGAGGACAAATTTCAACTATGCTATGGAAAACTCGAGGAAATAAAAACTGGATTTGGAGTATAAAGCAAAGTCCAACCTCACAATAGACCGAAAAAATCAAATGTGAAGGACCTGGTAGTGACATCAGAGAATCAATTTCAAAGATCACAATAATGTCTTTATCATATATACTAGGAAAGTGATAGGACGACAAGTGTTCTGTACACTAATGACCCCATTCAAGGCAGGCGAAATTACAGACTTGGAGAATATAGAGAGAACTTTCACAGCACGTATAAGTACAATAAGCACCTAAATTTCTGGGAACGGTTGAAGTCCCTGCACCTGTACTCTTTGGAACGGAGGCGAGTAAGATACATAATAATATACGCTTGGAAAATCCTAGAGGGAATAGTCCCAAATTTGCACGTGGAAATCACTCCCTACGAAAACAAAAGCCTCGGCAGGTGGTGCAACATCTCCCCAGTGAAAAGCGGGGGTGCCATGAGTACACTAAGAGACAACAGTGTCAGGGGCCGAACACTGTTCAACTGCCTCCTAAAATACCTAAGGAAGATTACCAGTAGACCCCTGGCTGTCTTAAGGAGCTGGACAGGCTCCTAAAGTCAGTACCTGACCAGCCAGGCTGTGGCTCGTACGTCGATTTGCGTGCGGCCAGCAGTAACAGCCTGGTTGATCAGTCCTTGATCCACCGCGAGGCCTGGTCATGGACCGGGCCGCGGGGGTGTTGACCCCTGGAACACCCTCCAGGTATGCGCTCCAGTTAGCCGCTAGCAGGTCACCATAGGACTTAAGATCTGTGTCAGGAGACATTTGTCCTGTTTCCTGCCGAATAAAACTCTACCAATCAGGCTACAAAACGTAAAAAAAATTCACCTGAACTTGTTCTTTTAAAAACGATACTGTGAAGTCTCCAACTTGCTGAATAATTCTCACTGGTATAACTGTACTCTGTAACCTTTTCTTTATTATAATAAAAAATCATTGGTATAATAAGATTAATAATGATGTAACAGTGTTCGAATTTATTAATCTTAATATAAGACATGTAATTTACGAACCCCGTTTTATCGTAATAGCTATAAAAAATTATAAATGTTCCTCGAAGACTAAGGTTTGTAGCAAAAATCGCTGATTACCATATATTTGTCAAGCAATATGAAGCCAATGTGACCGAGATCTTAACACTTTCAGTGGATATATGGCGGAGTCTGTCTGCTGGGGCTCCTGATACACTCTAGCGTAGCATATAATCTTTAATTTCAAAGATCAATCTTTTCACCCTTTAGGTCATGACTATCTTCTGCGGTTCTGCCCAGACGTGAGCTGACCTCGGGGATCGTGGAATGGTTGTGTCTGCTGTAAGGGATGTCAAATTCTTCACCTACTCTCCTTGGATTGGAACTGAAGGTGAGTCTGCTGGAGTTCGATGAGGAAACTTGGACCCAAGAACTAGGCATATAATGACTACTCTCGGAGTATATAGTCCGAGAATTTATTTTTATCCCTGTTTTAAAGACTGAAATATTCTTGACTAGTGTACAGGTGAAACATTCGTAATGACCATCCTTCATTCGACAGTAAGGAAATATTTCTTGTCTCAGGGTGGTTGAAAAGTGGAATGACTTTGATGAAGCAGTGGTAGAGGCAAACTCAGTACACAGTTTCAGGAGTACAGATAATAAGGCCCAAGAGGCCAAAAATCAGGGATGTCGATGAAAGTGGTCTATGTGAGGCGGGTCCAGGAGTATTCTCGACTCCCGCAAACAAATCGGCAAGTACTGGTATGCTGCTAGCTCCTAGGCTCCACCACCGGTGATGATGCTGGAGGCCCTGCCAATAGTGGTGGCGCTAGCTCCTGAGCCCGGCCAGTGGTGCCGTTACTAGCTCCTGGGCCCGGCTACCGCTCGTAGGAAAGGGTTTATCAGCAGATCTGCAGCACTGGGTCGTCTCGAGGGGTCCCGACTTAGCATAGATATTACAGCCTCATTGAACCCCTTACTATACTCTCCTTCGACGTGCACCTGCAAAATTATGATTAGTATAATAATAATAATAATAATAATAATAATAATAATAATAATAATAATTATGGAAAATTACATTTCCCTGGATGAATCTCATTACATACATACAAATAAATGGTAACAAAGATAATTATTATTTATCAAAGTTGCAGAGACAAGTAGGAATTTTTAGGACATCTAGGTCGCAAAATGTCCCCATTTGATACCTACCATCTATCTCTCCACAAGTTGCTCTAGATCTATATTAATTGCAAATGAAGTGTACATACACAACAGGAATTCTGGTAAAATTATTATAATTTTTGTGACTGTATATTAAACTTAATTAAATGATTACATATACACATTTATATAACAGAAGGAGAATTTATAATCATAACACTCACCAATTTGTCTGGAAATTACTGTGTATAATATTGAAAAACCTCCCTCTAACTAAATTTATGATGATAATACGGGCCAAATTACAAACATAATTTAGATAGCTTATCTGAGGTTCCTGGAGCTGTCCTGTACATCGATTTAATGCTCAAATTATGCAGAATGCACATCCAACAATTTCCACTCCTATTTGAGAGGTGTAAGCCCAATGTAACCTCTAGAACGATGAAAATTCTTCTTATTTTCACTAACGCTTTCTTGGCTCATTCAAAAAACATGGTGACTCTCCCTTCTCGTCCGCGCAGGCCCCGAGCTTCCCATTTTTTATAATATAATTTTTATTAAATACAATATAGGCCATCAATTTACATATAAAATACTGTATTTCCAGAAAATACATACAGTATTTTCCACATTGCGGCCGGGCGGAATTCGTTGCTAAACGACTCAAATTGCTCATTTGACAATGGTGGAGGACCTGGGTACATATAGGATCTGGCATCCACACGGCGACATATTACACAAGATTTAATCACCCTTTTTACACTTTGCCATCCTTGTGGAATCCAGAAAGTTTCCCTAATACAATTTAAGGTATCTTGTACCCAACCATGCATTACATTTTTATGGGCATTTAGAACAATTAAATTTGTTAGATGATGAATTTTGGGCAGTAAGATAAGGTGTTTAGCATAATCACCCAATTCAGCATTTTGTAACCTACCTCTGCACCTAATTACATTGTTCTCTAAATACAGCCCCAATTTCTCTATTATGGAACCTTTCACAATTTTTCTTTCCATCATCAATTTAATCTCATTTCCATAGATTTCTTCCTGTACCCTCTTTATCCAGTATTCAAGAGGATGTGAAAACTTATATGAGATATTCATCTTGTTTAGAAATTTAAACACGAACTTAGTTACATTGATTAGTTTGGGTAAAGAAGAATACCTATTTATATCAATGGCTAAGGGAGGACAAACTATTGGAGTGGTGGTCACAGTAATTTCAACAGGAGCAATATACACTTTTTGTACAGGCCAATTAGCTTTATTTACCAACCAACTCGGTCCTTTAAACCATAATACAGCATTTACAAATTTAGCATAAGGTAAACATCGAGACAAGAAATCAGCTGGATTCTCCTCACCAGGTATATGATTAAATGTTAACATATGCTGACCCAAACTATTATACTTCTCTTGCATCTGATTAATTTCAGCGACTCTGTTTTGTACGTACACAATTTTACTGTTTCCATTACGAATCCATTGTAAGGATACCTCATTATCAGACCAAATTGCAGTGTCGCTAATATTTATCTCATGCAACTTATTTCTTATATAACTAGCTAATTTGACACCTACATAAATGGCTGTTAATTCTAACTGAGGCAAGGTACGTGATTTAATTGGAGACACTTTAGCCTTAGACATAACAAGAGAAATAACACTATTACATTGAAGGTAAGCAACTGCTCCATATGCCAATTTTGAAGCATCACAAAAAATGTGTACATTTTTCCCATTTGGATTGGCCACCTGGCGTGGGAACTCCAACATTGGAATTTTCTCATAATCACCAATTAATTCATCCCACCTGTTAATGAATTCCTCAGGTAGAATTTCATCCCAAGCACATTTAAGTTTCCATGCTTCCTGAATTAATAATTTCTCTCTTATAGTAAGGGATGACACTAAACCTAGTGGATCAAAACATATGGAAACTTCAGCAAGCAAAACTCTCTTAGTTAATTTATTGGGCGTACTGTAATTATTAGGTTTTAACATTAACAAATCTCTCTCAGTATCCCAAGTCAAACCCAATACATTACAACATTTTGGCACTTCGTCTCCCGTGTAATCTTTATTTATTTTGTCCTTTAATTTGGATGAATTACTATTCCATTCCCTCAGAGGCATATTTGCACTTTGCATTATTTTATTAGCCTCTCCATAAGTCATTAACAGTTCCTCTTCAGTTGACGTCACACCCAGGAAATTGTCCACATAAAATTGTTTGCTCATTACTTTACTCAATGGACTTTCCCATACATTTAAGGTGTGCATTTATCGTCGCTTGAAGTAGGAACGGACTGGATGTAGCACCAAATAATACGCTCCTAAAGCGAAAGGTTTTCAGAGGGCTAAGTGGATCAATAGGATTCTCAGGCCATAAGAAGCAGGTACAATCCCGGTCAGCCTCTTGTAAACCCACTCTTAGGAAAGCTTTATTATGTCAGCCGTAAAGGCATAATGCTTCACTCTGAAATTTAATAAGAATATCCTAATTTTTTTCCGTCAACGACGGACCTGTCATCAAACAGTCATTTAAACTAGGTACATTTTTGTTACTCCTGGCACTACAATTAAACACAATCCTCAAAGGAGTGGTCTTAGAATCCTTCTTCACTCCGTGATGTGGCAAATAGTGACCATAAATTTTGGCTTGCTCAGGAGGTACCTCTTCTATAAATTTATTAATTAATTGCTCAGCAATTATATCATTATAGGCAGTTAACAATTCTGGTGTCTTACTCAGTTCGCGGAGCTGAGCCTTTAACTGTCCATATGCCATTCTGTAATTAGTGGGCAATTCTGGATGGTTCAGTCTCCACGGAAGTCGCACCCAGCACTGTCCAGATTCAAATTTTACATCAGATATTGATCCTGAGCAAAAGAATCATCTGGACTTTCTTCATTTACATTTATTCCAATGCTGTCTAATTCCCACAATTTATGCACTGGCTCAACACCATCCTCTATGGAAGAATTATACTGGGCCACGATTTCATGAGTAAGACACACAGTTATGGTATTTGTAGTTTCCTCTAGTCATGAATTATTATTACGAGGAATCCTACCATACATTACATGGCCTCCAGCAGTCTTTAAAAGGGTGACACCACATTTCTTTACCATACCCTTTACAAAGGAGGCATAATAGTCACTACCTATTAAAATATTTATTGGGCCTACAGAATCATCACTTACACCAGAAGGTGCTAAATTTACATTATGTGAAAGTCTTTCTGTAGCTTTACTAAGCCCTACTGTAGATATTTTCTCTGGAAGTCTATCTACAATTACTGCATTAACACGTTTTTTCTCATTGCCCAACCTGACAGTTACATAAACATTGTCATACAATTGACCCCTTTTATCCGAGAGAAAACCAGATAATTTTAAAGTTGTGGGATCTCCCATCTGTACTTTCACACCATCAAGACATTTACGTTTTATGAAAGTACGCTGGGATCCCTAGTCCAATAATGCATTTACATTTTTTTATTTATGCCTTTTATCATCAATTTTTACCTGTAACACAGGTAAGGCTACTTCAGCAAAACCATCATTATTAACATTAGCAGCAATTTTTACATTAGCCACTGTTATGTCAGGATTGTCAACATTATCATTATTATCAACATTATCATATAGACCCTTACACATGACTATATGGTGTCTTCCTTTGTACATTGATAACAGAAGTTTAATTTGGCATAACAATCCTTTACATTGTGATTACCCAAACACCTGATACATCTGTCAAGTTCCTCCAATCTTTCAACTTTATCATTCCATGAATTGTATGCATTGCAATTCTTAGAAAAATGAGTACCCTTGCAGAAGAGACAATCTCTCTTTTCTTTGACTGGTTTCTTATTAACTGGGCTACTCTTAGGAGGTACTTATTCTCCTTACTTTGTGGAAATCATTATTTCTGATTCCTGCTACTTGATATGCACCTATCCAACTCTTTTTAGGAAATGAAATTTGATTATTACCATTGGGATAATTTTTCCCTTTGTGAAACTTGACAGATACCTCAGAGTTATTATGTGTTGCATCTTTAAAATGAGTTAGTTGGCTGGTCTGCAACTGCACAATTAATTCTTGTAGACCTAGTCTTATTTCCTCCAGACCAAAATAACCCTTGTGATATTTGTTTGAGAGCCATTCAAGTGTTTCATAGTTTAATTTATTCTGTACCATGGCACTCAATAACCAGTCTGATTCATTGAGATTAATTTATTAAAGTTTTGAGAGTGCTCTCCAGTTTAACTCTAAACTGCTGTAAACCTTTGTAAGTGTGATCTGGAGATTTTAAATTAACAATGATATTCACTAGATCCAACCTACTTTGTTCTATATTACCATAAGTGACCTTCAACAAGTCAACTGCTTCCTTGTAAGAGTCATCTACATTGGGAAAACTTGTATGAGTATGTGAGCATCTCCTCTTACCTGTCCTTTGAGGTAAAATAATTTAGTTACACAGGCTAGGTCACTCCTGTCATGCACAGCTGCTTTAAAAATTGACCAAAACTCTTCCCAATTTTCACCAGGATTAAATACAGGTAAACATAGTTCTGGGAGTTTTGGCAAAGACATCTTATTTGTTGGAGCAGACTGATTAACTGCCTGGTTTACACATTTTAATTTATTCAAGGCCTGACTTTTACAAGAAAGAATCTTTTCTTCTAATTCATAATACTGATTAATCATAAGATCTACTTCAGTCTCATCTACACAGTTTACTAACAAATCTCCTTCATATTTGTTGTAATATAATTTGTATGAATCATATTTATTACCTAAAGCATCTAAATACAATTTTAAATCATCAGTATTCAGAGTTTTTTTGATTCATTAATTCCAAACATTTATTATATGCCTTGGTTACATGACCCTTTCTAGCTTGTAGTGATGCTTTCTTTACTCTATATTCCATATGTTTGTCTTCTACATTAATTTCCTCATTTTCAGCCATGATGCAATGTATTAAATTCAACTTAATAACACTGATTATGTACTAAATTATGCACTTTATGAAGGTAACTAGTACAACCCTTACCTTTTAATAAATCCTAGCTACTGAGCTTAGCAATTACATGTAAGAAAATTATATAAATTTTAAATGTACATTAATATATTTTAAATGTACATTAATATAAAATTAATATTATACAAATTAATAAATCCTTGCCAGAATTTGGCATAGCAAATTAATATTATACACATTAATGTTAGTTACACTTGGCTTATCAATTACACATACACTGATATAAATCTTGGCCAGAATTATCTTATCAAATTAATATTATACAAATACATTAATATAAATCCTAGCCACTTTGGCTTTGCAAAATTAATATTATACACATTAATATAATCTTTAGCCACCCTTGAGCTTAGCTTATCAAAATTAATATTGTAATAATTATAATCCACTACACATTAAGTAAATTTGTGAACTTAACATCCACCTCCTTCTGTCATTTCACATATATTTATTAAGTAATTAACTAATTAATGACTTCACTAATTACCTCCGGTTCAAGAAGGACCAACGGGCAAATTAAATGTGGAAAATTGCATTTATCTGTATGTAACTCATTATGTACATAACAATAAATGAACATAGATAATTATTATTTATCAGTTAGACAAGTAGGAATTTGGGACACCTAGGTCGCAAAAATGTCCCCCTTCCGATACCTACCACTGTCCCTATCCACAAGTTTCTCTGGACCTATTAATCATAAATGATTTGTATCACCAGGAATGCTGGTAAATATATAAATTTGTGGACTGTATATTAAAAATAATAAATTATTATAGATACACATATACACACATTTATACAACAGAAGGAGAATATATCTTAATCATAACACTCACCAATTTGACTGGAAATCAAGGTGTATCATACTCAGAAAACCTCTGTCTATACATGAAAATAACAACTGGCCAGAGTTATAACATAACAGACTTATCTGAGGTTCCTGGAGCTGTCTTGTCCAGTCGCCTGATATCTCAAGTTATGCAGGAATGCACATCCAACAATTTTATCTCCTATTTGAGAGGTGTCAGCCCAATTTTAACCTCTAGAGCACGAAAATTCCTTCCTATTACACTAACGTTGTATCTAATTCAAATTAACAATGGCGACTGTCCTGCGCAGATGCAGGTTTTCCGTTTTCTATGACATAAATATTATTAAATACAGTATGGCCATCTATTTACATATAACTACTGTATTTCTGGAAAATATATACAGTATTTTCCACATCTGGTAAAATTATTATAATTTTTGTGGACTGTATATTAAAATTAATAAATGATTACATATACACATTTATATAACAGAAGGAGAATTTATAATCATAACACTCACCAATTTGTCTGGAGATTACTGTGTATAATACTCAAAAATCTCTCTCTAACTAAATTTATGATGATAATATTGGCCAGAATTACAAACATAATTTAGATAGCTTATCTGAGGTTCCTGGAGCTGTCCTGTACATCGATTTAATGCTCAAATTATGCAGAAATGCACATCCAACAATTTCGGCTCCTATTTGAGGTGTAAGCCCAATGTAACCTCTAGAGCGACGAAAATTCTTCTTATTTTCACTAACGTTTTCTTGGCTCATTCAAAAAACATGGCGACTCTCCCTGCTCATCCGCGCAGGCCCCGAGCTTCCCATTTTTTATAATATAATTTTCATTAAATACAATATAGGCCATCAATTTACATATAAAATACTGTATTTCTGGAAAATACATACAGTATTTTCCACAGTAATAATATAATACAAGAATATTGCTGCACTCTAACATAAAACCTTCCCTGCCCACGTAATTCAGTCAAGCACCTAAATTATTGGAAACGCCTGAAAGTCCCTTGAACTGCATCCCATAAAACGTAAGCGAGGAGGGTACATAATAATTTGCCTGGAAAATTCTGAGAGGATTGGTTCTAAATCTGCAAGAGTAAGAGGCCTTAGGTGCAAAATACCTCCAATGAAAATCAGGAGCGAGTTCACTGTGGGATAACTCAGTGTAGAAAAACCAAGATTTTTCAGCACTCTCCCTTCATGCATAAGGGAAATTACCAACAGACCCCTGGCTGTCTTAAGAGAGAGAACTTGATAAATGCCTCAAGTTAGTGCCTGTTCAGCCAGTCAGTGGTGCATACGTTGGATGGGTACAACAAACCAACAGCCTATTTGATCATGCCATCCATCAGCAGACCTGGTCTGGGACAGCGAGGAAGTGGCCTCCGATTCGTCTTCAGGCAACTTTTAGGTAACCTTTAGACGGTATCTTCAAGTATCCTAACCTACAATATCAAATAATAGATTAGGCAGAAATCAACGAACTGTAATTCGAGGGAAATTGAATCTAATTTGAGAACGTCTGGATCAGCTATTATATATATGGAAGCTCTAAACCCATAGAAGTTATACAGCGCCTAGGACATAGGAGACACTCAGATTTGATGCAGAGAATGAGGATATCTGAGCCACTGACCTGTTCATAAGGGTAGCCTCGCTGTAATGTAGCCAGCTCGTAGAGACAGCAGCCTAATGACCACATATCAGCTTTACCGTCGTATGGTAGACCATTAGCCACCTCGGGACTCTGCCACGGAGAAGTAACATAAGCTTTATTCAAGAAATCTAAAAATTTCACAGTATAAATTTGTACAGTGTTTCTGAGGGCACATCTTGGAGACATAGGTAAAAAATTATGTAGACAAGATCCATGTGCACAAGCTGTCGTAGCCCCCAAACTCAACAGCAACAAATGTAATTTAATCTCTGTTAACCCAACAAAGGTAGTGTAACTTATTTCCACTAAGGTTTTAATTGTTTGTCTCTTATTTGGTGCTTATATTCAGGCTGTAGTGGTACTAAAATGTACACATTTGTAGCTGCTGGTGCTTGGTATTACTCAAGGTGTCGTGTAGCTCGGTTGGTAGCGCACTCAGCTCATACATTGAGTGGTGCCATGGTTTGATCTCGATACGGGTGGAAAACATTGTGCATCTCTATCTCTCTCTCTCTCTCTCTCGCTCTCTCTCTATACATATACATACATGCTTTTAAATGAAGGAAGGAATAGAAGATAATACATCCTGAATTACGATATTGAACTGTAGTCAGAACCCACTAGTATATGTGTACAATGCTGAACCTTCCATGTCCTGCTAAACCCACCAGGACTAACAAACACACTGCCAGACCTTACTGCTGTTCCTCAAAGTCCCACCAAACACTGCTGGACCCATCATAAACGCTGTTAATTATAGGCCAACCAAACACACTGCTGGACCACCACATTCTTGTTCATGCAACAAACCCACCAAACATACTGACCACTTACACTGCTCTTCGTCATAGTTGCACCAAGAACATTGCTAGACCCACCATATACGCTGGGCTGCCGACGATGGTCCTGGGCATGTTGATGTCTCCCTCTGTGACACGAGCCAAGCCAAAGTCGCCCAGCTTGACACTCTTGTTGCCCAGGGTGAGGAAGATGTTGTGAGGTTTCAGGTCCCGGTGTAGGATACCCTTCGTGTGTAGTAACTGTTGGTAGGTGGCAAGTCAGCAGTAAATAGGTGACAAAATAGGCTCAGATAAGTGATAAGTTATGCGACAAATTAGACTTCTAACACTTTAATTTACAGGCTAAGAGACGTTATCTTACTTCATTTCATTTTTTAACATGCCTAAACGGCACCACCTGTCTCAGTGGCACTACCACTGAGCCATAACCCACTTTTTTGTTGCTATGGGAAGCTCGTCTGAGAGAGTAACGTTTCTGTCTCGGATCTTGCAGACGGATGATCGAGTCTCGACCACTCACCCACACGAATCACCCCCATAGGTTAACTTGGGTTTTCTTTCTCTCCCTAACCAGAGGAAGAACTGCTTAAGATATAGTAATTTGGACATGTAACTTGTCGAAAAAAATTTCCCCAAATTATGTTGTGTAAATAAACCTGTTAAAAAAGGTATTTTAAAATGGACCCGGACAGGGAGGCTCTGGCCTGCGGGCGAGCGGGGGGGGGGGGGGAAAGACCCCATTGTTTTTGTAATGTGTACAAGCCGTTAGTGTAATGTGCTTAATTTTCGTCGTCGGGGGTTAAAATTGGTTTTAAAAACCCCCAAATAAGAACCGAAATTGTTGGATGAGTTTCCCTGCAAAAATTGAGCATTAAACAGATTTTCGACGTTCCGGGAAAACCTCAGAAAAAGCTATCTAAATTATTTTTAAATTCTCCCCATTTATCTCTAAATTTGGGAAAGAGGGGGGTTCTGTTTGACACCAGAATCTCCAGAAAATTGGGTGAGTGTTACGATTTAATTTTCCTTCTGTTATATAATGTGTATTGTAATCATTTTTTAAATTTTAAATATAGTCCCAAAAAAATTTTTTTAAATTTTTTTCCAGAATTCCTGGTGATGTAATTTCATTTGCTTAATATGGTTGAGCAACTTTTTTTGGAGACTAGATGGAGGTATAAAGGGGACATTTTTTGCGACCTAGGTGCCCTAAAATTCCCATTTGTCTAGAAACTTGAAAAAAAAATTTTATCTTTGTTACATTTACTGGTATTTTTTTAATGAGATTCATCCAGGTAAAGTTTTTTCCACAAAAATAGTGTGGAAAATTGTTTTATCGAATGTAAAAATTTGACAAAACCCAGTAAATGATAACAAAGAAAATTTTATTTTTCAATGTTAATAGACAAGTGGGAAATTTTGGGGACACCTAGTCGCAAAAATGCCCCCCTTCGATACCTACCACTGTCTAACCACAAGTTGCTCGGGGCCCTATTAATTTAAAATGAAAAATACATCCCCGGGAAAATATGGTAAAATTTTAAATTTGGGACTGTATTTTAAAAAAATATAAATGGTTATTTTATCACTTACTAACAAAAGGAAAAATTTAATTTAATTCACTAAACCAAAATTTGAGGGAAATTTAAATGTGTATCATATCAGAAAAACCTCACTAATTAAATTTAGAAAACATGGCCAGAAATTATACACAAATCTGGAGCTTATCTGAGGTTCCTGGAGCTGTCTTGTCCGTGTCTGTATCTAAAGTTTGCAGGGAATGTATATCCAACAATTTCGCCCCCTATTTGAGAGTGTCATCCAATTTTAACCTCTAGAGCACAAAAAAATTTTTTCCCCTTTATTTTTCGTTGTATAAATTTCAAAACCAAAATGGCGAGTCTCGTCTGCGCAGACGCAGGCTTTTTCGTTTTCTATGACAAAATTTTATTAAATAAGTAGGGCCATCATTAACTTAAAAATCTGAATTTTGGAAAATATATACATTATTTTCCCAAAAAATAGATGTTTTTTTTAAAGGCTATAGAAATAAAAAGGCTATAAAATTAATATCAACTGTTTCCCGAAATGATAATTTAAATGGTACAAAACCCCATGTAATAGATAGTTGAGAGTTGTTACTTGTCCAACTCGGGTTATCTTAATTAGGACGAGTTTCGCCACAAGTACTTTTTTAATTAAAAGGCACGAAACATCTTCGAATTTAACATCACAGGTATTAAGTTGTCCAAAGGTTATCGAAAAACATGCTGAAGATTTTTACGTCATGATATAAAAAAATTTATATTAAAATGTAGTTGTTCCAAATGGCTCTGGGTGAGGGAGAGAGAGAGTTTAATTTTTTCTTTTTCCAGGATAACATAATGAGTGAAGATGAGTCATGGAAACATCAGGATGGGCTTTGGTGGAAAAAAAGGGTTTAAAAAGTGGATTCCATCGCATTTTGGTAGGGGGGCAACGACCTAACGTGAAATTAATATTATGACAAGGGCAACTGAAATTTAAAAAACCAACCCACACCAGTGAGGCACCCAGCAAAGGGTATTTATTTTTATTCAAAAGAAGATTGCCGGCATTAGTAAGAAAAAAAACATTAAATTACAAGCTTTTCTTGGAAAAAAAACTTTTGCCATTTGTAGTTTTATTAAGGCATGTCAGTTTACACGCGAAAAAACTGTCCAACAGAAGCTTATTCTTCAACCTGTCTTTTTCTTTATCAGCAGCACACTGATGGTTCATCCAGATCACCATACAACTGTGTTTTAAAACCCAATTCAGTGGGGGGCAATACTGAGAGCCAAGACACAATCCTCTTTGGGAAAAAAGCCGGCCCCTACTGCTGCACCCTTAGATGAGTTTAGCTAAGTCTCCCCGGGCAGTACTCCAGCACGATGAAGGGTTTGCCTCGAACTTCTCCCCCCCGTAGGAGACTGGATCGTCGAAGCATGGGACGCGGGGGGGGCTCACTGAAGGAGATGGGTGCACAATAAACTAGGCGCTTAAGCGGAAAAATAAAACAAAAATAGGGTGTCAGGGATTTGTTTGTACTGTGTATATAGGGGGCTTGGGATCACATGTCAGATTTTGGGAGACAAATCTTCCTAAGACTTCAGTTATTGTTGTACCGTCCAAAAACCGATAATTATTTGTTTTCCCAACTGGCTGTATTTCTACCACGTACTGTATTACCCCCAAAACTGTGTGATAAATGCTTCGGCATTTTAAAAAAAATAGGTTACAAAAAAGATAATTGAGGGTTGGTTACAGTTACTTGTTAGTATCTGCCAGTAAGGTACTGCAGTGCCCCTTAAAAATTAACGTTTATAATGAGGATATGTGGTCCCCAAATACGTAACGATTTGGGATGGTGGATGGTCTTTCCCCGTAGCTGTAGTTCTTGCTCGGCCACAAACCTCAGGGATCCCCAACGACCCCCTTGATTGGCCGAGCCGGGTATTAAAAAACCCCCGATGTGATGAATAAGGCACTTTTTGGGAACGGAGCAGTAGAAGACGAGGTAATCAAGCCCCTTGCCCCGATTTTTTTCAGGATGCGGTGAATAAAAGATTACCCTTTATGAATCAAGTACAGTGAACCCCCTATTAGGGTGAGGGGATGATTGAATTGACAAAGCCCTTTGGGCTGACGAAACATCTTTAGAAAAAGAAACCCAGGGTTACAATGTGCCTTTTCATCACTGATATAGGACTAGGCAGAATATAACAAATGCTATAGAAAATTTAAAACAGTATGAAAAGAACAAAAATATAAACTAGGTTTGTCTTTTCATTTTATCATGGGGAAAAATTTCATCAATGGGTTATTTGTGCCTGGGAATGGAATTTTTATCCGAGGAAGAAGAGAGCAGCTTCATTTCCTGTATCAGGATACCTTTATCGAAATAACCCTCTTAAAGACTAGGTTACTTTAAGAGTACTAATGAATTGTCTGTGCCTTTTATAACCTACTTAAGGATTTTGGGTATCCTTGGTGTAAAGAATCATTACCGGAAAAAAAAATTCACATGTGTCCTGATGACCTATTAAGTTAATCAGTTTTGAGTGTGAATATATAAAAAAATATATATGATGTGTTTCCCCTTTACTGTTTTAAGCCCTCAAAAGAAGGGTTTCTGAGCCTACCTCCCAATTTCCAAACCCCGGTATGACCCCCATGGGTTTAATGTTCCCTTTTGGGTTTTGGGTTTCAAAACGATTGGTTAATGAGGTTTTAAGGTTATTTATCATCTACCGAGGGTCATAAAGTTGCGTATCCCTGTTCCTACCAGATTACTTTTAAACCCTAACATAAGGATTAAAAATAACCTTAAGACCGGGGGCCCCGGGGGGCGTTGACCCCCGAAACTCTCTCCAGGTAAACAGCGAATACACACACCAAAACACACACCAAACACACACACAACCCCCTTGCGCATGTTAGAATGGCACTCACCTGCAAGTATTCCAGAATTAGAGAAAAATTGCAAAATGTTAAAAGAAGTGTTGACTAGCGAGGACAGCCCATCGAAGGGGGAAAGCCCCAGCGAGGGGGAAGCCTAGTGGGGTGACGTCAGACACTCCTAGAAACTGAGACAAGCTAAATTTTACAACCTAATTATTTTTGTGTTTTTTAAATAGAAGTGATAAGTGCTAGAATCAGTTGGTAGTTTTAGAAATACGGGTATTACTCTGAATTTTTAGCGTATGAATACTTTGAAGTGGGGGCACACATAAACACGAGCAAACCCCCCACACCCAAACACACACACACCACACACACACACACACACACAAAACACACACACACACATGCACCACACATAAACAACAACATGCACCCCCCAAAAAACACACACCACACACACACAAAAACACACACACAACCCAAAACCCACACAAACCACCACACACCCCTATACAGGATTTCCACCCCTTCCCGTGAAGTGATCCTCTAAACCCTTCCTTCCCCCCCCCCGTCCTTCCCCCCCTCTCTTTTCCCCTCTCTTCTCTCTCTCTCTCTTTTCTCTCTCTCTTCTTCTCTCTCTCTCTCTCTCTCTCTCCTCTCTTCCTCTCCCTCTCCTCTTTCCTTCCTTTCTCTCTTCTCTCTCTCTCTTCCTCCCCTCTCTTCCTCTCTCTCCCTTCCCTCCCTTTCCCCTTCTCTCCCCCCCTCTCTCTTCCTCCTTTTCTCTCTCTCCCCCTTTCTCTTCCCTCCCCCTTCCCCTTTACTCCCCCCTCTCTCTCTCACTTTTCCCCCCCTTTTCCCCCCCTTCTACCTCCCTTTTCTCTCTTTTTCCCTCTCTCTTTACTCTTCCCCCTTTTTTCTTTTTCACTTTCCTTTTAAAAAAAAAAATGGTTGGGACTCCCAGGAATCGGGATCAGATGACAATGGTACTGGTAGGGAGGAAGGGGAGGGCGTGGAAAAAGGGTAGAGCAAGAATGGGAGAGAAAATTAGGAGGCTTCTGAAAAAAAAAGGGGAAAAAAAGAGCCTTTTGTGAAATGGGAAAAAAGGTTTGGGGGAGGGGACGAAGAAAATTTGGGGGGCACAAGTCGAAATGCAGTAGCCCGGGTAAAGGTCCTAAATTTGAGGTAAACGGTGAAGCAAGTTCAGGGGTAGTGCCAGAGAAAAACCCATCGAGTGAGAGGCTGAAAAAGGAAGGAAAGGGGATATGAAATAGCTAAAGGGCCATCAGCCCGCAAAAGAAGGGTCAGGGAGTGGAAGGGAAGAGCAGATGGGGCGATGGAGAGGGATAAACGAATGCTGAGGCACAACCTGCTACCAAGAGCCACTGGGAAAAAATCAAGGGAGAAATTGCACATACAGAAGGAATACCAGAGTCACAGAGGGAGAGGCAATGGGAGGAGGAAAGGGCAAATCAGTGCTTTATCCATGGGCTTCGGGGATGAGAGAGAGAGGAAAGGACACACACTGAAGCGGCAGGAAGAAAGAAAGGAGAAGGATTGAGAAATATCACGCGAAATAGGGGGAGAAGACATGGACGAGATTGTAAATTTTCAGAGAGTTATAGGGGGTATTGAAGGGAGAAAACCGACCAATCAAGCTGATTCTCAGGAAGAAAGATGCGGAACAGGATCCTCCAGGAAAAACCACGGTTTGAGAAGCTCGGAGACGTACAAGAAGGTGTTCTAGACAGAGACAGAACACAAAAAGAGAGACAGCAGCTGAGGGTGGAAGAGGACAAAAAGTGAAAGGAGCTAGGAAAGGAGACAAGGGATGGAACAGCAGAGCGTCAGTCAGAGCAGAACAGAGCAGCAAGAGCAAGCACCACACAACTAATCTCAGAAACCCTACAACCTAATCACACCATCCCCAACACACAATACAATCCATACCCACAGCTTCACCCAACCCCTCAACCAAAGAATCCAACCAGTTATGCTACCGGGTCTCCACCCTCACAGGCCCACCCAAACCACAGTAGTTGGAAAGGGAAAACTGAAGGTTGGTACCACCAAAAGTGATGGAATAAACAAACAAGTGGGAGGGTCAGTGGCACGAAAGAGTCAAAGAGGATACCAGAACATCATAGCAATCACAGAAACCAATCTTACAGGTTGATAACAGAGGCCATCTTTCCAAACGGGATACCAGATCTGAGGAAAGACAGAAGGAACGGGGGGGGAGGAGGAGTGGCATTGTGATCAAACATTGATGGAATTTTGATGAGCTGGAGGAGGACAGCGGAGAAGAAAGATGATTTGGCATAGCGGGACGCTTCACTCTGGAGGTCCCAAGTTATAATTGCAGTGATGTATAACCCACCACAGAAACAGCCAGGAGGCCAAGGCAATAGTTTGACGAGGAGCAATAGAGGATGGTAGTTGACACACTGGCTGCAGTGGCCAGAACGAAGCTCATACATGCAGGGCCAAAGCTCTGTCATGGGCGACTTTAACACAAGGAGATCGAATGGGGAGAACTTGGAGAGCCACATGGGGGCCAAGATACATGGAGGGCTAAGATGATGGAGGTGGGTACTGGAAAACCTTCATGTTCCCAACAAGTAAGGGACACTACAAGAGAGAGAGGAGAGGATCGAACCAGCAAGACTGGACTTAGTATTCACTTGAGTAGTAGTAGTGCAGTATATTGAGGACATCACATATAAAGACCACTTGGGGCCAGGCGATCATGTAGTTTTGAGCTTCGAATACACAGTAGAGCTACAAGTGGAGGGGGAAGCAGGAAGGCCAGGACGAATGAACCAAACTACAGGGAAAGGGACTACACAGGAATGAGGACTTCCCGAATGAGGTTCAGTGGGACAGAGAATGGCAGGGAGTGGGAAAACCAGTTAATGAGATGATGGACTATGTAGTCACAATGTGCAAGGAGGCCTGTGAGAGTTTGTACCCAAGGGTAAACAGGAATAATTGAAAAAGCCAGGATGAGCCCATGGTTCACTCAAAGATTGCAAGGAGCAAAAACCAAGTGTGCTAGGAATGTGAAGAAATTAGAAGGCAAAGGACCAGGCCAGAGAGAATAAGGAGAGCAGTCGTAGAGCCAAGAAAACGGAATATGCACAGATAAGAAGGAGGCCCAACGGTCAATAGGAAACGGCATAGCAGCAAAAGCCAAATCTGACCCGAAGCTGTTATACAGCCACATCCGGAAGAAAACAACCGTCAAAGGAACCAGGTATAGGGCTAAGGAGGAAGGAGGAGAGACAACAAGATTGACAGTGATGTATGTGAAGAACTCAACAAGGATTCAAAAAGTTGTTCCACAGAGGAGACAGAAGGGGGCTCCAGAAATGACGGAGAGGTATGGGGGGGTACACCACCATGTGCTCCCCCCGACACAATACACACAACCGGAGGAAGACGTGAAGAGGCTTCTGAGTGAGCTAGATACCTCAAAGGCAATGGGGCCAGATAACATCTCTCCATGGGTCCTGAGAGAGGTTGAGCAGAGGTGCTATGTGTACCCTAACAACAATATTCAATACATCTGTCGGAAACAGGGAGATTGCTGAGGCTTGGAAGTCAGCAAATGTGGGTACCATATTCTTTAAAAATGAGACAGACATTGAAGCACTAAACTACAGACCAGTGTCCTGACATGTATAGCATGCAAAATCATGAAAAGATTGTAAGGTGGAAGAAGGTGGAACATCTAGAAAGGAAATGATCTCATCACCAGCATGAACAAACATGGTTTCAGAGGACGGGAACAAATCCTGTGTCACAAACCTACTGGAGTTCTATGACCATGGTGACTTGCAGTAGAAGAGAGAGAGAGATGGGTGGGAGGATTGCATATTCTTAGACTGCAAGAAGGCGTTTGACACGTACCACACAAGGAGATTATTAGTGCAAAAACTGGCGGACCAAGCAGGAATAACAGGGGAAGGCACTGCAATGGATCAGGGAATTCTTGTCAGGAAGGACTAGCAGCGAGTATGGTACGAGGCGAGGTGTCAGGGTGGGCACTGTGACCGTGGGGGTCACACAGGGGTCAGTCCTAGGACCAGTGCTTATCTGGTATTTGTGAAACGACATTGACGGAAGGAATATACTCCGAGGTGTCACTGTTTGCAGATGACCGTGAAGTTGATGAGTGAGTTCATTCGATCGAAGGGACCAGGCAGAAATCACCAAAAGGGATCTGGACAGCTGCTGACCCTGGTCAGCAATGGCTCCTGGAGTTCAATCCCACCAAGTTGCACAGCCATGAGGATTGGTGGAAGGGACACAAAGAAGACCGCAGTGGAGTACAGTCTAGGGGTCAGAGAACTACTCAAAACTCACTCAAGGAAAAAGATCTTGGGGTGAGTATAACACCAGGCACATCTCTGAAGCGCACATCAACCAAATAAAATGCTGCAGCATATGGCGCCTGGCAAACCTCAGAACAGCATTCCGGACATCTTAATAAGGAATCGTTCCAGGACCCTATACACCGTGTTACGTTAGGCCCATATTTGGAGTAGCGGCACAGTTTGGACCCACACCTATGCCAGCATGTAAGATATAGGAAAGAGCAAAGGTTTGCAACAAGATTAGTCCCAGAGCTAAGCAGGTAGTCTATGAGGGAAAGTTAAGGGAATCAAACCTGACGACACTGGAGGGACAGGAGAGCAGAGATAGGTGGGGACATGATAACGGACCTTACAAAATACTGAGAGAATTGACAAGGTGGACAATGGACAGGATGTTCCCAGAGACTTGGGACACAGTAACAAGGGGACACAGTTGGAAGTTGAGACACAGATGAATTCAAGGATGTTAGGAAGTATTTCTTCAGCCACAGAGTTGTCAGAAGTGGAATATTTTGGGAAGCGATGTAGTGGTGTCAGGATCCTACATTAGCTTTAAGCGAGGTACGATAAAGCTCATGGTTCCAGGGCGAGTGATCTAGAGGGACCAGTGAAAGGCGGGTCCAGGAGCTTGGACTCTGTGACCCCTGCAACCTCAACTAGGTGAGTACAACTTGAGTGTGTACACACAACAACACGCTGGGGACAAACCTCAGAACTGCATTCGACATCTTATAAGGAATCGTTCAGGACCCTGTACACCGTGTACGTTAGGCCCATATTGGAAGTATGCGGCACCAGTTAGTTTGGGAAACCCACACCTAGCCAAGCTGTAAAGAAACTAGAAGAAGAAAGTGCAAAGGTTTGCAACAAAGTCTGGTCCCAGAGTTAAGAGGGCTATGTCCTATGGAGAGGTTAAGGGAAATCAAACTGACTGACACTGGAGGACAGGAGAGTAGGGGGGCGACATGATAACGACTTACCAAAAATACTGTGTGGAATTGACAAGGTGGACAAAGACCAGGATGTTTCCAGAGACTGGACACAGCAACAAGGGACACAGTTGGAAGTTGTAAGACACAGAATGCAAATCAAAGGGATGTTTAAGAAGTTATTCCTTCAGCCACAGAGTAGGTCAGGAAGTGGAATTAGTTTGGGAAGCGATGTAGTGGAGGTAGGACCATAACATAGCTTTTTCAAGCAAGAGGTACGATAAAGCTCATGGTTCAGGGAGAGTGAACCTAGTAGCGACGGACCAGTGAAGAGGCGGGGCCAGGGTCGGAAATTCGACCCCGCAACCCTCAATGGCGTGAGTACAAACTGGCGTGAGTACACACACACACACACACACACACACACACACACACACACACACACACAACACCACACACACACACACACACACCACACACACACACACACACACACACACACACACACTTAACTCCACCACTTTAAGCACTTGCAGTATGCTTATGTTTAGAGATGTGGGTAGACCTTCGCGAAACTTCCTCTCCCAGCCACTTATGGTAAGTGAAGTTTCTTACAGCATCTTGACGGGCAGGGAACAACAACATAATATTTGCTTCGAGGGGTAAAAAAAAAATAAGGGACGCAAACAGGTAAGATCGTACCATGATATTCATATCAGAGAACGGCTTATTTTCTTTGATCATTGTGGGCGCCCCCCCCCCCACACCCTCCTCAAATTATAAAAACAAAAAAAAGAATTCGTCAAAATGATCCACTATGCGTTTATATATTTAACCTTTAACTATTTCTATCGTCACTGAAGCAAGAACTTTAAAGTAGTTTTTATAGGTTTTAGGAGTTTATGGAGTGGGAGTGAGTTAGACAGCCGAAGTTTTGTTTAATTTAAGTCTACCCGTAAGTACTTTTGTGCATAACAAGCTTAACTATGTATGACAGCTATTCATTAATGCTTTTATAATGTGCTATCAATCGGGGAATAAATTTGTCTTTATATCTCGTTAATGCAGCTTGAGAATACAGAACTTGTTGGATAACTGGACCACAAGCTCTTTATCCATTCTGTCCTGTTCAGTTACATGCTTCCCAAGTTACCAAACACTGTGTAAATTATTATTATTTTTATTATTATTATTATAATCAGGGGAAGCGCTGTAAACCGGAGGATTATACAGCGCATGGGGGGGGGGGATGTGGAAGGCATTCAGGGCTTTAATTCGGGGAACTGGAGCACAGATCCAATTCCTAAATCAAGAGCCCCTCACCAACATCATAGGAAACCTTCCTTGAGGGGCACACTGGTGTTCAAACCTACGGGTTTTGGCGCACCTTGTGAATGTGATATTGGGACAATGATTTGCCTACCCAAAGGTATTATAAATATGAACAAAAATACTTATTCCAAAACGTTGTCTAAGATCGTTTGAATATTACATATATTAACATTTTAATATAAGCATTTAAAACAGACAATTATTCTAGACTTCTTTCTTATTTATTTAGACATAAGAACATAAGAAAAACGTACAAAGGAGGATGGACAAAGATGATCCCATGTATCAGACATTCATTCACTATGAGGATATAGGATGAGGGCCCTGAATCTGCGCACTCTCGAAGGTTGTTAGAATTTGGGGGGATTTGATCGAGGTGTTATAAATTGAAAAACAGGAAATAAATAAACCGGGGATGTAATATAGCGATGCTGAAATTTCCAGCCAAGACAGGACTCGCAGCCTCAAGGTTTCAAGTTGGAAAAAAAATTTCAGATTCGGAAGGATTATAGGAAAGCACTGGTCTTGGTAATAGAGTTGTGGGAATGAGTGGAACCGAACTCCCGAGTAAGAAATTGAGGCTCTAAAACGTTGTTTTGTGGAGTTTTAAAAATAGGTTAGATAAACTACATGAGTGGGTGTGGCGTGGGTGTGAGTAGTTGACCTTACTAGCTTGTTGCTGCTGGGTCTGGTACAGTGGCTCCATCCTTGAGTGGGAATGACCCAGACTGGTGGGTCATTGGGATATTCGGGCGGGGGGGGGGGACATGGACCTCCTCCGCATGGGTCAGTAGGCCTGTTCAGTGTTTCATTCTTCTTATGTTCCTATTTTGTAAAGAAAAATTAATTATATTTTCACACTGGCTAGCAGCAACATCAAGGTGAGTACCTCATACCAGTGATTCTAGCTCTGAGAAGTGGGTAATGCCGTTGTAATAGCTGACGAGCTAGGCTCTTGAGCGGTGTTGCCTCGTGCTTGTCCTTGGCGTCGGGGTTTACACCCTGCTCCCACCGGCCATTTTTGAATGCGTATAGGTTGCCGTAAGTCAGCTGCCAGGCTGGAGAGCTGTTGAGCCGTCAGGTCAGCGCCGCCAGCTGACACCTCTCCCTTCAGCACTTTGTAGCACCTTGCCCGTGGACCGCCAACCGCGGCCAAGTACCGCACGTTTTGCGTCCTGAAGATGACATTGATTTCAGACAACTGTTTGTTAGGGTTATGGCCTATCGCCCTGGCACGTGGGTCATTAAGGATAAGATAGAGTTTACCAGCAAACTTTCGGTTGTGTGGTATTGCCTTAAGAGGTATAAGCGTCGATGTATATACCCCGTGTGTTGACAAGTTTATTACACGTTGGATCTTTCAGTACCCGCTTTAGTGGTAGATATGTCAGTAGTGTTTACCTTGTAGAAAATGTAGACACATAATAAAAGTGCACACCACCATGCTGATAAAGCCTGTTAATCTTGTAAAATTTACAGTTATTGCCGGTAGAGGTGCAAGCGTTTGTCTCACTTCCACAATTAACTCTTCTTACCCCACTAACAACTGTACACTTCAACACCTGTTTACGTGATAATATCATCGGTGCAGCAGACAGTATACTCCCCGTGCTGTACCCTCGAGGAAAACCTGTGCAGGATTCCCTCACCATTCAGCATGGCCCCCCCACGCTGCTAAATGTAGCGGTCGAGGCCTGCAACGTTAAAATAATTTCACTTTTTCCTCAGATGATGATTGTAAATTTATTTTAAAGGGTGGCCCGAAAACAACGAAAGGCCTCAGTCAATGACCAAAGTTGGTGGGGCGGGTCAGAATATTGAGAGAGCCGCGTCAGGTTTATTTGTTCGTTTTCGGAGAATCTTACCTGACAAAAAAAAACATTGTTTTAAATAATTCCCATCAGTAGTTTTTTCACATTGTTAATTAATTTAAAAAACCTGGATGGCGGCGGCAAAATTTGGCGATACCAGAGAAAAAACAGATTAGATACGGACTGTTATAAAATCAGTCCTTGGGGGGATAGTTCCTGACAAGAAAAAAGATGGTAAATTTGTGATAAAAACGATTAAACTTGGTAGAAAAAACACCTCGTCAGCTCAAAAGAAAATTTTACGTGTAGTTTTTGCTATTTTTTTGATTTAAAACTATGAAAAACATAAATGTTTAACAAATATTATTGAAAAATATACGTAGACTTGCTGGAAATTTTTAATTTTTGACTTCCTATACAAATTAAAAAAAAGTTAATGATAGATTTAAGAGATAAAAAAGAAATTCATATAAATTTTAGTGAATTGCTTGAAAAAAATTAAAGTTTTTGGTGCGAATGTTCAGAGGATCGGCGGGAAAAATTCGAAACATTTAAACCCAAAAAAAAAGTGATACAGGAGAAAATCTCTTTAGAAAATTAAAAAATTTTGGCATGAAAAAACCCGTAAAAATAAGTTTTGAAATGTGTTTTTTTTGCCCCGAAACAAAAAATAATCTTATTATGGGATTTTTTTTGGTTTTCCAAAAAAAAAAGGGGGTTTTTTTTTACGTGATAACTCCTTAGGGCCCCGAGCCTGTAAAGGGGGTCTTGATCCCAAAGGAATTGCAGCACTTCGATCAAACCTTAGTTGTCTCCCCCTTAACCCGGCGCTGCCATCCTTTCGGGTTTAGCATTTCCCCCCTTATCATTAATTAAAGTCGAATCACCATAACTGTATGATACAATAACAGTGAAAATAGCCATAACAAAATTTAATTATAAATAAATAAGAATATTACTGCACTATTACAACAACCCACACTACTATACTACTAAACTAAACCTTTTAAATAATAATAATAAAAAAATTAAAAATTTAAAAATTTAAAAAAAATAATAAAAAACATATTACCTCCTCCCCTGCACGGTTGCTGACACTTCTAGGTCGCGACTCCAGTCACCAGGAGTGCTGTGAGGGATGTCAGGTCCCCTTCTTGGCTTTTTCCAACACCTGCCATCAGCATTTTATTTGGGTAAGGAGAGGACCCTGGTTCATTTTGTAAAAGCCACAGAAGCGCAGGGGGAACTTCCCAGGCTTAGGTTGTTAAAACACAGCAGCAGCAATAGGAAAGCTGTCAAAATAGGTTAGGCCTAGATTAATTCGTTAAAAAAGGACGGTTTTCCCTGCGGGGTCTTAGCCATTGAAAATTAGCCGGACCTTTTGGTCTTCTGCCCCGAGGCCTTCCGCTGGTTTAAAACCGGTTTCACCCCTTTTTAAAAAATTAAGGTTAAATTATTATTTTCAGAATAAAAAAACGTTATCAGACTTGGTAAACCCGGCGTGACGAAGGATTTACTTTTAAAAATATCGTTACTGCCTTTGCGTCTCTACAACCAAAAAACATTCTAAAAAAGTTACACTTACTTTTTTAAATAAAAACTTTCTCTGCAAGTGTTTTTCTAAAACCATACTTTTCAGAAATCCCCTGCCATTTACGTAAACATAAATTAGTTATCTTAACTAAAATAAAAAAAAAATAAAACAGTATTGACACTTCAACCCTTTCCCACTGAGAGTTTCTTAAATTTCTTGTTTTCGTGTCTCGCATAATATTAATAATTTTCATTGGGGTTTTTTGTCACTACAATCCGAGTTCTTGTATGAAAATCGTTCTTTTAGTCGCATGTCCTTTTTGGGTAAGAATGTCAAAAAGTGTGAATGATTTTGAGAATTTATTTTTTTTGATATTTTATGGCCACTGGGTGTGTTTCCATTTTTTGTCCCTATTTCGAAACTAATGATTTTATATACTGCAATTAGCTTTAAAAATTTTAAAAATTTATTATAGTTGCTCAAAGACGATAAACTAGTTAACCCAAAACCCAAACCCAAAAACGGAATGGCTTAAAAACGTGTTTGAAGTAACTAAATTTGCCTAGGACTGGTTTTTGTGTGGGAACCCTACATTACTTTCGCATGTTTTTCGTGTAAAGACGGGCAAGAAAAAGCAAATAGCTTTTTTGACAAAACCACAGGCTCTATACAACGAAACATGATAAACCTCTACAGAGTGAAGCGTGACGGTAAAGCCTCGAGGAAATATGAATTTTAAAAAAATGCACACAGCGAAACGTCTTGGGACAAGCTTGTACTGGAACCTGGAAACGCTGCCAGTTGTCTAGCCAAACATCTCCCCCCCCCCTCCCCAAAAAAAAAAAAAAACTTTACCTAAGAGTATCACCTTTTTACCTGGGGGGTAGGGGTTAAAAATTTTTGGGGTGGCTGTGTGAATTGCAAACGCACAAACAACCTGGGTGGGGGTCTGAAAGGGAGTTTTGCAGAACTCGCCGATGTACAGTCTTTTTTCTCACTACCCACACCCCGTGATTTTTCCTTGACAATAGAAAAAAAAAAGAATACACCAGTAGGGGTCAAGAAACTTTTGTATAGGGGGCCCGGAAAAAGTTTCTTCAAAAAATTAGTATGTAAACATAAGAAACAACATAATGGCGTCAAAAAGGATTAAAGGCCCCCTCTATCCGAAAGAACGTGGAACCTTCCTTTTCCGTATTTTAAAATTTAAAATTAAGCAATATCTAAATATTTTTTATATGAAATAAAAAACCCAAAATATTTTCAATATTTCACTTTTTTTTTTAAATGTTGAACGCTTCCCCCGTAACTATCATTTAAAACAATTTGAGAATTGTCAAGGGTTTCCCCTTAACGTGAGCTGTCACAGGGATCTGCGAAAGTCATTGTGGCCACCCGCCCCGGCCAGCTCCTTGGGGGTGTAGCCTTGCTGTCCCCAGCCCGGTTAGACCCCGCCCACCGCCATTTACAGGTCCAAGTTGCCGTAGTCAGCTGCCAGGTGGAGAGATTTTGGCCTCACTGTTTTGAGCCCCCTATGACATCCTCCCTCCTTCAGCACTTGCAGGCCCCCGTACGTGACCCCCAACAGCGGCCCATGGCCGCACGGCGTCCTGTAAATGAATTATGTTTAATTTTTGTCCGTAAAACCACCCGGTATGACAGTGGCCCGGAATGCTTAGTTACACTTCGGTCCTGCCCAAAAAATTTTGGTGATACGGAATCGTAGTACCTTTGGATGAAGAAGTCACTCGTGGCAAAACGTTTCTTTAATATTTAGTCAGGCTACATGTCTACAACTAAGCTTACAGCTGAAATATTATATCCCAAGAAAGTGGTGTTTTAAAATTCACAACCAAAGATATGATAAGAAAAGTGGAGACCTTTCGGGCCGTCCTAGCCCTTCGTCAAGTGCAATTGATGGGGGCCGGATCAAATCAACCAAAAATCAAGGGTTACAGTTGGGGTTTAAGGATTTGGATATTGTTGGGTTTTAAGTTTATAAAAAAAATTACTGAGGGGGGGCCCACGGGGACCCCTGCGTGGCTAGGCATTGGGGCAGATTAGAATAATTCTTAACATTAAATCCTTACAGTTTGGTTTTAAAGGTAATGACTTCATCAAATTTGTGAGTTTAGAAATGTAAAGCTTTTTTTTTGGCACAATACCGTGTCTAATTGGAGTTATAGAAAACTTATGAAAGTTGGGATCATTTTTTAAGATTAAGTTATATTTTCTGGGTTTTAGTCAGTGGGGGTGAGTGTAATTGTGAACCACCGGGGGTTTACATGTAGTTAGTTGTGGGGGTGTATCGGGAATAAGATGTTTTCTAACGGGTTTTTTTGAAATTTTGGAGTGTGTCGCATTTTCTAGAGTTTTCAGGTGGGTGTTCCGATTTTAGGCCCTTTGAAATACATGAGTTTTTTTAAAGGTTTAGTCGGACATGGGGAATGTCATAGAGTTTTTTGTCTCTGGTGTTATCTGTGGTTTTCTGCACAACTATCAAAAAAGGTTTTGGTCAAGGTTAATTTTGGGAAATTTAAGGCCTGTAGATATAGATTGAAAGAGTAAGTGTGGATGTTTGAACAGGGAAAAGTTTAGTTATGAAGATTGGGGGGGGGGTTTCCCAGGGATGGGATTTTGTGTTATTCTTACTGCGGCTTTTTGTTGGGTTTTATTGGGTTTAGGGGGGTTGCTGCGTTGAACCCCCAAGCACAGATGATGGGTGAGGTTGGTTAAAATGAATGGTATAGTGTGGGGAAGGGGGCATTTGGGGCGGCAGATTTCGATTTGGGAGGGGGACCCCACCGTTTTGGAACTTTTTTTGTTATGTTTTGGGATATGGGCGCTGAAATTTGGTTTTTTGTCGGGTATAGGCCAAGGAAATTTTCCCCTTTTTATGCCGGAAATTAGGGTTTTGCGATTTTAAGTTAATTGCACAACCCTGCTCTGCTACCAAAAAAATATAGTAGGGTTTTGTCAGTGTCAAGCATAAATTTAGGCTGTCATCCAAGTCGCATTTTTGAGCAGCTCCTCGTTAACAAAGGTTGAGGGTGGAAGATTTGGGTGGGGGATGACTAAGTCGTGTCATACAAAGGAATGGGTTCAGGGTGTTGGGATAGTTTGGAAGATATTGAGTAAATGGGAAGAGCAGGGGTCCAAGGGCCTTCCCCGCGGAACTCCAGTATCAAGTGGCCGTATTTAGAGGGTGTTCTTTAATGGTGACATATGATACCTATTTGAAAAAGGGTTTTAAATATGCAACGCATTGGCCTCTTATACCTAGTGGTCAATTTTTGGGTAGGGTGCCGTGGTCTACTGTGTAAACGATTTTTTTAGGGCAAAAAAATTTCCACAGGTATTTCCCTTATTTTCCTGCTGTTAAAGCGGGTTCTAGCATTTTTTAATGCATCATTAGTGTTTTATTTTTCCTGAATCCAAATTGGCAGGGGGAGTATTTTTTGTGACTTTTTAAATGAATATAGTCTGTGCAGGGTTTCTCGAAGATTTTGGATGCAAATGGAAGTTTTTTTTGGCCTATAGTTGTTTAGTCGTAGGCACCCCTTTAGGGTTTTGGGTGAAACTCTTGCGTCTTGAGTGTGTGGGGATAGTGCAGTTTCTAGGATTTGTTAAAAGCGTAATAGCAGCGAAAGGACATGGGCCGCTCGCTTGTTAATATGGTGGGACGAGACAGTTTCCCCCGAGTTATTTTTAAGTGACTGTAGATCCCCGGTGATTTCCCGTCGTCGTCTAGTTTAAATTTCGTGTATGGGATTTGGTAATTGTTCTGAAACATCTTATTTTAACTGCTTTACCCTGAGGTAATACAGCTAAAAAAGCTTGTATGAAGACTGTGAAAGGACTATTGTTGTTGGATGGAAGGGAAGTAGGGGTGTCTCATGCCGGTGAAACCTCATGATAAAAAATTTAAAATTTGAATCAACTTGTTACCTTTTTTCCGTCGAAAATATACCACTATGATTAACCTTTCCTATTAATATAAGGGTAGCCCAAAAAACCCCTATAAAAAACGATGACATTAAAGACGATTTATAATGGGGGAAAAAAAAACTCGGATTGGAGAAAAAAAAAGAAATAAGTTTGTGAAGGGAGATTACAATACGGAGAGAGCGAGCTTAAAAATAAAAAAATTATTGTTAATATTGACCACCCCGAAAAATTTTTAGTGGTGTTTTAAAAGGGAAAATCAAGGGTGGTGTCCAAACCTAAAAAAAAAAAAAAAATGAATCGGACTGAGAAGAGTCCAGAAAGTTGAAAGCCGAAAATGGGGCCAGGCCCAAGAGGCGAGGTGAAAAAAAATGAAAATGCCCAATGGGGTGAAGGAGAAAACTTGATGTCATCCAAATTAAGGGTTATAAAAACATGAAAAATCTTTTTGTACTGTAGTTTCAACAGGGATAAGAAGACACAAAATTACGAAAACTTGGAGCCGAAGGGATATGGGAATATTTTTCTTTACAAAAAGAATTTTTAGAAAAATCTAAACAAATGAAAGAAGACTATTAATGAAGGGGTGGACAACACAAGCTCCTGAACAACAGGTAATAACGAATAGGTAATTGTCTGAGCAGTTTGAGTCACTTCCTGTCATGTAAAGTTGCATGACCCCCGAGTCATGACACCCCACAAAAGACTACCTTGCCCACCCTTTCGCGGTCCCCGGGGTCGAGGATGATCTTCACCAGCTCGGCGTGGCCGCCCCACGACGCAAGGTGCAGCACCGGCTCTGACGGAACATGCAGTGTTAGTGTTTGAAAGTTATTGCTTAGGTAGTCTGAGAGAATATAATCAATAAAATTCTTTTAAAAACGTCAAAATATTTTTATATTATTATATGTTTTTAAACTGGGTAATTTTTGTAAAAGTGGTAATCTTGGTTAGGTAAAAGAAAAAAAAAGTGTTACATGTTAGAGACATTTCTCATGAGGTAGGTACTATATTACCTTCCTCCCCCCCGTGACTGGCGATCCCCCAGGCTGGCCGGTTTTCACGAGGTGTCTTAATGCTGCAGGTCCCCTCAATGCAGCCTCCATCAGCGGTGGCAGGGTAATGTGTTACGGATCTTCTCTCCCTGGACCCATTATGTCCCCTTGAATTTTTTGCTCCCCGCCCACGGGATGGGTAGGGGGTGCATAATAAGGATTTAAAACTGTCTCTCGCTTCCAAATAAAAAAGGCAAAAAAACACACAAGAGAAAATCTTAAAAAAATGTTAAAAAAAAAGCAAGTCGAAAAAAAATCTTGCATTCGGGTTTTTAAACAGTAAACAAATTTTAAAAAACTAGGTACGCGAAAAAATGTGTTATTATAACGTTCCGGGTTTGTGACAAAGGAAAAGACCTAAAATAAAGTGTAACCCCTTGAGAAATTGTTTATTGTTCTTACTGAGATAACACAGGACGAAGAAAATTTTTGAGCACGTAGTCTTTAGATTCGGGCTCATCACCAACCTTTAAACTGAGGGACTGATTACCTGTCTTTACATATGTTACGCGTTTCCCATTTTTTCCCCCCTTTAATTTGATTGATAAAACCACTGGATGGCGAAACGTCTACAAATAAGGACACCGAGATGTTCCCCAGTGTTAATTTTTCATCTGGTCGGTACTGTATACCTTCATGTACAACTATCCACCAAAAATTTTGAACTTCATTAAAAAATGGTAACCCGATGAGGGAAATAAAATTTGTGAGAATTTCCCTTGGGGGAAAAGATGCCTTGGTGGCGGCAAAACCCTTAATTCCATAAACGGAGTCGCTCCCCCTTCTGTGAATAAAACTGGCTTCCCATTCCTCTCCTTTGTAGACCCGTATGGATTTAGCGCTTCCTAAGACGACTGGTATTTCTGTGCTTTTTGGGTGTCGTGTCTCGCTGACAAAGGTGTTAAAGAAATCTGAATGATTTCCCTTAAAGAAAACCTGAAAAAAATACCTCAAGCAAAATATTAATTGCCCTTTTACACAAATAACCCGCACATAAAAGAGAGAAATTTAAAAAAGAAGTTTCGGTCCGACTTGGACCATTGACAAAATCACACTAACCAAGGGGAACGAAAGTTCGGTGATTTCCCAAAAGGGAGCGGGGGAAAACGGGGCAGACGAAAAATAGTGGGAGAGGGTGTTCTTAGTTGTAAAATAGAGCCGGGCTTAACCCAGCAGTAAGCGATGTGGGAAGCATTGAAAACACAAAGCAGGGTCTTCTGTTGCGACTCCGGGGGTGATGGGAAGTGTGGGCGACGATGAACATCGTGAAGGAAAGGGTTTTGGGTTTTAGAGAAAGAGCCAGGGCAAACCCCGTCGTGGGATGCGAACGGGAGTGGGCAGTGTTGAGGGGCAAAGGGAGAGAGCAATGCAGACATGCTCGCCGACTGATATGCTTCAGGCTGAGGGGAAAGAGTGGGTTTGGCGTAGGTGTTGGGAAAGGGTGTTGGTGTTTGGCTACACTTCGCTGGTGATGGACCACTCTTGATCTTTGAAGTCTCTCTTTGGAATTGGGAAAAGTTGATTCGAGGTTGGAGCAGTTCGTTTTGCCACGGGGTAAGATGTGCGTTTTCAAAAGGAAAATTTTGGGGAGGTTTGGGGCAGGGTATTAACAGCCCTTCTTTTATTAAGTGGGCATTCAGCTGCGCTCATTTCGGTTGGGAGGTTTTTGGGGTGGGTAGAAGTTAGACCCATTAAAGGCTTGGCTTTGGTAAC
>NC_069406.1:48932996-48955496 GCF_026875155.1 Cherax quadricarinatus | reverse complement strand
ATAGCAGTATGGTGGGTGTTAGCAGTAGGGGGTTTTTGGGGTTTGGTTGGGTTTTGGGGTTGGTGGGTGTTTGGTTTGGGGGGTTTGGTGTATACGATGGGGGGTTTACATAGGTGGGGATAGAGAGGGGTTTTTTCCCTTTTTTTTCATTTTTTCTTTTTTTTTGCAATAGGGGGTTTTCTTGGGGGTTTTTTCCCATTTTTAAAAAAGGGGGGGGGAAAAATGGTGGGGAATCATATTTTTTTCGTTTTGGGGTATAAGTATGGTGTGTTTATAGCATTGGGTGGGTGTTTTGCATAGGGTGGGTGATAAAGTATGGGGGGTGTATAGCATATGGTGGGTGTATAGAGTAGGGGGGTGTATGAGAGGTGGGTTATGATATGGGGGGTATAGCAGTTTGGGGGTAAGCAGTATGGTGGGTGTAAGCAGTATGGGGGGTTATTTTGGGTGGTTATAGCGGGTTTAACAGTATGGGGGGGTATAGCGTATGGGGGTTATAGCAGTATGGTGGGTGTATAGCATTAGGGGGGGGTGTTAGAGTATGGGGGGGTAAGCATAGGGGGGTTTTTTTATCATAGGGGGTGTATAGGGTTAGGGGGTATAGCAGATGGTGGGGGGTTAGCTAGGGGGTGTATAAGTAATGGTGGGTTATGCAGTAGGGGTGGGTGTATAGCGTATGGTGGGTGTATACAGTTGGTGGGTTTTTAAGCAGTATGGGGGGTTTAGCAGTAGGGGGGGTTATAGCATATGGTGGTGTAAGCAGTAGGGGGTGTATAGAGTATGGGGGGGTGATAGCAAAGGTGGGTGTATAGCATAGGGTGGGTTATAGAGAATGGTGGGTTAAAAAAAAGGGGGGGGAACTTTTATTGGGGGTGGCTTGGGGGAGATCCAGGGGGTTGGAAGGGGGAATAGGAGATGGGGGGGGTAAGCAGTATGGTGGGTTATAGCAGATGGGGGTTTATCATATGGGGGTTGTTGGGGGGTGTATGGTGGGGGTTATAGCAGTATGGTGGGTAAGCAGTATGGTTTTTAAAAGAGTAGGGTGGGTGTATAGAGTTGGGGGTTTTTCAGTATGGGGTGATAGCAGATGGTGGGGTAAGCAGTATGGTGGGGGGTATAGCAGATTTGGTGTTTATGCAGTAGGTGGGTGAAATAGCAGATGGTGGGTGTTAGCTATGGTGGGTGTAAGCAGTTGGTGGTTATAGCGTATGGGGGGGTGTTATAGCAGTAGGGGGTTATAGATATGGGGGGTGTAGCAGTTGGGGGTGATAGGAGGGTTTATGGGGGTGTATAGCATATGGTGGGGTTTAAAGGGAGTATGGGTGGGTAAGCATATTGGGTGTATAAAAATTGGGGGGTGATGGGATATGGTGGGTTTATGAAATATGGTGGGTGTATAGATTTAGGGGGGTGTATCGTAGGGGGGTTAGGTATGGTGGGTTTTTGCAAGGGGGTTATATTTGGGGGTGAAAGGGAGTTTGGGGGGTGTATGATATGGTGGGTGTAAGCAGTAGGGTTTGGGTGTATGGGAGTATGGTGGGTGTTTTGGTATGGGGGTGTATTAGGGTATGGGGGGTATAGGTATGGGTGGCTTATGGGGTTATGATTTGGGGGTGTATAGCATATGGGGGGGTGTTTAAGTAGGGGGGTTGTAAGATTGGTGGGTGCAAAGCAGTAGGTGGGTGTATAGCAGTAGGGGGGTGTTTAATAGTGTGGGTTGAAAGGGTAGGGTGGGGGAAGGTAGGGTGGGGTATAGTTGGGGTGTATAGATATGGTGGGTGTATGGGATATGGGGGGGTTATAGCAGTATGGGGGGGTGTATAGCGTATGGTGGGTTTATAGAGTATGGGGGGTGTATAGAGTATGGGGGTGTATGGGGAGTATGGGGGGTGATGGGGTTGGTGGGTGATAGGGTATGGTGGGGGTTTTATAGCGTATGGGGGTGTATAAGTAGGGTGGTGATGGGGAGATGGTGGGTGTTGGGGTATGGGGGGGTGTAGGGGAGTATGGTGGGTGTAAAGGTGGGATGGGGGTTGAAAAGAATGGGGGGTATAGGGGTGGGTGTATAGGAGTATGGTGGGGTTCATAGGTGGGTGTTGGTTGGGGGGTTTAATAGGTGGGTGTTATACCCGTATGGGGGGTTTGTATGAGTATGGGGGTGTTTATTGCAGTATGGGGGGTTTTTAGGGAGTAGGTGGGTGTTAGGAGTTGGTGGTGTATGAGTATGGTGGGTTATAGAGTATGGTGGGTGTATGGGGTATGGGGGGGTATAAAGTATGGTGGGTTATGCAGTATGGGGGTGTATGGGAGTATGGGGGGTTTTATAGAGTTGGGGGGTTATGGGAGTAGGGGGGTGTAAAGCAGTATGGTGGGTGTTAAGGGGTATGGGGGTTTAAGGGGGGATGGTGGGTTATACATATGGGGGGTGTAAATTTAGGGGGGTTATGGTGGGGGTGTTGGAGTAGGGGGTGTATAGCATTGTGGGTGTTAGGGGTTTGGTGGGGTGTATAGGTATGGGGTGTATAGCAGTATGGGGGGGGAAATGCTTTGGGTGGTTTGTATGGGGAGTTGGGGGGTGTTGGGAGTATGGGGGTTATGGTATTGGGGGGTTATAGAGTATGGGGGGGGATAGCTTTTTGGGGGGTTATGATTTGGGGGTTTTTTATAGGTAGGGGTGGGTGATGGATTTTGGGGGGGTTTATCTATGGGGGGTGTATAGATATGGGGTGTAAGCAGTTTGGTGGGTTGAAAGATATGGTGGGTGTATGGGGATATGGTGGGGTTAAAAGTATGGGGGGGTATGGGAGTAGGGGGTGTATAAAAAGTATGGGGGTTGTATGGTATGGTGGGTAAATAGCAGTATGGGGGTGATAGGGTTTTGGGGGGTGTATAGCAGATGGGGGTGTATGATATGGGGGGTATCAGTATGGGGGTGTATAGATATGGTGGGTGTATGGGAGTTGGGGGTGAAAGGAGATGGGGGGTTTTTAAAGCGAAAAGGGGGTGTATGGGAGTATGGGGGGTTTTTGCATTGGGGGGTGATGGGGAGTATGGGGGTTGTATAGGTATGGGGGGTTTTTCAGTTGGGGGGTGTATGCAAGGTTTATGAGTGGGGTGTATAGAGTATGGTGGGTGTATAGAGTAGGGTGGGTTTATAGCATAGGTGGGTGTATAGCAGTATGGTGGGTGTATAGGATATGGTGGGTGTTAAGTTGGGGGGTGATGGGAGTATTGGGTTTTTATACAGTAGGGGGTTTTGTAAGGAGTTTTGGTGGGTGTATAATTTTTTTATGCAGTAGGGTGGGGTATGGGGAGTTAGGGGTGGGTGTAAGAGTATGGTGGGTGTAAAAAGTAGGGTGGGATGGATATTGGGGGTTATCTTGGGGGGTGTATAGGGATGGGGGTGAAAGGGAAGTTTGGGGGGTGATTTGGGGGTTTAAAGGTTTTGGTTGTTGAGTATGGGGGGTGTATAGATATGGGGGGGTTGTATGGGGATTGGGGGGTGTTAAATGGTGGGTTTTTTGGTTTTGGGGGGTGAGGGGGTATGGGGGTTTTTATGGGTTGGGGGGTGTATAATAGGTGGGGGGGGTTTTGTATAGAGTATGGTGGGTTATGAGTATGGTGGGTGTTGGGAGATGGGGGGTGTATAGAGTGGGGGAAAAGGTTGGGGGTGTATAGCAGTTTGGGTGGGTGTATAGGAGGGGGTGGTGTATGGGAGTATGGGGGTGTTAGCAGTTGGTGGGGTATAGCGTAGGGGGGTGTAAGGGTATGGGGGGGGTGTATGGAGTTTGGTGGGGTATGAGTATGGTGGGTGTATAGATTTGGGTGGGTGTATGAGTAGGTGGGTTTTTGGGAGTATGGTGGGTGTAAATAGGGGGTTTGGTTGGGGGTTGTATAGATTTGGGGTGGGTGTATAGGGTATGGGGGGTATGCAGTTTTTGTTGGGGTGGTTTAAAGGGTATGGGGGGTGTTTTTGGAGATGGTGGGTGTATAGAGTATGGGGGTGTTAGGAGTATGGTGGGTGTATAGCATATGGGGGGTTATAGGAGTATGGGGGGTGTAGGGGTATGGGGGGTGTATAGAAATTTAACGGGGGGTGTATAGAGTATGGTGGGGGTGTTATAGGAGATGGTGGGGTATGATTGGGGGTTTTATAGAGTATGGGGGGTGTATAGGTATTTGGTGGGTGTATACAGTATGGGGTGTATGGAGTATGGTGGGTTTAATATGGGGGTGAAAGGTT
Organism: Cherax quadricarinatus; assembly: GCF_026875155.1. Classification (NCBI taxonomy): domain Eukaryota; kingdom Metazoa; phylum Arthropoda; class Malacostraca; order Decapoda; family Parastacidae; genus Cherax; species Cherax quadricarinatus. Next base: position 48,951,253 of record NC_069406.1, on the reverse strand, counting down.
GGTGGGGATGGGGAGTGGGGTGGGGTTAGCAAGTTTATGGTGGGTGTATAGGAGATGGGGGTGTATAGCATATGGTGGGTGTATGGGAAAGGTGGGTGTATTAGGGGGGTTTTATAGAGTTATTGGGGTATGAGTTGGTGGGTGAAAAGCGTAGGGTGGGTGTAGGATAGGGGGGTGTTGATATGGTGGGGTTAAGGATTTTTGGGTGTAGGGGTATGGGTTTTTGAGGGGTTTATAGAGTATGGTGGGTTATAGGGTAGGGTGGGGTATGGGGGATGGGGGTGTATAGGGTAGGGGGTGTTTTGCAGTATGGGGGGTTATGATATGGGGGGTTTTTTATAGGGTTTTTTTGGGGGGTTTGGGTTTTTAGGGTATGGGGGGTGTATAGAGTATGGGGGGTGATAGGAGTAGGTGGGTGTATACATATTTTTTTGGGTTTTGGGGTATTTATAGAGTATGGTGGGTATGGAGTAGGTGGGTGTTATAGGGGTGTATTTGGGTGGGTGTTAAGTATGGTGGGGTTTTAGCAGTATGGGGGGTGTATAGGAGTATGGGGTGTATAGGAGTATGGTGGGTTATAGCGATTGGTTGATAGAGATGGTGGTGTAGGGGAGTTGGGGGTGAAACAGTAGGTGGGTTTGTATGGGAGTATGGGGGGGTTTTAGCATATGGTTGGGGTGATAGGGGGGTGGGGTTATAGGATTTGGGTGGGGGGGGTATAGCATATGGTGGGTGTTTTAGAAGTATGGGGGGTTTTTTAAGTTGGTGGGGTAAAGTTGGTGGGTGTATGGGATAGGGGTTGGGTGTATAGATATGGTGGGTGATAGATTTGGTGGGTGTTTGATTTTTATGGTGGGTGTTATACGTAGGGTGGGTGTAAGAGTATGGGGGGTATGGGAGTAGGTGGGTTGTTTTATAGCATATGGGGGTTTTTCTAGGGGGGAATGTTTATTGGGTGTATGGGAGTAGGGGGGGTGTATACATATGGGGGGGTGTATAGATATGGGGGGGTGTATAGAGTATGTTGGGTGTAAGATATGGGGGGGTATAGCATAGGGGGGTGTATAGGATAGGGGGGGGTTTGATGATATGGGGGTGTATAGATTTTATGGGGGTGTATAGCATATGTGGGGATAGAGTTGGGGGTAAGGGGTAGGGGGGTGATGGGGTATGGTGGGTGATAGGTATGGGTTTGGGGGTTTTATAGAGTAGGGTGGGGTGTTGGAGTATGGGGGGTGTATAGAGTTATGGGTGTATCGTTGGGGGGTAAGATAGGGTGGGTTTTTAAGGAGTATGGGGGGTGTTTAGGGTATGGAGGTGTTAGAGTTGGTGTGTTTTTTAAGAGTAGGTGGGTGTATAGGTATGGTGGGTTTTTATAGCGTATGGGGGGTTTGCAATGGGGGGGTTTTTACAGTTTTTGGGGGGGATAGGAGTAGGGTGGGTTTTTGGAGTAGGTGGGTGTATAGGTTTTGGGGGGTATAGAGTATGGGGTTTATGGGAGTTGGGGGGGGGTTATGCAGTAGGGTGGGTGTATAGCATATGGGGGGTGTATAGGATTTTATGGTGGGTTTGTATAGAGTTGGGGGTGTATAGAGTTGGTGGGTGATAAAAGGGTGGGTGTATAGCATAGGGGGGGTGTATAGGAGTATGGGGGTGTTATAGATATGGTGGGTGTATACCCAGGTTTTGGTGGGGTGTATAGCAGTATTTGGTGTAAGCGTTTTTGGGTGTATAGCATTGGGGGGGTGTATAGGAGTATGGGGGTTATACATATGGGGGGTTTTATAGGAGTAGGTGGTTTTATAGCATATGGGGGTTATAGAAATTTTTTAAAGGGTTTGGGGGTTTGTATAGCAGTAGGGTTGGGTGTTAGCATATGGTGGGTGATAGGAGTTGGGGGTGTTAGAGTTTGGTGGGGTTTTAGGGTTTGGTGGGTTTTATAGCTAGGGTGGGGTTTTAGAGTATGGTGGGGATAGAGAAAGGGGGTGTTTTGCAGTATGGGGGGTTTTATGAGTATGGTGGGTGATGGGAGTATGGGGGGGTGTATAGCATAGGGTGGGTGTAAGGATTTGGTTTTAAAGCAGTATGGTGGGTGTATAGGTTTATGGTTGGGGGTGTATAGCATAGGTGGGGTATAGATAGGTGGGTGTAAGGAGTTGGGGGTTATAGCAGTAGGGGTGGTTGTTTATAGGAGTTTTTGGTGGGGTTGGTTTTTTATAGCAGGGTTTTGGTGGGTGTTAGGGGTATGGGGGGTGTATGGGGTATGGGGGGTGTTAGCGTTGGTGGGGTATAGGGAGTTTGGGTGATAGGAGGTTTTAAATTATGGGGGTTTAGAGTAGGTGGTGTTTTGAGTAGGGGGGTATAAAAATTGTGGGGAAGATATGGTGGGTGTATAGATATGGGGGTGTATAGAGTAGGTGGGTTATAATTGGGGGGTGATAGGGAGGGGGGTTTGTATAAGTAGGGTGGGTGTATGGGGGTTTTTTATGGTGGGTGTTAGGAGGGGGTGTTAATAGGGTGGGTTTATAGAGTATTGGGTGTATAGCATTTTGGTGGGTGTATAGGTATGGTGGGTGTAAGGTTTTGGGTGGGTGTATAGCAGTATGGTGGGTGAATAGCATATGGGGGGTGTATGGGAGTATGGGGGGGGTTTGGGGGGGGTTTATAGATATGGGGGGGTTTTTTTTATAGGTATGGGGGGGTTTTTTTAGCAGTAGGGTGGGGGTAAGGGATATGGTAGGGTTTTTATAGCATTTTATGGTTTTGGGTGTATAGCAGTATGGTGGGTGTATAGGGTTGGGGGGTGTTAGCGTAGGTTTGGTGTAACAGTATGGTGGGTGATACAGTTGGGGGGTATAGATATGGGGGGGTTTTAAGAGTATGGGGGTTATACTAGGTGGGTGATGGGGAGTATGGGGGGTGTATGGGAGAGGGGGGGGTTTAAAAGGGAGTAGGTGGGTAAGAGTATGGTGGGTGTATAGATTTGGGTTGGGTGTTTTAGATAGGGTGGGTTTACAGTAGGTGGGTAAGCATATGGTGGTTTAAAAGAGTATGGTGGGTGTATGGGGAAAGGTGGGTGTATAGCAGTATGGGGGGGTTTATTAAAAAGGGTGGGTGTATAGAGTATGGGGGGGTTTAAGTTGGTTGTTGGGATTTGGGGGTGTATACAGTTTTGGGGGGTGTATGGGTGGGGGTTAAAAAAGGGTGGGTGTATAGCGTAGGGTGGTGTAAAAATTTTTTTTATAATTTGGGGGGTGTATAGCAGTAGGGGGTGGGTGTATACGTATGGGGGGTGTATAGAGTTGGGGGGTTTTTATACTATGGGGTGAAAGGGAGTTGGTGGGTGTATAGCAGTATGGTGGGTGAAAGATATGGTGGGTGTTGGAAAGTATGGTGGGTAAGCATATGGTGGGTGTTTTAGCATAGGGGGGATTTTAACGTATGGTGGGTTTTTATACATATGGTGGGTGTAAAAGGATTTTTAAAGGTGGGGTGATAGAGTATGGTGGGTGTAAGGTATGGGGGGTGTAAGCTTTGGTGGGTTTTATAGATATGGTGGGGAAGCAGTATGGGGGTGTAACGTATGGGGGGTGTAACATATGGTGGGTGTATGGGAGTATGGTGGGGTATGCAAGGGGGGTTTTTAAAAGGGGTTTGATAGCAGTATGGTGGGTGAAAGGGTATGGTGGGTGTAACAGTATGGGGGGTGTTTAGGTATGGTGGGTGTATAGCATATGGTGGGTGTAAGCATATGGTGGGTGAAAAGCATATGGTGGGGTATAGCATTGGGGTGTAACATATGGTGGGTGATTTTAATATGGGGGTGTATGGGTTATGGGGGGGTGTTTTGATATGGGGGGGTGTATAGCGAAATTTTAAAAATTGGGGGGTGTATCAGTAGGGGAGTTACAGCAGTATGGTGGGTGATACATAGGGTGTGTTTAGATATGGGGGGTGTATAGCAAGTATCGGGTTGGGTGATGCGTTTTGGTGGGGTTAGCAGTTTGGTGAGTGAAACAGCAGTTTGGGGGTGTATCAGATGGGGGGTGATGCAGTATGTGGGTGGTATAGCGTATGGGGGTGGTTATAGCATTTGGGTGGGGTGTTGGTGGTTTATGGGGGGAAGCATGGTGGGTGTATAGCATATGGGGTGTAAGCATATGGTGGGTTATACAGTATGGGGGGTGTATAGCTAGGGTGGGGTTTTTATACAGTATTGGGGGGGTTGTTATACATATTGGGGTTAAAAGATTTTGGTGGGTGTAAGCAGTAGGGGTGGGTGTATACAGTATGGGGGGTGTTTTACAGTAGGTGGTGATACATATGGGGGGTGTATAGCAGTTGGGGGTGTATAGCAGTAGGTGGTTAAGCAGATGGGGTTTTTTAGCAGTAGGGGGGTGTATACCCAGTATGGGGGGTGTTATAGCAGTAGGGGGGTGTATACATAGGGGGTTATAGAAAGAAGGGTGGGTGTATACAGTAGGGTTTTGGGCTTTTATAGATAGGGGGGTGTTTGCTATGGGGGGTTGAAAGCGTATGGGGGGTGTATAGCGTAGGGTGGGTTTTTAAACGTTGGGGGGGTATAGCATATGGGGGGTGTATGCAGTATGGGGGGGTGATAGTTTTGGTGGGGGTTTAGCAGTAGGGGTGGGGTTATAGCATATGGGGGTGTATAGCAGTAGGGGGGGTTTAGCTATGGGGGGTGTTAGGAGTATGGTGGTGTATGCAAAAATGGTGGGTTATAGAGTAGGGGGTGGGGTTATAGGTAGGTGGGGTATAGCAATGGTGGGGTTATAGCTTTGGGTGGGTTTTAAAGGGGTATTGGTGGGTGTATGGGGTTTATGGTGGGTGTATAGCAGTATGGGGGTGTATGGGATTAGGGTGGGTTTTATAGCGTATGGGGGTTTTATAGCAGTTTGGGTGTAATTTAGAGTTTGGTGGGGTATAGGAGTTTGGGGGTGTTTATAGGAGTTTGGGGGTTATAGCATTGGGGGGGTGATACATTTGGGGGGTGTATCCCCAGTATTGGGTTTAAAAGGGTAGGGTGGGGTATAGCATGGGGGGTGTTAGGGGTTTTTTTTTTGGGGGTTTTTTAGCTATGGGGGGTGTATAGCAGTATGGTGGGTTTTTTTTGGAGTTATGGTGGGGTGTATACAGTATGGGGTGTATAGGAAGGGTGGTTGGGGGGGTTAGTTTTTTTTATAAAGAGGGGGGTGTAAGGTAGGGTGGGTGGTATGGAGGGTTTTGCATTTGGGGGTGTAAAATAGGGGGTGTATGGTGGGGGGGTGTTAGCAGTATGGGGGGTGTATAGCAGTTTGGTGGGGGGTTTGTATACGTATGGGGGGTTTTAAGCATAGGGGGTTTTATGCAGTAGGGGGTGGTGGGTTAGCAGGTATGGGGGTGTTAGCAGGGGGGTTTATGCGGGGGTTTTATAGAACACAGTGAGGGGGTTATAATCTTTGAATAAGTCAGTCAGTCGGGGTGTGAAAGCGATATTGTAAGGCGGAATGATACCCCTTTCAACAACTACACACAACACAACAACACACACCACCCACCCCACACACCCAAAACCAACACCACCCCACACCCACCACCCACACACACCCACCCCACACACAACACACACACAAAACACAAACACACACAGACCACACCCACAAACACACACACCACACACCAACAGACACACCCCACACACAACCCAACACACACAACACACACACAATACACACACACCACAAAACACACAACCCCAAAACACACAAAACCCCAACCCCCAACAACACACAACACACACACTCACACACACTGCAGTCACTTTTGGTAAAACGGAAAGCCTAAATTCTCCCTTTTTAGTTTCAGTTTCGGGTGGACCACTGCGTCCTTCACTTTAGTTCGTTTGGCTGGACCACTGCGTTTTCACGTCTTATTTTCATTCTGGGGGCCCATTTGCGCCCTTCACTCTTATTTCAGTGTCGGGCTGGACCACGCGTCTTTCACGTTTTATTAGTGTTGGCTGGAATTGTCACTCCCTCGTTTTTTGAGGGTGTTGCTGGACCACCAACACTTTTTTATTTAAAGGGTTTGGGGCTGGACCCAACACTTCTTAGTTAAAGGTTTTTTGCGGGTATCCCCAACACTGTCTTAGTTGAGGGTGTTGCTGGTACCAACCAACACTATCTTAGTTGAGGGTGTTGCTGGTACCACCAACACTATCTTTTAATTGAGGGTGTTGCTGGTACCACCAACACTATCTTAGTTGAGGGTGTGTGCTGGTACCACCAACACTGTCTTAGTTGAGGGTGTGGCTGGTACTACCAACACTGTCATGGTACAGTGTGTTGGTCAGAGTTGTGAGTGCCATTAACACACAGTATAACTGCTACATAAAGTGTGTCAGAAGATCGTTAGTGTAAAGGACCATCTTCCTTGTATACTTACACTGTGTGAGGTAACAGTGTGAGGTAATAGTGAGGTAACAGTGTGAGGTAACAGCGTGAGGTAACTGTGTGAGGTAACTATATGAGGTAACAGTGTGGGGTAACTGTGTAAGGTAACTGTGTAAGGTAAATATAAACGATTTTTACCCCATGACGCCTTAACCCACAGGACCACCCAATGCTACAAAGATGGCGCAGCCAGCAGAGCTAGTTGTTTTTACCGTCATCCAAGGACTTCGGTGTCGTGGGAGCTTCTATGGTAATTTTCATTGTCATCTCTGTTTAGGGTACTTGTCCACGAGCAGCATATATATATATATTATTGTAACCACGATCGAGTGGTACTGATCAATAACAACACAGCGGTACAACAGGGTTCGAGTCCTGAGTCCTTGGCTAGCGCAGTGTTGGTATTAATACCACTCGTTCATGGTTACAATAATATATTTTCTGATAAGTAAAATGCGGTGCACAACCCACACATAGATAACAGCAGAAGGAAGCCACACTGATGACAACACAGAAATACTAAGGTCACAGTTTGTCTTCAGTGACCCGCTACTCACACTACAGACTGATGACTCGAATGAAATTTAATCCCGAATATGACCCACAACTCTTGACATTGTTTTAAAAATTCCTGACATAACCTTGACACCAGCTGACATTGAAAATGTCACTGTCACCGAAGATTTCACTGTCACTGAAGATGTCAGCGTCAGGATGTCCATGCACGAGGATCCTAAAACTCCATCGAAAATGATGAACATAACACTGTCACATACTCTCAATATCGACTGAAGAAGCAAACTGTGAAGGCGAAACGTTTCGAAATAAAGATACCTAACTGTTGTATATGTCCTACCTAACAACCTGTCGGTATTGTATACCATTTTAATGTTCAGTGGTGGTAGTGTTAGTGATGGTGGTAGTGTTAGTGATGGTGGTAGTAGTGGTAGTGTTAGTGATGGTGGTAGTGGTGGTAGTGTTAGTGATGGTGGTAGTGGTGGTAGTGTTAGTGATGGTGGTAGTGGTGGTAGTGTTAGTGATGGTGGTAGTGGTGGTAGTGTTAGTGATGGTGGTAGTGGTGGTAGTGTTAGTGATGGTGGTATGTGGTGGTATAGGTGTGGTGGTAGGTTGTGGTTGGTAGTGGTGGTAGTGTTAGTGATGGTGGTAGTGAGTGGAGTGTTATGATGGTGGTAGTGGTGGTAGTGTTAGTGATGGTGGTAGTGGTGGTAGTGTTAGTGATGGTGGAGGTGGTGGTAGTGTTAGTGATGGTGGTAGTGGTGGTAGTGTTAGTGATGGTGGTAGGTGTGTTAGTGTTAGTGATGGTGGTAGTGGTGGTAGTGTTAGTTGTGTTAGTGGTGGTAGTGTTATGATGGTGGTAGTGTGGTAGTGTTAGTGATGGTGTGTAGTGGTGTAGTGTTAGTGATGTGGTAGTGGTGGTAGTGTTAGTGATGGTGGTAGTGGTGTAGTGTTAGTGATGGTGGTAGTGGTGTAGTGTTAGTGATGGTGGTAGTGGTGGTAGTGTTATTGATGGTGGTAGTGGTGGTAGTGTTAGTGATGGTGTAGTGGTGGTAGTGTTAGTGTGGTTGGTAGTGGTGGTAGCTGTTAGTGATGGTGGTAGTGGTGGTAGTGTTAGTGATGGTGTATGTGGTAGTGTTAGTGATTGGTAGGTGTTTATGATGTGGTAGTGGTCGGTAGTGTTGTGATGGTGGTATGGTGGTAGTGTTATGATGGTGGTAGTGGTGGTAGTGTTAGTGATGTGTGGTAGTGGTGGTAGTGTTATATGATGGTGGTAGTGGTGGTAGTGTTATATGATGGTGGTAGTGTGGTAGTGTTATGATGTGGTTGTGTGGTAGTGTTGTGTTGGTGTGTGGTAGTGTGTGATGGTGTAGTTGGTGTGTTAGTGATGGTTTGTGTTAATGATGGTGGGGTGTGGTAGGTTAGTGTTTGGTGGTAGATGGTGTTTAGTGTTAGTGATGGTGTAGTGTGGTAGTGATATGATGGTGGTAGTGGTGGTAGTGTTATGTGATGGTGGTAGTTGTGGTTAGTGTTTGTTATGATGGTGTAGTGGTGGTTAGTGTAGTGATGGTGGTATGTGTATGTTAGTGATGGTGGTAGTGGTGGTTAGTGTTATGTGGTATGTGGTAGTGTTAGTGATGGTGGTAGTGGTGTATGTTATGATGGTGGTAGTGGTGGTTAGTGTTAGTGTGGTGGTAGTGGGTGGTGTGTTATGATGGTGGTAGTGGTGGTTGTTAGTGTGGTGGTATGGTGGTAGTGTTAGTGATGGTGGTGTGGTGGTAGTGTTAATGATGGTGGTAGTTGGTGGTAGTGTTAGTGATGGTGGTTTGGTGGTAGTGTTTAGTGTGGTGGTAGTGTGGTAGTGTTAGTGATGGTGGTGTGTTTGTGTGGTATGTGTTAGTGTATTGGTTGGTTGTGGTGGTAGTGTTTGATGGTGGTAGTGGTGGTATGTTAGTGATGGTGTAGTTGGTGTGTGTTTTTGATGGTGGTAGTGGTGGTAGTGTTAGTGATTGGTAGTGTGGTGGTAGTGTTAGTGATGGTGGTAGTGGTGGTAGTGTTTATGATGGTGGTAGTGGTGGTAGTGTTAGTGATGGTGTTAGTGGTGGTAGTGTTAGTGATGGTGGTTGTGGTTTTGTTTTGTGTTTGGTGGGTTTTAGTGTGGTAGTGGTGGTAGTGTGATTTGGTGGTGTAGTGTTGTAGTTGTATGTTAATGATGGTGTAGTGGTGGTAGTGTTAGTGATGGTGGTAGTAGTGGTAGTGTTAGTGATGGTGGTAGTGGTGGTATTGTTAGTGATGGTGGTAGTGTGTATGTAGTGTTAGTGATGGTGGGTAGTGTGGTAGTGTTGTGATGGTGAGTGGTAGTGTTAGTGATGGTGGTAGTGTGGTAGTTTAGTGATGGTGGTAGTAGGTGGAGTTGTTATGATGGTGGTATGGTGTGGTAGTGTTAGTGATGGTAGTAGTGCTGGTATGTTAGTGATGGTGTAGTTAGTATGTAGTGTTGTGGTAGTGTTGGTAGTTTAGTATGTGGTAGTGGTTGGTATGTTGTGATGGTGGTAGTGTTAGTAGTGTTTATGATGGTGGAGTGTGGTAGTGTTAGTGATGGTGGTAGTGTGAGTGTTAGTGATGGTGGTAGTGCTGGTATGTTAGTGATGGTGGTAGTGGTAGTGTTAGTGATGGTGGTAGTGTGGTAGTGTTAGTGATGGTGGTAGTGTGGTAGTGTTTAGTGTTATGTGGTGGTAGTGGTGGTAGTGTTAGTGATGGTGGTAGTGGTGGTAGTGTTAGTGATGGTGGTAGTGTTAGTAGTGTTAGTGATGGTGGTAGTGCTGGTAGTGTTAGTGATTGTGGTAGTGGTTGGTAGTGTTAGTGATGGTGGTAAGTGTTAGTTAGTGTTAGTGATGGTGGTAGTGTGGTATTGTTAGTGATGGTGGTAGTGGTGGTTAAGTGTTAGTGATGTGTAGTAGTGGTAGTGTAGTGATGGTTAATGTGATATGTTAGTGAAGGTGGTAGTGTGGTAGTGTTAATGATGGTGGTATGTGATTTATATGGTGGTAGTGTTGGTAGTCGTAGTGATGGTGGTAGTGGTGGTAGTGTTAGTGATGGTGGTAGTGGTGGTAGTGTATGAGGATGTGGTAGTGGTGGTAGTGTTTATATGGTGGTAGTGGTGGAGTGTTAGTGATGGTGTAGTGTGGTAGTGTTAGTGATGGTGGTAGTGTTGGTAGTTAATGATGGTAGTGTAGTGGTGGTAGTTGTTAGTGATGTGGTAGTGGTGGTAGTGTTATGATGGTGTATGGTGGTAGTGTTATGATGGTGGTATTAGTGGTGGTATGTTAGTGATGGTGGTAGTGTGGTAGTGTTAATGATGGTGGTAGTGGTGGTAGTGTTAGTGATGGTGTAGTGGTAGTGTTAATGATGGTGTAGTTGTGGTAGTGTTATGATGTGTAGTGGTGGTTAGTGTTAGTGATGTGGTAGTGGTGGTAGTGTTAATGATGGTGGTAGTTGGTAGTGTTAGTGATGGTGGTAGTGGTGCAGTGTTAGTGATGTGTAGTATGGAAGTGTTAGTGATGGTGGTAGTGTGTAGTGTTAGTGATGGTGGTAGTGGTGGTAGTGTTTGATGGGTAGTGTGTAGTGTTATGATGGTGGTAGTGCTGGTAAGTTTAGTGATGGTGGTAGTGTGGTAGTGTTAGTGATGGTGGTAGTCTGGTATGTTAGTGATGGTGTAGTGTGTGTATTTGGGTGTAGTGTGGTAGTGTTAATGATGTGGTAGTTGGTGGTAGTGTTAGTGATTGGTGGTAGTGTTGGTAGTGTTATGTGATGGTGTTGTGGTGGTAGTGTTAATGATGGTGGTAGTGTGGTTAGTGATTAGTGATAGTGTAGTGTTAGTGATGTGGTAGTGGTGGAGTGTTAGTGATGGTGGTAGTGTTAGTGTTAGTGATGGTGGTAGTGGTGGTTAGTGTTAGTGATGGTGGTAGTGTTAGTAGTGTTAGTGATGGTGGTAGTGGTGGTAGTGTTAGTGTATGTGGTAGTGTGGTAGTGTTTAATGATGGTGTAGTTGATGGTAGTGTTAGTGATGGTGGTAGTAGTGGTAGTGTTAGTGATGATGGTAGTGGTGGCAGTGTTAGTGATGGTGTAGTACTGGAAGTGTTATGATGGTTGGTAGTACATGGCAGCGTTTAGTGATGTGGTAAGTAGTGGTAGTGTTAGTGATGTGGTAGTGTGGCAGTGTTAGTGATGGTGGTGGTAGTGGTATGTGGTGTAGTATTAGTGATGGTGGTAGTAGTGGTAGTGTTAAGATGGTGGTAGTACTGGCAGTGTTATGATGGTGGTAGTTACTGGTCAATGTTAGTGATGGTGGTAGTAGTGAGTGTGTTAGTGATTGGTAGTTGTTGTAGTGTTAGTGATGGTGGTAGTAGTGGCAGATTTAGTGATGGTGTGGTAGTGGTTATGGTGGTAGTGTTAGTATGTGGTGTAGCTGGTAGTGTTAGTGATGGTGAGTGAGTGGGTAGTCATAGTGATGGTGGTAGTGTGGCAGAGTTAATGATGGTGGTAGTACGGCAGTTAGTGATCGTGGTATAAGTATGGTAGATGTTAGTGATAGGTGGAAGTACTAGTGCAGCGTTTGTGATGGTGGTAGTTATGTAAGTAGTTAGTATGTGTTGGTATGTGAGTTGTAGTGTTAGTGAAGTTTGTGGTAAGTGGTAGTGGTGGTAGTGTTAGTGATGGTGGTAGTAGTGTGTAGGTTAGTGATGGTGGTAGTACTGGCAGTGTTAGTGATGTGGTATACTGTAGTGTTAGTGATGATTGGTAGTATTGGTAGTGGTGGTAGTGTTAGTGATGGTAGTGTAAATGCAGTGTTAGTTGATGGTGGTAGTATGGCAGTGTTAGTGATGATGGTGGTAGTGGTGCAGTGTTAGTGATGGTGGTAGTATGGCAGTGTTAGTGATGTGGTATGTATGGCAGTTGTTAGTGATGGTGGTAGTAGTGGTAGTGGTGGTAGTGTTAGTGATGGTGGTAATATTTGTAGTGGTGGTGGTTAGTGATGGTAGTTATGAGTGGTAGTGGTGGTAGCGTTAGTGTATGGTGTAGTAGTGTGTAGTGTGGCAGTGTTAGTGATGGTGTAGTAGTGGTAGTGGTGGTAGTGTTAGTGATGGTGGTAGTAGTTGTTAGTGGTGGCAGTGTTAGTGATGGTGGTTAGTAGTGGTAGTGTTAGTTAGTATGGTGGTAGTTAGTGGTATGGTGGTAGTGTTAGTGATGTTGTAGTAGTGGTAGTGGTGGTAGTGTTATTGATGTGGTAGTAGTGGTTAGTATTTGATGGTGATAGTAGTGGTAGTGTTAGTGATGGTGGTTAGTAGTGGTGTGGTTGAGTAGTTAGTGATGGTGGTAGTAGTGGTAGTGGTGTAGTGTTAGTGATGGTGGTAGTTGGTAGTTTAGTGATGGTGGTAGTAGTGGTAGTTTAGTGATGGTGGTAGTAGTGGTAGTGGTGATAGTTTAGTGATGGTGGTAGTAGTGGTAGTGGTGGTAGTGTAGTGATGGTGTTAGTTAGTGTGTGTGTGGTGGCAGTGTTAGTGATGGTGGTAGAGTGGTAGTGTGGTAGTGTTAGTGATGGTGTAGTATTGGTAGTGGTGGTAGTGTTTAGTGATGGTGAGTATGTGGTAGTGGTGCAGTGTTTAGTGATGGTGGTAGTAGTGGTAGTGGTGGTAGTGTTAGTGATGGTGGTAGTAGTGGTAGTGGTGGCAGTGTTAGTGATGGTGGTAGTAGTGGTAGTGGTGGCAGTGTTAGTGATGGTGGTAGTAGTGGTAGTGGTGGTAGTGTTAGTGATGGTGGTAGTAGTGGTTAGTGGTGTGGTAGTGTTAGTGATGGTGGTAGTATGGTAGTGGTGGAGTGTTAGTGATGGTGGTAGTAGTGGTAGTGGTGGCAGTGTTAGTGATGGTGGTAGTAGTGGTAGTGGTGGTAGTGTTAGTGATGGTGTAGTAGTGGTAGTGGTGGCAGATGTTAGTGATGGTGGTAGTAGATGGTAGTGGTGGCAGTGTTAGTGATGGTGGTAGTAGTGGTAGTGGTGGTAGTGTTTAGTGATGGTGGTAGTATGGTAGGGTGCAGTGTTAGTGATGGTGGTAGTAGTGGTAGTGGTGGCATGTTAGTGATGGTGGTAGTGTGGTAGTGGTGGTGTGTTAGTGGTTGTAGTAGTGTAGTGGTGCAGGTTAGTGATGGTGGTAGTAGTGGTAGTGGTGCAGTGTTAGTGATGGTGGTAGTAGTGGTAGTGGTGTAGTGTTAGTGATGGTGGTATTAGTGGTAGTGGTGGCATTTTAGTGATGGTGGTAGTAGTGGTAAGTGGTGAGTGTTAGTGATGGTGGTAGTAGTGGTAGTGGTGTAGTGTTAGTGATGGTGGTAGTAGTGTAGTGGTGGAGTGTAGTGATGGTGTAGTAGTGGTAGTGTGTGGCAGTGTTAGTGATGGTGGTAGTAGTGGTAGTGGTGGTAGTTTAGTGATGTGTAGTAGTGGTAGTGGAGTCAGTGTTAGTGATGGTGGTAGTAGTGGTAGTGGTGGCAGTGTTAGTGATGGTGGTTAGTAGTATGTTAGTTAGTGAGGTGGTAAGTTAGTTCATTTAGTGATGGTGGTAGTAGTGGTAGTGTGGTAGTGTTAGTGATGGTGGTAGTAGTGTATGGTGGTAGTGTATTTGATGGTGGTAGTTATTGGTATGGTGGTCAGTGTTATGATGGTGGAGTAGTGGTAGTGGTGCAGTGTTAGTGATGGTGGTAGTATGTATGTTAGTGTTAGTATGATGTAAGTAGTGTAGTGGTGGCAGTAGTTAGTGATGGTGGAGTAGTGGTAGTGGTTTAGTGTTAGTGATGGTGGTAGTAGTGGTAGTGGTTGGTAGTGTTATGTGATGGTAGTAGATAGTAGTGTAGTTGAGTAGTTAGTGTATGTGGTAAGTTAGAATGTATTGTGGTAGTGTTAGTGATGGTGGTGGTCAAGATATATGACTTGATCTTGTTCATTAATTTAACCATACTGTCACTCTCACTATTCTCTCTCCCTCCCTTCCTCCTCTCCTGTCTCTCTCTGTCTGTCTGTCTTGTCGTCTGTCTGTCTGTCTGTCTCTCTCTCTTCTTCTTCCTCTCCTCTTCTCTTCTCTCTCTTCTCTCTTCTCTCTCTCTTCATCTCCTCTCGGCCTCACCACCCTATATCCCGCCTCCATGCATGCTTCATTCTTTGCCTTCTCTCCTCCGTGCCTCCTCTATCCCTCCCTGCCTCCTCTCTCCCTCCTGCCTCCTGTAGCTAGTCAACATCATGATGGAGTGCCAAGAGATTCAGCGGCCGGGAAAGCCTATGTGTTTTGTCTTGTGTTCTATTGTAACCTTCCCCCCAACCTCCCTCCCTCTCTCTCTCTCTCCTTCTATCTCTCTCCTCCCTTCCTCTCTCTCTCATCTCCTCTCTCTCCTCTCTCCCCATCCTCTCTCTCCTCTCATCCCATCTTCCTCACCAACACTTCACCAGCATCACACTGACTGCTAATCTGAGGAGAGGGGGGGTGACAAGAACAGTACTGGTACATTCATCAGTCAGGCCAAATTCATGTACCAGGAGCTATTGAACAACACAGGGAACACTGAGGTACAGTGGACTGCTGTTAAACAACACAGGGATAGCTTCCAGGATCACTGAGATACACTGACTTCTGTTCAAACAACACAGGGATAGCTTCCAGATCATGAGGTACAGTGACTGCTGTTAAACAACACAGGGATAGCTTCCAGGATCACTGAGATACACTGACTTCTGTTAAACAACACAGGGATAGCTTCCAGGATCACTGAGGTACAGTGACTGCTGTTAAACAACACAGGGATAGCTTCCAGGATCAATGAGGTACAGTGACTGCTGTTAAACAACACAGGGATAGCTTCCAGGATCAATGAGGTAAGTGACTGCTGTGAAAACACACAGGGATAGCTTCCAGGATCATGAGGTACAGTGATGCTGTTAAACAACACAGGGATAGCTTCCAGGATCAATGAGGTACAGTGACTGCTGTTAAACAACACAGGATAGCTTCCAGGATCACTGAGATACCATGACTTCTGTTAAACAACACAGGGATAGCTTCCAGGATCACTGAGGTACAGTGACTGCTGTTAAACAACACAGGGATAGCTTCCAGGATCACTGAGATACACTGACTTCTGTTAAACAACACAGGGATAGCTTCCAGGATCAATGAGGTACAGTGACTGCTGTTAAACAACACAGGGATAGCTTCCAGGATCAATGAGGTACAGTGACTTCTGTTAAACAACACAGGGATAGCTTCCAGGATCAATGAGGTACAGTGACTGCTGTTAAACAACACAGGGATAGCTTCCAGGATCACTGAGGTACAGTGACTGCTGTTAAACAACACAGGGATAGCTTCCAGGATCACTGAGGTACAGTGACTGCTGCTAAACAACACAGGGATAGCTTCCAGGATCACTGAGATACACTGACTTCTGTTAAACAACACAGGGATAGCTTCCAGGATCACTGAGATACACTGACTTCTGTTAAACAACACAGGGATAGCTTCCAGGATCAATGAGGTACAGTGACTGCTGTTAAACAACACAGGGATAGCTTCCAGGATCACTGAGGTACAGTGACTGCTGCTAAACAACACAGGGATAGCTTCCAGGATCACTGAGGTACAGTGACTGCTGTTACACAACACAGTTATAGCTTCCAGGATCACTGAGGTACAGTGACTGCTGTTAAACAACACAGGGATAGCTTCCAGGATCACTGAGGTACAGTGACTGCTGTTACACAACACAGTTATAGCTTCCAGAATCACTGAGGTACAGTGACTGCTGTTACACAACACAGTTATAGCTACCAGGATCACTGAGGTACAGTGACTGCTGTTAAACAACACAGGGATAGCTTCCAGGATCACTGAGGTACAGTGACTGCTGTTACACAACACAATTATAGCTTCCAGGATCACTGAGGTACTGTGACTGCTGTTACACAACACAGTTATAGCTTCCAGGATCACTGAGGTACAGTGACTGCTGTTAAACAACACAGGGATAGCTTCCAGGATCACTGAGGTACTGTGACTGCTGTTACACAACACAGTTATAGCTTCCAGGATCACTGAGGTACAGTGACTGCTGTTAAACAACACAGGATAGCTTCCAGGATCACTGAGGTACTGTGACTGCTGTTACACAACACAGGATAGCTTCCAGGATCATGAGGTACAGTGACTGCTGTTAAACAACACAGGGATAGCTTCCAGGATCACTGAGGTACAGTGACTGCTGTTAAACAACACAGGGATAGCTTCCAGGATCACTGAGGTACTGTGACTGCTGTTAAACAACACAGGGATAGCTTCCAGGATCACTGAGGTACTGTCACTGCTGTTACACAACACAGGGATAGCTTCCAGGATCACTGAGGTACAGTGACTGCTGTTACACAACACAGGGATAGCTTCCAGGATCACTGAGGTACAGTGACTGCTGTTACACAACACAGGGATAGCTTCCAGGATCACTGAGGTACTGTCACTGCTGTTACACAACACAGGGATAGCTTCCAGGATCACTGAGGTACAGTGACTGCTGTTACACAACACAGGGATAGCTTCCGGGATCACTGAGGTACTTTTAAACTGCTTTTTACCAACACGGGGAAAACCCTTCCCCGGGGAATCACGGGAGGAACAGGGATTTTGCTGTTACACAACACAGGGAAAGCTTCCGGGAATCACTAAAGGTACAGTGACCGGGCCTGTTACAAAAACACGGGGAAATAGTTTCCCAAAGGATAAACTGAGGACAGTACTGTTTGATTCCCCAAAAACACAGGGTTTCTTCCGGGATCATTTGGGGTTTACTGTACTCCCTGTTAAACAACAAAATTTATAGTTTTCCGGGAAAACCACTAAAGGTACAGTGACTCCCTGTTACAAAAACACAGGGAAATTTCCAAAATCATTGATGAAAAACAGTGGACGTTTGCCCAACCCACGGGGAACCTTTCAAATGTTTTAAAAAACCCCAAAAAAACCCAAATTTAGGTTCCCCTCCGTCGTGGGCTTAAAATTTTTTCCCGCCGATAAAACACTGACAAGGGGAGTTTTTCCTTAGGGATTCGCCCCCTTTTTCAAATTTTTTTTGGGACATATGAACGAATCTTTTAAACAAAGGGAAGCAAATTTTCCGAAAATCTCTTTGTTTACAAACACGGTTTGATCAAAAATGACACGAAAGTTTTTAAAAGCAGCACGGATTTTAAAGAAGGGTCAAAAATCTTTGATAACCCCCTCTCTTTTTTCTTTCTCTCCCCTTCTTTCCTCTCTTTTCCTCCCCCTCCTCCCCTCTCTCCTCTCCTCTCTCCCTCTTTTCCAAATCTCCCCCTCTCTCTCCCCTCTCCTCCCCCTTCTCCCCCTTTCTCCCCCCTCCCCTTCCCCCGCTCCCCCTCTCTCACTCTTTTTTTTCATCCACTAAATTAAATTACTAAACAAAATTCCCTCTCTTTTCCCCGGGCCTGTCTCCCACTCCCTCCCTCCCGAAATCTTTTCCCCCCCCCCCTTTCATCACGACCCCCTTTTCCCCCTTCCCCCAAACCCTCCCCCCAAAATATAACACACATAAACCCCCCCAAGGGGGGGAAGTGGGGGGAGACAATGGGGGTTATCACTGTGGAAAAGTGAAGAGTCCCAAACTGTGGAAGTGTACAGTACCACTGGAATGAAAAACAAAAACCCACTTTTGGAAGTGTAAAAGAAAAACCAACTGTGGTATTGCAAAGTCCCAACTGTGGTACTGGAAAACATTTCCCAAATCTCCCTACACTCGAAAATTCCCTCCTCCCCTCCCCCTCCTACAAGTCCCCCCTTCCTCTCCCCCAAAGTCTTTCTCGCCCCTCCTCCGATTTTTTCCCCCGTCGTCCCCTTTCCAAAGCTTCCTCGTCCCCCCCCTCCTACCCTTCCTCCTTTTCCCACTAAAAAGTTCTTGGACCCCCAGTAAACACGAGAGTTTTTTCCCGGGGTTCCCTTGTCCAAGGGGTTCCCCCTCTCTCTTTTCCCCTCTCTCCTCCCTTCCTCTCTCTCTTTTCCCTTTTCCCCTTTTCCCCAATTCTCCTCTCTTTTCTCTCTCTTCCCCTCCCGTCCCCCTTCTCTTCTCTCTCTCCCCTAAGCCCAATTTCAAAAATTAAATTTTTTTAAACTTCAGACTTCAAATTTTTTTTTTTTCGTGGGGAATTTGAGAAAAATTTTCTAGATTTTTTGGGGTGTGTTTTGGGGGTTT
>NC_069406.1:48907996-48930496 GCF_026875155.1 Cherax quadricarinatus | reverse complement strand
CTAGCTCCTGGCCCCGCCTCTTCACCGGTTGCTACTAGGCCCTCTCTCTCCCCGCTCCATGAGCATTATCAAACCTCGTCTTAAAACTGTGTATGGTTCCTTGCCTCCACTACGTCATTTTCTGGGCTTTTCCCCACTGCCTTACAACCTATGACTGAAGAAATACTTCCTACTATTCTCTGACTCATTTGTGTCTTCAACTTCCAATTGTGGCCTCTTTTTTTCTGTGTCCCCTCCCTGGAACATCCTGTCTTTGTCCACCTTGTCTATTCCACGCAGTATTTATATGTCGTTATCATGTCCCCCCCTGACCCCCCTGTCCTCCAGTGTCGTCAGGCCGATTTCCCTTAATCTTTCTTCATAGGACTTCCCCTTAGCTCTGGAACTAACCCTTGTCGCAAACCTTTGTACTTTCTCTAGTTTTTGACGTGTTTTATCAAGTGGGGGTTTTCCAAACAGGTGCTGCATACTCCAGTATGGGCCTGACATACACGGTGTACAGTGTCTTGAATGATTCCTTACTAAGGTATCGGAATGCGTTTTTCAGTTTTGCCAGGCGCCCATATGGCTGCAGCAGTTATCTGATTGATGTGTGCTTCCGGAGAAAATGCTCGGTGTTATACCCCCCCCAAGATCTTTCTCCTTGAGTGAGGTTTGCAGTCTTTTGGCCACCTAGACTATACTCTGTCTTTTGTCTTTTTGTGCCCTTCCCCTATCTTCATGACTTTGCATTTGGCAGGATTAAATTCGGAGAAGCCATTTGCTGGGCCAGGGTGTCCAGTCTGTCCAGGTCTCTTTGAAGTCCTGCCTGGTTTCCCCATCAGATTTAATTCTCCTCATTAACTTCACATCATCTGCAAACAGGGATACTTCTGAGTCTAACCCTTCCGTCATGTCGTTCACATATACCAAAAATAGCACTGGTCCTAGGACCGACCCCTGTGGTACCCCGCTCGTCACAGGTGCCCACTGTGTACATCATACGTACCATGACTCGTTGTTGCCTCCCTGTCAGGTATTCTCTGATCCTTTGCAGTGCCCTTCCTGTTATATGCACCGAGCTTCTTTTCTGCACTAATCCTTTTGAGGAACGTTAAAAGGGCCTTCTTGCATCCAAAAGATGCAATCAACCCACCCCCTCTCTCTTGTCTTACTTCTGTTATTTTTCATAAAACCCAGAGGTTTGTGACACAGGATTGCTTCCGTGAATCCGGCGGGTTGGCTTTTATATCCTTTCCGTTCCGGGTGCTCCACCACTCTCCTCCTGAAAATTTCTCCTAATTTTTGCATACTATAACCTCAAGCACAGGTCATAGTTTTTGTGCCTCTTTTCTGTCTCCTTTTTTAAAAATGTATGTGTGTTGTGTGTGTGGTGTGTGTGGGGGTGTTTGTGTGTTTTGGGGGTGGTGGTGTGTTGTGGTGTGTGTGTGTATTTCCCGAATTTTTCTAAAAATAATTAGAAATGTTAGCAAAATATTACCTGGGAATATTAACAAGAAATATCAACCACGGACCGAGAATCACGGACCACGAGACCGAAACCAAAGACCAAGAATCACGAACCAGGAACTAAGGACCAGTAAACAAGAACCAAGAGTACGGACCGGGACACGCCAGAACTCAAGTACATCGTACCCCGGGGATTTAAAAGGGATTTACCAAGAGGGATTAACACAAACAAATCACTTTACACGATTATCAACATTTTTTTTTTTAATTTGGGACGAGTTATTGTGGGTTTTTTGTGGGTCAAAATTTTTTAAAAATCTCGAATGAATTACGTATGATATTACCCCTTTCCCTTCCCCTCCCTCCTACCTCCTTCTCCCCCCCCTTCCCCTCCCTCCCCCCTTCCTTGATCGCCCTGGTCACTGGACTTGGCAGTTAAAGGGAAATGAACCTGTTTGCCCTTTACCCTCTTCTCCCCCTTCCCTTTTACCTAGGGGGGAGGATACGTGTCCCCCTCCCCTCCCCCAATGCCTGTTGGTCAATTACCCTACACTTGACCTCTGGCAGGTGTCGGTGCTGAAAACTTTTCTGGACCCTTCTTTTTAATGGTGTGTGTGTGTGTGTGAACCCAGGACACCCTCTAGGCGGGAAATTACTGTACAAAGGGGCCCCTCCAAAAAGCAGGCAAAAATTGCATATCTTGAGAATATGAAAAGTTTTTCACTTTGCGTATAAATGTAGTCGCATTCCATTACGGAACGGCTGAAGTCCTTGCCCTTACCCCGGAACGCAGGCGAAAAAGATACCCATATCACCCCTGGAAAATCCTAGGGGGGGACTTTCCCAAATCTCCACAGAAATAAAGTCCTTACAAAAGCGACTCGGCAGAGGGGTGCAATATCCCCAAGAAAAGAAGGGGCGCCTGAGTACGTGAGAAGAACACAAAAGTGTCAGGGGTAAGACTGCTCAACTGCCCCCCAAATACATAAGGGGATTCCCGATAAGTGTGACTCCCTTCAGGAAGGCACGGGACATGCCCCAAAAATCAGTACCGATCGTCAGGCTGGGGTCGTAGTCGGTTTAAAACGTGCAGCCACAGAAAACAGCCTGGCGACAGGCCCGTCCATCATGGGCCTGGCGGGACCTCTGCAGGGGCGCTGACTCCCCAGGAAACCCTCCAGATAACTCCAGGTGGGTGAGAAGCCGATAAAAGTACCCAGCTCCAGGACCCACTAACGAACGCTTGGGGGTAAGATCAACACTGTGTCCCCGGGGGGGTGGATAAAATCACTGCTGGAGGTTCACTGGCCGGACAACACCAGGAAGAAAGAAATTCCGTCGTGTTGTCTCGAAGTGACCTCTGCCTTTTTAAACCCGGCGCCAGTCTAGCTTCATTAAGAAACGTCGTACCCTTCAGAGTTGTCGTACGATTAATATTTAGGCGACTCTAGTATTTGTGGGGGGGTACAAGGCATCAAAATTACCCAGTAAAGCTCAAGGTTCATAACAAGATCAGTTACCTCTCAGTGTAGTAACGTAGTAACCAGTTACCAGTAATCTCATAGTAGTAACTAGTAACCAGTTACCAGGAACCAGTGTCCGTTGACTCACGGGCCAAAGTCTTTGGGGTCACGGGCCCATATTGTGCCCGAGCGGGAAATATTTCAAAAAAACCCACTATGGGGGATGGGCCCCCGCCTTTGCCAGTTTTTACGAGTGTAGCCAAGGAAAGGTAACGGGGTGCGGGCCCCTGGTCCAATAACAGTAATTTTTACTTTTAACAGCCTACGTGAGTATTTCACCCTAATCCACGTATCGAACTCCCACAAGATTTAAAAGGTGTGCCCGCGGTGTGGGGGGCGTGGGTTTTCGTTTTTTTGGGGAATTCCCAAGGGGTTTGAAGGGTGTTGTGATAGCCGGCAGGGTCAAAGGTTTAATTTGTCCCCCCACCAGCCAATAACCCCCCCGCACCACCCCCCGAGCCACACCTACTCCCCCCAAACCTACTGCCGCCCAAACCTGTTTCGCCGTTTTTAAGCTTCCTGGGGTTTGTTCGTGTTTCCCAATTGCTTTTTAATTTTCGAGGGGGTTTACCCGGATTTTTTCAATTAAACCCGTCATAGCCAGAATGTGGAAGTGAACCCCCAGTCAGCCTATCATCCCCGCCTGTCTTTTCCCTTTTATCCAATGTCCCTCCGTGCTTTTTGCATCGTTTAAAAGTCTTCCAGTCATCCATTCTCGTGGGGTAACCAAACCAGCCCA
The DNA here is from genome assembly GCF_026875155.1 of Cherax quadricarinatus. Classification (NCBI taxonomy): domain Eukaryota; kingdom Metazoa; phylum Arthropoda; class Malacostraca; order Decapoda; family Parastacidae; genus Cherax; species Cherax quadricarinatus. The sequence goes on along the minus strand of NC_069406.1, from coordinate 48,926,785 downwards.
AACCCAAACTTCTAACCCAGTGAGAAAAGGAAGTAAGCCCGCAGTAAAATAAACCAAGCTCCCGAGGTGGGGTTTTTTTTCGCTTTGTGCTCCCTGTTGGATGTAAGAGTGGGTTTTTTTCCATTCCGGGGGCATAGAGTGGGTTTAACCATTTTTCTTTGGGGGATGGGGGGGCGGGCAGACCCCCGGTCCCCCCCCCACCTCTCCCACCACCCGGGGTGCGCGGCAGAAGCATCCACCCACCACCACCATCCACCACCACCAGCCATCCACCCATCTACCTGTGGTTGTTTGCACCCTTGTACCGGGTCCTAGTTACTGTTTTGGCTCACATAATTAGTCAAGAGATTGTAGCTGGTGCCACCGATAAAGCCAGTTATGTGAGTTCGCCTAGAACGCACATTTCTTCACGACAACAGTGTGGGTATAGGAGGAAACACCGCCCGCCCACAGGACAACACCTTCTTCCCGTCACCAGTAATCGCCCGTCTCCTACTCCCGACTTCAGTGATAATTTTCTGAGACAATTTTCTTGCATTTAAAGACATTTGCGTGTGTGCGACATTTATAGTAAATTGTTTGTGTACTCTAAACCTTGTGTTTTTCAGTGTAAACGCAGTATTCTTTGACTCAGTATTTTTTTTACAATATTTTTCAGTGTTTTCACTTATCTTATATTATTCTGCTGTGTTTTTCTTTATGCTACTCCTGTCTGTAGTAAGTATTATTGTGTAGTGTACCAGTCAGTCACTCTGTGTGAAGTGATTCATTTTTTTTTTATTGTATTCTTTCAGCGTTGTGTTCTCAGTATATCATTGTATTTCATGCAGTGATATTCACCCCAGTATACCAAATTTTCCATTTATTTCTATGTGTGTCATTTTTTTCGTATGCCAGCAGTGTCTCATTCCTCTAATTTTTTCGCAGACTGTGTACCATTATTTTTGCCAGCAAATTTTTGTCGTATCAGTCACAGCAAGATTTTGTTGTATCAGTCACAGCAAGATTTTGTTGTATCAGTCACAGCAGGATTTTGTTGTATCAGTCACAGCAAGATTTTGTTGTATCAGTCACAGCAGGATTTTGTTGTAAGAATATATTTTAATGAAGTGTGCTCCGTCACTGTAAGTGTTATATTACCTGTTTTGTACCTGTGTTTTAATTTTTTTTCATATTTTTTATATTCTTGAACAAATTCACTCTTGATGCAATTTCAATTACTTTTAACGTAAAGTGTTTTTCTTACTCTGTTTGAGTAAATTGTTTTGTCTAATTTACAATTAAGAGTTAAAGTGTTCAATCAGTTTATTTTTTGATCTTCATAATTTTAATTCATTATTTTACCTGAGTTTTCCCAGTGACACTTTATTACTGCAGTGATTATTTCTACACTTTATTTTGTTGCACTTGTTCTGAAGTGAATTATTTTGTTGAACTGTTCTGCAGTGAATTCTTTTCTTTTATTGAAATTTTTCTGAATTATATTTTAATTTTGTCTATGCATTCTTAGAAAATATTTAAAATTTCCCAGTTTACAATTTAATAATTTTATTTGATACTTTCACATTGATTTAAAATTTTAATTAATTAATTTCTTTAGTAGCAAGAGTAAAGACAGCTCATTTTGCATTTAATTCAGTCTCCAGTAATATTTTTATTTGTATATTTCAATGTAAATTTTTTTTCCTTTGGTCAATAGTCCTTTAAATTGAGTTTTCCTTCCTCTTGCAGTGTATTTAGACATTATTCTGCAGAATTAGTTGTATATCTTTTCATTTCAATTCTAGAATTTTATATTATTTTTATTGTTCATTATTTTTGCCTTATTTGTTCTCGTGTTACTTTGCCATTATGTCTCACATACCGTCAAGTGATACTTTAGTGAATGTCGACACTCAGACCTCTCAGGCTACTGCTGGTCCTGTCATCAGTCCTCACATTCCCTTACTGACTGACAGACAATACCTAGCCCTCGAGCAATGTGTTTGTTCTCACAGCTTGTATCTGAGATTTTTTTAAAGTGCTGGTTGGGGTGTAAAGTTCAGTTTAAAAGTTCCTTTGATCCGTTAAAATTATTTATTAACGTAGCCAAAAGGGCGGTCAGGCACTAGTAATACTTTTCACCTTCCTTTTGGACCCCCACCCAAAAATTTATCTTTCCCACGCATGTTTTAGTGCGCCCTACCTTTTGGATGGCGCCCTTGTTAAGTATTCGTTTCCTTTTCCCGGGGGAAACGTTTTGAGAAGAACTTTACTTGAAAGGGTTTAAATGCCATCTCTTGTGATCCCACAAGGGCCTTTTCAGAAAAAAACGTTTTTTTGTGTGCTAAATTGAGTGTTTTTTTGCCCCTTGGTTTCAGATTGTGATCCCCCCTATTTGGGGAAAAGAAAAATCAGTGCTTTTGGAAGAAGTTATCTCCGAGAAATTTCCACTTTGGGTTAAAGTTTGTAAGTGTAGTTTCTTTTTTGTTGATACCTCGTGTCATGTGTGCGACTCGGGAATATCAGCATTTTTCCCGTTTTTTTCTTTTTTTTTTTCTCCTGTGCTTTTTTAGTTTGAGATAGTAGATTTTTTTCCTCCCTTGTCATTTGCGTGTTATAGCTTTTTAATTTTTAAAGGGGGGGGGGGAAAGGGGGGGGGGGCATCCCCCTCCACCGAGTTTTTTTTTCATTTCCTTTTCCAGTAAAGAAAAAACCCGTTTCCCTTGTGTTCGGGTTTGTGGATTTCGTTTTCCTGCTCCAGGAAGATTTTTTTTGGGTGTAAAGGGCCCACCCCCTTTAGTGATTTCTCTAAACCCAAAAAATTTACTGTATGAACCCCGGGGGTTTTGGGGTACTCCAAGAGGAAGGGTATCCAAAGGTTAGTAATTCCAAAAAGTAAAATAGTGAATTTTAGCCTTCGGCTGTTACGTTTGTACCAGGTTTTTGCACACCCTGGAGGGGATCGTTCTTTTTAAAAACCAAGCCAGTTGAAATATTTTTGGGCCCCCTCTTTTATGGAAAACCTGATTTTTTTGAGTATTTGGGAAAAATGTAGTGTCTGCATGAAAACTTAAAGGCAATGTTTAATGGCCCAAAAACCAATCAAGTGTACCCGACTACTAGCAAAATTTGGGGAAAAAGATTTGGGCGCTGATTTTTTAAACAAAATTTTTCCAAGGTTACCCCAAGGTAACAAACATCTTTTGTTTTTAGGGTTTTGGGCCCAAATTTTCCCAGTATTGCGAGTTGTTCCATTGAAAGGTTAAGACTGCCGAGACAGTAGCTAAAGGGGTTTTAAAGAAAACGCATTTAATCTGCGGGCCCATACCCCCCCAAAGGGTCCTAGGAACAGATAACGGGGGGTGAATTCTGTAAATGAAATTCTTGAAAATTTTTTTGGTAACCTTGTACAAGCCCTCTAAATCCACCATTTTTCCTTTATTTACCCGCCAGCAATGGGTTTTAGGGGAAAGAAAACCCAATTTAAAAAAGTACTTGATGTCTTGGGGGAGCCAATATCAAACCCAATTTGTTTAAACTTGGGGGTGAAGTTATACTGATGTGAGGGGGCTTTTAAAAATTTTGCTTTTCAATGTTTTTATAGGGTTTACACTCCACTTTTGCTTTTTACGGTGTAGAAAAAGTTTTTCCTTATGAGGGTTTTTTTAAAATTTTAACCGAAACCAAAAAATTTCAACCCTGATGATTTTTCGGTTTGCAACCCGTACCGCTTTTACTCAAAGTGTTTTTTTGAAAAAATCGTGAAACACTTCATTTTTTCAAAAAGGGTGAAATTTTCAAGAGTCGCCCAAAAAATCGGAAAATTAAAGCCATCCAAAATCAAAGTTGGTTCCCGGGGGTTAAGCTGCTTTTTTTAACAAAACGTTGCCAAAGCCAAAGCTTGATCAAAAATTTTGTTTTTCTTTTTTCGTTAGTTGAAAATTCAATGGTAATAAGTATAAAGGGTTCAAAAGGATTAGTACTGGTCAGTATAAAGAATTTGCATTTGGATCATTTTGGAATTTAGTATGTGGGCGTATTTATTTTTCCAACCCAGAAATAAAGTGACAGCTCTGCAATCCTCCTGATCCTTTTTCTCTCTTCTCTGATTTCAGCAGAAGATCAACCTAATGTCTTTATTTTTCCCCAGTTTTCACGTCAAAGGTTTTTAAGAAAAACCTTTAAAATTATTTGTAATTCCAATTCAGATTTGCCTCAAAATTTTCAGCATTTAGTTAGTTTAAAGTACAGAGTTTGATCTCCCCGAGATGACCCCATTTCTGCATATGCCCAATTTTCCCTTGCAAGGGGTTTTGGGGGTTTTAAAAGTAAATAACCTTTTTAGTTTAATAATTACAGTATCAAAATTTTTTGTTTCAAGAAATTTTTTTTTTTTTTTGTTCTTTTTCCCCCTCCGCCATTCGGGGTTAAACAGTCGATTTGCGTGCACCGAAAATTTCCTTTCTTTTTAAACACCCCCCCCCCCTTTCTTGTTTTATTTTCCTTCCTCAAGGAAATCCGGGGTTTTGATCACACGAAAACAGATCGATTTGATCAAAATTTTTTTTTTTATTTACTTGTAATCTCAACGTTGGTTCGTTTTTTTTTTATTTTTTTTTTAAATTTTAAATTTTTGTTTCTATAGTATACCCCAGTATTGCATTTCGTTTCAAATTAGTAAGCTTTTTATTCCCAAAGTTCACTTAAAGTATTATAAAGGTTTTTTTTTTGTGTTCTTTGACATTGTTTTTGAATCAGCCCCAAACCCGGTTTTACCTGCCCTCTTAGGTTTTTTTAGTTGTTTGTCGGGACGAAATTTCGTTAGCGGCCCGAGCTCTCGTAGTAGTTAAACGGGAGTAAACCAGGTTTCCGTAATCTCAGTAAATAGAACGTAGTAACCAAATTACTTAAACCCGTGTCCCTTGATCACGACCAAAACCCTTTTTGAGTCCGGTTTTTCATTTTTGTGTGGCTGAAACTATTTCAAAAAAACCCACTACGGGGGGGGGACTGGCCAGCCGCCCAACAAATTTTTACGAGTGTAGCCAAAAGGGAAAAGGTTTTAAAGGGCCCCCGGGGGCTCTGTCCAAAACAGGGAATTATACGTTTTTTAGCCTTTGTGAGTATTTCTACCCTAATTTCCCCGTTTTTGAAATCCCCCAAAGATATAACCCAGTACAAGGCATCATGGGTTTCTAGTACAAGGCTTTAAGGGTTTTCCTAGTACAAGGGGATTCCCAAAGGGCTTTAGTAAAAAAGGGAAAACAAGGTTACCTTTTAAAGGCTTTAAGGTCTTCCCAGTCAAAAGGGTAAAGGTCCTTTTTTAGTCAAAAGAAACAAGGTTACCCAGTACAAGGGTCAGGTCTTCTTGTACAAGGGGTTTTAAGGGGTTTCCTAGTACAAGGCCAAACAAAAGGGTTTTTAGACAAAGGCCTTCCAAGGGGGTTTCCTTGGGACCAAAAGGGAAACAAGGTTACCTAGTACAAGGCATCAAGGTTTTAGTAAATGCATTGGTTACTTTTTACAAAAGGCCCTTTAAGGTCTTCCTTTTGTTCAAGGCATCAAGGTTACCTTGTACAAGGGATCAAGGTTTCTTTGTTTCAAGGCCCTTTAAAGGTTACCTAGTAAAAGGGAAAACAAAAGGGTTTTTGGTTTCAAGGCCTAAGGTTACTGGAAAAGGCCATTTTCCGGGGCTTCTAGTACAAGGCATCGGTTTTCTTGTACAATTGGGATCAAGGTTACTTTGTTTCCCAAGGGGATAAGGTCTTTCTAAATTTTCAAGGCATCAAGGTCTTCTAGTAAATGCATCGGTTACCCCAGTACAAAGGGAATTTAAGGGTTTTTAGTACAAGGAATCAAGGTTTCCCTTTTGGCAAGGCAAAACAAGGTCTTCTTGTACATCAAAAGGTTACCTAGTTTCAAAGGGAAACAAAGGGCTTCTAGTAAAAAAGGCATTAAAAGGGTTTTCCCGTTTCAAGGCATCAAGGGTCTTCTGTTTCAAAGGGAAACAAAGGGTTTCCCCAGTACAAGGGATCAAGGTTTTTCTATTTAAAAAAGGATTTAAGGTATTCTAGTACAAAGCATCAAGGGGTTTTTTTAGTACAAGGCATCAAGGTCTTTAGTACAAGGCATCCCCGGTTACCCAGTACAAGGAAACAAGGTTTCTAGTACAAGGGGATCAAGGTTACCTGTACAAAGGGAATTTAAGGGGCTTCTAGTACTGGCAACAAGGTAAAACCCGTACAAGGCAACCAAAGGTTTTATTTTCAAGGCATCAAGGAAATTAACCCAGTACAAGGGTCAAGGGTTCTTTTAGTACAAAGGGACAGGGTTTTCCCAGTTCCAAAAGGGTTTAAGGTCTTTTTTAGTACAAAAGGGATCAAGGTTTTAGTTTCAAGGCCCTCATAAGGGTTACCTAGTACAAGACATCAAGGTTTCCCAGTACAAGGCATCCCAAAGGGCCCTTTTATTTCGGCCAATTTAAGGTCTTCTAGGGACAAGGAAACAAGGTTTCCTAGTCAAAAGGGATCAAAGGTCTTTTTAGTACAAGGCATCAAGGTTTTTCCCAGTTCAAGGCCTTCAAGGGCTTCTAGTGCAAGGCATAAAGGGGAAAACCCCAGTACAAGGGGTTTAAAGGGGGTTCTAGTACAAGGCGGAAGGTAACCTAGTACCCAAAGGCCCTCCCAAAGGGTTTTAAATTCAAGGGATCAAAGGGTTTCCCCGTACAAGGCATCAAGGGGGGGTTTTTTGTACAAGGGAATTTAAGGGTTTCCTATACAAGGGATCAAGGTTTTTAGTACAAGGCTTTAAGGGGGTTTCCCAGTACAAGGCCATCAAGGTCTTCTAGTACAAAGGGGATCAAAAGGGTTTTTCCCAGTACAATGCATTTAAAAGGGGAAAACCCGTACAAGGCATTAAGAAAATCCCGGGGGGACATACAGTTCCCCTTTTTTTCCCAAACATCCGGTTTGATCTCGACCAACTAACTCGGGGACACCCCGGGTTTCCCAGGTTGATCCAAGCAGGGGTGCTATCAAAGCTTGATGCAGAGATTGATTGGGAATGGCTGAGCGTGTTTTTTAAAGCAGTTTAAAGATTGGGATTGCTTGTTTCAGTGCTTTTTATGCACGGTTTTCAAGTACACAAACCCCTATCATCTGCTTCTCACCTGAATTTAGGAAAATACCACCCCCGGGGGGGATTTAACTCCCCCGCGTCCCCGGCCGTCCTGTGTCATCCCCCGTGGGAAAAGGGGCCTTTCCCTTTGGGGGGGCAGTTTCCCGGGTTTTTCCATCAAAACCCGAAAAAGCTGATGAATTAGACAAAAATGTGGGGTTCCTTTTTTGTTTGGGGAAACGTTTTTGCCATCAGTTGGCTTCGTCAGTCAAATTTCAGAGAAGGGAAAGGGGGAAGATCAGAAAAAGGGGTCCGGGGTTAAAACGGGCCCTCTGGAAAGGGCCCTTTTAATCAGTCCCTCAACCCCTGGAGGTCGATGTAATCAGTCCCTCGCCCGGGGGTTGATTAATTTAAATCCCTCAGCCCCCGGAGGTCGATGTAATCAGTCCCCCAACCCGGAGGGTTTTTTTATCTGTCCCTCTGCCCCCGGAGGTTTGATGTAATCGTCCCTAACATGGGGGTTTGGGTGTAATCAGTCCCCCAGCCGGGGGTGGAAAGTTTAAACAGTCCCCCGCCTGGCAGGTGTTTTTTTAAACAGTCCCTCGGGCCCGGAGGTGGATGAAAACAGTTTCCCCCAACATGGAGGGGATGTTAAACAGTCCCCCAAAATGGAGGTGGAAAGTAAAACAGGGCCCTCAAGGGCCCGGAGGTGGGGTGTAATCGTTCCCCCCGTCCTTGGGGGGGTTGATGTTAAAACCAAATCCCCCAACTGGGGGGTGGAAAAGTAATCAGTCCCCCCAACTTCGGGTGGATGTAATCCCGTCCCCCAGCCTGGGGGGTGGATGTTAAAACAGTCCTCAGCCTTGGGGTGGATGTTAAACAGTTTCCCCCTGCCTGGAGGTTTATTTTAAACAGTCCCTCAACATGGGGGGTGGATGTAAACAGTTCCCCTCAGCCCCGGAGGTGGGGTTAAAAACAGTCCCCCTTGCCTGGAGGGGATGTAAAACCAAATTTCCCCCAACATGGAGTGGGATGTTTAAACAGTCCCCCAGGGCCCGGAGGTGGTGTAATCAAATCCCCCAGCCTGGAGGTGGATTTTTAATCAGTCCCTCAGCCCGGGAGGGTTTGATGTAATCAGTTTCCCCCAAACCCGGAGGGCTATGTAATCAGTCCTCGCCCGGAGGTGGGATGTAACAGTCCCTCAGCCCCCGGAAAATTTGGGTGGAAAACAAATCCCTCGCCTGGAGGTGGATTTGTAATCAGTCCCCCAGCCTGGGGGGGGTGGATTTTAATCAGTCTTTCAGGGGGTGGAAGGTCCCATGTAATCAGTCCCCCAGCCTGGGGGGTGGATGTAATCAGGGCCCTCAGCCTGGGGGGTGGATGTAATCAGTCCCTCAGCCCGGAGGGTCGATGAATCAGTCCCCCCAGCCTGGAAGGGGGGTTTTTAAAACAGTCCCCTCCGCCTGGGGTGGATTTAATCCCGTCCCCCCCGCCCGGGGTCGAAAGTAATTTTGTCCCCCAGCCCGGGGTTTTTGGGTGTAATCGTCCTCAGCCCGGAGGGGGGATGTAATCGTCCCCCAGCCCGGAAGGGGGGGAAAGTAATCAGTCCCTCAGCCCGGGGGGCGGATGTAATCAGTCCCTTAGCCCCCGGAAGGGGCTTTTAATCAGTCCCTCAGCCCCCGGGGGGGGTGATGTAATCAAGGGCCCCCAGCTGGAGGTGGATGAAAACAGTCCTTTAGCCTGGGGGGTTTGGTGTAATCGTCCCTCAGCTGGAGGTGGGATTTTAAAACCCGTCCCCCAGCCTGGAGGTGGAAAGTAATCAGTCCCTTAAACCCGGAGGTGGAATTTTAATCCCGTCCCTCAGCCTGGAGGTCGATGTTAAACAAATCCCTTTAGCCTGGAGGTCGTGTAAACAGTCCCCCCAGCCTGGGAGGGGATGTTAAACAGGGCCCTCAGCCTGGAGGTGGGTGTAATCAAATCCTCAGCCTGGAAAGGTTTTGTTTTTCAGTCCCTAGCCGGGAGGGGGGGTTTTAAACGTCCCCACCTGGAGGTTTGATTTTTAAACAGTCCTTTAGCCTGGAGGTCGATGTAATTTAGTCCCTCAGCCCGGAGGTTGGGGTGTAATCGTCCCCCAGCCTGGGGGGGTGGATGTAATTTAGTTTCCCCCAGCCTTGGAAAGGGCGATTTTAATCGTCCCCCAGCCGGGAGGTCGATGTAATCAGTCCCCCAAACCTGGAGGTTTTATGTTTAACGTCCCGCCTGGAGGTCGGGAATTTTAATCAGGGCCCTCAGCCTTTTGGGGGTGGAAAGTAATCAGTTCCCCCAACCTTTGGGGTGGATGTAATCAGTCCCTCAGCCTGGGTGGATGTTAAACAGGGCCCCCCAGCCTGGAGGTCGAAGTAATCAGTCCCCAGCCCCGGAGGTCGATGTAATCAGTCCCTTTCCCAAAGTTTTCAGTACCCTTTTGTTACAAAGACTAAGATATTTTTGGGCCCGTAAATAGGTTGGTTTGCGCACTCAGCTCACAAAAATAAGGTCCGTGATTCGGTTTCCCGTACGCTTTAAAATTATTCGGAACGTTTTTCCCTTAAACACCTGATGTCCAAAGGGTTCCCCAGCGTCGTATGTGCATGAGTGTTAGCCCCATGGTGTGGGTGGCATCCCGGGGGACCAAAAATTAAAAATAATTTGCGGCAAAAAGCCCTGCCCTAAAAATGGCTTTCTTATTATCAGTTTTGTCATGATGTGGGAAATTAAAAGGGGGTTTTAGAAGTTGTATCAAATTTTCTGGTAGGAAAATAAAAATTATTATTATGTGTTTTTTTTGGTTTTAGTTTTGAATTTTGTATATAAAACAAAACATGTGTTTTACTCCAGTAATAATCCCAATGGAACATAAAAAATCAGGGGACTGATCTTTTGTGTTTCGACCCCCTTTGCGAGGCGGAGCGGGGGGAAAAAGGGATAAAAAGGTGAGAAGGGGGAAAGAAAGGGGAAAGGAGAGGTTGGGGAGGGGAGGAGAAGGAGGAGGAAAAAGAGGGGGAGGGGAGAGAGGAGAGAGGGGGGGGAGGCCGGGAGAGAGAGGAGAGGGGGGGAGAGGGGAGGGAGAGGGGGAGAGGGGGAGGGGGAGAGGGGGAGAGGAAGAGGGAGGAGGAAAAAGGGGAAGGGCAACCAAGGGGGGGAGGGAAGAGGAGGGAGGGGAGGAGGAGACGGGGAGAGGGAGAAAAGAGGGGAGGGGGTTGGGGGAGGGGGGAGGAGGGGAGAGGAGGGGGGGGAGGGGGAGAAAAGAGAGGAGAAAATCACTTGATCCAGAAAACATCAGCAGGTGTTGGTAAAAGAAAGGTTCCCACGTCCAGTTTTATCATCCAATTACCTTTCTACATCGATTTGCTCCCCCCACCACCACAATTTATCTAACAAAAACCACACTACCCCCACAAAATTTGGGTCACCCATGCCTCTCCGACCCCTGCACCACCCCTCCCTCCAGCCTCCTGCATCTCTCTACGCCCCTGTACGCCCTGCATTGCAGGGCGGAGGTCACCCCCCCCCAGAAACTACCTTAACAGATGGTTGCTACCTTAGTGTAGGCCCGGGCTCACCTCGAAGGAATCGGGTTTGACCCGGGGGGCGGGTGCAGGCAGTAGGTGCGTTACTATCCCCTGGGTGTAGGGACTTGATGGGGACACCTGGGGGAAAAAAAAGAGGACCCCACCCTCGTTCAACTAAGTTTCCCCCCCCTTTTTTGTATACGAACCACGGGGGAGATCGAAGTAATGCTTGTTGAAGCCTGTCGCTACATGTATTCAAGGGGGCGCATTTCCCCCTTCACTGATGTCGGGTTAATAAAAAATGTGTTTATATATACACACTTTAGGTGTATATGTATAGTGTAAAACCCTCTCTCAGTTTATATACCTGAGAAATGTTCACCTCAGTGAGATATACACAAAATCTTGTTTATATACTCTGAGATAAAACACAATTCTGTTGTACACTGAGATACACTCACCCCTTTTGGTTTAAAACTTTGAAAGACATGACCCTCGGTGTGTATAAAATTTAATAAATTTCACTTCAAATGTATTACGAGTGATATAACCCCGTCAGTGTTTTTGTTTATACTGCGTGTATGAATGTTTGGAATGTTTTGGAGCAAGTGGTATCCTTTTCTAGCCAGGTTCCCCGTGGGTACCCTTTTTACCAGGTATCCCCCCTGGGGACCTTTATTAGCCAGTTATCTCCCAAGGGTTTTCCCTTTTTTAGCCCGGTTCCCCCTGGAATACCTTTCTAGCCCGGGATTCAAAAGGGATACCCTTTTTTTATAGGTTCCCCCAAAGGGGTACCTTTTTAAATTTAAAAAAAAAAAAGACTGCATTCATCCCCAAGATTCTCGTCCATAAATCGGCACCCTCGCCCGCGTCTTCAAACTTTCAAGTCGGCGTACAGTAACAGAACAAAGGTTTGTGTTTTTAAAAACCAAAAAATTTCAATAATTTATCTTTAAAGTAACTAGCAAAACTCTCTGTTTTGGGCCCCAAATTGCCCGAAAAAACGTGAAAAATCCCGTCTGCTGAGGTAGAAGGGGGGGCCTTGAGGGGTATAGGGTACCTTTCTAAGATTATCCTGGTGTGGTGGGGTTTCGATGTGTCCCCACGGCGACGGTCCCGAGTTCAGGCCTCTGGAGACCAGAGTTTTGTGATACACGGCTGTATTTTCAACATTAAAGACCAGGAAAGTAACCACCTCCGGAATTTGTGGCTCCATTAGTTTTTTATGTACGTGAATGAGTGTGGCCAGTAAACTCTTTCTTTCTGCTCACTTTCTCTCCGTTACACCAAACTCTCTCTGTCTGTTTCTCTTGTCTGTCTGTTTCTCTCTCTGGTCTCTCTCTCGCCCTCTCTCTCTCTCTCATTAATCCCTTCCCCTCCCTACTCCATTTCCTTCCCCTACTCCTGGAGGACTGTGGTCGTTCCACGCCGCCCTACCCCCCTCAACAGGCGCTTGCGCCCCGGTTACCAACAAATTAATTACACCCTTTACTAGCTAGGTCATATAAATTGCTAACGAGGGGGGGGAAGAAAAGAGGGGGGAGTGATCGGGAGACATCAAGCAGGGAAGAGAGGGGGAAAGAAAGAGGGACAAGGGGGGGTTACCAAAAACAGCAGAGACAAAGACGGAGAGACGAGAAGAGAGAGACGCCGGGACAAGACTGGATAGCAGGAAGGGTGCGGAAGATAGATTGATAGATGGGCGCGATAGACAGAGAGGGAGAGAGATAATAATGGTGATGGGAAAAAACAGGGTTTGGAGACGATGGTAATGAAAGAACAAGATGATTATTACCAAGAAACCAGCCACACTGCTAGCCACACTGCCAGCCCACACTGCCAGCACACTTCCATGCCACACTGCCAGCCACACCGCCAGCCACACTACAGGCCACACTCCCATCCCAGATTGCCAGTCACACATACAGACCTCACACTTCCAAGCCAACATTGCCCAGCCACATTGCCAGACCACACTACAGCCAACTGCCTGCACCACTACCAGTTAACGCTGTCACACTGCCAGCCACACACTACCACATTCCACTTCAACCACAACTGCCAGCCAACACTACCAGCCACACTGCCAGCTCATTCCAGTTACACTACAGCCACACTGCCATCCACACTACCAGTTACTCTACAGCCACACTGCCAGCACACTATCAGTTACTCTACAACCGCACTACCCAGTTACACTATAAAACCACACTACCAGTTTACATACTCCAGACCACACGACAAGTTAACTATCAACCACAACTACCAGTTTACACTTTCAATCCACAACGACAGCCTACACTACCAACCCCACACTATCCTGTACACTACCAACCACACTACAGCTTGCACTATCACCACATACAGTCTACACTATCAATCACACTACCACGCTACACTACCAACCACACTACCAGTTACAATACCAACCACACTACCAGCTTACATCTACCAAAACCAACACTACCAGTAACAGCTAGTTGGTTCAGGCCTGATCATTCCGGGGAGGCCTGGTTCGTGCATGGACGGGCCGCGGGAGGCGTTGATCCCCGGATAACCTCAGCGTAACCAGTGAAACACTTTTTTTTTTTTTTTTTTTTTTTTTTTTTACCATAACCCACTACCTGTTACATACCAAACCTCACTTACCAGTTTTACACTACAAACTAACCACTACCAGTGACACTACCTAACCACACTACCAGTTACACTACCAGACACCACTACCGCTACATACACAACCACACTGCCTGTTTCACGACCCAAACCGCATACCAGTTACACTACCTACCGCATTTCCAGTTACACTACCAACCACACTACCAGTTATCACTACCAACCACACTACAGCCTACACAACCAACCACAAATACAGTTACACTACCAACCCACACTACCAGTTACACTACCAAACCTCACTTACCTAGTTACACTACAACCACACTACTCAGATACAATTACAACCTACACTACCAGTTACACTACCCAACCACACTACCAGTTACACTACCAACCAAACTACCAGTTACATTCCAACCAACTACCATGCTACATACCTACCTACACTAACCCAGTTACATTACACAACCACATACAGCTACACTACCAACCCATCCACTACCAAGCTTCACTACCAACTACACTACCAGCTTCAATACAACCACCTACCTGTTACTATACCAAAACCACACTCCTCCTGCTACATACACAACCTCAACTACCAGTTAACACTACCAACCACACTACCTGCCTACATTACCAACCACACGACAGATAAACTACACCTCATCACCAGCTAACACTACCAACACATACCAAGCTAACACTACCAACTACACTACAAGCTTCAATACCATCAATCACTACGGAGTTACAATACCACCCACACTACCTGATTCACTACACACCCACACTACACGTTACACTACCAACAACACTACCAGTCTACACTACCAAACCACCACTATTCCAGGTACACCTACAACGTCACTACCTAGTTACTCTACCAACCACACTACCTGTTCTATACCACCCACACTTCCAGTTAAAATACCACCCACACAACAAGATTACACTACCCAAACATCACTACCTGTACAATACCAACTCACATCCCAGTTACCTACCACCCCACACTACCAGTACACTACCAAAACCACCTACCAGCTACAATACAACAACTACCAGCTACACTAACCAACCCACACGTCTGCTACATTACCAAACCACACTACCAGTTACACTACCAACCACCTACCAGTGACACTACCAACCACTACTACCAGCTTACATATACACCCAACTAACCAGTTACATTTACCAAAACATATACTACCAGCTACACAACCAACCTACACTACAGTTACACTACCACCCACACTTCAGTTACACTACCAACCACAATACCCAGTTACACTGCCAACCTCACTGCAGCCACACACCAACCACACTACCAGTTTACACTTACCAACCACTCTACCAGTTACACTACCCAAAAATACACTAACCGCCACACTACCAACCCTGCAGCCACACAATCAACCATACTAGAAGTTACACTACCAACCACACTACCCAGTTACACTACCCAACACCACACTACCAGTTACCACTACCAACCTCACTACAGTTACACTACCATTCAACACTCACAGTTACACTACAAATCCCACACAATACCCAGTTACACTACCAACCCACTCCCAGTCTACACTACCACCACACAACAACCACCAACCAACCACACTACCAGTTTGCACATACCAAACCACACTACAGCTACACTACCAACCCACAATACCAGCTACACTACCACCACACTACAAGCCACCACTATCAGGCCACACAATCGGTTACTCTACACAACCACACTACAGTTACACTACCAAACCACACAAGGAAAATCAAGTGATGCTCAGCAAGGAAAAGGAACTTCCAAGAAGTGATGCTCCAGCAAGGAATACAAGGGGGGGGGAACAGGAACATCAAGTGATGCTCAGCAAGAACAATGGAAAATCAGTGATGCTCCAGCAAGGGAACAAGGAACATCAAGTGATGCTCCAGCCAAGGAACAAGGAACCATCAAGTGATGCTCAGCAAGGAACAAGGAATCATCACGTGATGCTCTGCAATGAACAAGGAACATTGTGATGCTCCAACAAGGAACAAGGACTCAAGTGACGCTCCAACAGGGAACAAGGAACATCAAGTGATTGCTTCCAGCAAGGAACAAGGAACATTAGTGATGCTCCAACAAGGAAACATGGAACATTCAAGTGATGCTCCGCAAGGAACAAGGGAACAGGGATATCTAGTGAATGCTCCAGCAAGGAGGAAACAAGGAACAAGGAACATTACGTGATGCTCCAACAAGGGAACAAGGAAACATCAAAGTGATGCTCCCGCAAGGAAAAGGAAATTAAGTGATGCTCAACAAGGAGCAAGAAACATCACAGTGACGCTCAGCAAAGGAACATAGGAACAAGGAACATCAAGAGAGCTCAGGCAAGGAACAAGAAACATCAAGTGATGCTCCACGCAAGGAACAAGGAAACAAGGAACAGCACGTGATGCTCAGCAAGGAACAAGGAACAAGGAACATCAAGTGATGCTCCAGCATAGGCACAAAGGAACAAGGAACCCTCACAGTGATGCTCCAGCAAGGAACAAGGAACAAGGAAACATCAAGAGATGCTCAGCATAGGAACAAGGAAAAGGAATATTCATGTGACTGCCTCCAGCAAGAGAACAAGTGAACAAGGACATCAAGTGATGCTCCAGCCAAGAACAAGGAACATAAGTGATGCTCAGCAAGGAACAAGTGAACATCAAGTGATGATCCAGAAGGACACAAGAACCATAGGAACATCAAGTGATGCTCCAGCACGGGAACAAGGAACAAGGTAACATCAAGTGATGCTCAAGCAAGGAACAAGCGAACAAGAGGAACATCAAGTGATGCTCCAGCAAGGAACAAGGAACAAGGAACATCAAGTGATGCTCCAGCAAGGAACAAGGAACAAGGAACATCAAGTGATGCTCCAGCAAGGAAAAGGAACAAGGAAACATCATGTGATTTGCACCAGCAAGGAACAAGGAACAAGGAACATCAAGTGATGCTCCAGAAGGCACAAGGAAACAAGGAACATCAAGTGATTGCTCCAGGAGGAAAACAAGAACAAGGGGAACATAAGTGATGCTCCCAGCAAGGAACAAGGAACAAGGAACATCAAGTGATGCTCCAGCAAGGAACAAGGAACAAGGAACATCAAGTGATGCTCCAGCAAGGAACAAGGAACAAGGAACATCAAGTGATGCTCCAGCAAGGAACAAGGAACAAGGAACATCAAGTGATGCTCCAGCAAGGAACAAGGAACAAGGAACATCAAGTGATGCTCCAGCAAGGAACAAGGAACAAGGAACATCAAGTGATGCTCCAGCAAGGAAAAGGAAAAGGAACATTCAAGTGATGCTCCAGCAAGGAACAAGGAACAAGGAACATCAAGTGATGCTCCAGCAAGGAACAAGGAACAAGGAACATCAAGTGATGCTCCAGCAAGGAACAAGGAACATCAAGTGATGCTCCAGCAAGGAACAAGGAACAAGGAACATTAAGTGATGCTCCAGCAAGGAACTCTGGACACAAGGAACATCAAGTGATGCTCCAGCAAGGAACAAGGAACATCAAGTGATGCTCCAGCAAGGAACAAGGAACATCAAGTGATGCTCCAGCAAGGAACAAGGAACATTAAGTGATGCTCCAGCAAGGAACAAGGAACATCAAGTGATGCTCCAGCAAGGAACAAGAAACATCAAGTGCGCTCCAACAAGGAACAAGGAACATTAAGTGATGCTCCAGCAAGGAACAAGGAACATTAATAAGTTTGTACAGGGTGATTTACCAACTGCCACACAAGTTATGCTACTTAATGATTGACGCACCAGGCAGACAGACAAGTAGATGGGCTGCCAGGCTGACAGACAGACAGGCAGGCAGACAATCAAGCAGGCAGACAGGCAGGCAGACAGGCAGGCAGGAAGACAGGCAGGCAGGCAGGCAGACAGGCAGGCAGACAGGCAGGCAGGCAGACAGGCAGGCATCGACAGGCATGCAGACAGGCAGGCCAGACAGGCAGCAGTAGATGGCAGGCAGGAAGACAGGCAGCAGGCAGGCAAAGGGGGGGGACCAGGGCCCCAGGCAGATCCAGCAGGCAGGCAGACAGGCAGGTAGACAAGGCATGCAGACAGGCAGGCAGACAGGCAGGCAGACAGACAGGCAGACAGGCAGGCAGACAGGCCGGCAGTTAGACAGGGGCAGGAAGACAGGCAGGCATGGCAGGCAGACAGGAGGCAGGACAGCCAGGCAGGCAGACAGGCAGTAGACAGGCAGGAGACAGGCAGGCAGGCAGACAGGCAGGCAGACAGGCAGGGCAGACAGGCAGGCAGAAGGCATGCAGGTAGACAGGGCTAGGCAGGACAGGCAGGCGGGACGGAGGCAGGCAGACAGCACAGGGCAGACAGGCAGGGGCAGGCAGACAGCAGGAGACAGGCAGGCGACAGACAGGCAGGTAGGACAGCACGGCAGACAGGAGGCAGGCCCGGCAGGCAGGCAGACAGGCAGGCAGAACAGGCAGGCAGGCCATACAGGCAGGCATACAGGCAGGAGACAGGAGGCAGGCAGACAAGGCTGGCGAACAGACAGGCAGGTAGACAGGCAGGCAGACAGGCAGGCAGGCAGACAGGCAGACAGGCAGGCAGACAGGCAGGCAGACAAGCAGGTAGACAGGCAGGCAGACAGGCTGACAGACAGACAGGCAGTCAGACAGGCAGGCAGATAGGCAGGCAGACAGGCAGACAGGCAGGCAGGTATGGCAGTACGTTATTATTTTATACACAGTTCATCACACAACAATCTATCACGTGCTTTCCACCAGTGAACTAACAATTCAGAGCACAGCAGTTCAGGGCCCCCCACTGATGGTCTTATAAACTAGTTCATCCTGCCAGTCACCCATGTGCGGCTTACTTTTCGCCAACGGTGATGTTACTCATGTCCACTGGTGGCTGGTTGACACACTCCTAGAGTCACTGGTCGTCACCAGTTACTCTCACCTCTACCATTTCAATCTGGCTTCTTCTCTCATCATTGTATTTACATAGTGTATATATATATATTTATATATATTTATATCTTATTTTATATATATATTTATATATATATATATCTATTATATATTATATATATATATATATATATATTATATTTACCTGGGGGTCGTAATAGGCAAGCAGCGGGAAGACAAGCAACTAGAGAGAGGAAAGAACATGAATGGAGTGTTAGAGAGAAATGCGCAGTAACGGCGGGAAGTGAGGGATGGTAGTAGTGAGGTGAGGGAGGCTAGGTGAGGAGAGCAGACGAGGGTAGTGAGGGAGAGTAGTAAGGGGAGGGTAGTGAAGGGTGGGAGGGTAGTAAGGGAGGGTAGGTGAGGGCGGGGTGAGTGAGTGATGCAGGGTAGTAGGTAAGTAAGGGAGGTGTGGGGGGAGGAAGGGTAGTGAGGGAAGGAGGGTAGTATTGCGAGGGTGGGTGAGGGATGGAGTTGTAAGTTGAAGGGAGGGTTTAGTGAGGGAGTGCGGAAGTACA
>NC_069406.1:48867996-48902996 GCF_026875155.1 Cherax quadricarinatus | reverse complement strand
AAATTCGGTATCGATACCTAAGTAAGGATCTTTCAAGACACTGCCTAACCGCTGTACTCAGGGCCCATGCTGGAGTAGCAGCAACAAAACATCAGTTTGGAACCCCGCACTGCGTCAAGCACGTTAAGAAATAAGAGAAATGGCAAAGGTTTGGCACGACAAGGTTAGTTCAGAGCTAAGGAATGCCGTATCCCGAGGAGAGGCTAAGGGAATCGGACCTGACGACCTGGAGGACAGATGGGTCAGGGGAGACACTGATAACGACATACAGATACTGCGGGGAGAATAGACAAGGTGGACAGTAGAGAGGAGGTTCCAGAGAGGGGGACACCAGGGACAAGGGGTCACAACTGGAAGCTGAAGATCAGGACGAGTCAGAGGGACGTGAGGGAAGTATTTCTTCAGTCATACAGTTGTCAGCAAGTGGAATAGCCTAGCCAAGTGAAGTAGTGGAGCAGGAAACCACTACATAGTTTTAAGAGAGTATGGACAAGCTCAGGAAGAGAGAGAGAGATGAGGATTCCAAGTAGCGATCAGTGAAGAGGCGGGGGCCAGGAAGCGTGTCTCGACCCCCTGCAACCACAATTAGGTGAGTACACAACACAACACACACCACACACACACACAACACCACACACTCTCACACACATACACACACCGCACACACACACACACCACCACACACACACAACACCACACTCACACCACACACACACACACACACAACACCACACACGAAACACACACACACACACACCACAAACACACACACACACACACACTCACACACACACACACACACTCACACACTCACACACACACACACACGCTCACACACACACGCACACATCACACACACTCGCTCGGAGCTCGGCTCGACCCCCGCAACCTCACTAGTGAGTACACACACACACAACACACACACCACACACACACACTCACACACACACACACACAACACATCACCACACACACACACCACACACAACCACACACACACAGATAAGGGTGAGCTGTCGTAGAGCCAGAAACGAATATGCACGATAAAGAACGGGAGGCCCAAAGACCAATATGAAAACGACATAGCAGCGAGCCCAATTGACCGAAACTGATGTACAGCCACATCAGGAGGAAAACAACAGTCAAGGACAGGTAATCAGGCTAAGGAAGGAAGGAGGGAGAGTCAACGGAAATGACCGCTGATTACTGTGAGGAAACTCAACCAAAGAGATTCAAGAAGTGTCACAGAGGAGACAGAAGGGGGCTCCAGAAAGCCCGAGAGGCGGGGCACACCACTAAGTGCTGGGGACACAGTGCACACAACGAGGAAGAGTGAAGAGGCTTCTGATGTGAGCTAATACATCAAAGCAATGGGGCCAGTTAAATTCTCCCCATGGGTATTGAGAGAGGGAGCTAGGGCGCTATGTGATACCCCTAACAACAATATTCAAGACATCTATCGAAACAGGAGATTGCCTGAGGCATGGAAGACAGCAAATGTAGTCCCAATCTTTAAAAAAGGAGACAGACATTTGAAGCATTAATTATAGGACAGTGTCACTGACATGATAGTATGCAAAATCATGGAGAAGATTATCAGGAGAAAGAGTGTGTGGAACACCTAGAAAGGAACGATCTCATCAACAGCAGGCCAACATGGTTTCGGGACGGAAATCCTGTGTAACAAACCTACTGGAGTTCTATGACATGGTGACAGCAGTAAGACAAGAGAGAGAGGGGTGGGTGGTGGATTGTATATTCCTTGGACTGCAAGAGGGGGGCGGTTGGACACAGTTCCACACAAGAGATTGGTGCCAAAAAACTGGAGGACAAGCAGGGATGAACAGGGAAGGCACTACAATGGGATCAGGGAATACTTGTTCGAAGACAGCAGCGAGTCATGGTAGGTGGCGATGGTTGTCAGGTGGGCACCTGTGACCAGCGGGGTCCCACAGGGGTCTGTCCTAAGACCAGTGCTGTTTCTGGTATTGTGAACGACATGACGGAAGGAAAATAGACTCTGAGGGGTCCTGTTTGAAGATGACGTGAAGTGATGAGGAGAATTCACTCGATCTCTAAGACCAGGCAGAACTACAAAGGATCTGGACAGGCTGCAGACCTTGGTCAGCAAATTGGCTCCTGGAGTTCAATCCACCAGTGCCAAATTCATGAAGATTGGGGAAGGGCAAAGAAGGACGCAGGACGGAGTACAGTACCTAGGGGGGCTGAGATACAAACTCACGCAAGGAAAAAGATCTTGGGGTGAGTATAACACCTGGGCACATCTCCTGAGCCGCACACACAAATAACTGCTGCCAGATAATGGGCGCCTAGCAAACCTCAGACAGCCTTCCGACATCTTAAAAGGAATCATCAGGACCTGTACCCCGTGATGTACGTTAGGCCCCATATTGGAGTATGCGGCACCCGCTTGGAGCCCACACCTAGCCAAGCATGTAAGAAACTAGAGAAATTGCAAAAAGTTTGCAACAAAGACTATAGTCCCAGAGCTAAGAGGTATGTCTACGAGGAGAGGTTAAGGGAAATTCAACCTGACGAACTGGAAGGACAGGAGCGATAGGGGGAGACATGATAACAACATACAAAATACTGAGCGAATTGACAAGGTGGACAAAGGACAGGATTGTTCCAGGATTGGAGACACAGTAACAAGGGGACACAGTTGGATGTGAGACACAGATGAATCACAGGGATGTTAGGAAGTATTTTCTTCAGCCACAGAGTAGTTCAGGAAGTGGAATAGTTTGGGAAGCGATGTAGTGGCAGGCAGGATCCATTACTTTGGTTTAAGCAGAGGTATGATAAGCTCCACGTCAGGGAGCGGAGGGAGAGGTGACCTAGTAGGCGATCAGTGAAAAGTGGGGGTGAGCCAGGAGCTCGGACTCGTCCCCCGCCAACCTTAACTAGGTGAGTCACACACCACATAACACCACCACACACAAAACAACACACACACTCACACTCACACACACACACACACACAAACACACACACACACACACTCACACACCACACACTAACACACACCATCCTCCACCACACACACCACACATATAATATATATATATATATATAATATATATTTTTATATATTATATATATTTATATATATGTATATATAATATATTGATATATATATATATATATTATATATATCTTATATATATATATATATATTATATATAATTTATAATACATTATTAACCACATCGGCCGTATCTCCACCAAGGCAGGGTGCCCGGAAAAAAAGAAAAACTGTCACACCCATCATTCACTCCATTTACTGTTTGCCAGACCGGAAGGGTTGCTTTTCACTACAGTTTTTAAACTGCAAACATTAAAACAACCCCTCCTTCAGAGTGCAGGCACCTGTTACTTCCCATCTACAGGACTCAGTCGGGCCTGCCCGGTTTCCTGAACCCTTCATAAATGGTACTTTGCTCACACCTCCAACAGCACGTTCAAGTCCTAAAACACCATTTGTCTCCAATCGTTCCTATCTAACACGTACACACGTTTGCTGGAAGTCACAAGCCCCTTGCACACAAAACCTCCTTTACCCATCCCTCCACTTTTCCTAGGCAGACCCCTAACCGCTTCCCTCCTTACGGATTTTGTTATACTCTCGGAGTAATTTTCTGTTTTGTTCTCCACCTCTCTACATGTCCATACCCATATCAATAAACCCTTCACTCAGCCTCTGGATAATAGTTTTGATAATTTCCGCCACCTCCTACTAATCTCCAAACTACGGATTCTCTGCATTACATTCACACCATACATTGCCCTCAGACATGACATCTCCACTGCCTCCAGCCTTCTCCTTGTTGCAACATTCACCACCCATGCCTCACACCCATATAAGAGTGTCGGTATAACTATACTCTCATACATTCCCCTCATTGCTTTCATGAATAAAGTTCTTTGTCTCCACAGACTCTTCATTGCACCGCTCACATTTTTCCTCCTCGTCAATTCTATGATTCACCTCATCTTTCATAGACCCATCCGCTGACACATCCACTGCCAAATATCTGAACACATTCACCTCCTCCATACTCTCTCCCTCCAATCTGATATCCAATCTTCCGTTATCTAATTTTTTGTTATCCTCATCACCTTACTCTTTCCTATATTCGCTTTTAACTTTCTTCTTTGACATACCCTATCAAACTCATCCACCAACTTCTGCTATTTCTCTTCAGAATCTCCCAAAAGCACAGTGTCATCAGCAAAGAGCAACTGTGACAACTCCCACTTTGTGTTAGATTCTTTATCCTTTAATTCCACACCTCTTGCCAACACCCGAGCATTCACTTCTCTTACTACTCCATCTATAGATATATTGAACAACCATGATGACATCACACATCCCTGTCTAAGGCCTACTTTTACTAGGAAATAATCCCCCTCTCGCCTACATATATAATAAATATATATATATAAAATATTATAATATAATATATATAATATATATATAAATATATATAGTAGTATGTTAAAAATATATTAATTTTTAAATAAATATATATATAAAAAATATAAATATATATATATATATATATATATATATAATTTAATATTATTTTTAAATATATAATTTTTATATTATATATTATAAAATTAATATATATATATATATAAATATATATTTATATATAGCTCAGTTTTTCACACTTCTGGGTGCGTCACAGAGCTGTGCAATTTTACAAAGAACAACAAAGAAATGAGGGGAATTTTTCTTAAGAGGACAGCAACGTGAGGACTCTGCAGCGCCCTCTTTAAAAAAATAAACGAAGGCAAAGGGGGCCTGATTACCTCATCCTTGTACACAGTTCTACATCTTCACACTATGTCCTGAGGGCGAAACCTCAAAAAAGTACCAGTTGTTGTACAGTATTTTTGACTAATGAGGGGGGTTACCGAGGTTGGGTATGCGGGTACTTACCATTTAGCCAAGGGGAGGGCGGGAAACGTGCCCATATGGACATGTGTCTTGGGTTGACCATCCCAAACCATACCCCGGGGGAGGGAGAAGTTATGCGTTTTTGTTATAGTGTGGTTGAAGGTGGTGGTGTTTTTGATGGTGGTGGTGGTTGAGGGTAGAAGGGTGTTAGGGGTATGGTGATGGTGGTAGTGGGGGGGTTAAACGGTGGGTTATGGTGGTAGGGGTGGTTTGAGGGGGGTTGATGGTGGTAGGGGTATTTGGGGTGGTGGGGGTTGATAGGGGTGGTGGGGTTGAAGAGTAGGGGTGGTTGAAGGTGGTGGTGGTGGTTGATGGTAGAAGTGGGTTTTGGTGGAGTGGTTATGGGGGTGTGGTTGATATGGTGGGGTGAGGTGGTGGGGGTTGATGGGGGGTTTGGTTGATGAGGGTGGGGGTTTGATGGGGTGGTGGTTAGGTGGTGGGGTTATGGGGGTGGGGTTGATGGTGGGGGTGGGGGGTTTGATGAGGTTGGAGGGTGTTGGGGGGGTTGATGTGGTGGGGGGTTGAGTGGTGGTGGTTGATGGGGGTGGGGGGTTTGATGGAGTAGTGGTGGTTAGGGTGGGGTGGTTGATGGGGGTGGGTTGATGTGGTGGTGGTTGATGGGGGGTGGTGGGTTGAGGGGGTGGGGTTGATATTGGTGGTTGATGGTGGTGGGGGTTTTGATGGTGGGGTGGTTGATGGTGGGGGTGGTTTAGGGTATAGGGGTGGTTGATGGGGGTGGTGGTTGATGGTGGTGGGGTTGATGGGGGTGGTGGTTGTGGGGGGTGGTTGAGGGTGGTGGGGTTTTGATGGGGGTGGTGGTTTTGTTTGGGGTGGTGGGGGATGGTGTGGTGGATGTGGTGGTGGTTGATGTGGGGGGTTAGGGTGGTGGGGTTATGGTGGTGGGGTTTTAGGGTGGGGGGGTTGATGGTTGGTGGTGATGGTGGTGGTGTTGAGGGGGGGGGTTTGGTGGGGTGGTGGTTAAAATGGGGGTGGTTGATGGTTGGTGTGAGGGTGGTGGGGGTATTGATAACCAACAGTGCAACCGACATCTGACCCTACATGAAAATAATTTTTGGTAGAATCACCGAAAAAAAAGTTAGATATAAGGGCACAAGTGCAACTAATGCACATTTCACTGTGGAAATTTTTTCGCTCTCCAGGAGAAAAAACGTTGCCACAATAAAATGTCAAAGTCGCATTTATGTCTATCAACAACTAGGGAATTCAATAAAAATTGGGGGATGTAAAATATATAATATTAATATATAATAATAAAATATATATATAAATATAATAAAAATATATATAAATTATTCAGGCTCCCTCATTTTCCCGGAGTTAGCGGGGCTATGAATGGCCCAAAAAGGGCCCATGGCGAGTCTGTTCCTCACTGACCAAAAACACTGGCGCCTCCACAAATTCGAAACGACACAAACGCATAAAAATAGGTGGCTGCCTTTGGTTTAAGCCCACCAACACACGTTCCAAGTAATGCGGTCCGGGGACCCTGGAGCGGAAATGTAAGACAAAACTTAAGATGGATTCCAGGTGATGCGTGATTGTCTGGACTTTCAATGAGTGGAAATTTTATTCTACACAAAATTTTTTTTTGGGGAAACCTCCCCCCCCAAAAAAAAAAATAATTCGCCCACCCCACCCCGAGGGGGGGTGATTACCCGGGCCCAAACCCCTTACACAGAAAACTACGGTGACCTAACGTTCTCTGCCACAGCCCCCAAACCAGATATAAGAGGTAAGAGAGAGAGAGAGAGTAAAAAGAAAAAGAGAGAGAAGTTATAAAAGGGGCGGAGCGAACGAGGGAGGTGGAGTGAAGCAACTCCCACTCACCAACACAAGAAAGTGAAAGCCAAAGAGAGAAGAAAGGAAAAGGGGGAGGGTTAATAGGGGACTACCCAAAAGCGGTTTGCTCGCCCCAGGGGGGAAGGGATTAAACCCGACAGCTGGGGTTCCGCTCACCAGGGGAAGGGGGTCAACAGACACTGGTGTTTTTCCGCCACCAGGGGGGAAAGGGGGTCTAACAACAGCGGGGTTGCTCGCTCACCAGGGGGGAAAGGGAGTCAACAGAAGCGGGGTTGCTCGCTCACCAGGGGAAGGGAGCTAACAGACAGCTGGTGTTGCTCCCCACCAGGGGGAAGGGGGAACTACCAACACCTGGGTTCTCGCCACCAGGGGAAGGGAGTCTAACCAACAGCTGGTTTGCTCGCTCACCAGGGGGGAAGGGAACTAACAGACACCGGGGTTGCCGCTCCCCGGGGAAGGGGGGCTACCAGACACCTGGTTTCTCGCTCACCAGGGGGGGAAGGGAGTCTAAAACAGCTGGTTTGCCCCCTCACCAGGGGAAGGGGGACTCAGACCCTGGTTTTTTTCGCTCACCGGGGAAGGGAGCTAACAGACAGCTGGGGTTGCTCGCTTTCCCCGGGGGAAGGGAGACTACCAACACCGGTGTTGCTCGCTCACCAGGGGGGAAGGAACTACCAGCACCTGGTGGTTGCTCGCTCACCGGGGGGAAGGAGTCTAACAGACAGCTGGTTTGCTCGCCACCAGGGGAAGGGAGTCTCAGACGCGGGTTTTGCCGCCACCGGGGGGGGGGAGTCTAACAGCAGCTGGGGGTTGCTCGCCCCCCAGGGGGGAAGGAGCTAGAGAGGTGGTGTTTTCCGCTCACCAGGGGAATGGGGACTACCAGACAGCTGGTGTTGCTCGCTCACCAGGGGGAAGGGAGACTACCAGACACTTGGTGTTGCTCGCTCACCAGGGGGAAGGGAGACTAAGAGACACCTGGTGTTGCTCGCTCACCAGGGGGAAGGGAGTCTAACAGACAGCTGGTGTTGCTCGCTCACCAGGGAGAAGGGGGGACTAACCCAAAAGCGGGTTTCCGCTCACCAGGGGAAGGGAGACAAAGACAGCTGTTTTGCTCGCTCACCAGGGGGGAAGAGACAACAGACACTTGGGGGTTTTCTCCCCCCCGGGGGGGAAGGGGGGGCTAACAACAGCGGTTTTGGGCCCCTCACCAGGGGGAAGGGGGACTAACAGACAGTGTTTGCTCGCTCACCAGGGGGAAGGGAGACTAACAGACAGCTGGTGTTGCTCGCTCACCAGGGGGAAGGGAGACTAACAGACAGCTGGTGTTGCTCGCTCACCAGGGGGAAGGGAGACTAACAGACAGCTGGTGTTGCTCGCTCACCAGGGGGAAGGGAACTAAAGACACGGGTTGCTGCTCCCCAGGGGGAGGGTCTAACAACAGCTGGTGTTGCCCTCACCAGGGGGGAAAGGGGAACAAAAAGACAGCGGTTTTGCTCATCACCAGGGGGAAGGGAGACTAACAGACAGCTGGGGTTTTCCGCCCCCCAGGGGGAAAGGGGGACAAGAGAACCGTGTTGCTCGCCACCAGGGGGAAGGGGGTCTAAAAGACGCTGGGGTTGCCGCTCCCAGGAGAAGGGAGACTACCAGACAGCTGGTTGCCCCTCACCAGGGGGGAAAGGGGGATAAGAACCCTGGGGTTGCTCGCTCCCAGGGGGAAGGGGGACTAACAGACAGCTGGTGTTGTCCCCTCACCAGGGGGGAAAGGGGGCTACCCGCACCTGGGGTTTTCTCACTCACCAGGGGAAGGAGACTACCCAAAACCTGGGGTTTCTCACTCACCCGGGGAAGGGGGACACCAGACACCTGGTGTTTGCTCACCACCAGGGGAAGGGGACACCAACACCTGGTTTGTTCCTCACCAGGGGGAAGGGAGACACCCGACCCTTTTTTGCTCACTCACCAGGGGGGAAAGGGGGACACCAACACCTGGTTGCTCCTCACCGGGGAAGGGAACTACCAACACCTGGGGGTTTTTCACCTACCAGGGGGGGAAGGGGGACTACCAACACCTGTGTTCTCACCACCAGGGGGGAAAGGGGGCTACCAAAACCTGGTGTGCCCCACTCACCAGGGGGGAAAGGGGCTACCAACAAAGGGTTTCTCACTCACCGGGGCAGGGAGCACCAGACACCTGGTGTTTCCACCCCGGGTAAGGGGAAATACCAGACCCTGGTGTTGTCGCCACCTTGGGGAAGGGAGATACCAGGCACCGGTTTTTCTTCGTCACCAGGGGGGAAAGGGGGAAATACCAGGCACCTGGTGTTGCTCGCTCACCAGGGGGAAGGGGGCTACCAGAACCCGGGGTTTCCCCACCAGGGGGGGAAGGGGGACAAAAAGACACCCGGTGTTTTCTCCTCACCAGGGGAAGGGAACAAACCCAAAACCTGGGGTTGCTCCTCACAAAGGGGAAGGGGACTAAGACCCCTGGGTTCTCGCTCACCAGGGGAAGGGGCACCGGACCTGGGGGTTCTCGCTCACCGGGGGAAGGGGGACACCAGCACCCGGGGTTGCCTCACCAAGGGGGGAAAGGGGGGGGACCCGACACCCGGTGTTGCCCCTCACCAGGGGGAAGGGAAAAAAGAAACACCCGAAACCCCGGTTGCTCCCACCCGGGGAAGGGAGACTACCCGGCACCCGGGGTTTTCTCGCCACCAGGGGGGAAAGGGGGAAAACCAGGCCCTGGTGTTGTGCCCCACCAGGGGGGGGGAGACTAAAACACTGGGGTTGCCCTCACCAGGGGAAGGGAGACAACCCGACACCTTTGTTGCCCTCCCCCCAGGGGAAGGGAGCTAAACACCTGGTGTTTTCCCTCACCAGGGGAAGGGGCTACCAGACACCCGGTGTTTTCCCTCACCGGGAAGGGAGACTACAGACACCCGGTGTGTCACTCACCAGGGGGAAGGGGGACTAAAAACCTGGGTTGCCCTCACCAGGGGGAAGGAGACTAAGACACCTGGTGTTGCTCCCCCCAGGGGGAAGGGAGCTACCCAAAACCCCGGGGTTTTTCTCCTCACCAGGGGAAGGGGGACACCAGACACCGGGTGTTGCTCGCTCACCAGGGGAAGGGGGACTAAACACCGGTTTGCTCCCACCAGGGGGAAAGGGGGACTACCCAACACGGTTTGTTCCCTCACCAGGGGAAGGGAGACTACCAGACACCTGTTTGCTCACTCACCAGGGGGGGGGAGACTACCAGACACCTTGGTGCCACTCACCAGGGGGAAGGGGGGAGACACCAGACACCGGTTTTGCTCACTCACCAGGGGAAGGGGGAAAACCAGACACCGGGTTGTCACTCACCAGGGGGGAAGGGAGACTACCAACACCTGGGTTGCTCCCACCAGGGGGGAAGGGAGACTACCAGACACCTGGTTTCTCACTCACCAGGGGAAGGGGGACTACCAGACACCCGGGTTTTCTCACTCACCCGGGGGGAAAGGGGGACTACCAGACACCTGGTGTTGCTCACTCCCCGGGGGGAAGGAACTACCCAAAACCTGGGTTTCAAACCCCCCAGGGGAAGGGGACTACCAGACACCCGGTGTTTCCACTCACCGGGGAGGGAGCACCCAACACCTGGTGTTTTTTCACTACCAGGGGGAAGGAGACTACCCGACCCTGGGGTTTTGCTCGCTCACCGGGGAAGGGAGACTACCAGCACCGGGTTGCTCCCCTCACCAGGGGGAAGGGAGACTACCAAACACCGGGGTTTTCTCCCCACCAGGGGGAAGGGGGACTACCAACACCTGGTTTTGCTCACTCCCGGGGGGAAAGGGGGACTACCAGACACCTGGTTTGCCCTTTACCAGGGGAAGGGGCTACCAAACACCGGTGTTGCTCACCACCAGGGGGAAGGGAGACTACCCCGACACCTTTTGCCCCCCACGGGGGAAGGGAGACTACCCCACCTGGTGTTTTCTCCTCACCAGGGGGAAGGGGGAACTACCAAACACCGGTTTCCCGGCACCAGGGGGGGAAGGGGGACTACCCAAAACCCGGTGTTGCTCATAAACCCGGGGGAAGGGGGACTACCAGAAAACCTGGTGTTTCTAATCACCAGGGGAAGGGAGACACCAACACCTGGGTTGCTCCTCACCAGGGGGAAGGGAGACTACCAAACCCTGGGTTTCCCTACCAGGGGGAAGGGAACACCAACACCGGTGTTGCTCACCACCAGGGGGGAAAGGGGGAAAACCAACACCGGTGTTGCTCACTCACCAGGGGGGAAAGGGGGAAATACCAGACCCTGGTTTGCACCCACCAGGGGGGAAGGGGGAAAAACCAACACCTGGGGTTGCCAAAAACACCCGGGGGAAGGGGGAAATACCGACACCTGGTGTTCTCACCACCGGGGGGAAAGGGGGAAATACCCCACACCTGGGTTGCTCACTCACCAGGGGGAAGGGAGACTACCAGACACCGTGTTTCTCCCCAATCACCCGGGGGGAAGGGACACCAGACACCTTTTGTTTCTCACTCACCAGGGGGGAAGGGAGACTACCAACACCGGGTTGCTCCTCACCGGGGGGGGGAGACTACCAACACCGGTGTTTTCTCACTCACCAGGGGGGAAGGGGGACACCAGCACCTTGGGGTTTTCTCCCCTCACCAGGGGAAGGGAGACTACCAACACCTGGGGGTTGCTCACTCACCAGGGGGAAGGGGGACTACCAACACCTGGTTTGCTCACTCACCAGGGGGGAAGGGGAAATACCAACACCTGGTGTTCTCACCACCAGGGGGAAGGGA
The DNA here is from genome assembly GCF_026875155.1 of Cherax quadricarinatus. Classification (NCBI taxonomy): domain Eukaryota; kingdom Metazoa; phylum Arthropoda; class Malacostraca; order Decapoda; family Parastacidae; genus Cherax; species Cherax quadricarinatus. Next base: position 48,891,379 of record NC_069406.1, on the reverse strand, counting down.
GACTACCAGAACCGGTGTTTCCACTCACCAGGGGGGAAAGGGGGACACCAGACACCTGGGGTTTTCTCCTCACCGGGGGAAGGGAACACCAGACACCGGGGTTTTCTCACTTTACCGGGGAAGGGAGACTACCCAAAACCTGGGGGTTGCTCACCTTTACCAGGGGAAGGGAGACTACCAACACCTGGTGTTTTTCTCACCACCAGGGGGAAGGGGGACTACCCCAACACCTGGGTGCCCTCACCAGGGGAAGGGGACACCAACACCGGGGGTTGCTCCTCACCAGGGGGGAAGGAGACTACCAACACCGGTGTTGCTCCCACCAGGGGAAGGGAACACCAACACCGGTGTTCCGCTCACCAGGGGAAGGGGGCTACCAGACCCTGGGTTGCTCACTCACCAGGGGGAGGGGGACTACCAGCACCTGGGGTTTTCTCCTCCCCCCAGGGGGGAGGGGGACTACCAACACCTGGGGTTTCCAACCCAGGGGGAGGGGGAAATACCAGACACCGGTGTTTCCTTTTCTCACCAGGGGAAGGGAGACTCCAGACACCGGGGTTGCCACTCACCGGGGAGGGAACTACCAGACACCTGTGTTTTCTCACTCACCAGGGGGGAACAAACCCAAAACCTGGGTTCTACTCACCAGGGGAGGAGACTACCAACCCGGGGGTTGCTCCTCACCCCGGGGGAAGGGGACACCAGAAAACCGGGGGTTGCTCACTCCCCCGGGGGAAAGGGGGACTACCAGACACCTGGTGTTCTCACTCCCAGGGGAGGGAGAAATACCAACACCGGGGGTTCTCACCCCCCAGGGGGAAGGGGGAAACCAGACACCGGGTTTTCTCACTCACCAGGGGGAAGGGGGACTACCAGACACCTGGTGTGCTCACTCACCAGGGGAGGGAGACTACCAACACCGGGTGTTCTCACTCACCAGGGGAAGGGGGGACTCCCCGACACCGGTGTTGCTCACTCACCAGGGGGAGGGAACTACCAACACCTGGGGTTGCTCACTCACCAGGGGGGGGGAGACTACCAAACCGGGGGTTTCTCATCACCAGGGGGAAGGGAACTACCAACACCGGTTGTCACTCACCAGGGGGAAGGGAGACTAAACCAGACACCGGGGTTTTCTCACTCACCAGGGGGAAGGGAGACTAAACCCAAAACCTGGTGTTGCTCACTCACCAGGGGAAGGGAATACCAACACCGGGGGTTGCTCACTCACCCGGGAAGGAACACCAGACACCTGGTGTTTTCTCACTCACCCGGGGAAGGGGGACTACCCGACACCTGTGTTTCTCACTCACCAGGGGGAAGGGGGACACCAACACCGGGTTGCTCCTCACCAGGGGGAAGGAGCACCGACACCGGGGGGCTCACCACCAGGGGGGGGAGACACCAAAACCCGGTTTGCTCACTCACCAGGGGGAGGGAACTACCAGACACCTGGGTTGCTCCTCACCAGGGGAAGGGAGACTCCAACACCTGGTGTTTTCCACTCACCAGGGGGGAAAGGGGACACCAACACCTGGTGTTGCTCCTCACCAGGGGGAGGGAACTACCAGACACCGGGTTTGCTCACTCACCAGGGGGAAGGGAGCACCAACACCGGGTTTTTTTGCTCACTCACCAGGGGGGAAAGGGAGTACCAGCACCGGTGTTGCTCCTCACCAGGGGAAGGGGACTACCAGACACCGGGTTTTCTCACCGGGGGGGGGGCCGCCCCTTTCCTCACCCGGGGGGAAAGGGGGAAATACCAACACCTGGTTTGCTTCCCCCACCAGGGGAAGGGGGCTACCAACCCGGGGTTTGCCCTCACCAGGGGGGGGGGAGACTACCAGCACCGGGGGTTCTCACTCACCAGGGGGAAAAGGGGACACCAACACCGGTGTTTCTCACTTTTTACCAGGGGGAAAGGGAGACTACCAGACACCGGGTGTTGCTCACTCACCAGGGGGAAGGGAGACTACCAGACACCTGGTGTTGCTCACTCACCAGGGGGAAGGGAGACTACCAGACACCTGGTGTTGCTCACTCACCAGGGGGAAGGGAGACTACCAGACACCTGGTGTTGCTCACTCACCAGGGGGAAGGGAGACTACCAGACACCTGGTGTTGCTCACTCACCAGGGGGAAGGGAGACTACCAGACACCTGGTGTTGCTCACTCACCAGGGGGAAGGGAGACTACCAGACACCGGGTGTTGCTCACTCACCAGGGGGAAGGGAGACTACCAGACACCGGGTGTTGCTCACTCACCAGGGGGAAGGGAGACTAATCCCTACGAGTCTTTCAACAGTCACATTATCACTTAAGATAGCAGAGCTCTCTCCTGTACACACCCATACAAACACTTCCACTCTCTCTCTCTCTCTCTGTCTGTCTCTCCCTCTCTTCTCCATCCCCTCTCTCTCTCTCTCTCTCTTTTTTCTCTCCTCTCTTTTTTTGTCCTGCCCTCCCCTCTCTCTCTCTCCCCTCTCTCCCTTCTCCTCGTCTGTTCTCTCCTCTCTCTCTTCTTTCTCTCTCTCCTTCCTCTCTCTCTCTCTCTCTCTCTTCTCTCTCCTCTCTCTCCTCTCTCCCCCTTCTCTCTCTCTCTCTTTTCTCTCCTCTCCCCTCTCCTCCTCTCTCTCTCGCCTCTCTCCGTCTCTCCCTCTCTCTCTTTTCCTCTTTCTCTTCTCTCTCGCTCTCTCTCTCTCTCTCTCTCTCCTCTCTTTCTCTCTCCCCTCCTCTCTTTCTCTTTTTCTCTCTCCTCTCTCTCTCTCTCTCCTCGCGTCTCTCTCTCTCTCTTCTCTCTCTCCCTCTCCTCTCTCCCTCTCTCTCTTCCCTCTCTCTCCTCCTCTCTCTCTCTCTCTCTCTCCTTCCCCTCGTCTCTCTCTCTCCCCTCGCCCCTCTCTTTTCCTTCTCGCTCTCTCTCTCCTCTCTCTCTCTCTCTCTCTCCCCTCTCTCTCTCTCTCCTCTCCTCTCTCTCCTCTTCTCTCTCTCCTCTCTCTCTCTCTCTCTCTCCCCTCTCCCTCCGTACACAACGGAAAATAATCAGATATGAAACAAGGATAGCTCCAAATCTTTGGATCAAGAGCCCTTATTCATCAAGGAGAATGCATTATCAGTAGAGACAGTATATAAGGTATATCTTAGAATATACTCACAGAAAGACAGTATATGGGGTATATCTTAGAATATACTCGCCCTGCTGTTTTCATTATGTAAAGAAGCTTAAAATTCTTTGAGAGAGAGAGAGAGAGAGAGAGAGAGAGAGAGATTCAGGTCATGCTTACCAATTTTCAACTTTGCATAAGACGCTGGTGGGGAGGAGGGGAGGGGAGGAGAGGGGAGGGGGAAGGGGAGGAGGAGGGAAGGGGGGAGGAGGGAAGGGGAGGGGGATTAAATACACCAAATTTTTTAAGTATATATATATATATATATATATATATATATATATATATAACATATATATATATGTGTGTGTGTGTGTGTGTGTGTGTGTGTGTGTGTGTGTGTGTGTGTGTGTGTGTGTACTCACCTAGTTGTGGTTGCAGGGATCCAGTCATAGCTCCTGGCCCCGCCTCTTCACTGGCTTTTACTGTGTCACTCTCCATACACCATGAGCTTTATCATACCTTTTCTTAAAGCTATGTATTGATCCTGCCTCCACTACCTCACTTTCCAGACTGTTCCACTTCCTAACAACTCTGTGACTGAAGAAGTACTTCCTAACATCCCTGTGATTCATATGAGTCTTCAGCTTCCAACTGTGACACCTTGTTGCTGTGTCCCATCTCTGGAACATTGTCTCTGTCCATCTTATCAATTCTTCTCAGTATTTTATATGTCGTTATCATACATACACACATTTAGGGTTTTCTTCTTCTTTCTTAATTATTCTTGTTCTTTATTACCTCTATCCTCCATGGGGAAGTGGAAAAGAATCTTTCCTCCGTAAGCCATGCGTGTCGCATGAGGCGACTAAAATGCCGGGAGCAAGGGGCTAGTAACCCCTTCTCCTGTAGAAACTACTAAAAAGAGAATGTGCGTGGACGTATTGACGATGATAAGAAAGAGATGATTGCTGATGTTATGAATGAAAAGAAGTTGGATGTCTTGGCTCTAAGAGAAACAAAGCTGAAGGGGGTAGGCGAGTTTCAGTGGGGAGAAATAAATGGGATTAAGTCAGGAGTATCTGAGAGAGTTAGAGCTAAGGAAGGGGTAGCAATAATGTCGAAGGATCAGTTATGGAAGGACAAGAGGGAATATAAATGTATAAATTCAAGGATTACGTGGATTAAAATAAGGGTCGGATGTGAAAAGTGGGTCATAATAATTATGTGTGTATGCACCTGGAGAAGAGAGGAGTGTAGAGGAGAGAGAGAGATTTTAGGAGATGTTAAGCGAGTGTGTAGGAACTTTAGAGCCAGGTGAGAGAGTAATTGTGGTAGGGGACCTAACATTTAGAGAGGGTGTGGTAGGTAAATCTGGGGTGGAGGGTGTTAGTAGGAGATGATTGGGGGTGGGGGAGGAGGGTGTTAGTGGGAGACGACTGGGGGTGGGGAAGAGGGTGTTACTGGAAGACGACTGGGGGTGGGGAAAGAGGGTGTTAGTGGGAGATGACTAGGGGTGGGGAAGAGGGTGTTAGTGGGAGACAACTGGGGGTGGGGAAGAGGGTGTTAGTGGGAGATGACTGGGGGTGGGAGAGGAGGGTTAGTGGGAGACGACTGGGGGGGTGGGAAGAGGGTGTTAGCGGGAGATGACTGGGGGTGGGAGGAGGGTGTAGTGGGAGATGACTGTAGGGTGGGGGAGGAGGATGTTACTGGGAGATGACTGGGGGTGGGAGAGGAGGATGTTACTGGGAGATGACTAGGGGTGGGGGAGGAGGGTGTTAGTGGGAGATGACTGGGGGTGGGGGAGGAGGATGTTATTGGGAGATGACTGGGGGAGGGGGTGTAACTGGGATATGACTGGGGGTGGGGTAGGAGGGTGTTACTGGGAGATGACTGGGGGCGAGGAGGGTGGTATTAGGAGATGACTGGAGGGTGGGGGAGGAAGGTGTTATTGGGAGATGACTGGGGGTGGGGAGGAGGCTGTTACTGGGAGATGACTGGGAGTGGGGAGGAGGTTGTTACTAGGAGATGACTGGGGGTGGGGAGAGGTTGTTACTAGGAGATGACTGGGGGTGGGGGGAGGAGGGTGTTACTAGGAGATGACTGGGGGTGGGGAGGAGGTTGTTACTAGGAGATGACTTGGGGTGGGGAGGAGGTTGTTACTAGGAGTGACTGGGGGTGGGGAGGAGGTTGTTACTTGGAGATGATGACTGGGGGTGGGGAGGAGGTTGTAACTAGATGACTGGGGGTGGGGAGAAGGGTGTTACTAGGAGATGACTGGGGGTGGGGAGGAGGTTGTTACTAGGAGATGACTGGGGGTGGGGAGGAGGTTGTTACTAGGAGATGACTGGGGGTGGGGAGGAGGTTGTTACTAGGAGATGACTGGGGGTGGGGAGGAGGTTGTTACTAGGAGATGACTGGGGGTGGGGAGGAGGTTGTTACTAGGAGATGACTGGGGGGTGGGGAGGAGGTTGTTACTAGGAGATGATGACTGGGGGTGGGGAGGAGGTTGTAACTAGATGACTGGGGGTGGGGAGAAGGGTGTTACTAGGAGATGACTGGGGTGGGGAGGAGGTTGTTACTAGGAGATGACTGGGGGTGGGGAGGAGGTTGTTACTAGGAGATGACTGGGGTGTGGGGAGGAGGTTGTTACTAGGAGATAACTGGGGGTGGGAGGAGGTTGTTACTATATGATGACTGGGGGTGGGGAGGAGGTTGTTACTAGGAGATAACTGGGGGTGGGAGGAGGTTGTAACTAGATGACTGGGGGTGGGGGAGAGAGTGTTACTATATGATGACTGGGTGTGGGGAGGAGAGTGTTACTATATGATGACTGGGGGTGGGGAGGAGAGTGTTACTATATGATGACTGGGGGTGGGGAGGAGAGTGTTACTATATGATGACTGGGTGTGGGGAGGAGAGTGTTACTATATGATGACTGGGTGTGGGGAGGAGAGTGTTACTATATGATGACTGGGTGTGGGGAGGAGAGTGTTACTATATGATGACTGGGTGTGGGGAGGAGAGTGTTACTAGGTATTACAAAGTACTGTAAAAAGCTCCATATATAATGTCATATTCCATGTAGTATGCGGAAGCTAACGCGTTTTATTCCTGTCAGTGAGGCAGTGGCCAGGACAGCAGCGGAGGAGAGATGTGTTCAGTCCAGTACCAGACGGGCGGTCACCAGGTGAAGTCATCATATTTGGGCGGTAGTTTGAGTAGGTAATTTTGGTAAGGTATTTTAGTGTATACTATAGATGATTGTGTTTAATTTATCTCATGTTTATTTGTAAAGCCCTAGTATGCAAGGGCCTGTGTTATGGAGAGTATTTAACGTTTCCACTATAGGCTATGTAGCCTGCAGAAAGAGGCTACATGTTCATTTATTTTGTTTAACTAACTAGTAGTAGTGAGTTAATGTGAACTGGAGTTTGCTAGTTTTTATAGTAGTTATAAGCTGTATGTTACTTACTATTAACATCATAAATATTTTTGTATAGGTGAGGATTTTGTGTCCTTCCTCATACAATGTTAATTATTTGCACTCATGATTAATTTATATAAGTACATGCTGGCCCAAGGTTTGCTCTGTATTTCAGTGTTAATTTTATAGCCCCTAGACAGCAGTGTGAGCAGCCTTCAGGAGGCAGGAAATTTTATTCAAGTTACGACATCAAAGTGGTAACATGGGAGCCTGTCCGGGAACCCGAGACACCGTGTCCGGGAACCAGGGACACCGTGTCCGGGAACCAGGGACACCGTGTCCGGGAACCCGGGACACCGTGTCCGGGAACCAGGGACACCGTGTCCGGGAACCAGGGACACCGTGTCCGGGAACCAGGGACACCGTGTCCGGGAACCCGAGACACCGTGTCCGGGAACCAGGGACACCGTGTCCGGGAACCCGGGACACCGTGTCCGGGAACCAGGGACACCGTGTCCGGGAACCAGGGAAACCGTGTCCGGGAACCAGGGAAACCCGTCCGGAACCCGGACACCGTGTCCGGGAACCAGGGAAACCCTGTCCGGGAACCGGACACCGTGTCTGGAACCGGACCCCTGTCCGGAACCCGGGTCACGTTCTGGGAACCAGGGAAACCCTGTCCGGGAACCTGGAAACACCGTGTCGGGAACCAGGGAAACCTGTCCGGAACCCGGGACACCGTGTCGGGACCAGGGAAACCCGTCCGGAACCCGGACACCGTGTCTGGGAACCAGGGAAACCCTGTCCGGGAACCTGGGACACCGTGTCCGGGAACCCGGGACACCCTGTCCGGGAACCCGGGACACCGTGTCTGGGAACCAGGGAAACCCTGTCCGGGAACCTGGGACACCGTGTCTGGGAACCAGGGAAAACCCGTCCGGGAACCGGACACGTGTCTGGGAACCAGGAAACCCTGTCCGGGAACCCGGGACAACCGTGTCCGGAACCGGGACACCCTGTCCGGGAACCCGGGACACCGTGTCTGGGAACCAGGGAAACCCTGTCCGGGAACCCGGGACACCGTGTCCGGGAACCAGGGAAACCCTGTCCGGGAACCAGGGACACCGTGTCCGGGAACCCGGGAAACCCTGTCCGGGAACCCGGGACACCCTGTCCGGGAACCCGGGACACCCTGTCCGGGAACCAGGGACACCCTGTGGACACCCTGTCCGGGAACCCGGGACACCCTGTATATTAGCGATTTACAAATGAACATAAGACCACTTAAACACAAATATCTATAGTATAAACTAAAAACTTACCAAAATTACCTACACAAACTACCGCCCAAATACGATGACTTCACCTGGTGACCACCAGTCTGGTACTGGACTAAACACATCTCTCCTCTGCTGCTGTCCTGGCCACTGACTGACAGGAATAAAACGCGTTCGCTTTTCGTATACTACAAGGAAAATGACATTATATATGGAGTCTTATTTTATATAAATATTGTTTTTTTACTGTACTCTGTAATACTGGGAGATTACTGGGGTGGGGAGGAGGGTGTTACTGGGAGATTACTGGGGTGGGGGAGGAGGGTGTTACTGGGAGATTACTGGGGTGGGGGAGGTGGTGTTACTGGGAGATTACTGGGGTGGGGGAGGGGGTGTTACTGGGAGATTACTGGGGTGGGGGAGGGGGGTGTTTCTGGGGAGATTACTGGGTGGGGGAGGGGGTGTTACTGGGAGATTACTGGGGTGGGGGAGGGGTGTTTCTGGGAGATTACTGGGGTGGGGGAGGGGGTGTTACTGGGAGATTACTGGGGTGGGGGAGGGGGTGTTACTGGGAGATTACTGGGGTGGGGGAGGGGGTGTTTCTGGGAGATTACTGGGGTGGGGGAGGGGGTGTTACTGGGAGATTACTGGGGTGGGGGAGGGGGTGTTACTGGGAGATTACTGGGGTGGGGGAGGGGGTGTTTCTGGGAGATTACGGGGTTGGGGGAGGGGGTGTTACTGGGAGATTACTGGGGTGGGGGAGGGGGTGTTACTGGGAGATTACTGGGGTGGGGGAGGGGTGTTACTGGGAGATTACTGGGGTGGGATAGGAGGTGTTACTGGGATATTACTGGGGTGGGGGAGGAGGTGTTACTGGGATATTACTGGGGTGGGGGAGGAGGTGTTAGTGTGATATTACTGGGGTGGGGGAGGAGGTGTTACTGGGATATTACTGGGGTGGGGGAGGAGGTGTTACTGGGATATTACTGGGGTGGGGGAGGAGGTGTTACTGGGATATTACTGGGGTGGGGGACGGGGTGTTACTGGGAGATTACTGGGGTGGGGGAGGGGGTGTTACTGGGAGATTACTGGGGTGGGGGAGGAGGTGTTACTGGGATATTACTGGGGTGGGGGAGGAGGTGTTACTGGGATATTACTGGGGTGGGGGAGGAGGTGTTACTGGGATATTACTGGGGTGGGGGAGGAGGTGTTACTGGGATATTACTGGGGTGGGGGAGGAGGGTGCTACTGGGATATTACTGGGGTGGGGGAGGAGGGTGTTATTAGGATATTACTGGGGGGGGGAAGGGGTGTTACTGGGATATTACTGGGGTGGGGGAGGAGGGTGTTATTGGGATATTACTGGGGTGGGGGAGGGGGTGTTACTGGGATATGACTGGGGGTGGGGGGGAGGGGGTGTTACTGGGATATGACTGGGGGTGGGGAGGGGGTGTTACTTGGGGATGGTTGGGTGGGGGTTTCTAGTGGCGAGGATGCTAGTGGTGGGGTTGGTGTTGTCCTTGTAGGGGGGAGGGGTAGATGGTAGGTAGAGGGGGGTTGTGAGTGGGGTGGGGAGAGAGAAAAAGGGGCGGTGGGGGAGACAGAGGAGAGGGGGAGTTGTGCTGTTCTTGGGGGAGAGAAGGAGTGGGGATGGTAGGGGGAGAGGGGATGTAGGGGTCTCGTGGGTTGGGGGGGGGGAGGTACAGCTGACGTCCCGCTGTCCACAGACTGCCCAGCACCAGCTGGTCGGCGCTGTGTTCGAACGCCCTCTCCCGGCCCGGACTTCACCCTCAGCCTCCCCCCTTTCCTAAAAGCCCTCGTCCGAAACTCTTCCTGCCTGAGTCTCTCGAGGCTTGAATAACCCCCCTACACACCCTCCCCCCTCATCTCTCTACACTAACCCTGGCTACACAACCCCCCCCCTCCTCGACGAAGCCACCAGCAGAGTATTCGGAGGCGGGCAGGAGAAAGCCCTGGCCATGTGTGTGCTACTTTCTTACAACACTCTCATTAGCTCCCCCCCCTTTTCCCCTCTCTTCCCCTCCCCTCGGGCCCCTCTACCTCCCCTCTTCTCAAGACAAATATACTTCTGCCCACTTTCAATTTTCTTAAAAAAAAAAGAAAAAAAAAAGAGATAAACTCTAAAATAATAACTGTGATAATATTTATAATAATTATGATAATATTTGAGTCATAATAATAATAACTGTGATAATACTTATCGCAATAATAATAATAATAATAATAATAATAATAATAATAATAATAATAATAATAATAATAATAATAATAATAATAATGATGTCATGATAACAATCGCACTGACAGGTAGGATAACTAGAACCTTCAAAACAAGGGATGCCCAGACGATGGTGGCACTCTGCAGGTCACTGGTTCTCAAGGACACCAGTGGTAATAAGTCTGACCTTTTCTGGGCTCATCCTGGTGGGTAATTTACACTATGTATGGTAATTGTACCTGTGTGTACCTGTGTCTAAACTTACCTACTTACAACTAACTCCCGTCACAGCAGGTCAAACACCTTACCTGGAGAATATACAGAAAGCCTTTCGCTTGAACTCACTTTTAACCTGGTCTGGGACCGGGCCATGCGGGGCGCTGGCCCCTTGGTTCCTTGGTGCACGGTGGTAAGCCCCTTCCTCTAGGCTGAGGGACTGATCACCTCATCTTCTACTGTCTCCATTGTCAATACCATCATCAAGACTGAGAGTCTGATTACCTCGTCTTCCTCTGTCTCCATTTTCACCACTTTCAAATATTAATGAAAATAAGATACCAGATATATTTAGTAAATTTCCCAAATCTTGTTGCAACATAAAAGTCAACTGCAGATATAAATCCATATGTACTCCTGTTAATCCTCTGGGGGCCTAGTTCCTAGGCCTATTGTGTATCCATAGGCTCTTGTGCTACCATCCACGGGATGGATATGAGGTACACAATAAACTAGCCACTACCATCCACAGGATGGATATGAGGTACACAATAAACTAGCCACTACCATCCACAGGATGGATATGAGGTACACAATAAACTAGCAACTTCGGGAGCAATTAACCTCTGTATTGGACTGATTAAGCCACTAGTGGGCGAAACGTTATTTGCGTCTTGTTCCAGCCGCGGTATTCTGCTCTTTTGTTCTTTATTGGTAAGGTAAACTATGTTTAACTTATCGCAGTATACTTTTCCACTCTCTTCATACACCTAAAGTTAATCCCACAGACTTGGAGAGAGACAGAGACGAGCAACAGAGACGTACAGCAAAGATGAACAACAGAGACGAGCAACAGAGACGAACAAGAGAAACAGAGGTGACGTTGTTGGTGATGACAGACTCGGCGCCTGCTTCCTGGCTGTGATCCTTGAGCAAAAAAACATTGCTTGAGATGTAACTCCCAGAGGTGCGGTGAAGTGCCGACACAGCCTCTCCTCACAAGCGAGGCAGCAGAGAAATGGCAGAATGTTACGAACCAGGATGAGGCAGACAAACTCAATACATAGCTTCAGGAGTAGACACGAGGATCCCAATAGACACAAGTCACTTTGTCTGAGATTTTGGGATTATCTTGTTTAATTTACTTATATGTTGCAATGCAATAATTGCGAATAAGCGACACAAGATGCAGAAGAACCCCAGGGAGGAGTTGAATGATAGCTCTAGGCCTTTCGTGCTGCAATTAACACATCAGGAGCTTGCAATGTTGCAGAAATGAGTAGGAGGTCCAGGTAGTATCTGCTCGGACTTCCTACTCATTCCTGCAACATTGCGAACTCCTGATGATGTGTTGATTGCAACACGAAAGGCCTAAAGCTATCATTCAACTCCCCCCTGTGGTGGGTTTGCAAATATTACTATATACGATAAATTGGGTAACTATTTACGCGTACCTGTACTTAAATAAACTTACAATGAGGCCCGAGAAGTCAAGGATGCCATCACAGTAGTTTAGGAGGGGAGGGCCAGGAGCTGTGTCTCGACTCTCAGTAGCGCTCATTAAAGCAACATTTTGCTCTAAAAGGAACTCTAGAGCGAGACGTCGCACATATTTTCCTTGTGTGTGTGTTCAGTACTGTCAGCCAGCACTAACATCATACACTGTGTTCAGTACTGTCAGCCAGCACTAACATCATACACTGTGTTCAGTACTGTCAGCCAGCACTAACATCACACACTGTGTTCAGTACTGTCAGCCAGCACTAACATCATACACTGTGTTCAGTACTGTCAGCCAGCACTAACATCACACTCTGTGTTCAGTACTGTCAGCCAGCACTAACATCACACACTGTGTTCAGTACTGTCAGCCAACACTAACATCACACTCTGTGTTCAGTACTGTCAGCCAGCACTAACATCATACACTGTGTTCAGTACTGTCAGCCAGCACTAACATCACACACTGTGTTCAGTACTGTCAGCCAACACTAACATCACACTCTGTGTTCAGTACTGTCAGCCAGCACTAACATCACACACTGTGTTCAGTACTGTCAGCCAGCACTAACATCACACTCTGTGTTCAGTACTGTCAGCCAGCACTAACATCACACACTGTGTTCAGTACTGTCAGCCAGCACTAACATCACACACTGTGTTCAGTACTGTCAGCCAGCACTAACATCACACTCTGTGTTCAGTACTGTCAGCCAGCACTAACATCACACACTGTGTTTCAGTACTGTCAGCCAGCACTAACATCATACACTGTGTTCAGTACTGTCAGCCAGCACTAACATCACACACTGTGTTCAGTACTGTCAGCCAGCACTAACATCATACACTGTGTTCAGTACTGTCAGCCAGCACTAACATCACACACTGTGTTCAGTACTGTCAGCCAACACTAACATCACACTCTGTGTTCAGTACTGTCAGCCAGCACTAACATCACACACTGTGTTCGTACTGTCAGCCAGCACTAACATCACACTCTGTGTTCAGTACTGTCAGCCAGCACTAACATCACACACTGTGTTCAGTACTGTCAGCCAGCACTAACATCACACTCTGTGTTCAGTACTGTCAGCCAACACTAACATCACACTCTGTGTTCAGTACTGTCAGCCAACACTAACATCACACTCTGTGTTCAGTACTGTCAGCCAACACTAACATCACACTCTGTGTTCAGTACTGTCAGCCAACACTAACATCACACACTGTGTTCAGTACTGTCAGCCAGCACTAACATCACACACTGTGTTCAGTACTGTCAGCCAACACTAACATCACACTCTGTGTTCAGTACTGTCAGCCAGCACTAACATCACACTCTGTGTTCAGTACTGTCAGCCAACACTAACATCACACTCTGTGTTCAGTACTGTCAGCCAGCACTAACATCACACTCTGTGTTCAGTATGTCAGCCAACACTAACATCACACTCTGTGTTCAGTACTGTCAGCCAACACTAACATCACACTCTGTGTTCAGTACTGTCAGCCAACACTAACATCACACACTGTGTTCAGTACTGTCAGCCAGCACTAACATCACACTCTGTGTTCAGTACTGTCAGCCAGCACTAACATCACACTCTGTGTTCAGTACTGTCAGCCAGCACTAACATCACACTCTGTGTTCAGTACTGTCAGCCAACACTAACATCACACACTGTGTTCAGTACTGTCAGCCAACACTAACATCACACACTGTGTTCAGTACTGTCAGCCAACACTAACATCACACACTGTGTTCAGTACTGTCAGCCAGCACTAACATCACACACTGTGTTCAGTACTGTCAGCCAACACTAACATCACACACTGTGTTCAGTACTGTCAGCCAACACTAACATCACACTCTGTGTTCAGTACTGTCAGCCAACACTAACATCACACACTGTGTTCAGTACTGTCAGCCAGCACTAACATCATACACTGTGTTCAGTACTGTCAGCCAGCACTAACATCAGCGCACTCACCTCATACACTGAGGCCCATTCGAACGTGTTTCCTTACGACACCTGCTATCCAATGTTCACCTAGCAGTAAAATAGGTAGCTGGGTGTTAGTGGATGATGTGGATCGCTTCCTGGGGACAAAATTAACCTACTTTGTGGGAAATGCTCTGGGGCTTTCTGTATAGTAGTATGTCATTGATGTCAGCTATGGTCTGTATAAGTTGTATCATGTACTGGTAGAAATAAAGATGATTATTATTATTATTATGAGACCAAGGCAGTTTCCTCCTTTCTCAAAACACGAGCCACAGTTTCGTACCATCGTACGCTGACGATACCAAAACAAAAATGAAAGTCACTTCAGCAGGAGACATGACGGCGGGGGAACGTTGCAAACAGATACATGAGGAAAGTCTTGCAAAGAGCAGATGACATGATGCTCAGAGGTGACACTTTACAACAGCTGAGAGAGAATACAGCGCTCAAAGTGAACACTTGATGTCACCTCAAACAAACGGTGTCGGACTATAGAGACTCGGGCCGGGACACGACCACCGAACCTACTACTACTTCGGACTCTAGTGATGTATCGGATATCCGCAGCCGCATCCGAGGAACATCCGCACAATCTCTTACATCCGCATCCGCGTCTTCATCCGCATTTTACTGTGAACAGATATCCGCATATGTATCCGCATCCGAATCCGTGGAACATCCGCACAATTTCTTACATCCGGATCCGCATCTACATCCACGGATATCTAAATTTTCACATCCCATACATCTCTAGACTATACCATACAACGAAAGAAACATGTGACAACTCTAGTAACACTTAAGGCTCGGGCAGCGGGGGCGTCGACCCCCGGAACAGCCTCCAGGAAGACTCCATATAGACAGACATTCATCGGATAACCTGTCATTGAAAGAACACAACAAGGAAAACAATAGCAAGATTTACAAGCGCTTTCAAAACAAATGAAACGAAGTCAATATAGAAAGTTTTACAATCACTTGTGTTGCTACAGATCTGCAATACTCTTGCAGATTCAACAGTGTTTCTTATGAATATGATAATGGTATACAATACCGACAAGTTGGTACGAAAGACATGTACAACAGTCAGGTATCTTTATTCCGAAACGTTTCGCCTACACAGTAAGCTTCTTCAGTTAAGTACAGAAGCAGCAGCAGAAGCAGTAGAGATGTGAAGACGATGTAATCAGTCCATCACCCCTGAGGACGTACTTTTGAGATGGTGAGTCAGTCAGTCCCTGACTACCTGACCACATGATAACGACATAAACAAATATTGAGAGAAATTGACAAGGTGGACAGGGACAGGATGTTCCAGAGATGTGACACAGCAACAAGGGATCACAACCGGAAGTTGAAGACTCAGATGAATCACAGGGATGTTAAGAAGTATTTCTTTATTCATAGAGTTGTCAGGAAGTGGAACAATCTGGAGAGTGATGTAGTGGAGGCAGGATCCATATATAGCTTTAAGAAGAGGTATGATAAAGCTCATCGATTCACAGCTCCTGGCCCAGCTAGAAGCTGTGAATCGATCCCTGCAACCACATATGGGTGAACACACACACACACCTACCCTGTGTCTCAGCAAGTCTGGGGTCGCCTACGGAAGCTCACAGCAGCTTATCAGTGAACCATTTAGCATTTTTCTGAGGGAAAGTTCTGAGCACTTCTGCTACTACTAATTACTGGAGCCTAGATCCAATCTTCCAAGAACACCCCCATCTCTCCCTCCCCCCATAGTCTCTCTTTCTCCCGAAGAAGGAAGCACAGTTACCATCGTTCATACAATCGATGTCTTGTCAGAAGTGTGCTGGCATCAGAGCTCAGATCATCCTGGGTAACCTAACGTCTTCACAACATCACCTTCAACTATATATATCCAACAAAAAGGCACAATACCGTGACTGAAACACTACTACTACTACTACTACTACTACTACTACTATACTAATACTACTTCACTACACTCTTCTATATACTCAACTACTACAACTATACTACTACCAACTACAACTACTTCTACCTACTACACTACTACCTACTTCACTACTACTACTACTACACTACCTACTATGTCACTTCACTCCCTTTCTGTCTTATTCACTACCACTCCACTTTTACCCTACCACCACTACTTCCTACACTACTTCACTACCTACATCCCACTGTCTTCCTTCCTTCCTTGTCCCGTCCTGTCCCTTCACCTATACATTGGTCCACATCGTGTGTCAGTGTCACTTAAAAATCAAGTCGGACATAAACCACGATCCAGTGGGGTTATTTGTGTATAACTATATAGATTATGCTGCACAGTTTTGGTCACCGTATAACAGAATGGACCAGCTGGTCCAGTGGCTAACGCGACGGTCTGGAGTTTTAAGACTCTCTGACCGCGGGTTCTATCCCCACCCATGGAATGGTTTGTTTGCAACCGTGTCATTACGATTTCGTGAGTCAGTGAGTGATGATGACAGTATTTTCTCTTTCTCGGGGTCACCCTGCCTTGTAGACAGCCGATATGTTAATAAAAACGACTGAGATGTACAAATGGAAAACAGGAATAAATAAAGGGGATGTAAATAACGTGGTAAAGGTACCTAACCAAGACAGGACTCGCAGCAATGGCTTCAAGTTGGAAAAATTCAGATTCAGGAAGGATATAGGAAAGCACTGGTTTGGTAATAGAGTTGTGGATGAGGGGAACTCTCGAGTACCTTGTGTAATTATAAAAAATAAGTTAGATAAATACATGAGTGGGTGTGAGTTGGACCTGACTGGCTTGGGCCAGTAGGCTTCCTGCAGTGCTCCTTCCTTGAGACACTGTACTGTCCACCTCCACCCATCCTTCCTTTAGATTAACCAGGCCCAGGTAAACAAGACCCAGGTAAACAAGACCCAGGTAAACAAGACCCAGGTAAACAAGACCAAGGTAAACAAAACCCAGGTAAACAAGACCCAGGTAAATAAAACACAGGTAAACAAGACTAACAAGACCCAGGTAAACAAGACCCAGGCAAACAAGACCCAGGTAAACAAGACCCAGGTAAATAAAACACAGGTAAACAAGACTAACAAGACCCAGGTAAACAAGACCCAGGCAAACAAGACCCAGGTAAACAAGACCCAGGTAAATAAAACACAGGTAAACAAGACTAACAAGACCCAGGTAAACAAGACCCAGGCAAACAAGACCCAGGTAAACAAGACCCAGGTAAACAAGACCCAGGTAAACAAGACCCAGGTAAACAAGACCAAGGTAAACAAGACCCAGGTAAACAAGACCAAGGTAAACAAAACCCAGGTAAACAAAACCCAGGTAAACAAAACCCAGGTAAACAAGACCCAGGTAAACAAGACCCAGGTAAACAAGACCCAGGTAAATAAAACACAGGTAAACAAGACTAACAAGACCCAGGTAAACAAGACCCAGGTAAACAAGACCCAGGCAAACAAGACCCAGGTAAACAAGACCCAGGTAAACAAGACCCAGGTAAACAAGACCCAGGAAAACAAGACCCAGGTAAACAAGACCCAGGTAAACAAGACCCAGTAAACAAACCAGGTAAACAAGACCCAGGTAAACAAGACCCAGGTAAACAAGACCCAGGTAAACAAGACCCAAGTAAACAAGACCCAGGTAAACAAGACCCAGGTAAACAAGACTAACAAGACCCAGGTAAACAAGACCCAGGTAAATAAAACACAGGTAAACAAGACCCAGGTAAATAAAACACAGGTAAACAAGACCCAGGTAAACAAGACCCAGGTAAACAAGACCCAGGTAAAAAAGACTAACAAGACCCAGGTAAACAAGACTCAGGTAAACAAGACGCAGGTAAACAAGACTCAGGTAAACAAGACTCAGGTAAACAAACCAGGTAAACAAGACACAGGTAAACAAGACTCAGTAAACAAACTCAGGTAAACAAGACTCAGGTAAACAAGATTCAGGTAAACAAGACGCAGGTAAACAAGACTCAGGTAAACAAGACTCAGGTAAACAAGACGCAGGTAAACAAGACTCAGGTAAACAAGACGCAGGTAAACAAGACTCAGGTAAACAACTCAGGTAAACAAGACGCAGGTAAACAAGACCAGGTAAACAAGACTCAGTAGTAAACAAGACTCAGGTAAACAAGACGCAGGTAAACAAGACTCAGGTAAACAAGACTCAGGTAAACAAGACTCAGGTAAACAAGACGCAGGTAAAACAAGACTCAGGTAAACAAGACTCAAGGTAAACAAGACGCAGGTAAACAAGACGCAGTAAACAAGACTCAGGTAAACAAGACTCAGGTAAACAAGACGCAGGTAAACAAGACTCAGGTAAACAAGACGCAGGTAAACAAGACTCAGGTAAACAAGACTCAGGTAAACAAGACTCAGGTAAACAAGACGCAGGTAAACAAGACTCAGGTAAACAAGACTCAGGTAAACAAGACCAGGTAAACAAGATCAGGTAAACAAGACTCAGGTAAACAAGACGCAGGTAAACAAGACTCAGGTAAACAAGACTCAGGTAAACAAGACTCAGGTAAACAAGAACTCAGGTAAACAAGACGCAGGTAAACAAGACTCAGGTAAACAAGACGCAGGTAAACAAGACGCAGGTAAACAAGACTCAGGTAAACAAGACGCAGGTAAACAAGACTCAGGTAAACAACTCAGGTAAACAAGACGCAGGTAAACAAGACTCAGGTAAACAAGACGCAGGTAAACAAGACTCAGGTAAACAAGACGCAGGTAAACAAGACTCAGGTAAACAAAACTCAGGTAAACAAGACTCAGGTAAACAAGACGCAGGTAAACAAGACGCAGGTAAACAAGACTCAGGTAAACAAGACTCAGGTAAACAAAACTCAGGTAAACAAGACTCAGGTAAACAAAACTCAGGTAAACAATACTCAGGTAAACAAGACGCAGGTAAACAAAACTCAGGTAAACAAGACGCAGGTAAACAAGACTCAGGTAAACAAGACGATGGTAAACAAGACGCAGGTAAACAAGACGCAGGTAAACAAGACGCAGGTAAACAAGACGCAGGTAAACAAGATGCAGGTAAACAAGACGCAGGTAAACAAGACGCAGGTAAACAAGACGCAGGTAAACAAAACGCAGGTAAACAAGACGCAGGTAAACAAGACGCAGGTAAACAACAAAACGCTCATAAACAGAAGCAAACATTACTATGAATAATAAACGAAAGGAAGAGGAGGAGGAGGAAGAGAAGGGAGAGGAGGAAGAGAAGAAGGAAGAAGAAAAGGGAGAGGAGGAGGAGGAGGAATAGGAGAAGGAGAAAGAAGAGGAGTAGAAAAAAGAAGGGGGGGAGGTCAGTACAGGTAAACGAAGAAATGATGAAGGTAAACAGTGAGGTAGGGTAAGAGTGCACTTTCTCCCCGGGCGGGGGAGTGCACTTTCTCCCCGGGCCCCGCCCCGCAATCAATGGCAGGGAGGAACTTGCTCCAGGATTGGCCTGGAGGCGGGGAAAAATCCCTGGTCTCGCCGCCCCTTCCTCCCCGGCTCCACCAATGGCCTCCCTCACACGCACTAACATTCTCATTGATCGTATTAAACTGCTGGCAGAAATCAAGTGAAGCCACAACATATTGATATGAGATCATTCCTCTGTCTTAAAATAACATCAATTTGCTTTTGAAAGGCAGAAGAGATTTGAGACGTGGCTGCCGTTGCTGCCTTCCCTAAAACCACAGATCAAGCTGCCTTTAAATCTCTCTCACCCGCTAAGGCGTAATATTAAAACTAGCTCACTTTTTTCTTTTTTTTCACACGATCCTCAAGGGGTGACACTTAAAGGAGTCTTCTGGTGAACTTAAACTGGTATTATATTCAACTGAATGTGTAACACTTACTAGTAGGAAGAGTTTGGATCTTCTGTGAGAGTAACAATGGCGACCCTGGTCCAGAGGTAACTCTCTTGGGTCCAGAGGTAACTCTCTTGGGTCCAGAGGTAACTCTCTTGGGTCCAGAGGTAACTGTCTTGGGTCCAGAGGTAACTGTCTTGGCCAGAGGAAACTGTCTTGGGTCCAGAGGTAACTGTCTTGGGTCCAGAGGTAACTGTCTTGGGTCCAGAGGTAACTGTCTTGGGTCCAGAGGTAACTGTCTTGGGTCCAGAGGTAACTGTCTTGGGTCCAGAGGTAAATGTCTTGGGTCCAGAGGTAACTGTCTTGGGTCCAGAGGTAACTGTCTTGGGTCCAGAGGTAACTGTCTTGGGTCCAGAGGTAACTGTCTTGGGTCCAGAGGTAACTGTCTTGGGTCCAGAGGTAAACTGTCTTGGGTCCAGAGGTAACTGTCTTGGGTCCAGAGGTAAACTGTCTTGGGTCCAGAGGTAACTGTCTTGGGTCCAGAGGTAACTGTCTTGGGTCCAGAGGTAACTGTCTTGGGTCCAGAGGTAACTGTCTTGGGTCCAGAGGTAACTGTCTTGGGTCCAGAGGTAACTGTCTTGGGTCCAGAGGTAACTGTCTTGGGTCCAGAGGTAACTGTCTTGGGTCCAGAGGTAACTGTCTTGGGTCCAGAGGTAACTGTCTTGGGTCCAGAGGTAACTGTCTTGGGTCCAGAGGTAAACTGTCTTGGGTCCAGAGGTAACTGTCCTTGGGTCCAGAGGTAACTGTCTTGGGTCCAGAGGTAACTGTCTTGGGTCCAGAGGTAACTGTCTTGGGTCCAGAGGGTAACTGTCTTGGGTCCAGAGGTAACTGTCTTGGGTCCAAGAGGTAACTGTCTTGGGTCCAGAGGTAACTGTCTTGGGTCCAGAGGTAACTGTCTTGGGTCCAGAGGTAACTCTCTTGGGTCCAGAGGTAACTCTCATGGGTCCAGAGGTAACTGTCTTGGGTCCAGAGGTAACTGTCTTGGGTCCAGAGGTAACTGTCTTGGGTCCAGAGGTAACTGTCTTGGGTCCAGAGGTAACTGTCTTGGGTCCAGAGGTAACTCTCTTGGGTCCAGAGGTAACTGTCTTGGGTCCAGAGGTAACTGTCTTGGGTCCAGGGGTAACTTTCTTGTTTCCAGAGGTAACTATCTTGGGTCCAGAGGTAACTGTCTTGGGTCCAAAGGTAACTGTCTTGGGACCAGAGGTAACTGTCTTGGGTCCAGAGGTAACTGTCTTGGGACCAGAGGTAACTGTCTTGGGTCCAGAGGTAACTGTCTTGGGACCAGAGGTAACTGTCTTGGGTCCAGAGGTAACTGTCTTGGGACCAGAGGTAGTTCTCTGTTTCAGGTACATCTGTTTGTGACTTGATAGAGCCCACTGTGTGGGCGAAACGTAGTCAATAAAGGGCTGCATTATACTACATTTGTGTCTATTTCTCCACAGTAAGGCAAAGACATAAGCAATCACTGGGAGAAAGTGGGCCAGAGAGAGTATAGGTAATGAGAAGGTCGAAGAGGTATGGGGTAGATTAAGGATACAATGTTAGAGTGCTGAACAGAATTCTGTGTGTTAAAGAGGGCGGGTGTAGGTGGGTAGAAGAATGACTGGTGGAATGATGAAAGTTTTTTTTTTTTGGCAAGGTAGAAATGATGTACGGAAATCAGGAGTGTTTGAAGAGGAAGAGGGAGGAACAAGAATAAGTGGTGGAGTGTTAAAGGAGAATCAATGAGAGAGTTTTGGTGTGAGATTAATAAGAAAGTGGACTTGGTATTTAAAAATGAGAGGGAAGGAATGTTGGGCAGGGAAGTGGAGGTACTGGGAAGATGGAGAGAATACTTTGAGGAACTTGGCAGACGATGACAAAAGCCGTGGCAAAGGATGCTTTAAATACAAGTCATGGACGAAACGTCGTGTTAAAAGTATCCTCTTCTACCAGTGTCTTTATCCACATTCTAATGAGCTGGTAAATAGGCCTACTGGCCTATGTGAGGCAGGTCCAATTCTCTCACAGGCTTAAGGCAATGCTCTGACCTAGTGAGGTCAGTCACGTCACTTAAGGGAGGAGCACAGCATCCGACCTAGTAGCACAAGCTAGTCAGGTCCAACTCACACCCACCCACACCCTACTCATGTATTTATCCAACCTATTTTAAAAACTACACAACATTTTAGCCTCTACAACGGTACTCGGGAGTTTGTTCCACTCATCCACAACTCTATTACCAAACCAGTACTTTCCTATATCCTTCCGGAATCTGATTTTTACCATTTTAAAGCCATTGTAGATATTTTTAGCACAGGAAGGAAAAATAGCTGAGAGGAGCAAGGAAGAGCCAGAAATAATGGTAGGGGGATCCTGAGGCAATAGATAAAATGACAGACAGACAGTTAAGCAGTTGAGATAGATGGGATTAAGACAGAGATATTGAAAGCAGGTTGATATACTTGTTCAATATATGCATGCAAGAAGGGAAGGTATCTCAAGACTGGCAGAGAGATACTCAGATACTCAAGTCTGTTGAGTATACCAGGAAAGTGTATGGTAGAATTATTATTGAAAGAATGAGGAATAAGACAGAGTAGGATTACAAAGGAACAAGGATGATTCAGGAAGGGCGGGGATGTGTAAAGCAAGTGTTTACGATGAAGTATATAGTAAACAGTATTTACAAAAGGGAAGACGTTGTAATTGTTGAGACTCGCAGCATTTAACTGCCTGGGTCTTTTCCAAAAGGTGACCTGGCCTTGGCTCCCCACTTGGCTAGACACTGGTCTGCCACCTTCTCCACCCCTCGAGGCTCGTAGAGAGAGGCTAGACACTGGTCTGCCACCTTCTCCACCCCTCGAGGCTCGTAGAGAGAGGCTAGACACTGGTCTGCCACCTTCTCCACCCCTCGAGGCTCGTAGAGAGAGGCTAGACACTGGTCTGCCACCTTCTCCACCCCTCGAGGCTCGTAGAGAGAGGCTAGACACTGGTCTGCCACCTTCTCCACCCCTCGAGGCTCGTAGAGAGAGGGGTAGACATGGTCTGCCACCTTCCCCCCCCTCGAGGGCCCGAGAGAGAAATAAACACTGTCTGCCACCTTCCCCCCCCTCGAGGGTCGTAGAGAGAAGGTTAACACTGGTTGCCCCTTCTCCCCCCTCGAGGCTCGTAGAGAGAAGGGTAGACACTGGTCTGCCACCTTTCCCCCCTCGGGCTCGTAGGGAGGTGGCACTGGTGCCAAATTTTTGCTGAAGGCTCCCGCGGGAATTAACATTTGAAAAGTATATGATGCCTGGGTGGCTGTGAAGAAGTTCAAATTTTTGGAATGTGGGGGTCGTAAAAAGAGCAGAACTGTTTAGTGGGAGGCTCGTTTGGGAGGACTGGTACCCAAAAAGGACTTTTAAAGCAGGTTGTCACTAGTTTTGAAAGGAAGGTTAGCATAAATTGACAGAGTTAAATAAATGTGAGGAAAAAGCGAAGTTTTGGTAGAAATATATGGGTATGAGGGAGGGAAATTTCCCCAAAAGAACTAAAAAAAAATACCAACTAAAAATAAAAAAACCGCGTGATTTTTCAATGGGGTTGGGAGAACTCGTCGTAAAAATTCCTCTCTCCATGTGGGGGTTATTATTATGTGTTTTACAAAAGAAGACCAGGGAAGAGAAAAAAAAAGCACATACCCTGGAGAAAAAATAAAAAAACCCAAATTTTAATGGGCAGGGGAAAGAAATTTACTTCTTTAGTGGGGGG
>NC_069406.1:48811913-48867496 GCF_026875155.1 Cherax quadricarinatus | reverse complement strand
CTTACAAAAAATCAGACGGAAAAAAATCAAACTTTTAAGGTCCCCGAAAACCCCCCTTACCTTTCCCAAAGCACACAAACCTGGTTTATCATTTTACGGCCTTTTAACACTTCGGGATGGGATGAAACCCCAGTCCCGGCCCCTTGAAAATCCTTTCAGGCCTGGGCCCAAGGGTAAACCCCCACCCAAACATCGGTGACTTCTCTCCCGAATTTCAACCAAAGAAAAAAAAAAAAAGTTTCCCCTTGATGACAGCCCTCCTTCCAACTTCCTCTGACCGAAATAAACTTCTAAAGGGGATGAAAACCACCCCCCTTTACCTTTTAAAATTTCAAAAACAGTGGAAATTTTTTTTTTAATTTCTTCGTATCCAACTGTTCAAAAAGTCTTTTAAAACAGCCGCCAGTTTGGTTCCCCCTTTTTATGGAAAAGGGAGACAAGAAAAGCCCCCCCTTTCCAAACCCGTTAACCCTAAGTACGTTATAGTAATTGGTTTTCTACCCGGGAGACTCTCAAAAATCAGGGCCCTTCCACGTCCAATTGCAGTTGAACCATCAATAAAGTTCTTATTGAACTCAAAAACGAGGGCAAACCCTTTCTGGACTTCTTTTGCAGACTCCGACATACAACTTTCTTCAAGGATAGAAATACCAACAGGACGACGATCATTTTTATTTCACCCAAGGACACCAAACCTTAATAAGAGGGAGTCTCCTGGTTCCTTAAAGAGCTCTTCGCATTCCAGCCTTGGTTTCTAGAGGAAGAATCCTTCACTAACAAAAGCCATTACACGTCCAGACCCACTTTCTTCACCCGATTCCAGAACTCAACACAAGACCCCAAAACAAAACCGCCCATGGAACAAGCCCCCCCTAAGCAGTTCATATGCTCCCTTTGGTGATGTTGCCGAATATCGCCCCCTTTCCCCGTATGGGCCAGTAGGCCTTTGATTTGGTTCCTACATTCTTATGTTTCTTAGTTAGGGTTCTTAACATAACGTTTCCACCTAAACCCGAATATCATCAAGTTTTCACTACGAACGCAGGCCCCACATTTTCTAAACTTTACACAGGCATTCTAAACCCTGTGGGTTCTGTCCCAAGAAAGTTAGGGGGGAAGGAAGTTAGATCTTGCATCTCGCCTGTATGAGGCATGAATGCCTCTAACTGAGACGTGTAGTACGCTGCAGTCACTTCACACAGACTCCCGGGCATTTGATAACTGGAACGAGCACATCGTCACCAAACCGCAGATCTCAAGGGCCATACTGGTCCTAGGAGCTCACTAATCACCTACCGGCACTTGTAAACCTACGTGGGCACATCGTAGCACTAAATTCCATACATTGCGCATCATGATCTTAACCAGCAAACCAAAACACAGGATTCATTACATGACATCGTTTTACCACGTCCTCACATATAACTTTGCAGGGTCTACTACTGAAGACTGCCTCGCTTGAGCCAGTGCTTCTACAGTGTTCACTCAATCTAGTGAATCTTGTGTTAACTTTAACATTCCTCAGGTACGTGCTCACATCTGCACTCTTTGTGGCAATGAGGAAATGTCTTCCACCTCTTTATGTAAGAGCAAGTGTCTCCAGCACCTCTTCCTACTGAATACATGAGTTGTTCTACCTATACGTGTCTAACACTTTCGGATTATACCAAGGGTTTATACAGACATATAGTGAACATGTGTCGAAAGATGGAAATGTTATCCTAATCAGTACCTCTACTATCAAAGTGTCTACCTACTGGGCATGTATCTACCACCAGTAGGCACTAGTGTCTCCTACTAGGCGCACTGTTCTGACTACGAGGCACAGTGTCTACACTACTGCGGCAACTGTTTCTACCTACTGTAGTGTTCTATCCTACTGCCGGCAAACTGTATCTAACATACTGAGGCACAGGTTTGTCTACCCAACTGGGTACTGTATCTACCTTTTATGGCAGAGGCACTGTGTCTACCTACTGAGGCACTGTTAGTCTAACCTACTGAGCACAGTGTCTACCTACTGCGCGACACTGTGTCTACTACTGAGGCGTGTCAAACCTACTGCGGCTCTGTATTAACATATGAGGCACAGTGTCACCTCTGAGGCACGTGTCTCTACCTACTGAGGCACGTGGTCTACCTACTGAAGGCACTGTGCTACCTACGGGAGGGCACAGTGTCTCCCACTACTGCGGCACTGTTATCTAACTACTGAGGCACAGGTCTTACCTACTGCGGCACAATGATCTACCTACTGAGGCACAGTGTCTACCTACTGCGGCACTGTTATACCACTGAGGCACTGTGTCCTACTACTGCGGCATTTTTGTATCTACTTTTACTCAGGCACAGTGTCTACCTACTGCCCGGCATGAAATCTACCTACTGAGGCACAGTGGTCTACCGACTGAGGCAACTGTTCTAACCTATGAGGCACTAGTGTCTACCTACTGCGGCACTGTATCTACCTACTGAGGCACAGTGTGTATACTGAGGCACTGTTCTACCTATGAGGCACTACTGCGGCACTGTATCTACCTACTGAGGCACAGTGTCTACCTACTGCGGCACTGTATCTACCTACTGAGGCACAGTGTCTACCTACTGCGGCACTGTGTCTACCTACTGAGGCACAGTGTCTACCTACTGCGGCACTGTATCTACCTACTGAGGCACAGTGTCTACCTACTGCGGCACTGTATCTACCTACTGAGGCACAGTGTCTACCTACTGCGGCACTGTATCTACCTACTGAGGCACTGTGTCTACCTACTGAGGCACTGTACCTACCTACTGAGGCACTGTGTCTACCTACTGAGGCACTGTGTCTACCTACTGAGGCACTGTGTCTACCTACTGAGGCACTGTGTCTACCTACTGAGGCAGTGTCTACCTACTGCGGCACTGTGTCCTACCTATGAGGCACAGTGTCTACCTTACTGCGGCACTGTATTACCTACTGAGGCACAGTGTCTACCTACTGAGGCACTGTGTCTACCTATGAGGCAACAGTGTCTACCTACTGCGGCACTGTATCTACCTACTGAGGCAGGACTCTGTGTCTACCTACTGAGGCACAGTGTCTACCTACTGAGGCATGTCTACTACTGAGGCACTGTGTTACCTACTGGGCACTGTGTCTACCTACTGAGGCACTGTTTTACTACCTACTGAGGCACAGTGTCTACCTACTGGGCAGTGTCTACTACTGAGGCACTGTGTCTACCTACTGAGGCACTGTTATACCTACTGCGGCACGTGTTCTACCTACTGAGGCACTGTGTATACCTACTGAGGCACTGTGTCTACCTACTGAGGCACTTTGTCTACCTACTGTGGCACTGTGTCTACCTACTGAGGCACTGTCTACCTACTGAGGCACTGTGTCTACCTACTGAGGGACAGTGTTTCCCTACTGAGGCACTGTGTCTACCTACTGAGGGACATGTCCTACCTACTGAGCACTTGTGTCTACCTACTGAGGCAGTGTCTACCTACTAAAGGCACAGTGTCTACTACTGTGGCACTGTCTACTACTGAGGCACTTGTCTACATACTGAGGCAGTGGTCTACCTACTGAGGCACAGTGTCTACCTACTGAGGCACTGTGTCTACCTACTGAGGGACAGTGTTTACCTACTGAGGCACTGTGTCTACCTACTGAGGCACTGTGTCTACCTACTGAGGCACAGTGTCTACCTACTGAGGCACTGTGTATACCTACTGAGGCACTGTGTCTACCTACTGAGGCACAGTGTCTACTACTGAGGCACTGTGTCTACCTATGAGGACAGTGTCTCCCCTACTGAGGCACTGTGTCTACCTACTGAGGCACTGTGTCTACCTACTGAAGGACTGTGTCTACCTACTGAGGCACTGTGTCTACCTACTGAGGCACTGTGTCTACCTACTGAGGGACAGTGTTTACCTACTGAGGCACTGTCTACCTACTGAGGGACAGTGTCTACCTACTGAGGCACTGTGTCTACCTACTGAGGCACAGTGTCTACCTACTGAGGGACAGTGTCTACCTACTGAGGCACTGTGTCTACCTACTGAGGGACAGTGTCTACCTACTGAAGCACTGTGTCTACCTACTGAGGCACAGTGTCTACCTACTGAGGGACAGTGTCTACCTACTGAGGCACTGTGTCTACCTACTGAGGCACAGTGTCTACCTACTGAGGACAGTGTTTTAACTACTGAGGCACTGTGTTACCTACTGAGGGCAGTGTTTATCCACTGTACCTGGGCACTGTGTCTACCTACTGAGGGTCCACTATGGTCTTCTCCCTGAGGCACATGCAATGAGGACTTTACCTACTGAGGCACTGTGTCTACCTACTGAGGACAGTGTTACCTACTGAGGACAGTGTCTACCTACTGAGGGACATTGTCCACCTACTGAGGCACAGTGTCTACCTACTGAGGCACAGTGTCTACCTACTGAGGGACAGTGTCTACCTACTGAGGCACTGTGTCTACCTACTGAGGGACAGTGTCTACCTACTGAGACAGTGTCTACCTACTGAGGCACTGTCTACCTACTGAGGGACAGTGTCTACTGCTGGGCACTGTGTCCTACCTACTGAGGCACAGTGTCTACCTACTAAGGGACAGTGTCTACCTACTGAGGCACTGTGCCTACCTACTAAGGGACAGTGTTTACCTACTGAGGCACTGTGTCTACCTACTGGGGCACGGTCCCGCACAGGGACTGTGTCTACCTACTGAGGGACAGTGTTACTACTGGGGCACAGTGTCCACTAGGGACATGTCCTACCTACTGAGCACTGTGTCTACCTATGAGGGACAGTGTCTACTACTGAGGACAGTGTTACCTACTGAGGCACTTTCTACTACTGGGCACGTGTTTACCTACTGAGGGGCACTTGTGTTTACCTATGAGGGACAGTGTCTCACGGGAGGCACTGGTACCTACTGAGGCACTGTGGACTATGTGACAGTGTTACCTACTGAGGCACGTGTCTACTACTGAGGGGAACGGGGTCCTACCTAAATGAGGTCTACAGGTCTACATACTGAGGACTGTGTCTACCTACTGTGGACAGTGTTACCTACTGAGCACGTGCTGCACAAGGACAGTGTTACTGGCCTTCCTATTGTGGAATTCTCCTATGACCGTGGGTCCAAGAGATACATCGCTGGACTGGTCCGGTTACATCCTGGACGGGGTGACCAAGAGATTCTGCTAGACCTGGTGTAACGGACATCACGACAACTGTCGTGTGGACAGGGAACCGGAAGAGATACATCTTGGGACCTGGGACCAAGAGATACATCCGGGACCTGGGTCGAAGGATTCATCAAGACCTGGGGTCCAAGCGATAATCCTGGACCTGGGATCCAAGAGATACATCCTGGACCTGGGGTGGGCCAAGAGATTCATCCTAGGCCTGGGTCCAAGAGATACATCCGGACCTGGGACCAAGAGATACATCCTGGACCTGGGATCCAAGAGTTTCATCCTGGTTCGGATCCAAGAGATACATCTGGACCTGGGACCAAGAGATACATCCTGGACCTGGGTCCAAGAGATACTCCTGGACCTGGGACCAAGAGATACATCCTGGACCTGGACCAAGAGATACATCCTGGACTTGGGGACCAAGAGAAAACATCCTGGACCTGGGACCAAGAGATACATCCTGGACTGGGCCAAGAGATACATCTGGACCTGGGACAAGAGATACATCAGTCCGGTACCTGGGACAAGAGATATCGGATGGCCTGAGTACTGCTGGGACCAAGAGTTTACATCCTGGACCTGGGACCAAGAGATACATCCTGGACCTGGGTCCAAGAGATACATCCTGGACCTGGGACCAAGAGATACATCCTGGACCTGGGACCAGAGATACATCCTGGACCTGGGACCAAGAGATTACATCCTGGACCTGGGACAAAGAGATACATCCTGGACCTGGGACCAAGAGATACATCCTGGACCTGGGTCCAAGAGATACATCCTGGACCTGGGACCAAGAGATACATCCTGGACCTGGGTCCAAGAGATACATCCTGGACCTGGGACCAAGAGATACATCCTGGACCTGGGACCAAGAGATACATCCTGGACCTGGGACCAAGAGATACATCCTGGACCTGGGACCAAGAGATACATCCTGGACCTGGGACAAAGAGATACATCCTGGACCTGGGACCAAGAGATACATCCTGGACCTGGGTCCAAGAGATACATCCTGGACCTGGGACCAAGAGATACATCCTGGACCTGGGTCCAAGAGATACATCCTGGACCTGGGACCAAGAGATACATCCTGGACCTGGGACCAAGAGATACATCCTGGACCTGGGACCAAGAGATACATCCTGGACCTGGGACCAAGAGATACATCCTGGACCTGGGTCCAAGAGATACATCCTGGACCTGGGACGAAGAGATGCATCCTGGACCTGGGTCCAAGAGATGCATCCTGGACCTGGGACCAAGAGATACATCCTGGACCTGGGACCAAGAGATACATCCTGGACCTGGGTCCAAGAGATACATCCTGGACCTGGGACCAAGAGATACATCCTGGACCTGGGACCAAGAGATACATCCTGGACCTGGGACCAAGAGATACATCCTGGACCTGGGTCCAAGAGATACATCCTGGACCTGGGTCCAAGAGATACATCCTGGCCCTGGGTCCAAGAGATACATCCTGGACTGGGTCCAAGAGATACATCCTGGACCTGGGACCAAGAGATTACATCCTGGACCTGGGACCAAGGGATACATCCTGGACCTGGGTCCAAGAGATACATCCTGGACCTGGGACCAAGAGATACATCCTGGACCTGGGTCCAAGAGATACATCCTGGACCTGGGTCCAAGAGATGAATCCTGGACCTGGGACCAAGAGATACATCCTGGGCCTGGGACCAAGAGATACATCCTGGACCTGGGTCCAAGAGATACATCCTGGACCTGGGTCCAAGAGATACATCCTGGACCTGGGTCCAAGAGATACATCCTGGACCTGGGTCCAAGAGATACATCCTGGACTGGGACCAAGAGATACATCCTGGACCTGGGACCAAGAGATACATCCTGGACCTGGGTCCAAGAGATACATCCTGGACCTGGGTCCAAGAGATACATCCTGGCCCTGGGACCAAGAGATACATCCTGGACCTGGGACCAAGAGATAATCCTGGACCTGGGACCAAGAGATACATCCTGGACCTGGGACCAAGAGATACATCCTGGACCTGGGACCAAGAGATACATCCTGGACCTGGGACCAAGAGATACATCCTGGACCTGGGACCAAGAGATACATCCTGGACCTGGGTCCAAGAGATACATCCTGGACCTGGGTCCAAGAGATACATCCTGGACCTGGGTCCAAGAGATACATCCTGGACCTGGGACCAAGAGATACATCCTGGACCTGGGACAAAGAGATACATCCTGGACATGGGACCAAGAGATACATCCTGGACCTGGGACCAAGAGATACATCCTGGACCTGGGTCCAAGAGATACATCCTGGCCCTGGGACCAAGAGAACATCCTGGACCTGGGACCAAGAGATAATCCTGGACCTGGGACCAAGAGATACATCCTGGACCTGGGTCCAAGAGATACATCCTGGACCTGGGTCAAGAGATACACCCTGGACCTGGGACCAAGAGATACATCCTGGACTTGGGACCAAGAGATACATCCTGGACCTGGGACCAAGAGATACATCCTGGACCTGGGACCAAGAGATACATCCTGGACCTGGGACCAAGAGATACATCCTGGACCTGGGTCCAAGAGATACATCCTGGACCTGGGTCCAAGAGATACATCCTGGACCTGGGACAAGAGATACATCTGGACCTGGGACCAAGAGATACATCCTGGACCTGGACCAAGAGATACATCCTGGACCTGGGTCCAAGAGATACATCCTGGACCTGGGACCAAGAGATACATCCTGGACCTGGGTCCAAGAGATACATCCTGGACCTGGGACCAAGAGATACATCCTGGACCTGGGACCAAGAGATACATCCTGGACCTGGGTCCGAGATACATCCTGGACCTGGGACCAAGAGATACATCCTGGACCTGGGACCAAGAGATACATCTGGACCTGGGACCAAGAGATACATCCTGGACCTGGGACCAAGAGATACATCCTGGACCTGGGACCAAGAGATACATCCTGGACCTGGGACCAAGAGATACATCCTGGACCTGGGACCAAGAGATACATCCTGGACCTGGGTCCGAGATACATCCTGGACCTGGGACCAAGAGATACATCCTGGACCTGGGACCAAGAGATACATCCTGGACCTGGGACCAAGAATACATCCTGGACCTGGGACCAAGAGATACATCCTGGACCTGGACCAAGGATACATCCTGGCCCTGGGACCAAGAGATACATCCGGACCTGGGTCCAAGAGATACTCCTGGACCTGGGACCAAGAGATACATCCTGGCCCTGGGACCAAGAGATACATCCTGGACCTGGGACCAAGAGATACATCCTGGACCTGGGTCCAAGAGATACATCCTGGACCTGGACCAAGAGATACATCCTGGACCTGGGCCCAAGAGATACATCCTGGACCTGGGACCAAGAGATACATCCTGGACCTGGGACCAAGAGATACATCCTGGACTGGGTCCGAGATACATCCTGGACTGGACCAAGAGATACATCCTGGACCTGGGACCAAGAGATACATCCTGGACCTGGGACCAAGAGATACATCCTGGACCTGGGACCAAGAGATACATCCTGGACCTGGGACCAAGAGATACATCCTGGACCTGGGTCCAAGAGATACATCCTGGACTGGGACCAAGAGATACATCCTGGACTGGACCAAGAGATACATCCGGACCTGGGACCAAGAGATACATCCTGAACCTGGGTCCGAGATACATCCTGGACCTGGGTCCAAGAGATACATCCTGGACCTGGGACCAAGAGATACATCCTGGACCTGGGACCAAGAGATACATCCTGGACCTGGGACCAAGAGATACATCCTGGACCTGGGTCCAAGATACATCCTGGACCTGGGTCCAAGAGATACATCCTGGACCTGGGACCAAGAGATACATCCTGGACCTGGGACCAAGAGATACATCCTGGACCTGGGACCAAGAGATACATCCTGGACCTGGGACCAAGAGATACATCTGGACCTGGGACCAAGAGATACATCCTGGACCTGGGTCCAAGAGATACATCCTGGACCTGGGGACCAAGAGATACATCTGGACCTGGGTCCAAGAGATACATCCTGGACCTGGTACCAAGAGATACAACCTGGACCTGGGACCAAGAGATACATCCTGGACCTGGGACCAAGAGATACATCCGGGACCTGGGACCAAGAGATACATCCTGGACCTGGGGCCAAGAGATACATCCTGGACCGGGGACCAAGAATACATCCTGGACCTGGGACCAGAGATACATCCTGGACCTGGGACCAAGAGATACATCCTGGACCTGGGACCAAGAGATACATCCTGGACCTGGGACCAAGAGATACATCCTGGACCTGGGTCCAAGAGATACATCCTGGACCTGGGACCAAGAGATACATCCTGGACCTGGGTCCAAGAGATACATCCTGGACCTGGGACCAAGAGATACATCCTGGACCTCCGTCCAAGAGATACATCCTGGACCTGGTACCAAGAGATACAACCTGGACCTGGGACCAAGAGATACATCCTGGACCTGGGACCAAGAGATACATCCTGGACCTGGGACCAAGAGAAAACATCCTGGACCTGGGTACAAGAGATACATCCTGGACCTGGGTCCAAGAGATACATCCTGGCCCTGGTCCAAGAGATACATCCTGGACCTGGGACCAAGAGATACATCCTGGACCTGGGTCCAAGAGATACATCCTGGACCTGGGACCAAGAGATACATCCTGGACCTGGGACCAAGAGATACATCCTGGACCTGGGACCAAGAGATACATCCTGGACCTGGGTCCAAGAGATACATCCTGGACCTGGGACCAAGAGATACATCCTGGACCTGGGACCAAGGATACATCCTGGACCTGGGACCAAGAGATACATCCTGGACCTGGGACCAAGAGATACATCCTGGACCTGGGACCAAGAGATACATCCTGGACCTGGGACAAGAGATACATCCTGGACCTGGGACCAAGAGATACATCCTGGACCTGGGACCAAGAGATACATCCTGGACCTGGGACCAAGAGATACATCCTGGACCTGGGACCAAGAGATACATCCTGGACCTGGGACCAAGAGATACATCCTGGACCTGGGACCAAGAGATACATCCTGGACCTGGGACCAAGAGATACATCCTGGCCCTGGGACCAAGAGATACATCCTGGACCTGGGACCAAGAGATACATCCTGGACCTGGGACCAAGAGATACATCCTGGACCTGGGACCAAGAGATACATCCTGGACCTGGGACCAACACAACATGTAGGCCAGAATAAATTACAACAACTGGATATACTGAATGTTGAAGACAGGAGTAAAACACCTGATGTTAAATCAATAATTTATAAAATAATTTATAAATTTATAATTTATAAATTTATAATTTATAAAACTGCACAGTGTCCAAAATATCTTGCAAATTTTGTTAAGACCGGGAACCAAAGCATTTATAGTAGCAGGGGGAGAGAGCACAACTTTGCAGTAGCCACAGTCAGTGGTCAGGTTTCGAACACATTGTACTATACACCAATAAAGGAGTGGAACAAACTGCCTGCACATGTCAAAGCCAGTCACAGCATGAGCCAGTTCAAGAAGACAGCTAAAAGGTACCTAATGAAGTAAGCTACAGAAAGGGAGGAGAGTGATTTCCTGTATAGCTAACATTTATGTACCTATTATGTTACCTTTAGTTGAATTAGCAGTCATAGTCAGGTGCTACATTATCACATAATCTCCTAATAGCTTGACATATAGTTAACTCTCTAGTTCATATCTTAATATATAGTCAATACTGTAATTCATTATGTTAATTAGTTTCTAACCTCTACTTGACCAACATACATTAACTACACACTTGTCCAAACATTCCTTATTACATTTATCATTACTGGAACTCAACACACTATAAATAATTACCATTTAACTTAAATGATGAATGATCACGTCGACCCAGATCTAAATATATATAATGTAACTCCCAACATTTAATGGATAGTAACCTCCTCTATTACACAGCATCACAAGCCAGCACTGTCCTAAGTACTGCCAGAAATATTACAGTTGTCAATTACAATATTAAGTCCCTAAGTAAACACTGTGACAACCTCCTGATGCACTCCTTGAGTCCCTAAACACAACCTTCTCCTGTATTATTCTCACTCAAACCAGGCTTAAGCAGGACACAACAGATATCTACCCACTACCAGGATACACAGCAATCCACAACTGCAGACAATACCAAGTTGGGGGAGGTAATGTCATCTATTACTCTAATGAACTATCATGTTGTAACACCACTTGCTATAAACTATACCACGGGTGGGGTTAGAACCCGCGATCAGAGTCTCAAAACTCCAGACCGTCGCATTAGCCACTGGGCCAACTAGCTTCAGTAAGATTCATCCAACTAGGTATATTTCTACACCATAAGAAGGTTAGTACAGACACCACTGGCTTGGTTACAATCGTGTCATTACGATTTCGTGAATCATGTTAACCACTTGCTATAGTAATTAAAGACATTAACAATCAACATCCAAATGAACAAGCACCTTCTCCTAGCCGGAGACAAGCCTGGTGCCCGGGGGTATGGGCAAACATCGTTTAGCTTCGGCTACGCGCCCATTCTTAACTGGGGTCTGGCTCCGTGGTAAAGTACTGTGGACTCTGATACAGAGTTTGCAGGTTCGAGTCCTGCTGTGGACGAAGAGACAATGTAAATAATATCGCCTGTTTGCTTTGCGAATTGTTAAGCGCATATATATATTATATATATATATATATATATATATATATATATATATATATATATATATATATATATATATATATATATATATATATAT
This sequence comes from Cherax quadricarinatus, assembly GCF_026875155.1. NCBI lineage: Eukaryota > Metazoa > Arthropoda > Malacostraca > Decapoda > Parastacidae > Cherax > Cherax quadricarinatus. The sequence continues at coordinate 48,855,438 of NC_069406.1, read as the reverse complement.
ATATCCTAGCGTTGCAGTCTGTACTTCAGGAGGGTGGAAAATTCTATGTTACATAACCCTGGTTTATGGGAGACACTCAACAACGTAACCTGGTATTATGGAGATTTCCCAGCTACTAAAGCCAGCGCTCTGGGACCTCGTCTCTCACAATTAAATAATATCAAGGAATAACTTGATTCCTGACGTGGTAAACATAAGCGAGCATTTGTGTGACACAAGTGTAACAGTACTGTAACAAGTGTAACAGTACTGTAACAAGTGTAACAGTACTGTAACAAGTGTAACAGTACTGTAACAAGTGTAACAGTACTGTAACAAGTGTAACAGTACTGTAACAAGTGTAACAGTACTGTAACAAGTGTAACATTACTGTAACAAGTGTAACATTACTGTAACAAGTGTAACATTACTGTAACAAGTGTAACATTACTGTAACAAGTGTAACATTACTGTAACAAGTGTAACATTACTGTAACAAGTGTAACATTACTGTAACAAGTGTAACAGTACTGTAACAAGTGTAACATTACTGTAACAAGTGTAACATTACTGTAACAAGTGTAACATTACTGTAACAAGTGTAACATTACTGTAACAAGTGTAACATTACCTTAAACAAGTGTAACAGTATTAACAAGTTTAACATTACTGTAAAAAGTGTAACAGTATGAAAACAAGTGTAACATTACTGTAACAATTTGTAACATAAGTACAAGTGTAACATTACTGTAACAAGTGTAACATTACTGTAACAAGTGTAACAGAAACTGTAACAAGTGTAACATTACTGTAACAATGAAAATGTAACATTACTGTAACAAGTGTAACATTACCGTAACAAGTGTAACAGTACTGTAACAAGTGTAACATTACTGTAAAAATTTGTAAAAATTTAATTTTGTAACAAGTGTAACATTACTGTAACAAGTGTAACAGTACTGTAACAAGTGTAACATTACTGTAAAAAGTGAACAGTACTGTAACAAGTGTAACATTACTGTAACAAGTGAAACAGTACTGTAAAAATTTACTGTAACAAGTGTACATTACTGTAACAAGTGTAAAAAGTACGTGTAACAAGTGTAAAACATTACTGTAACAAGTGTAACAGTAGGGGTAACAAGTGTAACAGTACTGTAACAAGTGTAACATTATTTGAAACAAGTGTAACATTACTGTAACAAGTGTAACATTACTGTAACAAGTGTAAATTACTGTAACAAGTGTAACATTACTGTAACAAGTGTAACATTACTGTAACAAGTGTAACATTCCCGTAACAAGTGTAAATACTGTAACAAGGTAACATACTGTAACAAGTGTAACAGTACTGTAAACAAGTGTAACTTACTGTAACATGTAACTTACTGTAACAAGTGTAACAGACTTGTAACAAGTGAAACAGTACTGTAACAAGGTAACATTACTGTAACAAGTGTAACAGTACAAATCTGTAACAAGTGTAACATTACTGTAAAATTAACAGTGAAAATTAACATTACTGTAACAAGTGAAAACAGTACTGTAAAACAAGTGTAACAGTACTTAACAAGTGTAACATTACTGTAAAAAGTGTAACAACTGTAACAAGGTAACATTACTGTAACAAGTGTAACTGTACGGTAACATTACTGTAACAAGTGTAACATTACTGTAACAAGTGTAACATTACTGTAACAAGTGTAAATTACTGTAACAAGTGTAACTTACTGAAACAAGTGTAACATTACTGTAACAATTTGTAACATTACTGTAACAATGTAAAAGTGACTTTGTAAAAAGTGCACCATTACTGTAACAAGTGTAACGTACTGTAAAAAGTGTAAATTACTGTAACAAGTGAAAACATTACTGTAACAAGTGTAACATACTGTAACATACTGTAACATTACTGTAACAAGTGTTTACATTACTGTAACAAGTGTAAATTGACGTTAACATTACTGTAAAAGTGTAAATACTGTAACAAGTGTACATTACTGTAACAAGTGTAACATACGTAACATTACTGTAAAAAGTTAACTTACTGTAACAAGTGTAACATTACTGTAACAAGTGTAACATACTGTAACAAGTGTAACATTACTGTAACAAGTGAAACATTACTGTAACAAGTGTAACAGTACTGTAACAAGTGTAACATTACTGTAACAGTGAAAATTTACTTTTAACAAGTGTAACATTACTGTAACAAGTGTTAATACATTACTTTGTAACAAGTGTAACAGTACTGTAACAGTGTAAAAAATTTTTCTGTAACAAGAACTTTGTAACATTACTGTAACAAGTGTAACATTACTGTAACAAGTGTAACATTACTGTAACAAGTGTAACATTACTGTAACAATGAACAATGTTAACATTACTGTAACAAGTGTAACATTACTGTAACAGTGTAACAGTACTGTAACAAGTGTAACATTACTGTAACAAGTGTAACATTACTGTAACAAGTGTAACATACTGTAACATTAACTGTAACAAGTGTAACATTACTGTAACAAGTGTAATATTACTGTAACAAGTGTAACATTCTGTAACATTAACTTGTAACAAGTGTAACATTACTGTAAACAGTGTAACATTCTGTAACATGTGTAACATTCTGTAACAAGTGTAAACATTACTGTAACAAGTGTAACATTACTGTAACAAGTGTAACATTACGGGTAACATTACTGAAAACAAGTGTAACATTACTGTAACAACTGTAACAATGTAACATTACTGTAACAAGTGTAACATTACTGTAACAAGGTAACAATTACTGTAACAAGTGTAACAACTGTTAACATTACTGTAACAGTGTAACTTATGTAACATTGTAACAATTTTACTGTAACAAGTGAACTTACTGTAACAAGTGTAAAACTGTAAAGTAACATTACTGTAACAATGTAACATTACTGTAACAAGTGTAACATTAACTGTAATATTACTGTAACAAGTGAAACATTACTGTAACAACTGTAACATTACTGTAACATTACTGTAACAAGTGTAACAGTACTGTAACAAGTGTAACATTACTGTAACAAGTGTAACATTACTGTAACATTACTGTAACAAGTGTAACATTACTGTAACAAGTGTAACAGTACTGTAACAAGTGTAACAGTACTGTAACAAGTGTAACAGTACTGTAACAAGTGTAACATTACTGTAACATTACTGTAACAAGTGTAACAGTATTGTAACAAGTGTAACATTACTGTAACAAGTGTAACATTACTGTAACATTACTGTAACAAGTGTAACAGTACTGTAACAAGTGTAACAGTACTGTAACAAGTGTAACATTACTGTAACAAGTGAAAACAGTACTGTAAAAGTGTAACTTTACTGTAACAAGTGAAACCCTTTTACGAAACAAGTGTAACAGTACTGTAACAAGTGTAACAGTACTGTAACAAGTGTAACATTACTGTAACAATTTGTAACATTACTGTAACAAGTGTAACAGTTACTGTATTAAGTGAAACATACTGTAACATTACTGTAACAAGTGTAACAGTACTGTAACAAGTGTAACATTACTGTAACAAGTGTAACATTACTGTAACAAGTGTAACAGTACTGTAACAAGTGTAACAGTACTGTAACAAGTGTAACATTACTGTAACAAGTGTAACATTACTGTAACAAGTGTAACAGTACTGTAACAAGTGTAACATTACTGTAAAAGTTAACTTTTACTGTAACAAGTGTAACAGTATGTATCAAGTTAACAGTACTGAACAAGGAAAACATACTGTAACAATGTAACATTACGTCATTACTGTAACAAGTGTAACAGTACTGAACAAGTGAAACATACTGAAAACAAGGTAAATTACTGTAACAAGTGTAACATACTGTAAATGTAACATACTGAACAGTGAACATTACTGTAACAAGTGTAACATACTGTAACAAGTGTAACATTACTGTAAAAGTGTAACAGTACTGTAACATACTGAAAAAGTGAACAGTATGTAACAAGTGAACATTACTTAAAAAGTGTAACAGTACTGTAACAAGTGTAACATTACTGTAACAAGTGTAACTTACTGTAACAAGTGAAAACATTACTGTAACAAGTGAAACATTACTGTAACAAGTGTAAATTACTGTAACAAGTGTAACATTACTGTAACAAGTGTAACATTACTGTAACAAGTGTAACAGTACTGTAACAAGTGTAACATTACTGTAACAAGTGTAACATTACTGTAACAAGTGTAACATTACTGTAACAAGTGTAACAGTACTGTAACAAGTGTAACAGTACTGTAACAAGTGTAAAAGTACTGTAACAAGTGTAACATTACTGTAACAAGTGTAACATTACTGTAACAAGTGTAACAGTACTGTAACTAGTGTAACATTACTGTAACAAGTGTAACATTACTGTAACATTACTGTAACAAGTGTAACATTACTGTAACAAGTGTAACATTTCTGTAACAAGTGTAACAGTACTGTAACAAGTGTAACATTACTGTAACAAGTGTAACAGTAGTGTAACAAGTGTAACATTACTGTAACAAGTGTAACAGTAGTGTAACAAGTGTAACAGTAGTGTAACAAGTGAAAACTTTACTGTAACAAGTGTAACAGTAGTGTAACAAGTGTAACAGTATTTGTAACAAGTGTAACAGTAGTGTAACAAGTGTTAACATTTAGTGTAACAAGTGTAACATTACTGTAACAAGTGTAACAGTAGTGTAACAAGTGTAACATTTAGTGAAACCCAAGTGTAACAGTAGTGTAACAAGTGTAACAGTAGTGTAACAAGTGTAACAGTAGTGTAACAAGTGTAACAGTAGTGTAACAAGTGTAACATTACTGTAACAAGTGTAACATTACTGTAACAAGTGTAACATTACTGTAACAAGTGTAACATTACTGTAACAAGTGTAATATTACTGTAACAAGTGTAACAGTACTGTAACAAGTGTAACATTACTGTAACAAGTGTAACATTACTGTAACAAGTGTAACATTACTGTAACAAGTGTAACATTACTGTAACAAGTGTAACATTACTGTAACAAGTGTAACAATTACGGGAACAAGTGTAACATTACTGTAACAAGTGTAACAGTACTGTAACAAGTGTAACATTTCTGTAACAAGTGAAAACTTTTACTGTAACAAGTGTAACATTACCGTAACAAGTGTAACATTACTGAAAACAAGTGTAAAATTACTGTAACAAGTGTAACATTACTGTAACAAGTGTAACATTACTGTAACATTACTGTAACAAGTGTAACATTACTGTAACATTACTGTAACAAGTGTAACATTACTGTAACAAGTGTAACAGTACTGTAACAAGTGTAACATTACTGTAACAAGTGTAACATTACTGTAACAAGTGTAACATTACTGTAACAAGTGTAACAGTAGTGTAACAAGTGTAACAGTACTGTAACAAGTTTTAAACATTACTGTAACAAGTGTAACATTACTGTAACAAGTGTATATTACTGTAACAAGTGTAACAGTACTGAAAACAAGTGTAACATTACTGTAAAAAAGTGTAATATTACTGTAACAAGTGAAAATTTTACTGTAACAAGTGTAACAGTACTGTAACAATTTGTAACATTACTGTAACAAGTGTAACAGTACAGAAAACAAATGTAACATTACTGTAACAAGTGTAACATTAGTGTAACAAGTGTAACAGTACTGTAATAAGTGTAACAGTGCTGTAACATTACTGTAAAAAAGTGTAACATTACTGTAACATTACGTAACAAGTGTAACAGTACTGTAAAAAGTGAAACATTACTGTAACAAGTGTAACAGTACTGTAACAAGTGTAACAGTACTGTAACAAGTGTAACATTACTGTAACAAGTGTAACAGTACTGTAACAAGTGTAACAGTACTGTAACAAGTGTAACATTACTGTAACAAGTGTAACTTTACTGTAACATTACTGTAACAAGTGTAACATTACTGTAACAAGTGTAACATTACTGTAACATTACTGTAACAAGTGTAACAGTACTGTAACAAGTGTAACATTACTGTAACAAGTTTTAACAGTACTGTAAACAAGTGTAACAGTACTGTAACAAGTGTAACATTATTTGTAACAAGTGTAACAGTACTGTAACAAGTGTAACAGTACTGTAACAAGTGTAACATTACTGTAACAAGTGTAACTTTACTGTAACATTACTGTAACAAGTGTAACATTACTGTAACAAGTGTAATATTACTGTAACATTACTGTAACAAGTGTAACATTACTGTAACATGTGTAACATTACTGTAACATTACTGTAACAAGTGTAACATTACTGTAACAAGTGTAACATTAATGTAACAAATGTAACAGTACTGTAACAAGTGTAACATTACTGTAACAAGTGTAACAGTACTGTAACAAGTGTAACAGTACTGTAACAAGTGTAACAGTACTGTAACAAGTGTAACAGTACTGTAACAAGTGTAACCTTACTGTAACAAGTGTAACAGTACTGTAACAAGTGAAACATTACTGTAGCAAGTGTAACAGTACTGTAACAAGTGTAACATTACTGTAACAAGTGTAACATTACTGTAACAAGTGTAACAGTACTGTAACAAGTGTAACATTACTGTAACAAGTTTTAACATTACTGAACAAGTTGTAACAGTTCTGTAACAAGTGTAACATTACTGTAACAAGTGTAACAGTACTGTAACAAGTGTAACATTACTGTAACTAGTGTAACATTACTGTAACATTACTGTAACAAGTGTAACAGTACTGTAACTAGTGTAACATTACTGTAACAAGTGTAACATTACTGTAACAAGTGTAACAGTACTGTAACAAGTGTAACATTTCTGTAACATTACTGTAACAAGTGTAACATTACTGTAACAAGTGTAACAGTACTGTAACAAGTGTAACATTTCTGTAACATTACTGTAACAAGTGTAACATTTCTGTAACATTACTGTAACAAGTGTAACATTACTGTAACAAGTGTAACAGTACTGTAACAAGTGTAACATTTCTGTAACATTACTGTAACAAGTGTAACATTACTGTCACAGTACTGTAACAAGTGTAACATTACTGTAACAAGTGTAACATTACTGTAACAAGTGTAACATTACTGTAACAAGTGTAACATTACTGTAACAAGTGTAACATTACTGTAACAAGTGTAACATTACTGTAACAAGTGTAACATTACTGTAACAAGTGTAACATTACTGTAACAGTACTGTAACAAGTGTAACATTACTGTAACAAGTGTAACATTACTGTAACAAGTGTAACATTACTGTAACAAGTGTAACAGTACTGTAACAGGTGTAACAGTACTGTAACTAGTGTAACAGTACTGTAACAAGTGTAACAGTACTGTAACAGGTGTAACAGTACTGTAAACTAGTTTTTAACATTACTGTAACAAGTGTAAAATTACTTAACAAGTGTAACATTACTGTAACAAAGTGTAACATTTCGTAACATTACTGTAACAAGTGTAACATTACTGTAACAAGTGTAACATTACTGTAACAAGTGTAACATTACTGTAACAAGTGTAACATTACTGTAACAAGTGTAACATTACTGTAACAAGTGTAACATTACTGAAAACAAGTGTAACAGTACTGTAACAAGTGTAACATTACTGTAACAAGTGTAACATTACTGTAACAAGTGTAACAGTACTGTAACAAGTGTAACATTACTGTAAAAAGGGTTTAACAGTACGTAACAAGTGTAACATTACTGTAACAAGTGTAACAGTACTGTAACAAGTATAACATTACTGTAACATTACTGTAACAAGTGTAACATTACTGTAACAAGTGTAACATTACTGTAACAAGTGTAACATTACTGTAACAAGTGTAACATTACTGTAACAAGTGTAACATTACTGTAACAATGTAAACATTACTGTAACAAGTGTAACATTACTGTAACAAGTGTAACAGTACTGTAACAAGTGTAAACATTACTTTTAACAAGTGTAACATTACTGTAACATTACTGTAACAAGTGTAACAGTACTGTAACAAGTGTAACATTACTGTAACAAGTGTAACAGTACTGTAACAAGTGTAACATTATGAAAACAAGTGTAACAGTACTGTAACAAGTATAACATTACTGTAACATTACTGTAACAAGTGTAACATTACTGTAACAAGTGAAACCCGTACTGAAAACAAGTGAAAATTTTACTGTAACAAGTGTAACATTACTGTAACAAGTGTAACATTACTGTAACAAGTGTAACATTACTGTAACAAGTGTAACATTACTGTAACAAGTGTAACAGTGCTGTAACATTACTTGTAACAAGTGTAACATTACGTAACAAGTGTAACATTACTGTAACAAGTGTAACAGTACTGTAACATTACTGTAACAAGTGTAACATTACTGTAACAAGTGTAACATTACTGTAACAAGTGTAACAGTACTGTAACATTACTGTAACAAGTGTAACATTACTGTAACAAGTGTAACTTACTGAAAACAAGTGTAACAGTACTGTAACATTACTGTAACAAGTGAAACCCATTACTGTAACAAGGTAACATTACTGTAACAAGTGTAACAGTACTGTAAAATTACTGTAACAAGTGTAGCATTACTGTAACAAGTGTAACATTACTGTAACAAGTGTAACATTACTGTAACAAGTGTAACAGTACTGTAACATTACTGTAACAAGTGTAACATTACTGTAACAAGTGTAACATTACTGTAACAAGTGTAACATTACTGTAACAAGTGTAACATTACTGTAAAGTGAAAACATTACTGTAACAAGTGTAAATTACTGTAACAAGTGTAACAGTGCTGTAACATTACTGTAACAAGTGTAACATTACTGTAACAAGTGTAACATTACTGTAACAAGTGTAACACTGCTGTAACATTACTGTAACACTACTGTAACATTACTGTAACAAGTGTAACAGTACTGTAACATTACTGTAACACTGCTGTAACATCACTGAAACAAGTGTAACATTACTGTAACAAGTGTAACATTACTGTAACAAGTGTAACACTACTGTAACAAGTGTAACATTAGTGTAACATTACTGTAACAAGTGTAACATTACTGTAACAAGTGTAACATTACTGTAACAAGTGTAACATTACTGTAACAAGTGTAACATTACTGTAACAAGTGTAACATTACTGTAACAAGTGTAACATTACTGTAACAAGTGTAACATTACTGTAACAAGTGTAACAGTACTGTAACAAGTGTAACAGTACTGTAACAAGTGTAACATTACTGTAAAAAGTGTAACATTACTGAAAACAAGTGAAACAGTACTGTAACAAGTGTAACAGTACTGTAACAAGTGAAAACATTACTGTAACAAGTGTAACAGTACTGTAACAAGTGTAACTTTAAACTGTAACAAGTGTAACAGTACTGTAACAAGTGTAACATTACAGTAACAAGTGTAACAGTACTGTAACAAGTGTAACAGTGCTGTAACATTACTGTAACAAGTGTAACATTACTGTAACAAGTGTAACATTACTGTAACAAGTGTAACAGTACTGTAACAAGTGTAACAGTGCTGTAACAAGTGTAACATTACTGTAACAAGTGTAACAGTACTGTAACAAGTGTAACAGTACTGTAACAAGTGTAACATTACTGTAACAAGTGTAACAGTACTGTAACAAGTGTAACATTACTGTAACAAGTGTAACAGTACTGTAACAAGTGTAACATTACTGTAACAAGTGTAACATTACTGTAACAAGTGTAACAGTACTGTAACAAGTGTAACATTACTGTAACAAGTGTAACAGTACTGTAACAAGTGTAACAGTACTGTAACAAGTGTAACATTACTGTAACAAGTGTAACAGTACTGAAAACAAGTTTTAACAGTACTGTAACAAGTGTAACATTACTGTAACAAGTGTAACAGTACTGTAACAAGTGTAACATTACTGTAACAAGTGTAACATTACTGTAACAAGTGTAACAGTACTGTAACAAGTGTAACATTTACTGTAACAAGTGTAACATTACTGTAACAAGTGTAACAGTACTGTAACAATTTGAAACATTACTGTAACAAGTGTAACATTACTGTAACAAGTGTAACAGTACTGTAACAAGTGTAACAGTGCTGTAACATTACTGTAACAAGTGTAACATTACTGTAACAGGTGTAACATTACTGTAACAAGTGTAACATTGCTGTAACAAGTGTAACATTACTGTAACAAGTGTAACATTCATGTAACAAGTGTAACATTACTGTAACAAGTGTAACATTACTGTAACAAGTGTAACATTACTGTAACAAGTGTAACAGTACTGAAAACAAGTGAAAACAGTGCTGTAACATTACTGTAACAAGTGTAACATTACTGTAACAAGTGTAACAGTACTGTAACAAGTGTAACAGTGCTGTAACATTACTGGAACAAGTGTAACATTACTGTAACATTACTGTAACAGGTGTAACATTACTGTAACAAGTGTAACATTGCTGTAACAAGTGTAACATTACTGTAACAAGTGTAACATTGCTGTAACAAGTGTAACATTACTGTAACAAGTGAAAACATTGCTGTAAACAAGTTTAACATTACGTAACAGTGTAACATTTTTGTAACAAGTGTAACACTACTGTAACAAGTGTAACATTACTGTAACAAGTGTAACAGTACTGTATCAAGTGTAACATTACTGTAACATTACTGTAACAAGTGTAACAGTACTGTAACAAGTGTAACATTACTGTAACAAGTGTAAAATTACTGTAACAAGTGTAACATTACTGTAACAAGTGTAACATTACTGTAACAAGTGTAACAGTACTGTAACAAGTGTAAAAGTACTGTAACAAGTGTAACATTACTGTAACAAGTGTAACTTTTACTGTAACAAGTGTAACATTACTGTAACAAGTGTAAACATTACTGTAACAAGTGTAACAGTACTGTATCAATTTGTAACATTACTGTAACATTACTGTAACAAGTGTAACAGTACTGTAAAAAAGTGAAACAGTACTGTAACAAGTTTTAACATTACTGTAGAAGTGTAACATTACTGTAACAAGTGAACATTACTGTAACAAGTGAAACCCATTACTGTTAACAAGTGTAACAGTACTGTAACAAGTGTAACAGTACTGTAACAAGTGTAACATTACTGTAACAAGTGTAACAGTACTGTAACAAGTGTAACATTACTGTAACAAGTGTAACATTACTGTAACAAGTGTAACATTACTGTAACAAGTGTAACATTACTGTAACATTACTGTAACAAGTGTAACATTACTGTAACATTACTGTAACAAGTGTAACATTACTGTAACAAGTGTAACATTACTGTAACATTACTGTAACAAGTGTAACATTACTGTAACAAGTGTAACATTACTGTAAAAATTACTGTAACAAGTGTAACATTACTGTAACAAGTGTAACATTACTGTAACATTACTGTAACAAGTGTAACATTACTGTAACAAGTGTAACATTACTGTAACAAGTGTAACATTACTGTAACATTACTGTAACAAGTGTAACATTACTGTAACAAGTGTAACATTACTGTAACAAGTGTAACATTACTGTAAAAGTGTAACATTACTGTAAACATTACTGTAACAAGTGTAACATTACTGTGACATTACTGAACAAGTGAACATTACTGTAACAAGTGTAACATTACTGTAACATTACTGTAACAAGTGTAACATTACTGTAACAAGTGTAACATTACTGTAACATTACTGTAACAAGTGTAACATTACTGTAACAAGTGTAACATTACTGTAACAAGTGTAAACTTTACTGTAACATTTACTGTAACAAGTGTAAATTACTGTAACAAGTGTAACAGTACTGTAACAAGTGTAACATTACTGAAAACAATGTAACATTACTGTAACAAGTGTAACATTACTGTAACAAGTGTAACATTACTGTAACAAGTGTAACAGTACTGTATCAAGTGTAACATTACTGTAACAAGTGTAACATTACTGTAACAAGTGTAACATTACTGTAACAAGTGTAACAGTACTGTAACATTACTGTAACAAGTGTAACATTACTGTAACAAGTGTAACATTACTGTAACAAGTGTAACGTTACTGTAACAAGTGTGTGTGTGTGTGTGTGTGTGTGTGTGTGCGTGTGCGTGCGTGTGCGTTGTGTGTGTGTGTGTGTGTGTGTGTGTGTGTGTGTGTGTGTGTGTGTGCGGGCGCAGATACATAACTGTAATCACCTTCTCGTGTACTGCCGGGGTCGAGTCTCGGTTCCTAGCTCCGCCTTTCAGTTACCCACTAAGAGTGACAGGTGACTCTTGTCTTCATGGGCCCTATCATACCTAGTTTGAAAACTGTGCTTAGGAATTTACGGCAGCAGCATCCTGGCCATACCCAGAAGGAAGAGGAGGAGGTGGAGAAAGAGGGGGAGGGGGAAGAGAAGGTGGAGGAAGACAGGAGAAGGAAAAGGGGAGGAGGAGGAATGGAGGAGGGGGGAGGAGGAGAGGGAGGGAAGGGGAGGAGGAGAGGGAGGGAGGGAAGGGGAGGAGGAGGGGAGGGGGAGGGGAGGGGAGGGGGATGAGGGGAGGGAGGACAGGGGGAGGGGGAGATTGAGGGAAAGGGAGAAGGAGGAATTGAGGAGGGGAGGAGGAGAAGATGGAGGGGAGAAGATGGAGGGGAGGGGGGAGGGGAGGGGGAGGAGGGGAGGGGGGGAGGGGAGGGGGGAGGGGGGGAGGGGGAGGAGGGAGGGGGAGGGAGGGGGGGAGGAGGGAGGGGAGGAGGGAGGGGGAGTAGGAGGAGGAGAGGGAGGAGAGGGAGGGGAGGGGGAGGAGGAAGGGGAGATAGGACACGAGAAGGAATTTATCGCCTGGAAAACGGTTCTTCGGTTCGTCCATCATTATGCAAACTCCAGCAACCACAACCCTGTATAACCTGTCTCTCTCTCTCTCTCTCTCTCTCTCTCTCTCTCTCTCTCTCTCTCACTCACGGAAACGCAGCTGGCGTGGATAACAGACGCGATCTTTCCAACCGGATATCAGATCCTGAGGAAAAACAGTGGGAACAGAGGGGCTGGAGGAGCGGCACTGCTCAACCAAAACCAGTGGAGTTTTGAGGAGTTGGAAGGAGTGGGAAGAAGGGAAGGGAATACACAGGAGGATCACTTCAGACTGGAGGTCCAAATGTGGTGATTGCAGTGATGTTCAATCCACCACTCAACAGCAGGAGGCCAAGACAAGAATATGAAGAGAGCAACAAAGCAATGGCTGATACACTAGCTAAGGTAGCCAGAAGGGCCCACGTGGGCAGGGCAAAGTTACTAGCTGTGGGTGATTGCAATCACAAGAAAATTGACTGGGAAAACCTGGAGCCACATGAGGGCCCAGAAACGTGCAAGGTTAAGATGACAGAGTTGGTACTGGAAAACCTCATGCATCAGCATGTTAGGGACACCACCAGAGAGAGGAGAGGATGAACCAGCAAGACTGGACCTCATATTCACCTTGAGTAGTTCAGACACTGAGGACATCACATATGAAAGGCCCCTCAGAGCTAGTGATCACGTGGTCCTGAACTTCGAATACATTGTAGAACTAAAAGTGGAAAGTGAAGCAGGAGCAGCAGGACGGGAGAAGCCAAACTACAAAAGAGGTGACTACACAGACATAAGGAATTTCCTGCATGAGGTTCAATAGGAAAGAAAACTAGTGGGAAAATCAATAAATGAAATGTAATAAGTGACCACAAAATGGAAGGTGGCAGAGAAGAGGTTCGTACCTAAGGGCAACAGAAATAATGGTAAGACCAGAACGAGTTCTTGGTTCACCCAAAGGTGTAGAGAGGCAAAAACTAAGTGCACTAGAGAATGGAAAAATTATAGAAGACAAAGGACACAGGAAAATAAGGAGATTAGCTGAAGAGCCAAAAATGAATATGCATGAATAAGGAGAGAGGCCCAGCGGCAATAAGAGAATGACAAAGCATCGAAAGCTAAATATAACCCAAAGTTGTTGTATAGCCACATCAGGAGGAAAACAACAGTCAAGGACCAGGTAATCAGGGTGAGGAAGGAAGGAGGGGAGATCACAATAAATGAGCAAGAAGTAAGTGAAGAGCTAAACATGAGATTTAAGGAAGTGCTTTCAGTGGAGACAGAAAGGACTCCAGGAAACCAGAATGGAGAGGTACACCAATAAGTGCTGGACACACTACATACAATCGAGGAAGTGGAGAGCCAGACACTCTTCCTGCCGTGAATAATTAGAGACTATTTAGCGAGTGATTAGCAAGTGATAGTCGTCAAGTGACTTGTGCCAAGCAGACAACTGAAGTGAAGACTCCACGACGTCACTACGCAGTCAAGCCAACGATACTGGTCTCTTGACTTCAATACGTCACCGGCTCCCGTTACAATGAGCCAGGAAAGTCTCTATTTTACTGACATCTTCCTAGTACCACTGCCGAGGGTCGATGTCAGGTGCACAAGGCTAACCATCTCCAGACCGTCATAGGCGGGCAGAGCCCAAAAATACAGGTTTACCAGATAATATACCTGACACGATTTCCAGATAATATACCTGTCATACTGGAATCAAATATATCAGCAGGGTATGCTAATTAACCCTAGTTGTAATCACCTCCCTTACAGCCATGGGGAGTCTCAGGACAACAAGAATGGAAGGAAACCCTGGGTGAGGCTGCAGGTGTTTTGATTTGTCAACAAAAAGATGAACACAAATTCACATAGTGTCTCTTTTAAGAACATAAGAAGGGAGGAACACTGCGGTAGGCCTGCTGGCTTACTGCATTGTTCTAATTTAACAACAACTTGTCGGTTCTTTGAACCATTCATCTACAAACTTGTCAGACACTGCAACTTCTTGGGATCTTAATACTTGGGAATTCTTCGCTTGCCTAACCCTTGGGCACGACCTACTTCCACAGTGAACAAATGTGACACCACCTATGACTGCTGCACCTCTCCTGCCATACGGTTTATAAGCTGCTTCTCCGCTCATATGCCGTATTCTATTCAAGATTGATGGACTGAACACATAGACTCAAGGTTGAGGGACTGATTACCTCATTCTCCTCCTGTTCTTCAAGTTTCTCCTACGTATGGACTGATGAAGCCACTGTGTGGCGAAGCGTTTCCTCAATAAAGTTACCCAAGAGTTGCACATGTGTCTAATTTAACAACATGTCGGTTCTTTGAACCATTCATCTACAGTGTTTATGTTCTTATGTTCTATCCCTCTCACTAGTGGACGGATAAAACATTATTGACCCCTTCTTGACCTTTTCTCACACTGCGAGGAGAGAGGGTGAACATTAAAATGGTATAAAATACCGACAGGTTGTAAGGTAAGACACATATGCAACAATTAGGTATCTTTATTTCGAAACGTTTCGCCTACACAGTAGGCTTCTTCAGTCGAGTACAGAAAAGTTGAATGAAGCAGAAGATTCTTGAAGACGATGTAATCAGTCCATCACCCTTGAAGTTTTGAGGTGGTCAGTCCCTCAGTCTGGAGAAGAGCATTGTTCCATAGTCTGAAACAATATGGAGTTGAAGTGACGGGATGGAGCCTTATATACCACCAGGAGGTGAGATGTAGGCCACTAGTAGAGGTAAGAATGTAGTCGTTGGAAGGTCAACTTCTACTAGTGAGAATGGCTGGATTTGAAAGGGACCTGACCTTCCAACGTCTACATTCTTACCTCTACTAGTGGCCTACATCTCACCTCCTGGCGGTATATAAGGCTCCATCCTGTCACTTCTACTCCATATTGTTTCAGACTATGGAACAATACTCTTCTCCAGACTGAGGGACTGACCACCTCAAAACTTTAAGGGTGATGGACTGATTACATCGTCTTCAAGTATCTTCTGCTTCTATCAACTTTTCTGTACTCGACTGAAGAAGCCTACTGTGTAGGCGAAACGTTTCGAAATAAAGATACCTAACTGTTGCATGTGTGTCTTACCTAACAACAGGAGAGAGGGGTCTCACTCTCTTAAGAAAGTCCCCCCCCCCAGGGACTGGAGAAAACTTCTCCACAATAACTAACACAGTTTCAGAGACGGAGAATCCTGTGTCAGAGAGAGAGAGAGAGAGAGAGAGAGAGAGAGAGAGAGAGAGAGAGAGAGAGAGGTGGGTAGATTGCATTTTCTTGGACTGTAAGGAAGCTTTTGACACAGTTCCGCACAAGAGATTAGTGCAGGAATCAGGAATCAGGCAGGAATATCAGGAAAGGCACTGCAATTAATTAGAGAATACCTGACAGGAAGGCAACAACAAGTGATGGTACGTGACGAGGTGTCGGAGTGGGCGCCTGTGACGAGTGGGGTTCCACAAGGGTCAGTCCTAGGGCCGGTGCTATTTCTGGTTTATGTGCTTGACATGACGGAAAGGATAGATTCACAAGTGTCCCTGTTTGCAGACGATGTGAAGCTAATGAGGAGAATTCAAGTGGATGAGGATCAGAAAACTCTACAAAGGGGTTTGGACAGGCTACAAGCCTGGTCAAACAACTGACTCCTGAAGATTGGGTAAAGTCAAAGAAGACCGCACACAGAGTACAGTCTAGGGGGGCCAGAGACTACAAACCTCACTCAAGGAAAAAGATCTAGGGGTGAGTATAACACCAGGCACATCTCCTGAAGCGCACATCAACCAAATAACTGCTGCAGCATATGGGCGCCTGGCAAACCTCAGAACAGCATTCCGACATCTTAATAAGGAATCATTCAGGACCCTGTACACCGTGTACGTTAGGCCCATATTGGAGTATGCGGCACCAGTTTGGAACCCACACCTAGCCAAGCACGTAAAGAAACTAGAGAAAGTGCAAAGGTTTGCAACAAGACTAGTCCCAGAGCTAAGAGGTATGTCCTACGAGGAGAGGTTAAGGGAAATCAACCTGACGACACTGGAGGACAGGAGAGATAGGGGGGACATGATAACGACATATTAACATTAACTAATATTTTTAACCTTTAACTAATATTTTTTTCCTTTAACTAATATTTTTAATTTATCTCTTCAAACAGGTGTAGTGTCTGATATGTGGAAGATGGCTAATGTAATTCCTATTTTTAAAACAGGGGACAAGTCGTTACCGTCAAATTACCGCCCAATAAGCCTGACCTCAATTGTAGGCAAATTACTAGAGTCAATTATAGCTGAGATTATAAGAAGCCATCTCGATAAGCATAGCTTGATTAATGATACTCAGCATGGATTCACAAGAGGCCGGTCTTGTCTAACTAATTTATTAACTTTCTTCAGTAAAGCTTTTGAGGCTGTTGACCACGATAAAGAATTCTATATTGTTTATTTAGATTTTAGTAAGGCTTTTGATAGAGTTCCGCACCAGAGACTGTTGAAGAAAGTGGCTGCTCATGGCATTGGGGGAAAAATGCTGTCATGGATCGAGTCATGGTTCACTGACAGGAAGCAGAGAGTGTCCATAAATGGGGTTAAATCCGAGTGGGGATCTGTAACAAGTGGCGTTCCACAGGGATCAGTCTTGGGCCCGTTGTTGTTTATAATATATATCAATGATCTTGATGAAGGAATTACTAGTGATATGAGCAAATTCGCCGATGACACGAAGATAGGTAGGATAATTGATTCAAACGTAGATGTTAGGGAACTTCAGGAGGATTTAGACAAACTCTACTCTTGGTCAGAAAACTGGCAGATGCAGTTCAATGTAGATAAATGTAAGGTTCTGAAGCTCGGGAGTGTGCATAACCCTAGCACTTATAAGTTAAATAATGTAGAACTTAGCCATACAGATTGCGAAAAGGACTTGGGGGTTATGGTAAGCAGCAACCTTAAACCAAGACAACAATGCCTAAGCGTACGTAACAAAGTAAACAAATTACTGGGATTTATATCTAGAAGTGTAAGCAACAGAAGTCCAGCGGCTATTTTACAGCTTTATACATCATTAGTCCCTTGTGGCTTAGCACTTCTTTTTGATTATAATAATAATATACATCATTAGTAAGGCCTCACCTAGATTACGCAGCCCAGTTCTGGTCTCCATATTACAGAATGGATATAAATTCGCTAGAAAACATCCAGCGTAGAATGACCAAATTAATACACAGCATTAGAAATCTTCCGTACGAAGAATGATTGAAGACTCTTAAACTACATTCACTTGTAAGACGAAGAATGAGGGGAGACATGATCGAAGTGTATAAGTGGAAAATGGATATTAACAAAGGGGATATAAATAAGGTATTGAGGATATCCCTTCAAGAAAGAACCCGCACTAATGGATTTAAATTAGATAAGTTTAGATTTCGAAAGGATATAGGAAAGTATTGGTTTGGAAATAGGGTAGTAGATAAGTGTAACAGTCTGCCTAGTATGGTTATTGAAGCTAAAACTTTGGGTAGTTTTAAATTTAGGTTAGATAAATACATGAGTGAGAGGGACTGGATTTAAGTGAGACTTGCATAATGAGTAAATAGAATCATCAAAACTTATTTCTTGGGTAGCATTGTAAATTGGGTTGGGCAAATATTTTGTTAGTGGGAAAGATAGTTAAAGACTTGCCTAGTATGGGCCAACAGGCCTGCTGCAGCGTTCCTCCTTTCTTATGTTCTTATGTTCTTATAAAATACTGAGAGGAATTGACAAGGTGGACAGAGACAATGTTCCAGAGATGGAACACAGCAACAAGGGGACACAGCTGGAAGTTTAAGACACAGATGAATCACAGGGATGTTAGGAAGTGTTTCTTCAGTCACAGAAGTGGAATAGTTTGAGAAGCGATGTAGTGGAGGCAGGATCCATTCATAGCTTTAAGCAGAGGTATGATAAAGCTCATGATGCAGGGAGAGTGACCCAGTAGCGGCCAGTGAAGAAGCAGGGCCAGGAGCTATGAATCGACCCCAGCAACCACAACTAGGTGAGTACAACTGAGTACAAACCTCGCATGAAACAAGGAAAGGCAACATTAGTACAGTGACCCCCCACACAACCACAAGAAAACGGAATATTAAAATACGTGATGGAGGGGAAACTGGTGTAAAAGAGAGCGTGACGACCAGACCAGACCAGCCCCGGTGGTGACTCCCTCACCACACTAATAATAACCAGCGTGACGGTCAGACCAGACCAGCCCTGGTGGTGACTCCCTCACCACACTAATAATAACTAGCAGGAACAAAGATGAACCACTCACCAATAATAAGGAAGAACAACTCATGAAAGAACAAGCGAGAGGATCTCAGGGAACAAGAGTAAGAGGATCTCAGGGAACAATAAGAGAGAGAGGATCTCGGGGAACAATAAGAGAGAGAGGATCTCAGGGAACAATGAGAGAGAAGATCTCAGGGAACAATAAGGGAGATAATCTCAGAGAACCATAAGGGCATGAACGTCAGAGGAGGAAGGGGGTAAGGGCCTCAGGAAGGGAATAAAGGGAGAGGACCTCAGGGGAAAGGGAGGACAATAGGGGAACAAGAAAGGACCTCAGGGGAAAGAAAGAGGACCACAGTAGAAAGGGGGAGGATCTTAGGGGAAGGACTACAGTGCAAAGGGAGGATCTCAGGGAAAAGGGAGAGGACCTCAGAGGAAAGGGAGGATCTCAGGGGGAAAAGGAAGAAAAGGGTTGGAGCCAAGGTTAAAAAAGTGAGCAGTTGAAGAGGAGATTTAGCAGAGAGAATGAAGGTCGTAAAGTGAGGGAAGTAAAGATGGCAGATAAAGAAGGCGACCTTTAAACCCAGGTGATGAGAGGACGACGAGGAGGGGGAGGATGAGGACGAGGGGGAGGATGAGGACGAGGGGAAGGACGAGGACGAGGGGAAGGACGAGGACGAGGGGAAGGACGAGGACGAGGGGAAGGACGAGGACGAGGGGAAGGACGAGGACGAGGACGAGGGGAAGGACGAGGACGAGGAAAAGAAGAAGAAAAAGGAGAAAAAAAAAACTAAAAAAATGAGAGGATGGGATAAAAACAAAAGAAGACAATAGGAACCCAGACACAGGATCAACAAAGGTTCTAACACCATATACTATAGTCTTAAACCCCTTCTCTCCCGGTGTTCAACCTCTCTAGAACCTCCATGTTATCATAAAACATTTGAAACCCACATACACCATGTAGTATAAACGACACTCATACTGTCCTCTTTAGTATATCCAGATATACTCGTCTAAATAATTGTATATCCATATACTCTTGTGCTACCATCCACAGGATGGATATGATGTACACAATAAACTAGCCACTACCATCCACAGGATGGATATGAGGTTAATTCACTTCCCTGGGTTATCCTAGGTTAATTCACTTCCCTGGGTTATCCTAGGTTAATTCACTTCCCTGGGTTATCCTAGGTTAATTAACTTCCCTAGGTTATCCTAGGTTAATTCACTTCCCTGGGTTATCCTAGGTTAATTCACTTCCCTAGGTTATCCTAGGTTAATTCACTTCCCTGGGTTATCCTAGGTTAATTAACTTCCCTAGGTTATCCTAGGTTAATTCACTTCCCTGGGTTATCCTAGGTTAATTCATTCCCTGGGTTATCCTAGGTTAATTCACTTCCCTGGGTTATCCTAGGTTAATTAACTTCCCTAGGTTATCCTAGGTTAATTCACTTCCCTAGGTTATCCTAGGTAAATTCACTTCCCTAGGTTATCCTAGGTTAATTCACTTCCCTAGGTTATCCTAGGTTAATTCACTTCCCTAGGCTATCCTAGGTAAATTCACTTCCCTAGGTTATCCTAGGTTAATTCACTTCCCTAGGTTATCCTAGGTTAATTCACTTCCCTAGGTTATCCTAGATTAATTCACTTCCCTAGGTTAATTCACTTAGCTGGGTTATCCAAGGTTAATTCACTTCCCTAGGTTATCCTAGGTTAATTCACTTCCATAGGTTATCCTAGGTTAATTCACTTCCCTAGGTTATCCTAGGTTAATTCACTTCCCTAGGTTAATTCACTTCCCTGGGTTATCCAAGGTCAGTTCACTTCCCTAGGTTATCCTAGGTTAATTCACTTCCCTGTGTGTGTGTGTGTGTGTGTGTGTGTGTGTGTGTGTGCTCACCTAGTTGTACTCACCTAGTTGAGGTTGCAGGGGTCGAGTCCAAGCTCCTGGCCCCGCCTCTTCACTGGTCGCTACTAGGTCACTCTCCCTGAACCATGAGCTTTATCGTACCTCTGCTTAAAGCTATGTATAGATCCTGACTCCACTACATCGCTTCCCAAACTATTCCACTTCCTGACTACTCTGTGGCTGAAGAAATATTTCCTAACATCCCTTTGATTCATCTGTGTCTTCAACTTCCAACTGTGTCCCCTTGTTACTGTGTCCAGTCTCTGGAACATCCTGTCTTTGTCCACCTTGTCAATTCCTCTCAGTATTTTGTAAGTCGTTATCATGTCCCCCCTATCTCTCCTGTCCTCCAGTGTCGTCAGGTTGATTTCCCTTAACCTCTCCTCATAGGACATACCTCTTAGCTCTGGGACTAGTCTTGTTGCAAACCTTTGCACTTTCTCTAGTTTCTTTACATGCTTGGCTAGGTGTGGGTTCCAAAATGGTGCGCATACTCCAATATGGGCCTAACGTACACGGTGTACAGGGTCCTGAACGATTCCATTATTAAGATGTCGGAATGCTGTTCTGAGGTTTGCCAGGCGCCCATATGCTGCAGCAGTTATTTGGTTGATGTGCGCTTCAGGAGATGTGCCTGGTGTTATACTCACCCCAAGATCTTTTTCCTTGAGTGATGTTTGTAGTCTCTGACCCCCTGGACTGTATTCCATCTGCGGTCTTCTTTGCCCTTCCCCAATCCTCATGACTTTGCACTTGGTGGGATTGAACTCCAGGAGCCAGTTGCTGGACCAGGTCTGCAGCCTGTCCAGATCCCTTTGTATTTCTGCCTGGTCTTCGATCGAATGAACTCTTCTCATCAACTTCACGTCATCTGCAAACAGTGACACCTCGGAGTTTATTCCTTCCGTCATGTCGTTCACAAATACCAGAAACAGCACTGGTCCTAGGACTGACCCCTGTGGGACCCCGCTGGTCACAGGTGCCCACTCTGACACCTCGCCACGTACCATGACTCGCTGCTGTCTTCCTGACAAGTATTCCCTGATCCATTTGTAGTGCCTTCCCTGTTATCCCTGCTTGGTCCTCCAGTTTTTGCACCAATCTCTTGTGTGGAACTGTGTAAAAACGCGTTCTTGCAGTCCAAAAATATGCAATCCACCGACCCTCCTTTCTCTTGTCTTACTGCTGTCACCATGTCATAGAACTCCAGTAGGTTTGTGACACAGGATTTCCCGTCCCTGAAACCATGTTGGCTGCTGTTGATGAGATCATTCCTTTCTAGGTGTTCCACCACTCTTCTCCTGATAATCTTCTCCATGATTTTGCATACTATACATGTCAGTGACACTGGTCTGTAGTTTAATGCTTCATGTCTGTCTCCTTTTTTAAAGATTGGGACTACATTTGCTGTCTTCCATGCCTCAGGCAATCTCCCTGTTTCGATAGATGTATTGAATATTGTTGTTAGGGGTACACATAGCGCCTCTGCTCCCTCTCTCAATACCCATGGGGAGATGTTATCTGGCCAATTGCCTTTGAGGTATCTAGCTCACTCAGAAGCCTCTTCACTTCTTCCTCGGTTGTGTGTTACTGTGTCCAGCACTTGGGGGTGTGCCCACCTCTCCGTCTTTCTGGAGTCCCTTCTGTCTCCTCTGTGAACACTTCTTTGAATCTCTTGTTGAGTTCTTCACATACTTCACGGTCATTTCTTGTTGTCTCTCCTCCTTCCTTCCTTAGCCTGATTACCTGGTCCTTGACGGTTGTTTTCCTCCTGATGTGGCTGTACAACAGTTTCGAGTCAGATTTGGCTTTCGCTGCTATGTCATTTTCATATTGTCTTTGGGCGTCCCTTCTTATCTGTGCATATTCGTTTCTGGCTCTACGACTGAGCTCCTTATTCTCCTGGGTCCTTTGCCTTCTATATTTCTTCCATTCCCTAGCACACTTGGTTTTTGCCTCCCTGCACTTTTGGGTAAACCATGGGCTCATCCTGGCTTTTTCATTATTCCTGTTACTCTTGGGTACAAACCTCTCCTCAGCCTCCTTGCATTGTGTGTGTGTGTGTGTAACTCATCGTTAATCAGTACTAGCAAGGAGGGACTGACTCCCCAGTAACTCATCCTTAATCAGTACTAGCAAAGAGGGACCGACTCCCCATCAACTCATCCTTAATCAGTACTAGCAAAGAGGGACTGACTCCCTAGTAACTCATCCTTAATCAGTACTAGCAAAGAGGGACTGACCCTCCATCAACTCATCCTTAATCAGTACTAGCAAAGAGGGACTGACTCCCCAGCAACTCATCCTTAATCAGTACTAGCAAGGAGGGACTGACTCCCCAGTAACTCATCCTTAATCATACTAGCAAAGAGGGACTGACTCCCCATCAACTCATCCTTAATCAGTACTAGCAAAGAGGGACTGACTCCCCAGCAACTCATCCTTAATCAGTACTAGCAAAGAGGGACCGACTCCCCATCAACTCATCCTTAATCAGTACTAGCAAAGAGGGACTGACTCCCCAGTAACTCATCCTTAATCAGTACTAGCAAAGAGGGACTGACTCCCCATCAACTCATCCTTAATCAGTACTAGCAAAGAGGGACTGACTCCCCATCAACTCATCCTTAATCAGTACTAGCAAAGAGGGACCGACTCCCCATCAACTCATCCTTAATCAGTACTAGCAAAGAGGGACTGACTCCCCAGTAACTCATCCTTAATCAGTACTAGCAAAGAGGGACTGACTCCCCATCAACTCATCTTTAATCAGTACTAGCAAAGAGGGACTGACTCCCCAGTAACCCATCCTTAATCAGTACTAGCAAAGAGGGACTGACTCCCAGCAACTCATCCTTAATCAGTACTAGCAAAGAGGGACTGACTCCCCAGTAACTCATCCTTAATCAGCACTCGCTAAGAGGGACTGACTCCCCAGCAACTCATCCTTAATCAGTACTAGCAAGGAGGGACTGACTCCCCAGCAACTTCTCCATAACCAGTACTATAAAGAAGGTACTGACTCACCTGTAACTCATCCTTACACCTCCTCTCTTCCTCCAGCGACATCCTCTTCTCGTGTTTCTTAAAGTACTTCCTCTTGGCAGCCTGCAGGTTGAACCACGTGTATGCGAAGGATTTGACATGTGGCAGCAACGCTTCGATGAACGGGTGAAACTCATCCTGTGGCCAGAAACAAGAATATTTATTAGTTTCTACAAGGGACAGTGACCTGAGCACACACACACATACACGGACTCCGCCTCAGTGCTCATATATGACTTCAAAATTAATTAGGTCCTTGTTCTAGTTTCTCTCCCCTGGGTGACGAAGATGTGAGGCTGACAGCTGTGCCAGTGTTCACCTGGCTGTGTCACAGACACCAGCGTCACCTGACGTTGTCAGCATAGTGCTGGCAGCCATGATGGTGACGTTGTCAGCACAGTGCTGGTAGCCATGATGGTGGCGTTGTCAGTACAGAGCTGGCAGCCATGATGGTGACGTTGTCAGCACAGTGCTGGCAGCCATGATGGTGACGTTGTCAGCACAGTGCTGGCAGCCATGATGGTGACGTTGTCAGCACAGTGCTGGCAGCCATGATGGTGACGTTGTCAGCCAGGCTGGCAGCCATGATGGTGCGTTGTCAGCACAGTGCTGGCAGCCATGATGGTGACGTTGTCAGTACAGTGCTGGCAGCCATGATGGTGACGTTGTCAGTACAGTGCTGGCAGCCATGATGGTGACGTTGTCAGGACAGTGCTGGCAGCCATGATGGTGTTTGTTGTCAGCACAGTGCTGGCACCCCATGATGGTGACGTTGTCAGTACAGTGCGGGCACCCAAATGATGGTGACGTGTCAGCACAGGGGCTGGCAACCATGATGGTGACGTTGTCAGTACAGTGCTGGCAGCCATGATGGTGACGTTGTCAGCACAGTGCTGGCAGCCATGATGGTGACGTTGTCAGTACAGTGCTGGCAGCCATGATGGTGACGTTGTCAGTACAGTGCTGGCAGCCATGATGGTGACGTTGTCAGTACAGTGCTGGAAAGCCATGATGGTGACGTTGTCAGTACAGTGCTGGCACCCCTGATGGTGACGTGTCAGCACAGGCTGGCACCCCATGATGGTGACGTTGTCAGCACAGTGCTGGCAGCCATGATGGTGGACGTTGTCAGCACAGTGCTGGCAGCCATGATGGTGACGTTGTCAGTACAGTGCTGGCAGCCATGATGGTGACGTTGTCCACAGTGCGGCAGCCATGATGGTGACGTTGTCAGACAGGCTGGCAGCCATGATGGTGACGTTGTCAGCACAGTGCTGGCAGCCATGATGGTGACGTTGTCAGCACAGTGCTGGCAGCCATGATGGTGACTTGTCAGTAACAGTGCTGGCAGCCATGATGGTGACGTTGTCAGTACAGTGCTGGCAGCCATGATGGTGACGTTGTCAGTACAGTGCTGGCAGCCATGATGGTGACGTTGTCAGTACAGTGCTGGCAGCCATGAGGTGACTGTTGTCAGTACAGTGCTGGCAGCCATGATGGTTGACGTTGTCAGGACATGTGCTGGCAGCCATGATGGTGACGTTGTCAGGAGAGCTACTGAGCCGGTCCGCTGAAGGTCACATATATACTGTGATTTACATGAAGCTAGTCAGAGGTGTATATCTCCCACTGTACACACACTGGCAGTGTGGTGATTTCCCACAGTGCAACCAGGGATGGTATTTCATGTAACAAGCTGGCAGGCTGTATATTGACTGTATCACAGTGCTGGCAGCCGGGGTATATCTCCACTGTGCACACATGAGGTGATTCTCTCACTGCATCACACGGGAGGTGAGTTGTCCCCAGTGTGCACATATGGCGGGTTTGTAATCATCTCCACTGTGTATTGCACACTGGCTGGTGTATGATGTCCGACTGTAGTACACACTGGCAGGTGGTACTTGTCCCACTGTACACCATGATGGTGATATCTCTCAGTACCACAGTCTGGCAGTGGGGTATTCTCAGTTACAGTGCTGGCAGCCTGAAATGTGACGTCTGTATACACACTGGGTGGTTGTCATAATCTCCCACTGTTAGTTACACACTGGCAGTGTGTACGTGTCAGTCACAGTGTACACCATGGAGGTGTAACTTGTCATGTACACAGTACTGGCAGCTGTATAGTCGCCACTTTGTTAACAGCTGGCAGATGTGGTACGTCTCCCACAGTGCTACCATATGGGCGTTGTAGAATGCTCCACATGTGTATTCACATCTGGCAGGGTCATATGGTGCACGTGTACACACACTGGCAGATGATGTGACTTTCAGTACACTCACCATATGGTGACGTGTATATGCTCCCACTGTTTCCCAAACACTGGCAGCTGATATGACGTTGTACACACATCTGGCGGGGGTATTGTCTTCACAGTGCTGCACATGGATGGTGTTTAGTAATCTCCCACGTGTATACACACTGGCAGATGTGGTATTCTCACTGTACACACATGGAGGTGTATTCTCCACTGTATACACACGGGCAGGGGGTATATCTCACTGGACACACACTGGCAGGTGTATTCTCCGACTGTACACACACTGGCAGGTGTATAATCTCCCACTGTATCCCCACACTGGCAGGTGTAATATCTCCTCACTTACACACACTGGCAGGTGTATATCTCCCACTGTACACACACTGGCAGGTGTATATCTCCCACTGTATACACACTGGCAGGTGTATATCTCCCACTGTACACACACTGGCAGGTGTATATCTCCCACTGTATACACACTGGCAGGTGTATATCTCCCACTGTACACACACTGGCAGGTGTATATCTCCACTGTACACACACTGGCAGGTGTATATCTCCCACTGTATACCACACTGGTAGGTGTATATCTCCCACTGTACACACACTGGCAGGTGTATATCTCCCACTGTACACACACTGGCAGGTGTATATCTCCCACTGTACACACACTGGCAGGTGTATATCTCCCACTGTACACACACTGAAGGTGTATATCTCCCACTGTAACACACACTGGCAGGTGTATATCTCCCACTGTACACCACACTGACGTAGGTGTATATCTCCCACTGTACACACACTGGCAGGTGTGATTTCCCACTGTACACGCACTGGCAGTGTGTATCTCCCACTGTACACACACTGGCAGGTGTTAATCCCACTGTACACACACTGGCAGGTGTATATCTCCCACTGTATACACACTGGCAGTTTGTATCTCTACTGTACAACACAGGCAGGTGTGTATCTCCACTGACACACACTGGCAGGTGTATTCTCCCACTGTATACACACTGGCAGGTGTGTATCTCCCATGTACACCACTGGCAGGTGTATATCTCCCACTGTACACACACTGGCAGGTGTATATCTCCCATGCACACACACTGGCAGGTGTATATCTCCCACTGTATAACACTGGCAGGTTTATCTCCACTGTACACACACTGGCAGGTGTGTATCCCCACGTACACCACTGGCAGGTGTATTCTCCCACTAAAACACTGGCAGGTGTTATCTCTACTGTATACACACTGGCAGGTGTATATCTCCCACTGTATACACACTGGCAGGTGCATATCTCCCACTGTATACACACTGGCAGGTGTATATCTCCCACTGTATACACACTGACAGGTGTATATCTCCCACTGTATACACACTGGCAAGTGTATATCTCCCACTGTATACACACTGGCAAGTGTATATCTCCCACTGTATACACACTGGTAGGTGTATATCTCCCACTGTATACACACTGGCAGGTGTATATCTCCCACTGTATACACACTGGCAGGTGTATATCTCCCACTGTACACACACTGGTAGGTGTATATCTCCCACTGTACACACACTGGCAGGTGTATATCTCCCACTGTACACACACTGACAGGTGTATATCTCCCACTGTACACACACTGGCAGGTGTATATCTCCCACTGTACACACACTGGTAGGTGTATATCTCCCACTGTACACACACTGGCAGGTGTATATCTCCCACTGTACACACACTGGCAGGTGTATATCTCCCACTGTACACACACTGGTAGGTGTCTATCTCCCACTGTATACACACTGGCAGGTGTATATCTCCCACTGTATACACACTGGCAGGTGTATATCTCCCACTGTATACACACTGGCAAGTGTATATCTCCCACTGTACACACACTGGCAGGTATCTCCCACTGTACACACACTGGCAGGTGTATATCTCCCACTGTACACACACTGGTAGGTGTATATCTCCCACTGTATACAAACTGGCAGCTGTTATATCTCCCAATGTACACACACTAGCAAGTGTATATCTCCCACTGTATACACACTGGTAGGTGTATATCTCCCACTGTACACACACTGGCAGCTGTATATCTCCCACTGTACACACACTGGCAAGTGTATATCTCCCACTGTATACACACTGGCAGGTGTATATCTCCCACTGTACACACACTGGTAGGTGTATATCTCCCACTGTATACACACTGGCAGGTGTATATCTCCCACTGTACACACACTGGTAGGTGTATATCTCCCACTGTATACACACTGGCAGCTGTATATCTCCCACTGTACACACACTGGCAAGTGTATATCTCCCACTGTATACACACTGGTAGGTGTATATCTCCCACTGTACACACACTGGCAGCTGTATATCTCCCACTGTACACACACTGGCAAGTGTATATCTCCCACTGTATACACACTGGCAGGTGTATATCTCCCACTGTACACACACTGGTAGGTGTATATCTCCCACTGTATACACACTGGCAGGTGTATATCTCCCACTGTACACACACTGGTAGGTGTATATCTCCCACTGTATACACACTGGCAGCTGTATATTCCCCACTTTTACACACACTGGCAAGTGTATATCTCCCACTGTATACACACTGGCAGGTGTATATCTCCCACTGTACACACACTGGCAGGTGTATATCTCCCACTGTACACACACTGGTAGGTGTATATCTCCCACTGTACACACACTGGCAAGTGTATATCTCCCACTGTATACACACTGGCAGGTGTATATCTCCCACTGTACACACAATGGTAGGTGTATATCTCCCACTGTATACACACTGGCAGCTGTATATCTCCCACAGTCATTGTGGTTGCAGGGGTCGAGACTCAGCTCCTGGCCCCGCCTACTAGGTCCTCTCTCTCCATGCTCCATGAGCTTTATCATACCTCGTTTTAAAACTATGTATGGTTCCTGCCTCCACTACATCACTTGCAAGACTATTGTACTTCCTGACAACTCTATGACTGAAGAAATACTTCCTAACATCCCTTTGACTCATCTGAGTCTTCAACTTCCAATTGTGACCCCTTGTTTCTGTGTCCCATCTCTAAAACATCCTGTCCACCTTATCGCTCGCAGCATTTTGTATGTCGTTATCATGTGTTCCCTAACCCTCCTGTCCTCCAGTGTCGTCAGGCCGCTTTCCCTCAACCTTTCTTTGTAGGACATTTCCCTTAGCTCTGGAACTAGTCTTGTTGCCAACCTTTGCACTTTCTCTAATTTCTTGACGTGCTTGACCAGGTGTGGGTTCCAAACTGGTGCTGCATACTCCAGTATGGCCTCACGTACACTTTGTACAGTCTTGAATGATTCCTTACTGAAGTATCGGAACGCTATTCTCAGGTTTGCCAGGCGCCCATATGTTGCAGCAGTTATATGATTGATGTGTGCGTCCGGAGACGTGCTCGGTGTTATGCTCACCCCAAGATCTTTCTCCTTGAGTGAGGTTTGCAGTCTTTGTCCGCCTAGCGTATACTCTGCGGTCTTCTTTGCTCTTCCCCGATCTTCATGACTTTGCATTTGGCAGGGTTAAATTCAAGAAGCCAGTAGCTGGAGCACGTGTCCAGCCTGTCCAGGTCTCTTTGTAGTCGTGCCTGATCCTCATCTGCAAACAGGGACACTTCTGAGTCTATCCCTTCCATCATGTCATTCACACATACCAAGGACAGCACTGGTCCTAGGACTGACCCCTGTGGGGCCCCGCTCGTTACAGACGCCCATTGTGATACCTCATCATGTACCATGATTCGTTGTTGCCTCCCTGTTAGGTATTCTCTGATCCACTGCAGTGCCCTTCCTGTTATACGTGCCTGATTCTCTAACTTCTGCACTAATCTCTTGTGAGGAACTGTGTCGAAGCCCTTCTTGCAGTCCAAGAAAATGCAATCAACCCACCCTTCTCTCTCGTGTCTTAATTCTGTTACCTCGTCATAAAACTCCAGAAGGTTTGTGATACAGGATTTGTCTTTCATGAATCCGTGCTAGTTGTCGTTTATAAATCTTGTCCCTTTCCAGGTGCTCCACCACTTTCCTCCTGATAATCTTCTCCATGACTATGCATACTATACACGTCAGTGACACTGGTGTATAGTTTAGTACCTCGTTTCTGTTTCTTTCTTAAAAATGGAGACTACATTTACCGTCTTCCCTGGCTCAGATAGCTGCCCAGTTTCAAGGGATGTGGTTAGTGACACACACAGTGTCTCTGCTCCCGCTCTAAGGACCCACGGAGAGATGTCCGGTCCCGCCGCCTTTGAGGTATCAAGGTCACCTAGCAGCTTCTTCACCTCCTCCTGGGTTGTGTGTATGTCATCCAACTCTTGTTGGTACATCCCTTGTTGGTGTCCCCCACTGTTCTGTCTTCCCAGTGTCCTTTCTGCCTCCACTGTAAATACTTCCTTAAATCTTGTGTTGAGCTTCTCACAAACGTCCTGGTCGTTTCTTGTGAACTCAAGATTTATGCCAGGAGCATTTATTGTTCCCAGGCGGTTACCCATCCAAGTACTAACCAAACCCAACCTTGCTTAACTTCGCTGATCGGACGAGAAGCATTGCGTTCAACGTGGTGTAGTGTGTGTGTGTGTGTGTGTGTGTGTGTGTGTGTGTGTGTGTGTGTGTGTGTGTGGGGCGTGTGTGTGTGTGTGTGTGTGTGTGTGTGTGGTGTGTGTGTGTGTGTGTGTGTGTGTGTGTGTGTGTGGTATGTGTGTATGTGTGTGTGTGTGTGTATGTGGTGTGTGTTGTGTGTGTGTGTGTGTGTGTGTGTGTGTGTGTGTGTGTGTGTGTGTGTGTGAACATTAAATGCGGTCTAGTCTGTACTACTGAGTGGCCATCACTCTTGTTACTCTGAGTGCAACAACAACAACAACAACAACAACAAAACAACAACAACAACTAACTGTCTTTGTTTCCTGAAAACAACAAGTGAAGTACCAAACAAAAATTATAATTCACTAAATGACGATATTCCCAACTGTTCTCAAATATTCTTAAATATCACATGTGTACATATATTAACTAACTACTCTCTTTTCCCTCTTCTCCCCTTCTCTCTCCCCATCTCTTCTTCATCTCTCCTCTCTGTCTCTCCTCTACTGGTTCTCTCTCTCTCTCTCTTCTTTTCTCTCCCCTTCTTCCTTTCCCCTCTCTCTTCTCTCTCTCTCTCTCTGTCTCTCTCTCTGTTCTCTCTCTCTCTCTCCTCTTTCTCTCTCTCCTTCTCTCTCTCTCTCTCTCTCTCTCTCTCTCTCTCTTTCCCTCTCTCTCTCCTCTTTTCCTCTCTTCTCCCCTGTCACTCCTTCACTCTCTCCCTCTTCTCTCCCCTCTGTCACTTTTTTCTCTCTCTCCCCTCTCCCCTCTTTTCTCTTACCTCCTTTTCTCTCTCTCTTCTCTCTTTTGTCCCCCGTCGGGCTCCTGTCTTTTTCTCCTCTCTCATTCCTCTATCTCTCTCTCCTCTTCCTGTCTCTCTTCCTCCTCTCTCCCTGTCACTCTCTCTCTCCTCTCTCTCTCTGTCACCTCTCTCTCTCTTGTCACTCTCTCCCCCTCTCCCCTCCTCTCTTTTCCCTTCTCTCCTCTCTCTCTCTCTCTCTCTTTTCCCCCCCCCTCTCTCTCCCCTCCCCTCCACTCTCTCTCTCTCCCCCTCTCCTCTCTCTCCCCCCTCCCCTTCTCTCTCTTTTCTCTCCACTCTCCCCTTCTCTCTCTTCTTTTCCTCCCCCTTCTCGGGTCACCCCTCTCTCCCCCCTCTCTCTCTCTCTCTCTCTCTCTTCTCTCCCCTCCCCCCCTCCCCTTTTCCCCCACTCTCTCTCCCCCCCCTCTCTCTCTCTCTCTCCCCTCATTCTCTCCCCCCTCTCTCTCTCCCCTCTCTTCTCTCTCCCCTCTCTCTCCCCCTCTTCTCCCCTCACTCTCTCTCTCTCCTCTCCCCTCTCCCCTTCTCTCTCCCCTCTCTGTCACTCCCTTCTCCTCTCTCTCTCCCCTCTCTCCTCTCCTCTTCCTCCCCCCTTTTCCTTTTCTCTCCTCTCTCCTCTCTTTTCTTTCTCTCTCTTCTCTTCACTCTCTCTCCCCCTCTCTCTCTTCTCTCTCTTCTCTATGTCACTCTCTCTTTTCTTTTCCCTCCCTCTCTCTCTCTTCCCCTTCTCTCTTTTTCCCCCCTCCCCTCTCTCTGTCACCTCTCTCTCCCCTCTCGGGTTCACCTCCCCTCTCTCTGTCACTTCTTCTCTCTCTCTCCTCCCTCTCTCTCTCTCTCTCTTTTTCTCTTTTCACTCTCTCTCTCTCGGGTCACTCTTCCCCTTCTCTCTGTAAACCTCTCTCTCTCTCTACCCTCTCTCTCTGTCTCTCTCCCCTTTCTCTCTCCTCTCTTTCACTCTCTCTCTCTCTTTTTTCCTGTAAACACTCTCCCCTTTTCTCTCTCTTCTTTTTGTAAACCCCTCTCTCTCTCTCTACTCTCTCTCTGTCTCCCCCTCTCTCTCTTCCTTTTTCTCTCCCCTAACTTCTCTCCTTCTCTCTCCTCTGTAAAACCCCTCTCTCTCCTCTCTCTCCCCTCTCTCTCTGTCACCTCTCTTTCTCTCTCTCCTCTCTCCTCTTCCCCCTCTCTACTAGCCCTCTCTCTCTCTCTCTGTCACTTCTCTCTTCCTCTTCCTCTCTCTCTTCCTCTCTTCTCCCTCCTCTCTCCCCTTCTCTCTCCCCCTCTTTTCCCCTTTTCTCTCTCCTCTTCTCCCCCCCCCCCCCCCCCTCCCCTCTCTGTCACTCTCTCTCTCTCTGTCATCTCTCTCTCTCTCTTTTCACTCTCTTCCTCTGTCACTCTCCCCTCTGAAAACCTCTCTCTTTTCTCTCTCTCTCTCTCTCTGTCTCTCTCTCTCTCTCTCTCTCTCTCTCTCTCTCTCTCTCTGTCTCTCTCTCTCTCTCTCTCTCTGTCACTCTCTCTCTCTCTCTCACCATCATAAATAAAATCGGTGACAATATAAACTGCCTTTTTTAAAGATTTCAATTCACAATGGTGATAGAATGCCAGGGAAGAATGATAGTGAGGCAGTTGATAGTGAGGGTGGTGATAGTGAGGGTGGTGATAGTGAGGGTGGTGATAGTGAGGGTGGTGATAGTGAGGGTGGTGATAGTGAGGGTGGTGATAGTGAGGGTGGTGATAGTGAGGCAGTTGATAGTGAAGGTGGTGATAATGAGGGGGATGGTGACAGTGAGGGGGAGGGTGGTGATAGAGGGGAATGGTGACAGTGAGGGGAGGGTGGTGATAGTGAGGGGGATGGTGACAGAGAGGGGGAGGGTGGTGATAGTGAGGGGGAGGGTGGTGATAGTGAGGGTGAAGGTGGTGATAGCGAGGGGGAGGGTGGTGATAGTGAGCGGTAGGGTGGCGATAGTGAGGGGGAGGGTGGTGATAGAGAGGGGTAGGGAGGTGAGAGTGAAGGGTAGGTTGGTGTTAGTGAGGAGGGTGGTGATAGTGAGGGGGAGGGTGGTGACAGTGAGGGGGGAGGGTGGTGATAGCGAGGGGGAGGGTGGTGATGGTGAGGGGTAGGGTGGTGATAGTGAGGGAGGGTGGTGATAGTGAGGGGAAGGTTGGTGACAGTGAGGGGGAGGGTGATAGCGAGGGGGAGGGTGGTGATAGTGAGGGGTAGGGTGGTGAAAGCGAGGGGTAGGGTGGTGATAGTGAGTGGGAGGGTGGTGAATGTGAGGGGGAGGGTGGTGATAGTGAGGTGGAGGGTGGTGATAGTGAGGGGAAGGGTGGTGATAGTGAGGGGTAGGGTGGTAATAGTGAGGGGTAGAGTGGTGATAGCGAGGGGTAGGGTGGTAATAGTGAGGGGTAGGGTGGTGTTAGTGAGGGGGAGGGTGGTGATAGTGAGGGGTAGGGTTGTGAGAGTGAGGGGAAGGGTGGTGATAGTGAGGGTGAGAGTGGTGATAATGAAGGGAAGGGTAATGATAGTGAGAAGGGAGGATGGTGATAGAGGGAGGGTGCTGATAGTGATGGGAAGAGTGGTGATAGTGCGTGGGAGGGTGATAGTGAGGGGGAAGATGGTGATAGTGAGTGGGGGGTGGTGATAGTGAAAAAGGAGGGTGGTGATAGTGAGGAGTGGTGACAGTGAGGGGGAGGGTGGTGATAGTGAGAGGGAGGGTGGTGATATTGAGGGGGAGGGTGGTGATAGTGAGGAGGGAGGGTGGTGATAGTGATTAGGAGGGTGGTGATAGCGAGGGGGAGGGAGGTGATAGTGAGGAGGGCGGTGATAGTGAGGGAGTGATAGCGACGGGTGGTGATAGTGAGGCAGATAGTGAGGGCGGTGATAGTGAGGGGTGGTGATAGTGAGGAGGGAGGTGATAGTGAGGATGAAGGGTGGTAACAGTGAGGAGGGTGGTGATAGTAAGAACGATGGTGATAGTGAGGCAGATGATAATTGAGGAGGTTGGTGATAGTGAGGGGAGGGTGGTGATAGTGAGGGGAGGGTAGTGATGGTGAGGGGGAGGGTGGTGATAGTGAGGGGGGTGATAGTGAGGGGAGGTTGGTGATAGTGAAGGGGAGGATGGTGATAGTGAGGAGGGAGGGTGGTGATAGTGAGGAGGGTGGTAGCGAGGGGGAGGGTGGTGATAGTGAGGAGGCCGGTGATAGTGAGGAAGGGGGGTGGTGATAGTGAGGGGAACGGTGGTGATAGTGAGACAGATGATAGTGAGGGTGGTGATAGTGAGACATGATAGTAAGGGTGGGTGATAGTGAGAAATTGTGATAGTGAGGAGGGAGGTGATAGTGATGATGAAGGGTGGTAATAGTGAGGAGGGTGGTGATAGTGAGGGGAACGGTGGTGATAGTGAGGCAGATGATATTTGAGAAGGTTGGTGATAGTGAGGGCGAGGGTGGTGATGGTGAGGGGAAGGTGGTGATAGTGAGGGGAAGGGTGGTGACAGTGAGGGGGAGGGTGGTGATAGTAAGGGGGAGAGTGGTGATAGAGAGGAAGGAGGGTGGTGAGGGTGAGGGTGGTGATAGAGAGGAAGGAGGGTGGTGAGGGTGAGGGTGGTGATAGTAAGGAGGGTGGTGATAGTGATAAAAGGAGGGTGGTGATAGTGATAAAGGAGGGTGGTGATAGTGAGTAGGAGGGTGGTGATAGTGAAGGTGACAGGAGCGTAGTGATAGTGAGGGTGGTGATAGTGAGGGTGATATGAGCGTGGTGATAGCGAAGGGGAGGGTGGTGACAGTGAGGGGGAGGGTGGTGATAAGAGCGTGGTGACAGTGATGGTGGTGATAGGAGCGTGATACTGAGGGGGAAGGGTGGTGATAGGAGAGTGGTGATAGTGAGGGGAAAGGTGGCGATAGTGAGGGGGAGGGTGGTAATAGTGACGGCGGTGATAGTGAGGGTGGTGATATGAGCGTGGTGATAGTGAGGGGGAGGGTGGTGATAGTGAGGGTGGTGATAGGAGCGTGGTGATAGTGAGGGGGTGATAGTGAGGAGGGTTGTGATAGGGGTAAGGGGGTTATTGTGAGGAGAGAGGTAATAGTGAGGAGGGTGGTGATAGTGAGGGGGAGGGTGTTAATAGCAAGGAGAGTGGTGATAGTGAGGGGGATGATAGTGAGGGTTGTGATAGGGGTAGGGGGGTGATAGTGAGGAGGGAGGTGATAGTGAGGAGGGAGGTAATAGTGAGGAGGGTGGTGATAGTGAGGGGGAGGGTGTTGATAGCCAGGAGGGTGGTGATAGTGAGGGGGGTGGTGATAGTGAGGGGGTGATAGTGAGGAGGGTTGTGATAGGGGTAGGGGGGTGATAGTCAGGAGGGAGGTAATAGTGAGGAGATGGTGTTGATAGCGAGGAGAGTGATGATAGTGAGGAGGAGGGTAATGATACCACCACCACTACCAACACTACCACCACCACTACAACCACCATTACCACCACCACTACCATCATCACTGCCACCACTACCACCACCACTATCATCACTACCACCACTACCATCATCACTACCACCACCACCACTACCACCACAATTACTACCACCATTACCACCACCACTACCATCATCACTGCCACCACCACTACCACCACCACTATCACTACCACCACCATCACTACCACCACCATCACTACCACCACCACCACCACCACTACTACCACCACCACCACTACCACTACCACCACCACTACCACCACCACCACTACCACCATTATGACCACAACCACCACTACCACCATCACCACCACTACCACCACCACTACCACCACCACCACCACTATCATCACTACCATCACCATCACTACCACCACTATGACCACCACCACTACCACCACCACCACTACCACCACCACCATCACTACCACCACCAATCCCGCTACCCCCCCCACCACTACCACCGCAACTACCCCACCCCCACCAACACCCCACCATACCCCCATTTCCCACAACTCCCACCATACGACCCACCATACCAAAACTACCATCCCACCATACTACCCCCACTCGCCCCACCACTCAAAACTCCCACCGACCAAAATTCACTACCACCACCCCCGCTCCCCACCAAAACTACCCCATACGATCACAGCTCCCCACTCCACAATACCCCCATCCCACCACATTACCCCCAAAAACTACCACCGCTACGAAAACCACCACCATCCCAAAAAACCCCCCCACCTCATCACTACCCCACCACCACCATATCCAATGTACGACCCCCACAATACACCCCTACGACCCACCCCCATTGCCCACCCCCATACACCAAAAATTTCCCACCACTCAAAAATACCCCACACGCACAACAAACACCACTAGACCCCCCACTAGACCACAACACCACTCGACCCCCAAACTACGACAAACTACCCACTACGCCCCCTACGACCAAACTACCCCCATACGACCCCTACGACCACAACTACACCACTACGCCCACCACTACGCCACAATCCACCCACACCCCCACCCCCATTCGACCCTGTTAGGGCCCCATACTTCACCCCTTTTTATAAAAAAATTAAAGGCCTGGTTAAAAAAGTTCGAAATTTATATACAAACCACTTTTTTATAGTAGAAAAGCGGGGTTCCTTATTTTTTTTTTCCGGTACAGTTAAATATCAAAAAATATCTTTGTTTATATTATTTTTGGGGTTAGGTTTTCGAATGTGAAAACCATTGTAGGCCCAATTGGTGGTTCTGAAATTGACGCCAGGTTCGCCTTCTGGCGAGCTAAAGTCTGACTATGGAGTAGTTGAGTGGTCAGTCAGTCCTACTCTGACTCGGTACGGGTCTTCGGGCAGAGCTAAATTGATTTGGTAGTTGGGTGAGTCAGTCATTTTCCTGCTCCTGAACTCGGAGGGGTTTTTTGGGCCCGAGTGAAGTCTTAGGAGTATTTGGTGGTCGTCGCTCTAGCCTGACCCGGTAGGGTTTTGGCAGAGTGAAGTTGTATGGAGTATTTGAGTGAGTCGTCAGCCCTAGCTCTGATCGGTACGGGTTTTTGGCCGAGTGAAGTCATACTATGGAGTATTTGAGTGAGTCAGTCGCCCCTAGCTCTGACTGGGTGGGTCTTTGGAGAGCTGAAGTCTGATTTGGAGTAGTTGAGTGGTCATCAGCTCCTAGCTCTGATCGGTACGGGTTCTGGCCGAGTGAATTTGGTAGGAGTAGTTGAGGGTCGTCAGCTCCTAGCTCTGACCGGTAAGGGTCTTTGGCGGCTGAAGTCATATATGGAGTATTTTGATGAGTCGTCAGCCCCTAGCTCTGATCGGTAGGTCTTTGGGCAGAGCTGAAGTCATACTTGGAGTGTTGAGTGAGTCAGTCAGCCCCTAGTTACTCGGTCGGGTTTTCGGGCCCGGCTAAAGTCGGGTATGGGATTTTGAGGAGTAGCGTCCTACTCTGATCGGAAAGGGTCTTTGGCAGGTGAAGTCATACTAGGGAGTATTTGAGGAGTCAGTCAGCCCCTAGCTCTGATCGGTACGGGTCTTTGGCAGAGCTGAAGTCATACTTGGGTAGTTAAATGGGGCAGTCAGCCCTTTGCTCTGACTCGGTCGGGTCTTCGGGAGAGCTGAAGTCTGACTATGGAGTTTTGAGTGAGTCAGTCGCCCCTAGCTCTGACTCGGTAGGGTCTTTGGCCGGCTGAAGTCATACTTGGAGTAGTTGAGTGAGTCAGTCAGTCCTGCTTGAGGTACGGGTTTTGGCGAGTGAAAGTCTTATATGGATGTTGATGGTCAGTAGCCCCTAGCTCTGACTCGGTACGGGTCTTTGGCAGGCTGAAGTCTATATGGAGTAGTTGAGTGGTCATAGCTCCTAGCTGACTCGGTCGGGTCTTTGGAGAGTGAAGTTTTATACTATGGGGTGTTGGTGAGCGTCAGCTCCTAGCTCTATCGGTACGGGTCTTGGGGCGAGCTGAAGTCATATTGGAGTTTTGAGTGGTCGTCAGTTCCTAGCTTGCTGGTAGGGTTTTCGGGCAGAGCTGAAGTTAAATGGAGTGTTGAGTGAGTCAGTCAGTCCTAGTTTGATCGGTACGGGTCTTTGGCAGGTTGAAGTCTCTAGGGGAAGTAGTTGAGTGGTCGTCAGCTCCTAGCTTGCTCGGTAGGGTTTTTGGGCAAAGCTGAAGTCATTATGGTTTTTTGTTGAGTGGTCAGTCAGCTCTAGCCTTTGATCGGTACGGGTCTTCGGGCAGGCTGAAGTCATATATGGGTATTGAGTGATATCAGCCCCTAGCTCGATCGGTACGGGTCTTTGGCAGACTGAGTCTTTTTGGAGTAGTTGGGGTTTGTCGCTCCTAGTCTGACTCGGTCGGGTTTTTGGGCCCGAGCTGAAGTCTTTTATGGAGTAGTTGGTGAGTCAGTCGTCCTAGCTCTGACTCGGTAGGGGTTTCTGGCAGAGCGGGTTTTGGGTTTGGAGTTTTTGGTGAGTCGTCAGCTCCTAGCTCTGACTGGTGGGTTTTTGGCAGGCTGAAGTTGACTTGGAGTAGTTGGTGGTCAGTCAGCTCTGTTGATCGGTAGGGTCTTCTGCGAGCGAAGTTGAATGGGTGTTGAGGAGTCAGCACCCCCTGCTCTGACTCAGTAGGGTCTTTGGCAGGCTGAAGTCTACTATGGAGTAGTTGAGTGAGTCTAGCCCTAGTCTGACTCAGTAGGGTTTTGGGCGAGCTGAAGTTCATTGGAGTAGTTGAGGAGTCGTCGCCCTGCTTGATCAGTAGGGTCTTTGGCAGGTGAAGTCCTAGGGAGAGTTGAGTGAGTCAGTCAGCTCCTAGCTCTGATCGGTAGGGGGTTTTCTGGCCAGGTAAAGCCCCTATAAAAGTGTTGAGTCGTCAGCCCCTGTCGATCAGTAGGGTCTTTGGCGAGCTGAAGTCATACTATGGAGTATTGGGGTAGTCAGCCCTAGCTTGACTCGGTACGGGTTTCGGCAGAGCTGAAGGGTCTACTTGAAGTAGTTGAGTCAGCAGTCCTAGTCTGACTCGTAGGGTTTCTGGCGAGTGAGTCTTTACTATGGAGTGTTGAGGAGTCGTCGCTCCAGCTCTGTCGGTAGGGTCTTCTGCAGGCTAAAGTATATATGGAGTAGTTGGGAGTCAGTCGCTCCTAGCTTGACTCGGTAGGGTCTTTGGCAGAGCTGAAGCTATTTGGAGTAGTTGGTAGTCAGTAGCTCCTAGCTCTGACCGGTACGGGTCTTTGGAAAGTGAAGTCATACTATGAAGTATTTGAGTCAGCACCCCTAGCTTGCTCAGTCGGGTTTCTGGCAGAGCTGAAGTATACTATGGAGTAGTTGAAGTGAGTGTCAGCCCTAGCTTGACTGGGTAAGGGTCTTCGGGCCCAAGGCGAAGTTACTATAAAGTAGTTGGTCGTAGCTCCTGCTCTGATCGTAGGGTCTTCTGGCAGAGTGAAGTCAAATATGGAGTGTTGAGTGAGTCATAGCTCTGCTCTGACTGGGTTTCGGGTTTTTGGGCCGAGCTGAAGTCATATAGGGAGTAGTTGAGTGAGTCTTTTCCTCCTAGCTTGACTCGGTCGGGGTCTTCTGGCAGAGCTAAATTTATATTTTGGAGTGTTGAGTGAGTCAGTCGCTCTGTCTGACCGGTACGGGTCTTCTGGCAGAGTAAAAGTTTACTATGGAGTATTTTGAGTGAGTCATCAGCTCCGCTTGACCGGTAGGGTCTTCTGGCAGAGCTGAAGTTATCTAGGGTAGTTGAGTGAGTCAGTCAGCTCCTAGCTCTGATCGGTACGGGTCTTCTGGCAGAGCTAAATTTTATATATGTGTAGTTGAGTGAGTCGTCAGCTCCTACTCTGACTCGGTACGGGTCTTCTGGCAGGCTGAAGTTATACTATGGAGTAGTTGAGTGGTCGTAGCTCCTAGCCGCCCGGGTAGGGTCTTCTGGCGAGTGAAGCATACTATGGAGTAGTTGAGTGAGTCGTAGCTCCTGTCTATCGGTAGGGTCTTTGGCGAGTGAAGTCTTTACTATGGGTAGTTGAGTGAGTCAGTCAGCCCCTACCCTTGACTCAGTACGGGTCTTCTGCAGAGCTGAAGTCTGACTTGGGTAGTTGGTGAGTCGTCAGTCCTAGCTTGATCGTACGGGTCTTTGGGAGCTAAAGTCATATATGGAGTGTTGAGTGAGTCGTAGCTCTAGCTCTGACTCGGAGGGGTTTTCCTCGGCTAAAAGTTTTTGGGAATTTTCTTTTTTTATGGGGGTTTTGGGGTAAGATAAGGGTAGTGGTGGTCAGCAGCCCCTAGCTTGATGGTACGGGTTTTCTGCAGCTAAAATCATACTTGGAGGTTGGTGAGTCAGTCAGCTCCTAGCTTAAATGGTAGGGGGGTCTTTGGCAGATGAAGTCTTACTATGGGTAGTTGATGAGTCAGAAAGCTCTAGTCGCTCGTAGGGTTTCGGGCCCGAGTGAAGTCATACTATGGAGTAGTTGAGTGAGTCAGTCGCTATAGCTCTGATTACGGGTTTTGGCGAGCTGAAGTCATATTGGAGTTTTGAGTGAGTCGTCGCTCCTAGCTCTGACTCGGTACGGGTTTCTGGCCGAGCTGAAGTCTACTTGGAGTATTTGAGTGAGTCAGTTCAGCTCTGCTCTGACTCGGTAGGGTTTTAACACAAGCCCCTGCTTAACTAAAATTTTATACCAAGTCTTTGTTTTGCTTTGCCATTAGTTTCCAAAGTTTGGTAATTCTGTCATTTTGAAAGATAACTATTTCGTTACCCCCGACCTTTTTAAAAGAATTAAATGGTGGATTTGTTTATTATTAATTGAATTTTTTGTTTCATACCCGTTTTAAAGAGAATTTGAAAGAAGTTGAGTTTTTGTTTTAAATGTTTATTTATTTAAATTTTTGTGGTTATTTTAATTCATAACCAAATACCAATGAAACTAAAGATTGGGAATAAAATAAAACTAACAAAAAAAAATGGGTTATTTGTGCCCCTATTGTTAGGTGAAAATTAAGTGTAACAACCCCCACCGTTCCACCCCTACCACCACTATACCACCAATCACCACTACGACCATACCACCTCCCACCACAAATCCACCATACGACCACTACCCCACAATACCCCCACTACGAAAAAACCCCTCGACAACCACCACTACTACCCCTTTCCACCCAAATACCCCCCTACGCCACCAAAACGGTGGTTACAACGATTAAAACTCAGGATCAAGTGGGGTGAAAAGACCCCTTTTTTTTTTAAAGGGTCGTAGCAGTCAATTGTGCTACAGCCCGGTCTCTCTCTCTCTCTCTCTCTCTCTCTCTCCTCTCTCTCTCTCTTTCCCTCTCTCTCTCTCCTCTCTCTCTCAAATGTCGTGGAAAAATTTCAGAAAACGAAGGACTAAAAATGCTGTCACTGTTCACCCGCGTAAGTGGAAACTGGGTGTTAGTCATTTTCACTGCTGTCATGTTCCTAGCCAGTAGGTACCTGGGGTTAGTACCCAACAATGCTGCCATGTTCACCCAGCAGTAGTAGGTACCGGGTGTTGTCACCCAACACCTGCTGTCAGTTTTACCTAGAGTAAGTAGGTATCGGGTGGCTAAACCCCCCTCCCCCGGTTATACTGGTGGGTAACCCCCCCTACCCCAAATATCCCGGCTGGCTAACTTTCCCCCAAACCCCAAAATTTTTGGCTGGCTAAAACCTTCCCCACACCGGTTTCTGGTGGTTTTCCTCCCCCACCCAGGTTATCCTGG
The DNA here is from genome assembly GCF_026875155.1 of Cherax quadricarinatus. NCBI lineage: Eukaryota > Metazoa > Arthropoda > Malacostraca > Decapoda > Parastacidae > Cherax > Cherax quadricarinatus. The sequence goes on along the minus strand of NC_069406.1, from coordinate 48,812,889 downwards.
TGGAACCTCCTACCCGGTTTTCCCGGCTGGCTTAAACCCTCCCCACACCCGGTTATCCCGGCTGGTTAACCCCCCCACCCCCGGTTATACTGGTGGTAAACTCTCCCTACCCCGGTTATCCCGGTGGTACCCTTCCCCACCCAAGTATCCTGGTGGGAATTCCTACCCAGGTTATATGGTGGCTAACCCTCCTACCCCAGTTTATCCCGGCTGCTAACCCCCGTTTACCCCCAAATATCCCGGCTGGTTTCCCCTACCCAAGCATCCTGGTGGTACCCTCCCTACCCAGTATCCCGGTGGTAAAACCCCCCCCTACCCCAAGTCCCCGGTGGCTAACCTTTCTACCCCAAGTTCTGGTGGCTAACCTCCCTACCCCCAATTCCTGGTGGTAACCCTCCCTACCCCAAGTATCCCGGGGCTGGTAACCTCCCTCCCCGGGTTATACGGGTGGCTAACCCTCCCCACCCCAGGTTATCCCGGCTGGCTAACCCCCCCCCAAGTATACTGGTGACTAACCCCTTCCCACCCCGGTTATACGGGTTTGGGTCCCTCCCCACCCCAGGTTATATGGCTGGCTAACCCTCCTACCCCAAATACCCGGGTCGCTAACCCTCCCTACCCAAATATCCGGGTGGGTTTAACCCCCCCTACCCAAGTATCCTGGCTGCCTAAAACCCCCCCTTTCCCAAAATTATCCTGTGGCTGGTAACGCCCCCTACCCCAGGTTATACTGGTGGCTAACCCTCCTCCCCTAAGACCCTGGGGGCTAACCCTCCCTCCCGGTTATATGGCGGCTAACCCTCCCTCCCCCGGGTTTTCCCTGGCTAGCAAACCCTCCCCCCCAAAGTACCCTGGCTGGCAAACCCTTTACCCAGGTTATAGGGGGGCAAACCCTCCCTCCCCCAAGTATCCTGGCTGGTAACCCTTCCTACCCGGTTATACGGTTGGCAAAACCCCCTACCCCAAGTATCCTGGC
>NC_069406.1:48804413-48806913 GCF_026875155.1 Cherax quadricarinatus | reverse complement strand
CCAGGCTAAGGGGCCAAGCTGTCAGGCTGAAGTGCCAGGTTGCCGTGCCAGGCTGTGGTGCCAGGCTAAGGTGCCAGGCTGTGGTGCCAGGCTAAGGTGCCAGGCTAAGGTGCCAGGCTAAGGTGCCAGGCTGTGGTGCCAGGCTGAGATGCCAGTGAGTGCCACTATTCTCAGGTATTACAGCTGCCACAGGAGGTCTTACATCACAGCTGTGTTGCTGATGTCTGATTTACCACCTGCGCGACACAAGTCTTGCCACTCAAAGAGACGTAAATGAGGTTCAGTGTTCAATTTTCAGCTGGGTGAAGTGCCAAGCTGGACGGAGTCTTTGGCCACAGTGGCATTCTTCTTACACCTGTGGCACCAGTGCCAAATGTTCCCTGGACATACCTATCAACACTGTCAGCTCTTCACACACATCTGTCACAGATGTCCCTACAATTTTTATGCACTAGTCACACACTTTCCTTCACAGTGGAACAATCTCCTTCACAGTGGAACAATCTCCTTCACAGTGGAACAATCTCCTTCACAGTGGAACAATCTCCTTCACAGTGGAAGACTCTTACTGGGCTGGCTGGTGTTTCCTATCGCTCAGAGATGCTACACACACACACCAGCCTCACGACGACCAGCAGTAAGTTACACATAAACACAGGCTAGTGTTCACGCTAGTGTTCACGCTAGTGTTCACTCGGTGTTCGCTCGGTGTTCCCTCGGTGTTCACTCGGTGTTCACTCGGTGTTTACTCGGTGTTTACTAAAGCTGGCAGGACGGGGGTGGGGAGATAGAGGAGGGGGATCACAAGCAATGTTCCGGGAGGGCGGGTGTCCAGCCAGAGGTTTCATTCGGAGTGGTCACTCTACCCCGCCCACGCTGTCACCCACACCACACCCACGCCCACGCAGGAGAGTAGCGTGAAGGAATTAGTGAGGAATTAGCGTGGTGGGAGAGTAGTAGCTGAGAGTTACACACTGTATTGATCTCAAGACACAATCAAAACAACACTGCCACCACCTCCTCCAACCTGCTGAACCGGTTTCCCCACAGGCGCTGATCTTAAGAGGGTGAGAACCAACGCCCCCACCTCCCCTCTGCTGCTGTTCCAGTAGCAGTAACAGCAGGCGGTGAGAGCTGTAGAGGCTGGAGCCAGGGAGAGAGAGAGAAAGGGAGAGAGGGAGAGAGTGGTGGTGAATGCTGTGATCTTGTAGTCAGGGAACGACGGTTCTGAAGAGAGGTACCCACGGTACAGTCACCCCTCGACTTTAAGGGGTGTTTCAGGGGAAGGGGGTGTAGTAGAATGACACGTGAGGGGAGGGGGAGCAACAAGGGGAGAGAGTGAGGGAGGGGAAACAAGGGTAGAAGGTGTGGTGGTTGTGAGAGTGGGAGTGTGAGAGAGGGTGGTCCAGCTGCTCCCCGCAGACGCCAGTGACGGAATGTGGGAAGGAAAACGTTCACCCACACCCAGGGAGAGCGAGGGGAGAGTGTGTGAGAGCGAGGGGAGAGAGAGAGAGTCAGGCTATAATGGTAACACGGGTTTCCCCTCTCCATTCATTCACCACACTCTCCCCCCTCACTTCCCCCTCCCTCCTCAACCCCAGAAAAAAACACACAACTCAACCAAAAATGAAAACACAAGTAATACAAGGGTAAACTCAAAGAAAATCCCCGTCAAGTAGACAGCAACAGTCTACCTGGCATCTCTTGTTCCCACGCAGCTACCAGCTACTGTTTATGTCACAGATAATCACTGTCCTTGTTAGCTATTGACGGCTACGGACTAGTAGGTGCACGGTGCACATACACATGGGTGCACACACGGGCACAAGGGAGAGACATGGGTGGGGAAAAATATGTCAGGATTTTGTAAATTCGCGATATGATATTCCAGGAGTGCATCTCTCTCTCTCTCTCTCTCTCTCTCTCTCTCTCTCTCTCTCTCTCTCTCTCTCTCTCTCTCGTAGTATCAACTTTATCACTGGTTGTTGCGCAGTTCAGCCGTTACAACCTCACCGTAACTACAACCACCACCACAACCACCACCACCATCACAACAACCACTGCCACCACCACCGCAACCACAACAACAACAACCACCACCACCAAGAACAACAACCACCAAATCCACCACAACAACCATTACCACCGCCATAACCACCACGACAACCACTACCACCACCACAACAACCACTACCACCACAACAACAACCACTACCACCACCACAACCAACACCACCACAACAACCACTACCACCACGACAACCATCATCACCGCCACCACAACCACCACCACCACCACAACCACCACGACAACCACTACCACCACTACAACAACCACTACCACAACAACCACTACCACCACCACAACCAACACCACCACAACCACTACCACCACAACCACCACCACCACCACAACCACCACGACAACCACTGCCACTACTACCACCACCACAACAACCACCAAATCCACCACCATCACAAGGTAACAATATTTGTGATT
>NC_069406.1:48789082-48803913 GCF_026875155.1 Cherax quadricarinatus | reverse complement strand
AAACATCCCCTTGGGTTTATCTGGCTAACATGGCCATTTGCTGGTGTACGGTTCAAATGGCAACATTGCGGTGATCTGGTCAAAAAGGCATCATTGCTGGAGAAATCTGTTCAATATGGCAACATTGCGGGTTTTATCTGGTTCAATATGGCAACATTGCTGGTGTATCTGGTTCAACATGGCATCATTGCTGGAGTATCTGGTTCAATATGGCAACATTGCTGGTGTATCTGGTTCAACATGGCAACATTGCTGGTGTATCTGGCTCAACATGGCAACATTGCTGGTGTATCTGGTTCAACATGGCATCATTGCTGGAGTATCTGGTTCAATATGGCATCATTGCTGGAGTATCTGGTCAACATGGCAACTTTGGGCTGGTGTATCTGGTTCAACATGGCAATTTTTGCTGGTATATCTGGCTCAACATGGCAACACTGCGGTGTTTTCGGGCTCAACATGGCAACATTGCTGGTGTATCGGCTCAACATGGCAACATTGCTGGTGTATCTGGCCCAACATGGCAACATTGCTGGTTTGTATCGGCTCAACAGGCAACATTGCTGGTTGTATCTGGCTCAACATGGCAACACTGTGGTGTATCTGGTTCAACATGGCAACACTGCTGGTGTATCGGCTCAACATGGCAACATTGCTGGTTTTATCGGGTTTCACATGGCAACATTTGTGGTGTATCGGGCTCAACATGGCAACATTGCGGGTGTATCTGGCTCAACATGGCAACATGCTGGTGTATCTGGCTCAACATGGCAACACTGCTGGTGTATCGGGCCCTCAACATGGCAACATTGCTTGTGTATCGGGCTCAACATGGCAACATTGCTGGTGTATCTGGCTCAACATGGCAACACTGCTGGTGTATCTGGCTCAACATGGCAACACTGCTGGTGTATCTGGCTCAACATGGCAACACTGCTGGTGTATCTGGCTCAACATGGCAACATTGCTGGTGTATCTGGCTCAACATGGCAAAATTGCTGGTGTATCTGGCTCAACATGGCAACACTGCTGGTGTATCTGGCTCAACATGACAACATTGCTGGTGTATCTGGCTCAACATGGCAACATTGCTGGTGTATCTGGCTCAACATGGCAACACTGCTGGTGTATCTGGCTCAACATGGCAACACTGCTGGTGTATCTGGCTCAACATGGCAACACTGCTGGTGTATCTGGCTCAACATGGCAACACTGCTGGTGTATCTGGCTCAACATGGCAACACTGCTGGTGTATCTGGCTCATACATGGCAACACTGCTGGTGTATCTGGCTCAACATGGCAACATTGCTGGAGTATCTGGCTCAACATGGCAACATTGCTGGTGTATCTGGCTCAACATGGCAACATTGCTGGTGTATCTGGCTCAACATGGCAACACTGCTGGTGTATCTGGCTCAACATGGCAACACTGCTGGTGTATCTGGCTCAACATGGCAACATTGCTGGAGTATCTGGCTCAACATGGCAACATTGCTGGTGTATCTGGCTCAACATGGCATCATTGCTGGTGTATCTGGCTCAACATTGCTGGTGTATCTGGCTCAACATTGCTGGTGTATCTGGCTCAACATGGCATCATTGCTGGAGTATCTGGCTCAACATTGCTGGTGTATCTGGCTCAACATTGCTGGTGTATCTGGCTCAACATGGCAACACTGCTGGTGTATCTGGCTCAACATGGCAACATTGCTGGAGTATCTGGCTCAACATGGCAACATTGCTGGTGTATCTGGCTCAACATGGCAACATTGCTGGTGTATCTGGCTCAACATGGCAACACTGCTGGTGTATCTGGCTCAACATGGCAACACTGCTGGTGTATCTGGCTCAACATGGCAACATTGCTGGAGTATCTGGCTCAACATGGCAACATTGCTGGTGTATCTGGCTCAACATGGCATCATTGCTGGTGTATCTGGCTCAACATTGCTGGTGTATCTGGCTCAACATTGCTGGTGTATCTGGCTCAACATGGCATCATTGCTGGAGTATCTGGCTCAACATTGCTGGTGTATCTGGCTCAACATTGCTGGTGTATCTGGCTCAACATGGCATCATTGCTGGTGTATCTGGCTCAACATTGCTGGAGTATCTGGCTCAACATGGCAACATTGTTGGTGTATCTGGCTCAACATGGCAACATTGCTGGTGTATCTGGCTCAACATGGCAACATTGCTGGTGTATCTGGCTCAACATGGCAACATTGCTGGTGTATCTGGCTCAACATGGCAACATTGCTGGTGTATCTGGCTCAAACATGGCAAACACTGCTGGTGTATCTGGCTCAACATGGCAACATTGCTGGAGTATTCTGGCTCAACATGGCAACATTGCTGGTGTATCTGGCTCAACATGGCAACATTGCTGGTGTATCTGGCTCAACATGGCAACATTGCTGGTGTATCTGGCTCAACATGGCAACATTGCTGGAGTATCTGGCTCAACATGGCAACATTGCTGGTGTATCTGGCTCAACATGGCAACATTGCTGGTGTATCTGGCTCAACATGGCAACATTGCTGGAGTGTATCTGGCTCAACATGGCAACATTGCTGGTGTATCTGGCTCAACATGGCAACATTGCTGGTGTATCTGGCTCACACTGGCAACATTGCTGGTGTATCTGGCTCAACATGGCAACATTGCTGGTGTATCTGGCTCAACATGGCAACATTGCTGGTGTATCTGGCTCAACATGGCAACATTGCTGGTGTATCTGGCTCAACATGGCAACATTGCTGGTGTATCTGGCTCAACATGGCAACATTGCTGGTGTATCTGGCTCAACATGGCAACATTGCTGGTGTATCTGGCTCAACATGGCAACATTGCTGGTGTATCTGGCTCAACATGGCAACATTGCTGGTGTATCTGGCTCAACATGGCAACATTGCTGGTGTATCTGGCTCAACATGGCAACATTGCTGGTGTATCTGGCTCAACATGGCAACATTGCTGGTGTATCTGGCTCAACATGGCAACATTGCTGAGAGATAATTTTGGAGCACGTGTTGTTTACAACTGTAAAACATTTACAGTAAGTTGTGTAGCTTGTGTTGTTTACAACTGCCAGTTTTGCTTATTGTCAGCTGGTGCACGCGCGTGCCAGCTGGTCACAGATGCCGCCTCTCTTGATTTTATATTTTGGTGTGTGTGTTTATTGTGCTGATAGACAGCTGTGTGTGTGTGTGTGTGTGTGTGTTGTGTGTGTGTGTGTGTGTGTGTGTGTGTGTGTGTGTTTATTGTGCTGATAGACAGCTGTGTGTGTGTGTGTGTGTGTGTGTTTATTGTGCTGATAGACAGCTGTGTGTGGTGTGTGTGTGTGTGTGTTTATTGTGCTGATAGACACTGATTGTGTGTGTGTGTGTGTGTGTGTGTGTGTGTGTGTGTGTGTGTGTTTATTGTGCTGATAGACAGCTGTGTGTGTGTGTGTGTGTGTTTATTGTGCTGATAGACAGCTGTGTGTGTGTGTTTATTGTGCTGATAGACAGCTGTGTTTGTGTTTATTGTGCTGATAGACAGCTGTGTGTGTGTGTGTGTGTGTGGTGTGTGTGTGTGTGTGAGTGTGTGTGTGTGTTTATTGTGCTGATAGACAGCTGTGTGTGTGTGTGTGTGTGTTTATTGTGCTGATAGACAGCTGTGTGTGTGTGTGTTTATTGTGCTGATAGACAGCTGTGTGTGTGTGTGTGTGTTTATTGTGCTGATAGACAGCTGTGTGTGTGTGTGTGTGTTTATTGTGCTGATAGACAGCGGTGTGTGTGTGTGTGTGTGTGTGTGTTTTTTGTGCTGTTAGACAGCTGTTTTGTGTTTTGTGTATGTATGTGTGTGTGTTTTTTATTGTGATGTAGACGCTGTTTTGTGTGTGTATGTATGTGTGTGGGTGGGTTTTTTGGGTGATGATAGACGTGTGTGTGTGTGTATGTTTGTGTGTGTGTGTGTTTTTTGTGATGAAAAGAAAAGCTGGGGGTTGTGTGTGATGTATGGGTTTGTGGGTGTTTTTTGTGATGTAGCCCAAGCTGTGTGTGTGTGTTTGTATATTGGGTGTTTTTTATTGTATGTTAGACGTTTGTGTGTGTGTGTGTATGTGGGTATTTTATTGTGCTGTTGACAGCGTGTGTGTGTGTATGTGTGTGTTTTGGTGTGTGGTATATGTGTGTGTGTATGTGTGGTGTATTGTGTGGGGTATGGTGTGTGTATGTGTGTGTGGTTTGTGTATGTGTGGGTTTATTGTATGTAGACGTTGTGTGTGGTGTATGTGGGGTGTATGTGTTTTGTGTTTTGTGTGGGTATGTTGTTGTGTAGGGTTTTGTGTGTAGGTGTGGGGTTGTGTGTATGTTTTGTGTGTGTGTGTGTATGTGTTTTTGTTTTTGTGTGTTTTGGCGTTTTGTTTTATTGTGCTGATAGACAGCTGTGTGTGTGTTTTGGTTTTGTGTGTGTGTGTGTATGGGTCTGAGTGTGGTATGTGTTTGTGTGTGTGTATGTGTGTGTGTGTGTGTGTGGGTGTGTGTTGTGTGTGTGTATGTGTCTGAGTGTTTGTATGTGTGTGTGTGTGTTTTTGTATTTTGTGTTTTAAGTGGTTGTGTTTTGTGTATGGGTTTGAGGGGTGTGTATGGTTGTGTGTGTTTTTCTGGTGAATGTGTGTGTGTGTGTGTGTGTGTGTGTGTGTATTTCCCCTAGTTGAAACTCCCTATTTGAGGTTGGGGGGGTCAAAGTCCGAGCTCCTGGCCCGCCTCTTCATGATCGTTATAGGTCACTTTTCCCTAAAGCCTGAGCTTTTAAATACCAGCTTTAAAACTATGTATGGATCCCGCCTCCACTAAACGTTCCCCCCAAAAATATTCACTTACTGATACTCTGTGGCTGAAAAAAATACTTCCTAACATCCCCTGTGATTATTTTTTGTCTTCAGTTCCAAGTGTGTCCCCCTTTTTACTGTTTTCCCCAAACTCTGGAAAAATCCTGTCTTTGTCCCCCTTGTCCAAATTTTCTCAGTATTTTTTTATGTGGGTTTTTATGTCCCCCCCAAACTCTCCCGTCCCCAGTGTCGTCAGGTTTATTTCCCTTAAACCTTTTCCTCGTAGGAATTAAACCCCTTTTGCTCGGGGGGTAGTCTTGTTTGCAAACCTTTGCACTTTCCCTAGTTTCTTTACGTGCTTGGCTGGTGTGGGTTTCCAAAAAATGGTTTCCCTTTCTCCAATTTTGGGCCAAACGTTTTACGGTGTAACCAGGGCCTGAACGGGTTCCCCTTTTTAAGATGGCGGGGAAAGCTGTTCTGAGGTTTGCTAGGCGCCCCTATGCTGCAGAGTTTTTTTGGTTGATGTGCGCTTCAGGAGATGTGCCTGGTGTTATACTCACCCCAAGATCTTTTTCCTTGAGTGAGGTTTGTAGTCTCTGGCCCCCTAGACTGTACTCCGTCTGCGGTCTTCTTTGCCCTTCCCCAATCTTCATGACTTTGCACTTGGTGGGATTGAACTCCAGGAGCCAATTGCTGGACCAGGTCTGCAGCCTGTCAGATCCCTTTGTAGTTCTGCCTGGTCTTCGATCGAGTGAATTCTTCTCATCAACTTCACGTCATCTGCAAACAGGGACACCTCAGAGTCTATTCCTTCCGTCATGTCGTTCTCAAATACCAGAAACAGCACTGGTCCTAGGACTGACCCCTGGGGGGACCCCGCTGGTCACAGGTGCCCACTCTGACACCTCGCCACGTACCATGACTCGCTGCTGTCTTCCTGACAAGTATTCCCTGATCCATTATAGTGCCTTCCCTGTTATCCCTGCTTGGTCCTCCAGTTTTTGCACCAATCTCTTGTGTGGAACTGTGTCAAACGCCTTCTTGCAGTCCAAGAAAATGCAATCCACCCACCCTCTCTCTCTTGTCTTACTGCTGTCACCATGTCATAGAACTCCAGTAGGTTTGTGACACAGGATTTCCCGTCCTGAAACCATGTTGGCTGCTGTTGATGAGATCATTCCTTTCTAGGTGTTCCACCACTCTTCTCCTGATAATCTTCTCCCTGATTTTGCATACTATTTCATGTCAGTGACACTGGTCTGTAGTTTAATGCTTCATATCTGTCTCCTTTTTTAAAGATTGGGACTACATTTGCTGTCTTCCATGCCTCAGGCAATCTCCCTGTTTCGATAGATGTATTGAATATTGTTGTTAGGGGTACACATAGCCCCTCTGCTCTCTCTCTCAATACCCATGGGGAGATGTTATCTGGCCCATTGCCTTTGAGGTATCTAGCTCACTCAGAAGCCTCTTCACTTCTTCCTCGGTTGTGTGCACTGTGTCCAGCACATGGTGTGCCCCACCTCTCCGTCTTTCTGGAGCCCCTTCTGTCTCCTCTGTGAACATTCTTTGAATCTCTTGTTGAGTTCCTCACATACTTCACGGTCTTTTCTTTTTGTCTCTCCCCCTTTCCTTCCCTTAGCCTGATTACCTGGTCCTTGACTGTTTTTTCTTTCTGATTGGCTGTACAACTTTGGGGTCAGTTTTGGTTTCGCTGCTATGTCGTTTTCATATTGTTTTTGGGGCCTCCTTTTATCTGTGCTATTCATTTTGGCCTACGACTGCTCTCCTTATTTCCGGGGCCCTTTGCCTTCTATATTTCTCCATTCCCTAGCCCCTTGGTTTTTGCCCCCGCCCCCCGGGGTAAACCAGGGGCTCATCTGGCTTTTTCATTTTCCTGTTACTTTTGGGTAAAAAACCTCTCCTCAGCCCCCCTTGCATTTTGTTGCTACATTTCCCTCATCTCATTAACGGGCTTCCTCCCAGTTCTCTGTCCCACGAACCCCTTTTCGGGAAAGTTCCTCATTCCTAAGTAGCCCCCTTTCTTGTGTTTGGCTTTTTTCGTCCGGCCCTTCCTCTTCTCCCTCCATTGTAGCTTACTGTGTATTCGAAGTTAAAAAACCACTGGTCACGGGCCCCGGGGGGTCTTTCATAGTGATGTCCTCGATTCTGCACTACTAAGGTGAATACTAAGTCGCCTTGCTGGTTCATCCTTCCTCTCTCTTTTTAGTGCCCCTTTACGGTTGGACAAAATTTTTCCCCAAGTCCCACCCCCTCATCTTGCCCTCCCTGTATTTTGGGCCCCCCTGGGGGTCAATTCCCCAATCGTCTCCTTGGGAAAAAGTCCCCCTGTCAGGACTTTGCCCTGCATGCAAAACTCTTCTCCCACCTAGCCAGTGTGTCAACCATCGCTTTGCTCCGTCGTACTCTTGCCCCTTTGGCCCCCTGGTGTTTGCGGTGGGTTAAACCTGCTATTTCCCCCTTGGGGACCTCCAGAGTGAAAGCGTTCCCGCTATGTAAACACTTTCTTCTCTGCTGTCTCCTCTTCCAGCTCATCAAAATTCCAGCGATTTTTGATCAGCAATGCCCCCCTCCACCCCCCCCCGTTCCCCCTGTCTTTCCCCAGGGTTTGGTATCCCCCTTTGGAAAGATGGGATCTGTTAAACTGTAACTTTGGGTTTTTGTGAGAGCTATGAGTCCCGGGGAGCTTCTTTGACTCTTTTATGCCACTCCTCCCACTTATTTGTTATTCCATCAGGTTTTTGTTACCATACCTTTAGTTTCCTTTCCCAACATGTGTTTGGGGGGCCTGTGAGGGTGGGAGACCCGGTGGCAATTGGGGTTCTATTGCTTTGGTGTTGGGTGGGGGTGTGGGTATGGACTGTATGGTGTTGGGTGGTGTGATAGGTTTATTTCTGGAATAGTTGTGTGTGTGCTTTTTGTGTGTGGTGTTATTGTGTGTGTGTGTGTGTGTGTGGTGGTGTGGTTGTGTGTGTGGTGTGTGTGTGTGTGTTGTGTGCTTTTTGTGTGATAGACAGCTTTGGGGTGTGTGGGGTGGTGTGTGTGTGTGTGGTGTGGGTGTTTTTGTTGTTTGGTGTATGGTGTGTGTGATGTGTGTACCACCTAATTTTTACTACCTAATTTTGGTTGCAGGGGTCGGACTCATTCCCGGCCCCGCCTCTTCACTTATCGTACTGGGTCCTCTCTCTCTTGCTTCCGGCTTTTCTACCTTTCTTTAAAAATATGTTGGTTCCTGCCCCCCACCCTTCATTTAGGCTATTACTTGCTGACAACCTATGACTGAAGAAATACTCCCAAGTCCCCCGTGACTCGCTGATCTTCAGCTTCCCGGTGACCCCCTTTTCCCTGTGGGCCCTCTCGGAAATCCTATCTCTGTTCACCTTTTTTTCCCGCGTTCTTGTTATCTTTTTAAAGCCTCCCCTGACCCTTTTGCCCCCCTGTCGTCAGTGTTTCCTTAACCTTTCCTGTACGACATTTTCCCCTTTAGCTCGGGACTAGCCTTTTTGCAAACTTTGTACTTTCTTAACTTCTTGGGGCGTGCTTGACCAGGTGTGGGCTCCAGACCGGTGCTGCATACTCCGATGGGCCTAACATACACAGTGACGTGTCTTGAAAAGATTCCTTTTTTAAAGGGTTTCGGAAGATTCTAGGTTTCCAGGCGCCCTATGCTGCAGCGGGGTTTTTTGGTTGATGTGTGCCCCCCGGTGATGTGCTCGGTGTTATGGTCACCCCTGGTTTTTCTCCTGAGTGAGGTCTGTAGTCTTTGTCCACCTAGCCTATACTTGTCTGCAGTCTTCTTTGCCCCTCCCCAATCTTCATGACTTTGCATTTGGCTGGATTGAATTCGAGAAGCCAGTTGCTGGACACAGTCCAGCCTGTCCAGGTTTTTTGCAGTCCCGCCCCATCCTCGTCCCATTTAATTCTTCTTTATCAACTTCACGTCATCTGCGAACAGGGACACCCTTTAGGTCTATTCCTTCCATCATGTCGTTCACATATATCAAAAATAGCACTGGTCCCAGAACTGACCCCTGTGGGACCCCGCTCGTAACAGGCGCCCCCTGTGATACCTCTTCACGTACCATGGACTCGTTGTGATTCCCTGTCAGCTATTCCCTTATCCATTGCAGTGCCCTCCCTTTTATGTGCGCCTGATCCTCCAGCTTCTGCACTAATCTCTTGTGGGGAACTGTGTCAAAGGCCTTCCTGCAGTCTAGGAAAACGCAATCTACCCACCCCTCTCTCTCGTGGCTTACTTCTGTTACCTTGTCATAAAACTCAGGAGGTTTGTGATACAAGATTTGCCTTCCATGAACCCATGCTGGTTTTCATTTATAATCTTGTTCCTTTCCAGGTGTTCGACCACTCTCCTCCTGATAATCTTCTCCATGACTTTGCACACAATACATGTCAGAGACACAGGTCTGTAGTTTAGTGGGCCTCGTTTCTGTTTCCTTTCTTAAATATGGGGACTACATTAGCTGTCTTCCATTTCTCAGGTAGTTGCCCAGTTTCAAGGGATTGTGGTTAGAGGCACGCACAGCATCTCTGCTCCTTCTCTAAGGACCCATGGGGAGATGTTGTCCGGTCCCATCGCCTTTGAGGTGTCAAGGTCACTTAAGAGCTTCTTCACCTCCTCCTCAGTTGTTCGTATGTCATCCAACACTTGTTGGTATATTCCCTCTTGATGTTCCCTTCTGTGCTGTCTTCCCACAGCCTTTCCTGTCTCTACTGTAAAAACTTCCTTAAATCTCCTGTTCAGCCCCTCACATACCTCCTGATCATTTCTTGTGAGTTCTCCACCTTCTGTCCTTAATCTGATCACCTGCTCTTTGACGTCTTCCTCCTGATTGTGGGTATACTACAGTTTCGGGTCAGTCTTGATCTCGATGCTATGTCATTTTCATTACTGTCGCTGGGCCTCCCTCCTTACCTGTGCGTACTCATTCCTGGCTCTGCGACTGATCTCCCCATTTTCGTGTGTTCTCTGCCTTCTGTACTTTTTCCATTCTTTATTGCACGTTGTTTTTGCCTCCTTACACCGTCGGGTAAACCAGGGGCTCGTTCTGGTCTTCCCGTTGTTACTGATGCCCTTCGGAAGAAAACCTTTCACTGCCTCCTGCATTTTGTTGTTACATAGTTCCTTCATTTCATTTACCTGGCCTTTCCTGCCAGTTCTCTGTCTCACTGACCTTCCCGCAGGATGTTCTTCAACCCTATGTAGTCCCCTCTTTTATAGTCAGGCTTTTCCCCATTCAACTTGTTATTCCTTCCACTTGCAGCCTCTATGTATTCTCAAAGCACAGACCACGTGGGTCGCTAGCTCTAGGGGATTCTCCATACTTGATGTCCTCAATATCTGAGCTTGCCCAGGGTGAACACAGGTCAATCTTGTGGTTCAATCCTCCCCTCTCACTCTGGTAGTTGTCCTTTAACATGTTGGTGCCTGAGGTTTTCCAGCACCACGTACAATCCTGGCTCTCCATGTATCGGGGACCCCCAATGTGGCTCCAGGTTTTCCCCAGTCAAATCTCCTGTGGATGAATCCCCCCATAACCAGCAACTTTGCTCTGTGGAGTGAGACTCTTTTGCCCCTCAGCAGTGTGTCCACCATTGCTCTGTTGCTCTCTTCATATTTCCTCTCTTGGCCTCCTGCAGTTCTGTGGTGGATATTAAACACACCGCAATGACCACTTTGTCTTCCCCAGACGAAGTGTACCTGCTATGTGAGTCTTACTTTAGCCCCTCTTCTATCGCCGCATCGCACACGGTACATGTGTTGCTCGAATTCCATCTCGGTGTCTCGCGTATTTCACGAGAAGAGAGCAACTCCATGTCCTATATCATTGCACGTTCATAATCTTTCTCACCTCTGGTAGTAGTCTGGCTGATCCTAGCGCGCGCGATAAGATTCGTCCTCATTGACCTGTTTATTGGCCCAGGGCACGTGTTGTGTGGTCTGATTGCATTCGCCTATAAACTCGGACTATTGTAGTGTCTCCGTGTGAGTGACCCCTGTAGTTGATACCTATATATGTTCGCAGATTACTATCTCTGCGACCCAATTCCTCAACTTTGCAGTTATTTAGATGAATACGGACTTGCATGCTGTGCGTTGTTAGACCAAACCTGTCAAGACAGCTCGCGGATGCTCTAATACTGTGTAGACTTGTGAGAAGTGCGCGCGGGGGTGGAAAGACCACCGAGGGACTCGAGGTTGTTTGATGTTGTTGGTTCCGCGGACTGATTCACCGTTGCTGGTGTGTAGGGCTTCCGGGGGTGTCCGCCGGGGGTATGGTGGAGTCCTTCTGTACGGTCGCCCGTGTTCTTGTGGGGTGCGGGACTGTCTATGTCTTCTCCCATTTGCCCCTCTCACGCGCCGCGTCAGATGTTCCTGTTCTCACTCTTTTGTGCATCTGCATCCTCATTGTGCCACGTGCACGTTGATTGCCTAATCTTCGCTCACTTCATTGGTCTGTCCTCCCCTTGTCGATCCTCGAACTGTGCTCCGTCGGTCAGTCGCGATCAGAGGTACTACTACTAACTGGCGAAGTCCTCTTTCTTGCGTCTCAGCCACCCGGTTGCCTCGTTGTACCTGCAAGGATCAGGGTTCTGTGGGTGTTGAGATCTCGAGCTTGCCGGTAGTTCGTACGCCTGCAGAACGGTGCGCCTCCGTTTGTTAAGTTATGTGAGACGTGCGACCTCGCGCGCCTCCTACTTGTTCTCCACTCGCCAGTGATTGTTGCCGTGCACAGATCCTCGCAGTGTCCCCTCTATTAATAGGCCTCAGCCGCAACTGAATGTCACTACAGCCGGTATCGCACCGCTTGTACTCAGATCGCTTTTGTAGTGCTGCTCCCGCTCCCTCGTCGGTTAACGGCTTCTGAGTCGAAAGAGAAACGCGTGCTGACAACACGTCTTTCAAGCCTTCTACTAGCCATTGACAAAACCACGGATCTCTCCCTTTCCAACTCCACTGTGATCATTGCATCCTTGATGTGTTTTAGTTCCTTCCCGTGGAGTGTTCCTTCCTTCAGGCCCTTCCCTAGTTAGGGCCCCTTTATGCTTCTTGGTTTATCCTTTCCTGCTCACTGCTCCTGGCCCCCATAGAGAAATTCTGGTAAGGTTCCTTCCTTGCACATGTCGTAGTTTCCTCAATGTCTTCCAACCTCGCATTCTGTCCTAGTGTGCTCCCTGTCTTTGTTTGGCCCCATGTGGGTTTTGACAGGACCTCTGCATACAGTGTTAGTTTCCATCGCTTCCTTCGACTGTTGTCTGGTTTGATGTTGCCATTGCCAAATGCTACTTCTGTATTACTCTTTGTCTCTGTGCTGTTTCATCATCGCGAGATAGATCCTCGTCGTAAGTCTCTCTCTATCTTGATTTCTGCTGCTGTGGCCTGTTGCTTCCACCTTCTGCATTCTGTTGCTAACCTCTCTTCCATCTTCCTTTCCAGCTCATATAGTCTCCTTTACCCCAGTCGTCTCCCTTTTTTCTGAGCTTACCATCCCATTCCCCCGTCCCCGCATTCGTCCTTGGGGGCTTGGTATCCTCAGATGGTTACGGGGGAGGGGAATAGAATGGTTAGGAGTGGGGATGGGATGGTTGTGGGGGGGGAGGGGAATAGTTGGTTGGAGAGGGGATGGATGGTTGTGGGGGAAGGGGGGAGGATGTTTATTGGAGGGGTAGTGTTATTTGGGGGAGGAGGGGGTTAGATGGTTTGGGGAGAAGAGGGGATGGGGGTTATGGGGGAGGGGGAGGATGGTTATTGGAGGGAGGGGGTAGTTGGGGGGGTTAGACGGTTTGGGGAGGGGTTATTGGTGGTTTGGGGGATGGGTAGGTGGCTAAGGTGAAGTGTGGTTAGGGACGGGGAGAGGTGGTTAGGGAGAGGGGGGGGTACGTGTTTGTGTTCAGTGTTTGTGTAAGTGGTGGAGGGTGTGTGGGTGTGTGTGTTGTTTGTATGTGTTGTGTGTGTGTGTGCTGTGGTGTGTGTGGTGTGTGTGTGTGTGGGGGTGTGTGTGGTGTGTGTTGTGGTGTGTGTGTGTGGTGTGTGAGTGTGGTGTGTGGTGTGTGTGTGGGGTATGATATGTGGTGTGTGTGTGTGTGTTGGTGTGTGTGTGTGGTGTGTGTGTGTGTGGTGTGTGTGTGTGGTGGGTGTGAGTGGGGTGTGTATGTGTGGTGTGAGTGTGGTGTGTGTGTGGTTGTGTGTGTGTTGGTTGTGTGTGTGGTGAGTGTGTGTGTATTATGTGTGTTGTGTGTGTTGTGTGGGTGTTTGTGTTTGTGTGTATGTGTGTGTGTATGTGTGTGTGTGTGTGTTGTATATGTGGGTGTGTTGTGTGTGTGTGTGTGCTGTGTGTGTTCCGTGAGCTTTATTGTTCTGATAAGACAGCTGTGTGTGTTGGTGTGTGTGTGGGTGTGTGTAGGAATGTGTATGTGTATGAGTGATGTGTGTATGTGTGTGTGTGTGTATGTGTCGTGTGTGTGTTGTGTGTGTGTGTGTGGTGTGTGTTTGTTTGTGTGTGTGTGTGTGTTGTGTGTGTGTGTGCCTCATTGTCTGATAGACACCTGTGTGTGTGTGTGTGTGTGTATGTGTGTGTGTGTTGTGTGTGTGTATGTGTGTGTGTGTGTATGTGTATGTGTGTGTGTGTGTGTGTGTGTTGTATACTCACCTATTTGTGGTTGCAGTGGTCGATACTCAGCTCCTGGCCCCGCCTCTTCACTGAGTGCTACTAGGTCCTCTCTCTCCCTGCTCCATGAGCTTTATCATACCTCGTCTTAAAACTATGTATGGTTCCTGTCTCCACTACATCACTTGCCAGACTGTTCCACTTCCTGACAACTCTGTGACTGAAGAAATACTTCCTAATATCAGTTTGACTCATCTGAGTCTTCAACTTCTAATTGTGACCCCTTGTTTCTCTGTCCCATCTCTGGAACATCCTGTCTCTGTCCACCTTGTTAATTCCTCGCAGTACTTTGTATGTCGTTATCATATCTCCCCTGACCCTCCAATCCTCCCGTGTCGTCAGACCAATGTCCCTTAACCTTTCTTCGTAGATCATTCCCCTTAGCTCCGCAACTAATCTTGTTGCAAACTTTTGCACTTTCTCTAATTTCTTGACGTGCTTGACCAGGTGTGGATTCCAAACAGGTGCTGCATACTCAAGTATGGTCCTGACGTATACGGTGTACAGTCTTGAACGATTCCTTACTGAGGTATCGGAACGTTATTGTCAGGTTTGCCAGGCGCCCATGTGCTGCAGTAGTTGTCTGGTTGATGTGTGCTTCCGGAGACGTGCTTGTTGTTATACTTACCTCAAGATCCTTTTCCTTGAGTGAGGTTTGCAGTGTTTGGCCACCTAACCTACACTCTGAGGTCTTCTTGCTCTTCTCCGATCTTCATGTCTTTGCATTTGGCTGGGATAAATTCGAGGAGCCAGTTGCTGGACCACGTGTCCAGCCTGTCCAGGTCTCTTTGTAGTCCTGCCTGATCCTCATCTGATTTAATTCTCCTCATTAACTTCACATCATTTGCAAACAGGGACACTTTTGAGTTTATCCTTTCCATCATGTCATTCACATACACCAGAAATAGCACTGGTCCTAGGGCTGACTCCTGTGGAACCCCGCTTGTCACAGACGCCCACTTTGACACCTTGTCACGTACCTTGACTCGTTGTTGCCTCCTTGTCAGATATTCTCTGATCCATTGCAGTGCCCTTCCTGTTATATGTGCCTGATCCTCTAGTTTCTGCACTAATCTCTTGTGAGGAACTGTGTCAAAGGCCTTCTTACAGTCCAAGAAAATGCAGTCTGTCTACCCCTCTGTCTCATCTCTTCCGTTACCTTGTCATAAAACTCCAGAAGGTTTGTGACACAGGATTTGCCTTTCGTGAATTCGTGCTAGTTGTCGTTTATAAGGTTTTTCCGTTCCAGGTGTTCCACCACTCTTCTCCTGATAATCTTTTCCATGACTTTGCATACTATACACG
>NC_069406.1:48746582-48779082 GCF_026875155.1 Cherax quadricarinatus | reverse complement strand
CCTCCACACAATCAAAATCAATCCTCCGCCTCACAATCACAATCACCTCCACACAATCAAAATCAATCCTCCGCCTCACAATCACAATCACCTCCACACAATCGCAGCCACTCCACCACACAATCACAGCCACTCCTCCACCACACAATCACAATCATCTCCACACAATCAAAGTCAATCCTCCACCTCACAATCACAGCCCCTCCTCCACCACGCAGTCACAATCGCCTCCACGCAATCAAGGTGACTTCTCCTCCACAAAATCACAATCACCACACAATTACAGTCACTCCTCCACATAATCACAGCCACTCCCCACAACAATCACTCCTACACCACACAAACACAGTCACCTCACACAGTCAAAATCACTACACTCACCACAATCACAGCCACTCATCCACTGCACAATCACAATCATCTCCTCACAATCACAGCCACTCATTCACCCCCAGTCACATCACCTCCACACAATCACAGTCACTCATCCACCACACAATTCAGTCATTCCACCACACAATCACAGCCACTCCTCCACCACACAATCACTCCTCCACCACCAATGACAATCGCTCCACACAATCACAGTCACTCCACCACATATCGCAGTCACTCCTCCATCACACAATCACAGCCACTCCTCCTCCACAATCACAGTCACTCCATCCACACAATCACAGTCCATCTCCTACTCCCCACATCACAGCCACTCCTCCACAACACAATCACAGCACTCCACAACACAATCACTCCTCCACCACACAATCACAATCACAGCCACTCCTCCACACAATCACAGTCACTCCTCCACCACACAATCACAATCACAAGCCACTCCACCACACAATCACAATCACAGCCACTCCACACAATCACAGTCATTCCACACAATCACAGCCACTCCTCCACCACACAGTCACAGCCACTCCACCACACAATCACTCCTCCACCACACAATACAATCACAGGAACTCCTCCACACAAATCACAGTCACTCCACCACACAATCACAGCCACTCCTCCACCACACAATCACAATCACAACCACTATTCCACCACACAATCACAATCACAGCCACTCCTCCACACGTCACAGCCACTCCACCACACAATCACTCTTCCACCACACAATCACATCACAGGAAACTCCTCCACACAATCACAGTCACTCCACCATACAATCACAGCCACTCCTCCACCACACAAATCACAGCCACTCCTCCACCACACAATCACAGCCACTCCTCCACCACAATCACAATCACACCACTCCACCACGCAATCACAATCACAGCCACTCCTCCACCACACAACCACTCCTCCACCACCAATACAATCACAGCCATCCTCCACTACACAATCACTCCTCCACCACACAATGACAATCACAGAAACTCCTCCACGACACAATCACAATCACAGCCACTCCACCACACAATCCCGTCACTCCACCACGCAATCACAGCCACTCCTCCACCACACAATCACATCACAACCACTCCACCACACAATCACAATCACTCCCACCACACAATCACAAGCCACTCCTCCACCACACAAATCACTCCACCACACAATGACAATCACAGCCACTCCACCACACAATCACAATCACAGCCGCTCCTCCACCACACAATCACTCCACCACACAATCACGCACTCCCCCACCTCACAATCACAGCCACTCACACACAATCACACACACATCGCATCACAGCCACTCCCACACAAAGCACTCCCACCACACAATCACCTCACAGACACCTCTACCACACAATCACATCCACTCCACAACACAATCCAGTCACTCCACACACAATCACAGCACTTCTCACCACACAATCACAATCACAGCCACTCCTCCGCCACACATTCACAATCACAGCCACTCCTCCCCCACACATCACTCCTCCACACACATCACAATCACACACTCCACCACACAATCACATCCACTCCACCACACAATCCAGTCCTCACCACACAATCCGCCACTCCTCCTCCACACAATCACAGCTCCTCCTCCACACAATCACAGCCACTCCTCCACCACACAATCACATCCACTCCACCACACAATCCACACTCACCACACAATCACAGCCACTCCTCCTCCACACATCACAGCCACTCCTCCACACACATATCACTCCTCCACCACACAATCACAATCACAGCCACTCCTCCACCACACAATCATCCTCCACCACACAATCACTCCTCCACCACACAATCAAGCCACTCACTCCACCACACAATTACATCCACTCCACCACACAATCCAGTCACTCCACCACACAATCACAGCCACTCCTCCACACAATCACAGCCACTCCTCCACCAACATCACTCCTCCCCCACATCACAATCACAGCCACTCCTCCACCACACAATCACTCCTCCACCACACAATCACAATCACAGTCACTCCACCACACAATCACTCCTCTACCACACAATCACAATCACAGCCACTCCTCCACCACACAATCACTCCTCCACCACACAATCACTCCTCCACCACACAATCACAATCACAGCCACTCCACCACACAATCACATCCACTCCACCACACAATCCCAGTCACTCCACCACACAATCACAGCCACTCCTCCACACAATCACAGCCACTCCTCCACCACACAATCACTCCTCTACCACACAACCACAATCACAGCCACTCCTCCACCACACAATCACTCCTCCACCACACAATCATAATCACAGCCACTCCACCACACAATCAATCACAGCCACTCCACCACACAATCACAATCACAGCCACTCCACCACACAATCACATCCACTCCACCACACAATCCCAGTCACTCCACCACACAATCACAGCCACTCCTCCTCCACACAATCACAGCCACTCCTCCACACAATCACAGCCATTCCTCCACCCACAATCACATCCACTCCACCACACAATCCCAGTCACTCCACCACACAATCACAGTCACTCCTCCTCCACACAATCACAGCCACTCCCCACCACACAATCACTCCTCCACCACAACATCACAATCACTGCCACTCCTCCACTACACAATCACTCCTCCACCACACAATCACAATCACAGCCACTCCACCACACAATCACTCCTCCACCTCACAATCACAGCCACTCCACCACACAATCACAATCACAGCCACTCCTCCACACAATCACATCCACTCCACCACACAATCCCAGTCAGTCCACCACACAATCACAGCCACTCCTCCTCCACACAATTACAGCCACTCCACCACACATCACAGCCACTCCTCCACCACACAATCACAGCCACTCCTCCACCATACAATCACAGCCACTCCTCCTACACACAATCACAGCCACTCCTCCACCACACAATCACCTCCTCACAATTACAATATCCTCACAATCACAATCACCTTCTCACAATCACCACCTCACAATCACCTCCTCACAATCACAATCACCTCACAATCACAATCACCTCCACACAATCACACTCACCTCCTCACAATGACAATCACCTCTTCACAATCACAATCACCTCCTCACAATCACAATCACCACCTCACAATCACCTCCTCACAATCACAATCACCTCATCAGAATCACAATCACCTCCTCACAATCACCACCTCACAATCACAATCTCCTCACAATCACAATCACCTCCTCACAATCACAATCACCTCACAATCACAATCACCTCCTCACAATCTTGCCCAACACAACATAAAATCTTTGTTATGTTAAATAATGAATTTCCTCTCGTTGGTTTTATAGCTGACTTCCTGCAGCTGACAGTGGTATTCTTTGTAGCTGTCAGCCAGCCACTGTAGCTGACTTCCTGCAGCTGACAGTGGTAGTCTTTGTAGCTGTCAGCCAGCCACTGTAGCTGACTTCCTGCAGCTGACAGTGGTAGTCTTTGTAGCTGTCAGCCAGCTACTGTACCTGACTTCCTGCAGCTGACAGTGGTAGTCTTTGTAGCTGTCAGCCAGCTACTGTAGCTGACTTCCTGCAGCTGACAGTGGTAGTCTTTGTAGCTGTCAGCCAGCCACTGTAGCTGACTTCCTGCAGCTGTCAGTGGTAGTCTTTGTAGCTGTCAGCCAGCCACTGTAGCTGACTTCCTGCAGGTGACAGTGGTAGTCTTTGTAGCTGTCAGCCAGCCACTGTAGCTGACTTCCTGCAGCTGACAGTGGTAGTCTTTGTAGCTGTCAGCCAGCCACTGTAGCTGACTTCCTGCAGCTGACAGTAGTAGTCTTTGTAGCTGTCAGCCAGCCACTGTAGCTGACTTCCTGCAGCTGACAGTGGTAGTCTTTGTTGCTGTCAGCCAGCCACTGTAGCTGACTTCCTGCAGCTGACAGTGGTAGTCTTTGTAGCTGTCAGCCAGCCACTGTAGCTGACTTCCTGCAGCTGACAGTGGTAGTCTTTGTAGCTGTCAGCCAGCCACTGTAGCTGACTTCCTGCAGCTGACAGTGGTAGTCTTTGTAGCTGTCAGCCAGCCACTGTAGCTGACTTCCTGCAGCTGACAGTGATAGTCTTTGTAGCTGTCAGCCAGCCACTGTAGCTGACTTCCTGCAGCTGACAGTGGTAGTCTTTATAGCTGTCAGCCAGCCACTGTAGTTGACTTCCTGCAGCTGACAGTGGTAGTCTTTGTAGCTGTCAGCCAGCCACTGTAGCTGACTTCCTGCAGCTGACAGTGGTAGTCTTTGTAGCTGTCAGCCAGCCACTGTAGCTGACTTCCTGCAGCTGACAGTGGTAGTCTTTGTAGCTGTCAGCCAGCCACTGTAGCTGACTTCCTGCAGCTGACAGTGGTAGTCTTTGTAGCTGTCAGCCAGCTACTGTAGCTTACTTCCTGCAGCTGACAGTAGTAGTCTTTGTAGGTGTCAGCCAGCCACTGTAGCTGACTTCCTGCAGCTGACAGTGGTAGTCTTTGTTGCTGTCAGCCAGCCACTGTAGCTGACTTCCTGCAGCTGACAGTGGTAGTCTTTGTAGCTGTCAGCCAGCCACTGTAGCTGACTTCCTGCAGCTGACAGTGGTAGTCTTTGTAGCTGTCAGCCAGCCACTGTAGCTGACTTCCTGCAGCTGACAGTGGTAGTCTTTGTAGCTGTCAGCCATCTACTGTAGCTGACTTCCTGCAGCTGACAGTGGTAGTCTTTGTAGCTCTCAGCCAGCCACTGTAGCTTACTTCCTGCAGCTGATAGTGGTAGTCTTTGTAGCTGTCAGCCAGCCACTGTAGCTGACTTCCTGCAGCTGACAGTGATAGTCTTTGTAGCTGTCAGCCAGCCACTGTAGCTGACTTCCTGCAGCTGACAGTGGTAGTCTTTGTAGCTGTCAGCCAGCCACTGTAGCTGACTTAATGCAGCTGACAGTGGTAGTCTTTGTAGCTGTCAGCCAGCCACTGTAGCTGACTTCCTGCAGCTGACAGTGGTAGTCTTTGTTGCTGTCAGCCAGCCACTGTAGCTGACTTCCTGCAGCTGACAGTGGTAGTCTTTGTTGCTGTCAGCCAGCCACTGTAGCTGACTTCCTGCAGCTGACAGTGGTAGTCTTTGTAGCTGTCAGCCAGCCACTGTAGCTGACTTAATGCAGCTGACAGTGGTAGTCTTTGTTGCTGTCAGCCAGCCACTGTAGCTGACTTCCTGCAGATGACAGTGGTAGTCTTTGTAGCTGTCAGCCAGCCACTGTAGCTGACTTCCTGCAGCTGACAGTGGTAGTCTTTGTAGCTTTCAGCCAGCTACTGTAGCTGACTTCCTGCAGCTGACAGTGGTAGTCTTTGTTGCTGTCAGCCAGCTACTGTAGCTGACTTCCTGCAGCTGACAGTGGTAGTCTTTGTAGCTGTCAGCCAGCCACTGTAGCTGACTTCCTGCAGCTGACAGTGGTAGTCTTTATAGCTGTCAGGGAGCCACTGTAGCTGACTTCCTGCAGCTGACAGTGGTAGTCTTTGTAGCTGTCTGCCAGCTACTGTAGCTGACTTCCTGCAGCTGACAGTGGTAGTCTTTGTAGCTGTCAGCCATCCACTGTAGCTGACTTCCTGCAGCTGACAGTAGTAGTCTTTGTAGCTGTCAGCCAGCCACTGTAGCTGACTTCCTGCAGCTGACAGTGGTAGTCTTTGTAGCTGTCAGCCAGCTACTGTAGCTGACTTCCTACAACTGACAGTGGTAGTCTTTGTAGCTGTCAGCCAGCCACTGTAGCTGACTTCCTGCAGCTGACAGTGGTAGTCTTTGTAGCTGTCAGCCAGCCACTGTAGCTGACTTCCTGCAGCTGACAGTGGTAGTCTTTGTAGCTGTCAGTCAGCCACTGTAGCTGACTTCCTGCAGATGACAGTGGTAGTCTTTGTAGCTGTCAGCCAGCCACTGTAGCTGACTTCCTGCAGCTGACAGTGGTAGTCTTTGTTGCTGTCAGCCAGCCACTGTAGCTGACTTCCTGCAGCTGACAGTGGTAGTCTTTGTAGCTGTCAGCCAGCCACTGTAGCTGACTTCCTGCAGCTGACAGTGGTAGTCTTTGTAGCTGTCAGCCAGCTACTGTAGCTGACTTCCTGCAGCTGACAGTGGTAGTCTTTGTTGCTGTCAGCCAGCTACTGTAGCTGACTTCCTGCAGCTGACAGTGGTAGTCTTTGTAGCTGTCAGCCAGCCACTGTAGCTGACTTCCTGCAGCTGACAGTGGTAGTCTTTATAGCTGTCAGCCAGCCACTGTAGCTGACTTCCTGCAGCTGACAGTGGTAGTCTTTGAAGGTGTCTGCCAGCTACTGTAGCTGACTTCCTGCAGCTGACAGTGGTAGTCTTTGTAGCTGTCAGCCATCCACTGTAGCTGACTTCCTGCAGCTGACAGTGGTAGTCTTTGTAGCTGTCAGCCAGCCACTGTAGCTGACTTCCTGCAGCTGACAGTGGTAGTCTTTGTAGCTGTCAGCCAGCTACTGTAGCTGACTTCCTACAACTGACAGTGGTAGTCTTTGTAGCTGTCAGTCAGCCACTGTAGCTGACTTCCTGCAGATGACAGTGGTAGTCTTTGTAGCTGTCAGCCAGCCACTGTAGCTGACTTCCTGCAGCTGACAGTGGTAGTCTTTTAGCTGTCAGCCAGCCACTGTAGCTGACTTCCTGCAGCTGACAGTGGTAGTCTTTGTAGCTGTCAGCCAGCCACTGTAGCTGACTTCCTGCAACTGACAGTGGTAGTCTTTGTAGCTGTCAGCCAGCCACTGTAGCTGAGTTCCTGCAGCTGACAGTGGTAGTCTTTGTAGCTGTCAGCCCGCCACTGTAGCTGACTTTCTGCAGCTGACAGTGGTAGTCTTTGTAGCTGTCAGTCAGCCACTGTAGCTGACTTCCTGCAGATGACAGTGGTAGTCTTTGTAGCTGTCAACCAGGCACTGTAGCTGACTTCCTGCAGCTGACAGTGGTAGTCTTTGTAGCTGTCAGCCAGCCACTGTAGCTGACTTCCTGCAGCTGACAGTGATAGTCTTTGTAGCTGTCAGCCAGCCACTGTAGCTGACTTCCTGCAGCTGACAGTGGTAGTCTTTGTAGCTGTCAGCCAGCCACTGTAGCTGACTTCCTGCAACTGACAGTGGTAGTCTTTGTAGCTGTCAGCCAGCCACTGTAGCTGAGTTCCTGCAGCTGACAGTGGTAGTCTTTGTAGCTGTCAGCCAGCCACTGTAGCTGACTTCCTGCAGCTGACAGTGGTAGTCTTTGTAGCTGTCAGCCAGCCAATGTAGCTGACTTCCTGCAGCTGACAGTGGTAGTCTTTGTAGCTGTCAGCCAGCTACTGTAGCTGACTTCCTACAACTGACAGTGGTAGTCTTTGTAGCTGTCAGCCAGCCACTGTAGCTGACTTCCTGCAGCTGACAGTGGTAGTCTTTGTAGCTGTCAGCCAGCCACTGTAGCTGACTTCCTGCAGCTGACAGTGGTAGTCTTTGTAGCTGTCAGTCAGCCACTGTAGCTGACTTCCTGCAGATGACAGTGGTAGTCTTTGTAGCTGTCAGCCAGCCACTGTAGCTGACTTCCTGCAGCTGACAGTGGTTAGTCTTTGTAGCTGTCAGCCAGCCACTGTAGCTGACTTCCTGCAGCTGACAGTGGTAGTCTTTGTAGCTGTCAGCCAGCCACTGTAGCTGACTTCCTGCAACTGACAGTGGTAGTCTTTGTAGCTGTCAGCCAGCCACTGTAGCTGAGTTCCTGCAGCTGACAGTGGTAGTCTTTGTAGCTGTCAGCCCGCCACTGTAGCTGACTTTCTGCAGCTGACAGTGGTAGTCTTTGTAGCTGTCAGTCAGCCACTGTAGCTGACTTCCTGCAGATGACAGTGGTAGTCTTTGTAGCTGTCAGCCAGGCACTGTAGCTGACTTCCTGCAGCTGACAGTGGTAGTCTTTGTAGCTGTCAGCCAGCCACTGTAGCTGACTTCCTGCAGCTGACAGTGATAGTCTTTGTAGCTGTCAGCCAGCGCCACTGTAGCTGACTTCCTGCAGCTGACAGTGGTAGTCTTTGTAGCTGTCAGCCAGCCACTGTAGCTGACTTCCTGCAACTGACAGTGGTAGTCTTTGTAGCTGTCAGCCAGCCACTGTAGCTGAGTTCCTGCAGCTGACAGTGGTAGTCTTTGTAGCTGTCAGCCAGCCACTGTAGCTGACTTCCTGCAGCTGACAGTGGTAGTCTTTGTAGCTGTCAGCCAGCCAATGTAGCTGACTTCCTGCAGCTGACAGTGGTAGTCTTTGTAGCTGTCAGCCAGCCACTGTAGCCGATTTCCTGCAGCTGACGGTAGTAGTCTTTTTAGCTGTCGGCCAGCTACTGTAGCTGACTTCCTGCAGCTGACAGTGGTAGTCTTTGTAGATGTCAGCCAGATACTGTAGCTGACTTCCTGCAGCTGACAGTGGTAGTCTTTGTAGATGTCAGCCAGCTACTGTAGCTGACTTCCTGCAGCTGACAGTGGTAGTCTTTGTAGCTGTCAGCCAGCCACTGTAGCTGACTTCCTGCAGCTGACAGTGGTAGTCTTTGTTGCTGTCAGTCAGCCACTGTAGCTGATTTCCTGCAGGTGACAGTGGTAGTCTTTGTAGCTGTCAGCCAGCCACTGTAGCTGACTTCCTGCCGCTGACAGTGGTAGTCTTTGTAGCTGTCAGCCAGGCACTGTAACTGACTTCCTGCAGCTGACAGTGGTAGTCTTTGCTGCTGTCAGCCAGGCACTGTAGCTGACTTCCTGCAGCTGACAGTAGTAGTCTTTGTAGCTGTCAGCTAGCCACTGTAGCTGACTTCCTGCAGCTGACAGTGGTAGTCTTTGTTGCTGTCAGCCAGGCACTGTAGCTGACTTCCTGCAGCTGACAGTGGTAGTCTTTGTTGCTGTCAGCCAGGCACTGTAGCTGACTTCCTGCAGTTGACAGTGTGTACAATGTTGGTAGTCTTTGTAGCTGTCAACCAGCCGCTGTAATTGTCAACCAGCCACTGTAACTGTCAACCAGCCACTGTAACTGTCAACCAGTCACTGTAACTGTCAACCACCTACTGTAACTGTCAGTAAGCCACTTTAACTGTCAACCAGCCACTGTAACTGTCAACCAGCCACTGTAACTGTCAACCAGCCACTGTAACTGTCAGCCAGCCACTGTAACTCTCAACCAGCCACTGTAACTGTCAACCAGCCACTGTAACTGTCAGCCAGCCACTGTAACTGTCAATCAGCCACTGTAACTGTCAACCACCTACTGTAACTGTCAACCAGCCACTGTAACTGTCAGCCAGCCACTGTAACTGTCAACCACCCATTGTAGCTATCAGCCATGCACTGTAACTGCCAACCAGCCACTGTAACTGTCAGCTAGTTATTATTAAAGCAGTCAGCCAGTCACTGTGGTAGTCAGCAAGTCACTGTAGTAGTCAGTCACTGTAGACGCCAGTCACTGTAGACGTCAGTCACTGTAGTCACCACAGCCATAGTTAACTTACCCATCAGTAAGGCCTATCAGGTTCTCTTTCACTGTTAATTACTGTAGGCCTCTCAGGTTCTATTCCACTGCAGCTGAAGAATTGTCCTCAGTCACTGTAGGCCTAGATAGCCGTAGCTTACTCCCAAAACATATCAGGAGAAATTCTAGCGCACTCAGCTCACACACTGAGGTCCTTGGTTCGATCCCCGGTATGGGTGGAAATATCAGGGCGTGTTTCCTTAAGACACCTGTTGTCCATGTTCACCTAGCAGTAAAATAGGTACCTGGGTGTTAGTGGACTGATGTGGGTCGCATCCTGGGGACAAAATTAACCCAAGTTGCGGGAAATGCTCAGCATAACAAGTGACTTTCTATATAGCAGTATGTCACTGATGTGAACTATGGTCTGTATAAGTTGTATCATGTACTGGTAGACTTAAAGATTATATGTAATCTTTATTTCTATCAGTTAGTGCCACGCTGGTGGCACTAACTGCCACGCTGGTGGCACTAACCGCTACACTGGTGGTACTAAGTGCCACACTGGTGGCACTAACAGCTGCCATGCTGGTGGCACTAACAACTGCCACACTGGTGGCACTAACAGATGCCACACTGGTGGCACTAACAACTGCCACACTGGTGGCACTAACAACTGTCACACTGGTGGCACTCCAACATTGGTGGCACTAGCTCCAACACTGGTGGCACAGCAACACTGGTAGCACTAGCAACTGCCACACTGGTGGCACTGTCACACTGGTGGCACTACCTGCCATACTAGTGGCACTAACTGCCACTGTGTAATAGTGGTCATAGTGACCACTATTACACAATTATATTACCCTTTCAAATACATACACACACACACACACACATATATATATATATATATATATATATATATATATATATATATATATATATATTATATATATATATATATATATATATATATATAATATATATATATATATATATATAATATATATATATATATATATATATATATATATATATATATATATATATATATATATATATACATTGTACATATGTGTGTGTATGTGTAAAGAGTGGCCTGGTAAGGAAACAAAGAGAGGGGGACCAGGAAACAGCGTCGGACGAGGCGACAGATGTGTTTTCTGTGTGATGGTCGAGTAAGTCTGAAAGAATAACCAGACTACACATTGTGTCTCCAACACTGTGTCTCCAACACTGACTCCAACACTGTGTCTCCAACACTGTGACTCCAACACTGTGTCTCCAACACTGTGACTCCAACACTGTGTCTCCAACACTGTGACTCCAACACTGTGACTCCAACACTGTGACTCCAACACTGTGACTCCAACACTGTGACTCCAACACTGTGTCTCCAACACTGTGTCTCCAACACTGTGACTCCAACACTGTGTCTCCAACACTGTGACTCCATCACTGTGTCTCCAACACTGTGTCTCCAACACTGTGACTCCAACACTGTGTCTCCAACACTGTGACTCCAACACTGTGTCTCCAACACTGTGACTCCAACACTGTGTCTCCAACACTGTGACTCCAACACTGTGTCTCCAACACTGTGTCTCCAACACTGTGACTCCAACACTGTGTCTCCAACACTGTGACTCCAACACTGTGTCTCCAACACTGTGTCCCCAAACACTGTGTCTCCAACACTGTGACTCCAACCTGTGTCTCCAACACTGTGACTCCAACACTGTGTCTCCAACACTGTGACTCCAACACTGTGTCTCCAACACTGTGTCTCCAACACTGTGACTCCAACACTGTGTCTCCAACACTGTGACTCCAACACTGTGTCTCCAACACTGTGTCTCCAACACTGTGACTCCAACACTGTGTCCCCAACACTGTGTCTCCAACACAGTAATAATAACAATTATTATATTGGAGACAGTTTGTCTCCAATATAATATTTGTTTCACAAATACACACACATAAGTAGATTATATATATATAATATATATATATATATATATTATATATATATATATATTATATATTAAAATATATATATATATATTATAAATATATATATATATATTATATATATCAGCAAACCACCCAGGGAGGTATACCATCCTGTGGTAGTAGGTTGGTAGACAGCAACCACCCAGGGAGGTACTACCATCCTGTGGTAGTAGGTTGGTAGACAGCAACCACCCAGGGAGGTACTACCATCCTGTGGTAGTAGGTTGGTAGACAGCAACCACCCAGGGGGTACTACCATCCTGTGGTAGTGGGTTGGTAGACAGCAACACCCGGGGTGGTACTACCATCCCTGGGGTAGTAGGGTGGTAGACAGCAACCACCCAGGGAGGTACTACCGTCCTGTGGTAGTAGGTTGGTAGACAGCAACCACCCAGGGTGGTACTACCATCCTGTGGTAGTAGGTTGGTAGACAGCAACCACCCAGGGAGGTACTACCGTCCTGTGGTAGTAGGTTGGTAGACAGCAACCACCCAGGGAGGTACTACCGTCCTGTGGTAGTAGGTTGGTAGACAGCAACCACCCAGGGAGGTACTACCATCCTGTGGTAGTGGGTTTGGGTTTAGACAGCAACCACCCAGGGAGGTACTACCATCCTGTGGTAGTAGGTTGGTAGACAGCAATCGCCCAGGGAGGTACTACCATCCTGTGGTAGTAGGTTGGTAGACAGCAATCGCCCAGGGAGGTACTACCGTCCTGCCAAGTGAGTGTGAAACACAAGCCTGTAATTGTTGTACATGATGGTAGGATTGCTGGTGTCTTTTGTCTGTCTCATAAACATGCAAGATTACAGGTACGTCTTGCTACTTATACTTACACTTAGGTCACACTACACATACATGTACAAGCATATATATACACACCCCTCTGGGTTTTCTGCTATTTTCATTCTAGTTCTTGTTCTTGTTTATTTCCTCTTATCTCCATGGGGAAGTGGAACAGAATTCTTCCTCCGTAAGCCATGCGTGTTGTAAGAGGCGACTAAAATGCCGGGAGCAAGGGGCTAGTAACCCCTTCTCCTGTATATATTACTAAATGTAAAAAGAGAAACTTTTGTTTTTCTTTTTGGGGCACCCTGCCTTGTGTACTCACCTATTTGTACTCACCTATTTGTGGTTGCAGGGGTCGAGTCACAGCTCCTGGCCCCGCCTCTTCGCTGATTGCTACTAGGTCCTCTCTCTCCCTGCCCCATGAGCTCTATCATACCTCGCCTTAAAACTATGTATTGTTCCTGCCTCCACTACATCACTTTCTAGGCTATTCCACGGCCTGACTACTCTATGACTGAAGAAATACTTCCTAACATCCCTTTGATTCATCTGAGTCTTCAACTTCCAATTGTGACCTCTTGTGTCTGTGTCCCATCTCTGGAACATCCCGTCTTTGTCCACCTCGTCTATTCCGCGCAGTATTTTATATGTCGTTATCATGTCTCCCCTGACCCTCCTGGCCTCCAGTGTCGTCAGGCCGATTTCCCTCAACCTTTCTTCATAGGACAATCCCCGTAGCTCTGGGACTAGTCTTGTTGCAAACCTTTGCACTTTCTCTAATTTCTTGACGTGCTTGACTAGGTGTGGATTCCAAACTGGTGCTGCATACTCCAGTATGGGCCTGACGTAGATGGTATACAGAATCTTAAACGAATCCTTACTGAGGTATCGGAACGCTATCCGTAGGTTTGCCAGGCGCCCGTATGCTGCAGCAGTTATCTGATTGATGTGCGCCTCAGGAGATATGCTCGGTGTTATACTCACCCCCAGATATTTTTCCTTGAGTGAGGTTTGCAGTCTTTGGCCATCTATACTATATTGTGTCTGCGGTCTTCTTTGCCCTTCCCCAATCTTCATGACTTTGCATTTGGCAGGGTTAAATTCAAGGAGCCAGTTGCTGGACCAGGCTTGTAGCCTGTTCAGGTCTCTTTGTAGTCCTGCCTGATCCTCGTCCGATTTGATTCTTCTCATTAACTTCACATCATCTGCAAACAAGGACACTTCTGAGTCTATCCCTTCCGTTATGTCGTTCATATATACCAAGAACAGCACAGGTCCTAGGACTGACCCCTGTGGAACCCCGCTTGTCACAGGCGCCCACTCTGACACCTCGTCGTACCATGACTCGTTGTTGCCTCCCTGTCAGATATTCTCTGATCCATTGCAGTGCCTTTCCTGTTATGTTTGCCTGGTCCTCTAGCTTTTGCAGTAACCTCTTGTGAGGAACTGTGTCGAAGGCCTTCTTGCAGTCCAAAAATATGCAGTCGATCCACCCCTCTCTCTCTTGTCTTACTTCTGTCACCTTGTCATAAAACTCTAGTAGGTTTGTGACACAGGATTTTCCTTCCCTGAAACCGTGCTGGTTGTCAATTATACACTTGTTTCTTTCCAGTTGCCCCACCACTCTCCTCCTGATGATCTTCTCCATGACCTTGCATACTATACACGTTAGTGATACAGGTCTGTAGTTTAGTGCCTCATGTCTGTCTCATTTTTAAAAATTGGGACTACATTTGCCATTTTCCATACCTCAGGGAGTTGCCCAGTTTCAAATGATGTGTTGAAGATCTTTGTTAATGGCTCACACAATATCTCTGCTCCCTCTTTAAGGACCCATGGAGAGATGTTGTCTGGTCCCACCGCCTTTGAGGTGTCAAGTTCGCATAGCAGCTTCTTCACCTCCTCCTTGGTTTTATGTACCTCATCCAGCACTTGCTGGTGTGCCCCCCTGTTCTGATTTCTTGGAGTCCTACTGGTTTCCACTGTAAATACCTCTTTAAATCTTGTGTTGAGCTCCTGACAAACCTCTCGGTCGTTTCTTGTGAATTCCCCATCACCCTTCCTCAGTCTGATTACCTGGTCCTTGACTGTTGTTTTCCTCCTGATGTGGCTGTACAACAGCTTCGGGTCAGTCTTTACTTTTGATGCTATGTCATTTTCATATTGTCTCTGAGCCTCCCTTCTTATCTGTGCATATTCGTTTCTGGCTCTTCGGCTGATTTCTTTATTTTCCTGAGTTCTCTGTCTTCTGTACCTTTTCCATTCTCTAGTACACCTAGTTTTTGCCTCCCTACACCTTTGGGTGAACCAAGGACTCGTTATGTTCTTCCCATTATTTCTGTTTCCCTTGGGAACAAACCTCTCCTCTGCTCCTTGCATTTTGTTGCTACATAGTCCATCATTTCTTGTACTGGTTTTCCTGTCAGTTCCCTCTCCCACTGAATGTCTTGAAGGAAGTTCCTCATGCCTGAGTAGTTCCCCGTTTTGTAGTTTGGTTTTTCCCAGCCTATTCCTGCTACTCTCTCCACTTGGAGCTCAACTATGTAGTCGAAGCACAGAACCACATGATCACTAGCTCCCAGGGGCCTTTCATACATGATACCCTCGATGTCCGAACTAACTCATGGTGAATACAAGGTCCAACCTTGCTGGTTCATCCTCTCCTCTCTCTCTGGTAGTGTCTCTAACATGTTGATGCATGAGGTTTTCCAGTACCACATCCATCATCTTGGCTCTCCATGTTTCGGGACCCCATGGGGCTCCAGGTTTTCCCAGTCAATCTCCTTGTGATTGAAATCACCCATAACTAGTAACTTTGCTCCCCCCATGTGTGCTCTCCTGGCCACCTCGGCTAGTGTGTCGATCATTGCTCTGTTGCTCTCATCGTATTCTTCTTTTGGCCTCCTGCAGTTCTGTGGTGGGTTGTACATTACTGCAATTATCACCTTATGTCCCTCAGACTGGATTGTTCTACTAAGTAGTCCCTTTCGCCCGTGCCATCCATTCCTTCCATTTTCTCAAAACCCCACTGGTTTTTAATGAGCAGTGCAACTCCTCCTCCCCCTCTCCTCCCTCTGTCTTTCCTGAGGATTTGATATCCGGATGGAAAGATTGAATCTGTTATTTATTCTGGTGAGTTTTGTTTCTGTGAGTGCTATTATGTCTGGGGATGTCTCTTTGATTCTTTCGTCCACTCCTCATACTTGTTTGTTATTCCATCTGCATTTGTATACCACACCTTCAACTTCTTTTCTAAGACTGTGGTCTGGGAGGTATATTGGGGTTGGGGAAGTGGGAGACCTGGTAAGGAACTATGGGTTGTTGCTGTGGGGGTGGAGTTTGTAATGTAGTGGGTGGGGGCATTGGATGTGGCATGGGTGTTTTGATTTAGAGTGTTTGGTTGCACTGGGGTTGACCTGGTTGGGAGGCTTCTATAGGAAGTTGTGAGGGAGGCTGTATTTGATCTTCTTCCTGGGTCTGGGATCTCCTGTCTGTCTTCTCCATCCCCTCTCTTTCCTCCTTTCGCCTTTGTACCATCTCTCTCAGTTTCTGCCTTTCTTCTTGTGTTCTGTAAAGTAAAAGGACACAAGTGCAACTAATGTGACATTTATTGTGGCAACGTTTCGCTCTCCAGGAGCTTTATCAAGCCATTACAAAACAATACATGGACACAGAGGGTATATAAAGGCTCAGAGTGAGGTGAATACTAGTGAGGTACCATTTCTATGTTCACTAGTGGTAGTAGTAGTAGTAGTAGTAGTGGTAGTGACAAAAGTAATACAATATGGTAGAGCAATAAATTCGTACATGAGTAAAAGGATATAAAAGCTATTACTTGGGTAACATAAGAATAGGTTGGACAAATATAAACTGGAATGAGGCAGCTTGTTTCAGTGTTCACTCTCTGTGCTTTGTGTAGTATAACAGGAGAGACTATGTGATGGCAGGGTTTACTGTTTTCAGGAGGATTCTTGCTAAGACTTCGGAGATGGTGAAGCTGCCGTTGTTTTGTTTAATTGTTTTCGAAACAGCGATCAGTGCTGATGCTGAGTCTGGGACTCAAATTTACCACCAACATACGCAAACCTAACTATCAACTAAATCTAGTTACCAGGAACCATAGACACAGTGACAGCAACTTCCAGAAGGGTTATATACAGGGCCTTCTCACTGCAGCTTTATGTGAACCTTCTACTTCTAATCTTCCTAGACGATACATCACTGCCCTTAAGAATCTCGCCAACGACCCCAACATTATCGTCACCACCGCCGACAAAGGAGGCGGAGTCGTCATCCTCAACACCAGTGACTACAACACTAAAATGATGGACCTTTTGAATGATCAATCTACATACGAACCCATCAGCACTCAACAGTGGGAACGCTCACCAAAGACTTTCTATACAAAACCAGACAAATACTCAAACGCACTAGAGAAGGGAAGAAACTTCTGTACTTGTTACCAAGCAACCCTAAACCAGCACACATGTAGGGTTTTACCCAAGACCCATAAACACCAAATATTCCTCTCAGCCCAATCACGTCAGGAATAGGCAGTGCTCCACAAAAAACTACCCGGGGAGTTCTTGCCAAACATCTTTCCTGCCTTCTGGGGACCATCAGCCCCGCTCATCTTAAACACTCAGGTGACCTTCTCAACCGCATCCGTAACCTCTCCTCCGTAACAAGAAACTAAGCAGTTTGGATGTGACTTCCCTCTTCACAAAAGTACCTACCAAAAAAGCCATCGAGGTTCTACGACGTAAGTCAATCAGGACCTTAATCTTCCTCTAACCTCCCGGAGATTTTGTTGACTTAATTGAACTCTGTGTTAATTTCAACTGTTTTTCTTTCAATAACAAGCTCTACAAACAAACCTACGGCAGGGGAATGGGGTCCCCCATAAGTGCCGTCCTAGCCAACTTATACATGAACACCTAGAGTCCGAACATTTCGCCAACATCATCCCTTCAAACGTCACTTGGTTACGTTACGTGGCCGATGTCCTCGTAATAACCCCAAAAAACGTTTTGATGTACGGGATCTTCAGGCAAGGCTCAACGCAGTTGAACCGGCGATCCAGTTTAAAACTAGAAGAAGAGTCCAATGACAAGCTACCTTTCCTCGACGTCCTCATTCACAAAGTAGACAACCTAAGATTTCAAGTTTATCGGAAACCCACCAATAAAAATGATCTCACACACTTCTATTCCAGTCAAGATACCAAGACCAAAAGAGGCATCATCATCGGGTTTTTCCTAAGAGCATACCGAATTTGTAGTCCTGAGTTTCTTGACGAGGAGTGTACATACATTCACCAAACATTCACAGAGTTACATTTTTCCTTCTTTTTTCTCAAAGACTGCAAGAAAAGAGCTCTTCAGATCAAAAAATTCTCCACGCATCAACACCACTCCCAGCAAAGTTATAATTCTTCCCAACAGTCGGTTGCACGGGAAACGTCTCAAAAGTACTTTCACAAGCTAACACCAGAGTCCCATCGCTTCTAGCACTTCAATAAAGGATCTAACCAGGACAAAATCCAAGCACCACGAACCAGTCAATGCAGGAGTTTTACACTATACCCTGTGGAGGCTGTGACAAGATTTACGTAGGTGAAACAGCCAGAAACCTCGAAAACCCACCTCAATGAACACATTTACGCATGTAGGAACGATAACCTGAACAACGCCTGTTTTACAACACCGAAATTCCACCAATCATCTCATGAAATTCAGAGACGCCCAATTAGTGATCAAAGAAATAATTTCCGCGAACGCAAGTGCCTTGAATCAGCACTGATCGCTGTTTCGAAAACAATTAAACAAAACAACGGCAGCTTCACCATCTCCGAAGTCTTAGCAAGAAAACCTCCTGAAAACAGTAAACCCTGCCCTCACATTGTCTCTCCGTTATACTACACAAAGCACAGAGAGTGAACACTGAAACAAGCTGCCTCATTCCAGTTTATATTTGTCCAACCTATTCTTATGTTTACCCAATAGCTTTTATATCCTTTTACTCATGTTCGAAAATTTTTTGCTCTACCATATTGTATTACTTTTGCCACTACCACTACTACTACTACTACTACTACCACTAGTGAACATAGAAATGGTACCTCACTAGTATTCACCTCACTCTGAGCCTTTATATACCCTCTGTGTCCATGTATTGTTTGTAATGGCTTGATAAAGCTCCTGGAGAGCGAAACGTTGCCACAATAAATGTCACATTAGTTGCACTTGTGTCCTTTTACTTTACATATTGTCGGTAATTCTACCAACTTTATTACATTCTTGTGTTCTGTCGCGGTCGAGATACACCTTCCTGTATGCCGTCATGTCCCTTAATCGTGCTTTCTCCTGCAGGATCCTGGTCCGAGTCGCTTCTGCCTTGAAGGTCACTCTCACTGGCCGGGTTCTTTTTTTTACAAACCCCCCTATTCTCCGAAAATTTTCCAGCTGTGTGTGTGTGTGTGTGTGTGTGTGTGTGTGTGTGTGTGTGTGTGTGTGTGTGTGTGTGTAAATATTAACACATCGGCCGTCTCCCACCAAGGCAGTGTGGTCCACCAAGGCAGTGTGGTCCACCAAGGCAGGGTGGTCCACCAAGGCAGTGTGGTCCACCAAGGCAGGGTGGTCCACCAAGGCAGTGTGGTCCACCAAGGTAGGGTGGTCCACCAAGGCAGGGTGGTCCACCAAGGCAGGGTGGTCCACCAAGGCAGGGTGACCCACTAAGGCAGGGTGGTCCACCAAGGCAGGGTGGCCCGAAAAAGAAAAAAATTCACCATCATTCACTCCATCACTGTCTTGCCAGAAGGGTGCTTTACACTACAGTTTTTAAACTGCAACATTAACACCCGTCCTTCTTAAACATTACCTGCTCACACTCCAACAGCACGTCAAGTCCAATAAACCATTTGTCTCCATTCACTCCTAACACTCTCACGCATTCTTGCTGGAAGTCCAGCCCCTCACACACAAAACTTCCTTTACCCCCTCCCTCCATATCTATTACTATCTATCTATAT
The DNA here is from genome assembly GCF_026875155.1 of Cherax quadricarinatus. NCBI lineage: Eukaryota > Metazoa > Arthropoda > Malacostraca > Decapoda > Parastacidae > Cherax > Cherax quadricarinatus. The sequence goes on along the minus strand of NC_069406.1, from coordinate 48,759,392 downwards.
ATATATATATATATATATATTATATATATAATATATATATAATTTTATATATATATATATATTTATATATATATATAAAATATATATTAGTAATATATTAAAACACAATTTTTATAGGTTTGAATGGGTAGTTAATTGTGTAATTATCACTTTGAGGACTGATGCTCTAAACAGGAGTAACGTAAATGAATTGTGATTGGAGTTAGTGCCACCAGTGTGGCAGTTAGTGCCACCAGTGTGGCAGTTAGTAAAACCAGTGTGGCGGTTAGTACCACCAGTGTGGCAGTTAGTGCCACCAGTGTGGCAGTTAGTACCACCAGTGTGGCAGTTAGTACCACCAGTGTGGCAGTTAGTAAAACCAGTGTGGCAGTTAGTACCACCAGTGTGGCAGTTAGTACCACCAGTGTGGCGGTTAGTACCACCAGTGTGGCAGTTAGTGCCACCAGTGTGGCAGTTAGTACCACCAGTGTGGCAGTTAGTGCCACCAGTGTGGCAGTTAGTACCACCAGTGTGGCAGTTAGTACCACCAGTGTGGCAGTTAGTACCACCAGTGTGGCGGTTAGTACCACCAGTGTGGCAGTTAGTGCCACCAGTGTGGCAGTTAGTGCCACCAGTGTGACAGTGCCACCAGTGTGACAGTGCCACCAGTGTGACAGTGCCACCAGTGTGACAGTGCCACCAGTGTAGCAGTTAGTGTCACCAGTATGGCAGTTAGTGCCACCAGTGTGGCGGTTAGTACCACCAGTGTGGCAGTTAGTACCACCAGTGTGGCAGTTAGTACCACCAGTGTGGCATTTAGTACCACCAGTGTGGCAGTTAGTACCACCAGTTTGGCAGTTAGTACCACCAGTGTGGCAGTTAGTAAAACCAGTGTGGCAGTTAGTACCACCATTGTGGCGGTTAGTACCACCAGTGTGGCAGTGCCACCAGTGTGGCAGTTAGTGCCACCAGTGTGACAGTACCACCAGTGTGGCAGTTAGAGCCACCAGTGTGGCAGTTAGTGCCACCAGTGTGGAAGTTAGTGCCACCAGTGTGACAGTACCACCAGTGTGGCAGTTAGTGCCACCAGTGTGGCAGTTAGTGCCGCCAGTGTGGCAGTTAGTACTTCCAGTGTGACAGTGCCGCCAGTGTGGCAGTTAGTACTTCCAGTGTGACAGTTAGTGCCACCAGTGTGGCAGTTAGTACTTCCAGTGTGACAGTGCCACCAGTGTGGCAGTTAGTACTTCCAGTGTGACAGTTAGTGCCGCCAGTGTGGCAGTTAGTACTTCCAGTGTGACAGTTAGTGCCGCCAGTGTGGCAGTTAGTACTTCCAGTGTGACAGTGCCACCAGTGTGGCAGTTAGTACTTCCAGTGTGACAGTGCCGCCAGTGTGGCAGTTAGTACTTCCAGTGTGACAGTTAGTGCCGCCAGTGTGGCAGTTAGTACTTCCAGTGTGACAGTTAGTGCCGCCAGTGTGGCAGTTAGTACTTCCAGTGTGACAGTTAGTGCCGCCAGTGTGGCAGTTAGTACTTCCAGTGTGACAGTTAGTGCCGCCAATGTGGCAATTAGTACTTCCAGTGTGACAGTGCCGCCAGTGTGGCAGTTAGTACTTCCAGTGTGACAGTGCCGCCAGTGTGGCAGTTAGTACTTCCAGTGTGACAGTTAGTGCCGCCAGTATGGCAGTTAGTACTTCCAGTGTGACAGTTAGTGCCGCCAGTGTGGCAGTTAGTACTTCCAGTGTGACAGTTAGTGCCGCCAGTGTGGCAGTTAGTACCACCAGTGTGACAGTTAGTGCCGCCAGTGTGGCAGTTAGTGCCACCAGTGTGGCAGTTAGTACCACCAGTGTGACAGTTAGTGCCGCCAGTGTGGCAGTTAGTGCCGCCAGTGTGGCAGTTAGTACCACCAGTGTGACAGTTAGTGCCGCCAGTGTGGCAGTTAGTGCCGCCAGTGTGGCAGTTAGTGCCGCCAGTGTGGCAGTTAGTGCCGCCAGTGTGGCAGTTAGTGCCGCCAGTGTGGCAGTTAGTGCCGCCAGTGTGGCAGTTAGTACCACCAGTGTGGCAGTTAGTGACACCAGTGTGACAGTTAGTGCCACCAGTGTGACAGTTAGTACCACCAGTGTGGCAGTTAGTGCCGCCAGTGTGGCAGTTAGTGCCGCCAGTGTGGCAGTTAGTGCCGCCAGTGTGGCAGTTAGTGCCGCCAGTGTGGCAGTTAGTGCCGCCAGTGTGGCAGTTAGTACCACCAGTGTGGCATTTTAGTCCCACCAGTGTGGCAGTTAGTGCCGCCAGTGTGGCAGTTAGTACCACCAGTGTGACAGTTAGTACCACCAGTGTGGCAGTTAGTGCCGCCAGTGTGGCAGTTAGTGCCGCCAGTGTGGCAGTTAGTACCACCAGTGTGACAGTTAGTACCACCAGTGTGGCAGTTAGTGCCGCCAGTGTGGCAGTTAGTACCACCAGTGTGACAGTTAGTGCCGCCAGTGTGGCAGTTAGTGCCGCCAGTGTGGCAGTTAGTGCCACCAGTGTGGTGGTACATTCTACACTCGGTTATTTTCCCCAGGACGGTGGACAAGAAACATCAGACGTCATCGATACAAGGGAAGTCCATTAAACCTCATTCCCCTTGGAAAAAATATATAAACCCAGGCTGTGAAAGCCGAGGTTTTATATAGGTAAACCATATATTGATAATCTTGATTCTGGTTTACAATTAACAAGTAAACCAGACTTAGTATGCTGTGCCGATCAGAGGCTGTGATTAAGAATACTCTTTGTTGTAGTTCCTCCTGAAGTTAGAAATGGTAATATCTGTTGTCTTTTGGGATGATGCTGGACCAGCATCACCGGAGATGTGATAAGATAAGATAAGATTTCGTTCGGATTTTTAACCCCGGAGGGTTAGCCACCCAGGATAACCCAAGAAAGTCAGTGCGTCATCGAGGACTGTCTAACTTATTTCCATTGGGGTCCTTAATCTTGTCCCCCAGGATGCGACCCACACCAGTCGACTAACACGCAGGTACCTATTTGCTGCTAGGTGAACAGGACAACAGGTGTAAGGAAACGTGTCGAATGTTTCCACCCGCCGGGAATCGAACCCGGGCCCTCCGTGTGTGAAGCGGGAGCTTTAGCCACCAGGCCACCGGGTCAAACACCACCAGAGATGTGATGCTGGACCAGCATCACCGGAGATGTGATGCTGGTCAAACACCACCAGAGATGTGATGCTGGACCAGCATCACCGGAGATGTGATGCTGGACCAACATCACCAGAGATCTGATGCTGGTCCAACATCACCAGAGATGTGATGCTGGTCCAACATCACCAGAGATGTGATGCTGGACCAGCATCACCGGAGATGTGATGCTGGTCAAACACCACCAGACATGTGATGCTGGTCCAGCATCACCAGAGATGTGATGCTGGTCCAGCATCACCGGAGATGTGATGCTGGTCCAGCATCACCAGAGGTGTGATGCTGGACCAGCATCACCAGAGATGTGATGCTGGACCAGCATCACCAGAGGTGTGATGCTGGACCAGCATCACCAGAGGTGTGATGCTGGACCAGCATCACCAGAGGTGTGATGCTGGACCAGCATCACCAGAGGTGTGATGCTGGACCAGCATCACCAGAGATGTGATGCTGGACCAGCATCACCAGAGATGTGATGCTGGACCAGCATCACCAGAGATGTGATGCTGGTCAAACACCACCAGGCATGTGATGCTGGACCAGCACCACCAGACATGTGATGCTGGACCAGCATCACCAGAGATGTGATGATGAACCAGCATCACCAGAGATGTGATGCTGGTCAAACACCACCAGACATGTGATGTTGGTCCAGCACCACCAGACATGTGATGTTGGTCCAGCACCACCAGACATGTGATGTTGGTCCAGCACCACCAGACATGTGATGCTGGTCCAGCACCACCAGACATGTGATGCTGGTCAAACACCACCAGACATGTGATGCTGGTCAAACACCACCAGACATGTGATGCTGGTCAAACACCACCAGACATGTGATGCTGGTCAAACACCACCAGACATGTGATGCTGGTCAAACACCACCAGACATGTGATGCTGGTCAAACACCACCAGACATGTGATGCTGGTCAAACACCACCAGACATGTGATGCTGGTCAAACACCACCAGACATGTGATGCTGGTCAAACACCACCAGACATGTGATGCTGGTCAAACACCACCAGACATGTGATGCTGGTCAAACACCACCAGACATGTGATGCTGGTCCAGCATCACCAGACATGTGATGCTGGTCAAACACCACCAGACATGTGATGCTGGTCCAGCATCACCAGAGATGTGATGCTGGTCCAGCATCACCAGAGATGTGATGCTGGTCCAGCATCACCAGACATGTGATGCTGGTCCAGCACCACCAGACATGTGATGCTGGTCCAGCACCACCAGACATGTGATGCTGGTCCAGCACCACCAGACATGTGATGTTGGTCCAGCACCACCAGACATGTGATGTTGGTCCAGCACCACCAGACATGTGATGCTGGTCCAGCACCACCAGACATGTGATGCTGGTCCAGCACCACCAGACATGTGATGCTGGTCCAGCATCACCAGACATGTGATGCTGGTCCAGCACCACCAGACATGTGATGCTGGTCCAGCACCACCAGACATGTGATGCTGGTCCAGCATCACCAGACATGTGATGCTGGTCCAGCATCACCAGACATGTGATGCTGGTCCAGCACCACCAGAGATGTGATGCTGGTCCAGCACCACCAGAGATGTGATGCTGGTCCAGCATCACCAGAGATGTGATGCTGGTCAAACACCACCAGACATGTGATGCTGGTCCAACATCACCAGAGATGTGATGCTGGTCCAGCATCACCAGAGATGTGATGCTGGTCCAGCATCACCAGACATGTGATGCTGGTCCAGCATCACCAGACATGTGATGCTGGTCCAGCACCACCAGAGATGTGATGCTGGTCCAGCACCACCAGAGATGTGATGCTGGTCCAGCATCACCAGAGATGTGATGCTGGTCAAACACCACCAGACATGTGATGCTGGTCCAGCATCACCAGACATGTGATGCTGGTCCAGCACCACCAGAGATGTGATGCTGGTCCAGCATCACCAGAGATGTGATGCTGGTCAAACACCACCAGACATGTGATGCTGGTCAAACACCACCAGAGATGTGATGCTGGTCCAGCATCACCAGACATGTGATGCTGGTCCAGCATCACCAGAGATGTGATGCTGGTCCAACATCACCAGACATGTGATGCTGGTCAAACATCACCAGACATGTGATGCTGGTCCAGCATCACCAGACATGTGATGCTGGTCCAGCATCACCAGAGATGTGAGGCTGGTCAAACACCACCAGACATGTGATGCTGGTCCAGCATCACCAGACATGTGATGCTGGTCCAGCATCACCAGACATGTGATGCTGGTCAAACACCACCAGAGATGTGATGCTGGTCCAGCATCACCAGACATGTGATGCTGGTCCAGCATCACCAGAGATGTGATGCTGGTCCAACATCACCAGACATGTGATGCTGGTCCAGCACCACCAGACATGTGATGCTGGTCCAGCATCACCAGACATGTGATGCTGGTCCAGCATCACCAGACATGTGAGGTTCTTACCAGACACTTCACAGAGACAAACATAAATTCTCTCTATCTGAAAGTTTAATAGTCAGTAAGCTGGAGCTGGAGATGAGGGAGGCTGCGTCTTGAGTAGGGGAGGGGGAGCGTCCATCCTTCCCTTCTTCAGGAGGGGAGGGGGAGCGTCCATCCTTCCCTTCTTCAGGAGGGGAGGGGGAGCGTCCATCCTTCCCTTCTTCAGGAGGGGAGGGGAGAGCGTCCATCCTTCCCTTCTTCAGAGGGAAAGGGGGAGCGTTCCATCCTTCCCTTTTTCAGGAGGGGAGGGGGGATTTGTCCATCCCTTCCTTCTTCCAGGAGGGAGGGGGAGCGGTCCACTTCCCTTCAGGAGGGGAGGGGAGCGTCCACCCTTTCCCTTCTTAAGGAGGGGGAGGGGGAGCGTCCCCATCCTTCCCTTCTCAGGAGGGAGGGGAGCGTCCATCCTTCCCTTCAGGAGGGGAGGGGGGAGCGTCCATCCTTCCTTTCTTCAGGAGGGGAGGGGGAGCGTCCACCCTTTCCCTTCTTCAGGGGTGAGGGGGGGGTGTCCATCCCTTCCCTTCTTCAGGAGGGGGAGGGGGGAGCGTCCATCTTCCCTTCTTCAGGAGGGGGGGGGGGGATGGTCCATCCTTCCCTTCTTCAGGAGGGGAGGGGGGAGCGTCCATCCTTCCCTTCTTCAGGAGGGGAGGGGGAGTGTCCATCCTTCCCTTCTTCAGGAGGGGAGGGGGGAGTGCCCCATCCTTCCCCTTCTTCAGGAGGGGGAGGGGGGAGCTTTCCATCCTTCCCTTCTTCAGGAGGGGGGGGGAGTGTCCATCCTTCCCTTCTTCAGGAGGGGAGGGGGAGCTGTCCATCCTTCCCTTCTTCAGGAGGGAGTGGGGGGAGCGTCCATCCTTCCATCTTCACGAGGGGATGGGGGAGTGTCCATCTTCCCTTCTTCAGGAGGGGAGGGGGAGCGTCCATCCTTCCCTTCTCAGGAGGGGAGGGGGGAGTGTCCATCTTCCCTTCTTCAGGAGGGGAGGGGGGAGTGTCCATCCTTCCCTTCTTCAGGAGGGGAGGGGAGGGAGCGTCCATCCTTCCCTTCTTCAGGAGGGGAGGGGGAGCGTCCATCACTTCCTTCTTCAGGAGGGGAGGGGGAAGCGTCCCATCTTCCCATCTTCAGGAGGGGAGGGGGGAGCGTCCATCTTCCCTTTCTCAGGAGGGGAGGGGGGAGTGGTCCATCCTTCCCTTTCTTCAGGAGGGGAGGGGGAGCGTCCACCTTCCTTCTTCAGGAGGGGAGGGTGTGAGCGGTCCAGCCATCCCTTCTTATCAGGAGGAGAGGGGGAGCGGTCCACCTTCCCTTCATTCAGGAGGGTGTAGGGTGGAGCGTCCCATCCTTCCTTCTTCAGGAGGGATGGGTGAGCGTCCAGTCCTTCCCTTCTTCAGGAGGGGGGGGGAGCGTCCATTTACTTCTTCAGGAGGGGGAGGGGGGGGTCCATCCTTCCCTTCTTCAGGAGGGGAGGGGGGGGCGTCCATCTTCCCTTCTTCAGGAGGGAGGGGGAGTGTCCTCCTTCCCTTCTTCAGGAGGGGAGGGGGGAGCGTGTCCATCCTTCCCTTCTTCATGGAGGGGAGGGGGAGTGTCCATCCTTCCCTTCTTCAGGAGGGGAGGGGGGGAGTGTCCATCCTTCCCTTCTTCAGGAGGGGAGGGGGGAGCGTCCACCCTTTCCCTTCTTCAGGAGGGGAGGGGGAGATGTCCATCCTTCCTTCTTCAGGAGGGGGAGGGGGGATGTCCATCCTTCCCTTCTTCAGGAGGGGAGGGGGAGCGTCCATCCTTCCCTTCTTCAGGAGGGGAGGGGGAGCGTCCATCCTTCCCTTCTTCAGGAGGGGAGGGGGGAGTGTCCATCCTTCCCTTCTTCAGGAGGGGAGGGGGAGCGTCCATCCTTCCCTTCTTCAGGAGGGGAGGGGGAGTGTCCATCCTTCCCTTCTTCAGGAGGGGAGGGGGGAGCGTCCATCCTTCCCTTCTTCAGGAGGGGAGGGGGAGTGTCCATCCTTCCCTTCTTCAGGAGGGGAGGGGGAGCGTCCATCCTTCCCTTCTTCAGGAGGGGGAGGGGGGAGCGTCCATCCTTCCCTTCTTCAGGAGGGGAGGGGGGAGTGTCCATCCTTCCCTTCTTCAGGAGGGGAGGGGGAGTGTCCATCCTTCCCTTCTTCAGGAGGGGAGGGGGGAGCGTCCATCCTTCCCTTCTTCACGAGGGGAGGGGGAGTGTCCTTCCTTCCCTTCTTCAGGAGGGGAGGGGGAGTGTCCATCCTTCCCTTCTTCAGGAGGGGAGGGGTGAGTGTCCATCCTTCCCTTCTTCAGGAGGGGAGGGGGGAGCGTCCATCCTTCCCTTCTTCAGGAGGGGAGGGGGAGTGTCCATCCTTCCCTTCTTCAGGAGGGGAGGGGGGAGCGTCCATCCTTCCCTTCTTCAGGAGGGGAGGGGGGAGTGTCCATCCTTCCCTTCTTCAGGAGGGGAGGGGGAGTGTCCATCCTTCCCTTCTTCAGGAGGGGAGAGGGGAGTGTCCATCCTTCCCTTCTTCAGGAGGGGAGGGGGAGTGTCCATCCTTCCCTTCTTCAGGAGGGGAGGGGGGAGCGTCCATCCTTCCCTTCTTCAGGAGGGGAGGGGGGGAGGTCCATCCTTCCCTTCTTCAGGAGGGGAGGGGGGAGTGTGCCATCCTTCCCTTCTTCAGGAGGGGAGGGGGAGTGTCCATCCTTCCCTTCTTCAGGAGGGGAGGGGGGGAGTGTCCATCCTTCCCTTCTTCAGGAGGGGAGGGGGAGTGTCCATCCTTCCCTTCTTCAGGAGGGGAGGGGGGAGCGTCCATCCTTCCCTTCTTCAGGAGGGGAGGGGGAGCGTCCATCCTTCCCTTCTTCAGGAGGGGAGGGGTGAGTGTCCATCCTTCCTTTCTTCAGGAGGGGAGGGGTGAGCGTCCATCCTTCCCTTCTTCAGGAGGGGAGGGGGAGCGTCCATCCTTCCCTTCTTCAGGAGGGGAGGGGGGAGCGTCCATCCTTCCCTTCTTCAGGAGGGGAGGGGGGAGCGTCCATCCTTCCCTTCTTCAGGAGGGGAGGGGGAGCGTCCATCCTTCCCTTCTTCAGGAGGGGAGGGGTGAGTGTCCATCCTTCCCTTCTTCAGGAGGGGAGGGGGAGTGTCCATCCTTCCCTTCTTCAGGAGGGGAGGGGTGAGTGTCCATCTTTCCCTTCTTCAGGAGGGGAGGGGGGAGCGTCCATCCTTCCCTTCTTCAGGAGGGGAGGGGTGAGTGTCCATCCTTCCCTTCTTCAGGAGGGGAGGGGGGAGTGTCCATCCTTCCCTTCTTCAGTAGAAGAGGGGGAGTGTCCATCCTTCCCTTCTTCAGGAGGGGAGGGGTGAGTGTCCATCCTTCCCTTCTTCAGGAGGGGAGGGGGAGTGTCCATCCTTCCCTTCTTCAGGAGGGGAGGGGTGAGTGTCCATCCTTCCCTTCTTCAGGAGGGGAGGGGGAGTGTCCATCCTTCCCTTCTTCAGGAGGGGAGGGGTGAGTGTCCATCTTTCCCTTCTTCAGGAGGGGGAGGGGGGAGTGTCCATCCTTCCCTTCTTCAGGAGGGGAGGGGTGAGTGTCCATCTTTCCCTTCTTCAGGAGGGGGAGGGGGGAGTGTCCATCCTTCCCTTCTTCAGGAGGGGAAGGGGGGAGTGTCCATCCTTCCCTTCTTCAGGAGGGGAGGGGTGAGTGTCCATCCTTCCCTTCTTCAGGAGGGGAGGGGTGAGTGTCCATCCTTCCCTTCTTCAGGAGGGGAGGGGTGAGTGTCCATCCTTCCCTTCTTCAGGAGGGGAGGGGTGAGTGTCCATCCTTCCCTTCTTCAGGAGGGGAGGGGGGAGTGTCCATCCTTCCCTTCTTCAGGAGGGGAGGGGGGAGTGTCCATCCTTCCCTTCTTCAGGAGGGGAGGGGGGAGTGTCCATCCTTCCTTTCTTCAGGAGGGGAGGGGTGAGTGTCCATCCTTCCCTTCTTCAGGAGGGGAGGGGTGAGTGTCCATCCTTCCCTTCTTCAGGAGGAGAGGGGGAGTGCCCATCCTTCCCTTCTTCAGGAGGGGAGGGGAGAGTGTCCATCCTTCCCTTCTTCAGGAGGGGAGGGGTGAGTGTCCATCCTTCCCTTCTTCAGGAGGGGAGGGGTGAGTGTCCATCCTTCCCTTCTTCAGGAGGAGAGGGGGAGTGCCCATCCTTCCCTTCTTCAGGAGGGGAGGGGAGAGTGTCCATCCTTCCCTTCTTCAGGAGGGGAGGGGGGAGTGTCCATCCTTCCCTTCTTCAGGAGGGGAGGGGTGAGTGTCCATCCTTCCCTTCTTCAGGAGGGGAGGGGAGAGTGTCCATCCTTCCCTTCTTCAGGAGGGGAGGGGGGAGTGTCCATCCTTCCCTTCTTCAGGAGGGAAGGGGTAAGTGTCCATCCTTCCCTTCTTCAGGAGGGAAGGGGTGAGTGTCCATCCTTCCCTTCTTCAGGAGGGGAGGGGGAGTGCCCATACTTCCCTTCTTCAGAAGGGGAGGGGTGAGTGTCCATCCTTCCCTTCTTCAGGAGGGGAGGGGGAGTGCCAATCCTTCCCCTCTTCAGGAGGGGAGGGGGAGTGCCAAGCCTTCCCCTCTTCAGGAGGGGAGGGGGAGTGCCAATCCTTCCCTCTTCAGGACGGGGAGGGGGAGTGCCAATCCAACCCATCTTCAGGAGGGGGAGGGGGAGGGGGAGTGCCAATCCTTCCCCTCATCAGGAGGGGGAGGGGAGTGCCAATCCTTCCCCTCTTCAGGAGGGGGAGGGGAGTGCCAATCCTTCCCCTCTTCAGGAGGGGGAGGGGGAGTGCCAATCCATCCCATCTTCAGGAGGGGGAGGGGGGAGTGGCCAATCCTTCTCATCTTCAGGAGGGGGAGGGGGGAGTGCCAATCCTTCCCATCTTCAGGAGGGGGAGGGGGGAGTGCCAATCCTTCCCATCTTCAGGAGGGGGAGGGGGGAGTGCCAATCCTTCCCATCTTCAGGAGGGGGAGGGGGAGTGCCAATCCTTCCCATCTTCAGGAGGGGGAGGGGGGAGTGCCAATCCTTCCCATCTTCAGGAGGGGGGAGGGGAGTGCCAATCCTTCCTATCTTCAGGAGGGGAGGGGGAGTGCCAATCCTTCCCATCTTCAGGAGGGGGAGGGGGAGTGCCAATCCTTCCTATCTTCAGGAGGGGGAGGGGGAGTGCCAATCCTTCCCATCTTCAGGAGGGGGAGGGGGAGTGCCTCGGTATTATGTAATTTTTGCTTAAAAAAAATAACACGTGTTTTTTTCTGGTTTATGGTATATTAATAAAACCATAATGATATGTACGAGGGAGGCTGGGCAGGGAGGCTGGGCAGGGAGGCTGGGCAGGGAGGCTGGGCAGGGAGGCTGGGCAGGGGGATATATGGGGAGGGATACCTCTAGGTTACCTCTAGGTTACCTCTAGGTTACCTCTAAGTTACCTCTAGGTTACCTCTAGGTTACCTCTAGGTTACCTCTAGGTTACCTCTAGGTTACCTCTAGGTTACCTCTAAGTTACCTCTAGGTTACCTCTAGGTTGCCTCTAGGTTACCTCTAGGTTACCTCTAGGTTACCTCTAGGTTACCTCTAGGTTACCTCTAGGTTACCTCTAAGTTACCTCTAAGTTACCTCTAGGTTACCTCTAAGTTACCTCTAAGTTACCTCTAGGTTACCTCTAAGTTACATCTAGTCGTGGTAATGGTTTGTTAGTGTTAATAACAGAGTTGGATGAGGTTGGTCCTGGTGAGGAGTGCAATGGCATGCAACACACAGCTTCTTCGAAGTCAAGAGGAGGTTAAAGAGATGTCTGTGTTGTTCGTGTCTGGTTCATGATGATCTCAGTTGGGTCGTCAGTTTTAAGCTTGAGTAATGTCTCACTTCAGTCTTATTGCCACTTAAGTATTTCGCTCATTTCTTTGTTGTCTTCAGTGTGTGTGTGTGTGTGTGTACTCACCTAATTGTACTCACCTAATTGTGGTTGCAGGGGTCGATACTCAGCTCCTGACCCCGCCTCTTCACTGATCGCTACTAGGTCCACTCTTTCTGCTTCCTGAGCTTTGTCATATCTCGTCTTAAAGCTGTGTATGGTTCCTGCCTCCACTACATCACTTGCTAGGCTATTCCACTTCCTAACGACTCTGTGACTGAAGAAATATTTCCTAGCATCACTGTGACTCGTCTAAGTCTTCAACTTCCAATTGTGACCCCTTATTTCTGTGTCCCCTCTCTGGAACATCCTTTCTCTGTCCACCTTGTCTATTCCACGCATTATTTTGCATGTTGGTATCATGTCTTCCCTGACTCTCCTGTCCTCCAGTGTCGTCAGTCCGATTTCCCTCAACCTTTCTTCGTAGGACATTCCCCTGAGCTCCGGAACTAGCCTTGTTGCAAACCTTTGTACTTTCTCTAATTTCTTGACGTGCTTGACCAGATGTGGGTTCCAAACTGGTGCTGCATACTCCAGTATGGGCCTGACGTACATAGTGTACAGTGTCTTCAACGATTCCTTACTAAGGTATCGGAACGCTATTCTCAAGTTTGCCAGGCACCCATATGCTGCAGCAGTTATCTGGTTGATGTGTGCCTCCGGAGACGTGCTCGGTGTTATGGTCACCCCAAGATCTTTCTCCTTGAGTGAGGTATGCAGCCTTTGTCTACCTAGCCTACACTCTGTCTGCGATCTTCTTTGCCCTTCCCCAGTCTTCATGACTTTGCATTTGGCAGGGTTGAATTCGAGAAGCCAGTTGCTGGACCACGTGTCCAGCCTGTCCAGGTCTCTTTGTAGTCCTGCCTGATCCTCATCCGATTTAATCCTCATTAGCTTCACATCATCTGCAAACAGGGACACTTCAGAGTCTATCCCTTCCACCATATTCACATATATCAAAAATAGCACTGGTTCTAGGACTAACTCCTGTGGGATCCCGCTCGTCACAGGCGCCCACTGTGATACCTCATCACGTACCATGACCCGTTGTTGCCTCCCTGTAAGGTATTCTCTGCTCCATTGCAGTGCCCTTCCTGTTATAGGCGCCTGATCCTCCAGCTTCTGTACTAATCTCCTGTGAGGAACTGTATGGAAGGCCTTCTTGCAGTCCAGGAAAATGCAATCAACCCACCCCTCTCTCCTGTTTTACTTCTGTTACCTTGTCATGAAACTCCA
>NC_069406.1:48726582-48736582 GCF_026875155.1 Cherax quadricarinatus | reverse complement strand
TATATGGTGTGACTGGCAGATGGTGCCATGGTATATATGGCGTGACTGGCAGATGGTGCCATGGTATATATGGTGTGATTGACAGATGGTGCCATGGTATATATGGTGTGACCGGCAGATGGTACCATAAAGTAAGGTAGAGAGGCAGTGTGTGTAGACCTTTATCAAGGAGTGACCTGGTAAACACACAGGTCCGTACCTGGGGTACCGGGATGTACCTGGAGGGCATTCCGGGGATCAAAGTCCCCGCGGCCCGGTCCATGACCAGGCCTCCTGGTGGATCAGGGTCTGATCAACGAGTCTGTTACTGATGGCCGCACGTAGTCCAACGTACAAACCACAGCCCGGCTGATCCGGCACTGATTTCATGTATCTGTCCAGCTCCCGCTTGAAGACAACCAGGGGTCTATTGGTAATGTCCCTTATTGCTGGTGGGAGGCTGTTGAACAGTCTTGGGCCCCTGACACTTATGGTGTTTTCTCTTAGTGTACCAGTGACGCCCCTACTTTTCACTGGGGGTATGTTGCATCGCCTGCCAAGTCTTTTGCTTTCGTATGGAGTGATTGCTGTGTGCAGATTAGGTACCAGTCCCTCTAGGATCTTTCAGATGTAGATTATGATGTATCTCTCTCGCCTGCGCTCCAGTGAGTACAAGTGCTTCCATGTGTTTCCAGTAGTTAAGGTGTCTGATGGAACTTATATGTGCAGTAAAGGTTCTCTGTATACCTGGAATATGCCTGGTGAGAGTTTCGGGGGTCAACGCCCCCGCGGGCCGATCTGCGTGTGGCGTTTGTTCACGGAGAGTGCGGAGCCAGTACCAGCAGCAACAGTAAGAACAACAACGACAGTAACAGTAGTAACATCAACAACAGCAACAGTGACATCAACAACAGTGACATCAACAACAGTAACATCAACAACAGTAACATCAACAAGAGAGACATCAACAACAGTAACATCAACAACAGTGACAACAACAGTAACATCAACAACAGTGACATCAACAACAGTGACAACAACAGTAACATCAACAACAGTAACATCAACAACAGAGACATCAACAACAGTAACATCAACAACAGTAACATCAACAACAGAGACATCAACAACAGTAACATCAACAACAGTAACATCAACAACAGAGACATCAACAACAGTAACATCAACAACAGTGACATCAACAACAGTGACATCAACAACAGTAACATCAACAACAGAGACATCAACAACAGTAACATCAACAACAGAGACATCAACAACAGTAACATCAACAACAGTAACATCAACAACAGTGACATCAACAACAGTAACATCAACAACAGTAACATCAACAACAGAGACATCAACAACAGTAACATCAACAACAGTAACATCAACAACAGTGACATCAACAACAGTGACATCAACAACAGTAACATCAACAACGAGACATCAACAACAGTAACATCAACAACAGTAACATCAACAACAGAGACATCAACAACAGTAACATCAACAACAGTGACATCAACAACAGTGACATCAACAACAGTAACATCAACAACAGAGACATCAACAACAGTAACATCAACAACAGAGACATCAACAACAGTAACATCAACAACAGTAACATCAACAACAGTGACATCAACAACAGTAACATCAACAACAGTAACATCAACAACAGAGACATCAACAACAGTAACATCAACAACAGTAACATCAACAACAGTGACATCAACAACAGTGACATCAACAACAGTAACATCAACAACAGAGACATCAACAACAGTAACATCAACAACAGTAACATCAACAACAGAGACATCAACAACAGTAACATCAACAACAGTAACATCAACAACAGTAACATCAACAACAGTAACATCAACAACAGAGACATCAACAACAGTAACATCAACAACAGAGACATCAACAACAGTAACATCAACAACAGTAACATCAACAACAGTGACATCAACAACAGTAACATCAACAACAGTAACATCAACAACAGAGACATCAACAACAGTAACATCAACAACAGTAACATCAACAACAGTGACATCAACAACAGTGACATCAACAACAGTAACATCAACAACAGTGACATCAACAACAGTGACATCAACAACAGTAACATCAACAACAGTGACATCAACAACAGTGACATCAACAACAGCACTGTTAATAACCATTGTTAAGTTGTTATGATACATATGGGGAGGAACTAGGTCACTTAACTCCCCCCTCCCCTCCCCCTCTCCCATCCCTCTCTCCCCACCCACTCTCCCATCCCTCTCCCCATCCCTCTCCCCATCCCCTCCACCTTCCCCTTCCCTTCATTCATTCTCTCTACTCCCCCATCCCTTAATTCTCTCTACCCCCTCCCCTTCCTTCGCTCTTTCCTCCACTCCCCCCTCTCCTTCCCTTCTTCACAAACAGTATTATTATGGTTGTCAGCAAGTCAGGTATAGAGAGTCAGGTGTCAGCCGCACACTTGTGTTTCACTTGTTCCCATCACACAACTGTTGTCTTCTCTGACAGACACATATAACTCTGTCTAGGTGTCGGTATGGCTGTTCCCCTCCCCCACCACCCAGCCTTGCTTGTCTGGCTGCTGTTTGTGACAGTCTGCCTGTCTGTCTGTCTGTTCGGCTGACTGTCTACCTGATGGATTGGCTATCTGTCTACCTGATGGGTTGTCTGTCTGTCTACCTGTTGGGCTGACTGTCTGTCACTGTTGATCTCTCTATCAGGGTTGGTTAATGGTTGGGTTTAAAACCTATCTACTACACAAGAGGTAATTAACGCAAGAGTACACACACACACACACACACACACACACACACACACACACACACACACACACACACACACACACACACACACACACACACACAGGGGGAGTTGAATAACATCTCTAGGCCTTTCTTGTTGCAATCAGCACTTCGTCAGGAGCTTGCAATGTTGCAGATGTGTTGATTGCAATACCAAAGGCCTAGAACTGTCATTCAACTCCCCCTCTCCTGTGGTTATTTTGCTTGACTAATGGAAGAATTTGTGAATGATTTAACCACTGTTTTGTATCCTGTGTTCTGTTCTCTGTGTTGTTTCTCCTGTGTTCTGTATCTCTCTCTCTCTCTCTCTCTCTCTCCTTTCTTCTACTCTCCCTTTTGCCTCCCCGTGAAAGAGAGAGAGAGAGAGAGAGAGAGAGAGAGAGAGAGAGAGAGAGAGAGAGAGAGAGAGAGAGAGAGAGAGAGAGAGAGAGAGAGAGAGAGAGAGAGAGAGAGAGAGAGAAAGGAAGGGGAGTGAAATAGGTTTCAGTTCTAATTATGAAAGGATTAAAACTGTCTTCTGTCTCTCACTCACTCCTCACCTCCCTCCCTCTCTCTCTCTCTCTCTCTCCCTCTCTCTCTCTCTCTCTCTCTCTCTCTCTCTCTCTCTCTCTCTCTCTCTCTCTCTCAGACAGGACTATCAGTGCTTCCTGTCTATGACTGGAAGACTTGTGGTTCCTCCCACACAATACTCCACACTGTCTGCACATAGTATACCCCTGATATAACCTGCTGGGAGAAGCTGGTATGTTGTTTAGTATGCTCCCTTCTGGTATGAAGTTAGGGGGAGTGGAGGTATAACCCACAGGAGGGGGAGTTGGAGGTATAACCTAGAGGAGGGGGAATTGGGAGTGCGTAAATCGTGCAGTTATGAGCAGCAAAGTAGACATGTATGTTCCAGAGGTTTGGTATATCCGACCATCCCTTATGTTAATATACCTAGCAGATATGTCAGTATATCGGCACGAGGGAGTTAGTATATTTGATAAGAGAGAGAGAGAGAGAGAGAGAGAGAGAGAGAGAGAGAGAGAGAGAGAGAGAGAGAGAGAGAGAGAGATCTAACATTCCATCCCTCATTTCTGTCAGCTATAACGCTTCCACCTTGATATATTCGTCAGATATACCAGACATACTTGTCATACAAGGAGTCCTGGTGATACTGGTACCCCGAGTCAGGTCTAAGACCGGGTCTTACAGTATGGAAAATCACGACAAGACTTAAGAATCAGGGAAGACGCGCAGGACTGTGCAGTAGATGCTGTACGAGTTGGTATGATCACGAGAAACAGAAGAAGGAATAACCCTGCCAGAGTGCAGAACATTTACCAAGCTTTCCCCCTTTACACTCACATGACGGAAGAGCATCGTACCTCCCGCAGACTTCCCTGACGGTGTAACGTTCCCTGGGTAATATATTCACCAAGTATGGCCGTACGTAAAGATGGGCTGGGAGTTGGAATATACGTTAACGTTGGAGTGAAGAAAGTTTAAATGTATCTCTTTTATGACGAGGCAATATGCTGGCTGGTATACACTCAGTGGCCACTTTATTAGGTACACCCTTCTGGTACTGGGTAGGGCTCCCTCTTTCTTCCAAGAACAGCCTGAGTTCTTGGTAGTATGGGTTCAACAAGGTGCTGGTAACACTGCTTGGAGATGTTGGTCCGTGTTTACATGATAGTATCAGGCAGTTGTTTCAGATTTGTCGGCTGCACGTTCATGCTGGGACTCTCTCAGACCACCATATCGCAAAGGTTCACGTCAGTTTCTGCGTGTCGCAGCGGAATTCGCGATTCACCAGACCAGGGGACGTATTTTCAATCTTCATCTGTCCTGTTTTGGTGAGCCAGTACCCACTGCAGCCTCAGTTTCTAGTTCATCGCTGAGAGGAGTGGAACACAGTGTGGTCTTCTGCTACTGTACCCATCCACTTCAAGGTTTGATGTGTTGTGCGTTCAGAGATGCTCTTCTGCATACCACTGTTGCAACACATGCTTATTCGAGTTACTGTCACCTTGTCAGCCTGAACCAGTCTGGTCATATTCTCCTCCGATCTCTACCATTAACAAGGAGTTATCGCCCATACAACTGCCACTCACTCCATGTTTTCAGTTGTGTATGTAAGTCCCAGCAGATCAACAGTTTCTGACGTTTCTGGCACCAACCATCATTCCACCTTCAAACTTACATCACATTCCTCCTCATTCTGGTGTTCAGTCTCAACAATAATTGACCTTCTTGATTTCTCAAATTTTCTCTTATACGTTTAAAGATATATTTTCAGCATTTATGTTAATGTAAAAATTATATTTTTTTACCAAAAAGAAATTAGAAAACTTACCTAACCTTTGATAAGCGCAGTTTAATTTAGCCTAATCCGACTAAATATATTTTATATAAGTTTGCAATAATTTAGTAATAAATAAACACAATGAAATATATTTTTCTCGTTAGATTCGAAATTATTGCATACACAAATTTTCGCTTGCTTTATTCGGCAAGAAGAGCTTTGCTATTTAAGTCAAAATCGCAAGTATTCGACACGTCAAATATATATATATATATATATATATATATATATATTATATATATATATATATATATATATATATATATATATATATATATATATATATATATATATATATATATATATATATATATCCTTTATCTCTCTTCTCTTACCACCAAACAAGCAAAACAGACCGTCATTGTTTACACTTGGAACATTGCCGCTGATTGGCTTGTGTTTGTTGACGTCACGTAGGAACATTGCTGCTGATTGGTCCGTGTTTGTTGACGTCACGTCCGGCCAGTTATCCGGATCCACTGCGTCGCATCTCTTACAAAAACGACTTAATAATTCACCTTTCTTGCGACGCGGATTTATCTCTCTTGTGTTAAGGGAGAGAAAACAAGAGTGGAAGATATTGTGTGTTTTTGACGTGTTCTTGACGTGTTCATGATGCGTTCTTGACGTGTTCATGACGTGTTCATGACGTGTTCTTGATGTGTTCTTGACGTGTTCTTGAAGTGTTCTTGACGTGTTCATGACGTGCTCTTGATGTGTTCTTGACGTGTTCTTGACGTGTTCATGACGTGTTCTTGATGTGTTCTTGACGTGTTCTTGAAGTGTTCTTGACGTGTTCATGACGTGCTCTTGATGTGTTCTTGACGTGTTCTTGACGTGTTCATGACGTGTTCTTGATGTGTTCTTGACGTGTTCTTGAAGTGTTCTTGACGTGTTCATGACGTGCTCTTGACGTGTTCATGGCGTGTTCTTGATGTGTTTGTGACGCGTTCTTTACGTGTTCTTGAAAATCTGAGGCAACTTGACCAGTAGAGTAGTTAAGAACGTTAAACTTGACGAAGATGATGATGATGATAATAATAATAATAATAATAATAATAATAATAATAATAATAATAATAATAATAATAATGCACTGCTACAAACACGCAAACATTGCAACACTGCAACAAACTGCAAGAAAACCACTGCAACAAGCATACACTGCAACACGCAAACACTGCAACAAACAACTGTAACAAACATACTGTAACACGCACACACTGCAACAACATACATTGCAATATGCATATACTGCAACAAGCACACTAACACACTGCAACAAACACTACAACACACTGCAACAAACACTACAACACACTGCAACAAACACTACAACACACTGCAACAAACACTACAACACACTGCAACAAACACTACAACACACTGCAACAAACACTACAACACACTGCAACAAACACTACAACACACTGCAACAAACACTACAACACACTGCAACAAACACTACAACACACTGCAACAAACACTACAACACACTGCAACAAACACTACAACACACTGCAACAAACACTACAACACACTGCAACAAACACTACAACACACTGCAACAAAACAAATTGCAATATGCATATACTGCAACAAGCACACTAACACACTGCAACAAACACTACAACACACTGCAACAAACACTACAACACACTGCAACAAACACTACAACACACTGCAACAAACACTACAACACACTGCAACAAACACTACAACACACTGCAACAAACACTACAACACACTGCAACAAACACTACAACACACTGCAACAAACACACTGCAACAAACACTACAACACACTGCAACAAACTCACTGAAACAAACACTACAACACACTGCAACAAACACTACAACACACTGCAACAAACACACTGCAACAAACACTACAACACACTGCAACAAACACACTGAAACAAACACTACAACACACTGCAACAAAACACACTGAAACAAACACTACAACACACTGCAACAAACACACTGCAACAAACACTACAACACACTGCAACAAACACTACAACACACTGCAACAAACACACTGAAACAAACACTACACACTGCAACAAACACTACAACACACTGCAACAAACACACTGAAACAAACACTACACACTGCAACAAACACTACAACACACTGCAACAAACACTACAACACACTGCAACAAACACACTGAAACAAACACTACAACACACTGCAACAAACACTACAACACACTGCAACAAACACTACAACACACTGCAACAAACACACTGAAACAAACACTACAACACACTGCAACAAACACTACAACACACCAACAAACACACTGAAACAAACACTACAACACACTGCAACAAACACACTGCAACAAACACTACAACACACTGCAACAAACACACTGAAACAAACACTACAACACACTGCAGCAAACACTACAACACACTGCAACAAACACTACAACACACTGCAACAAACACTACAACACACTGCAACAAACACACTGAAACAAACACTACAACACACTGCAGCAAACACTACAACACACTGCAACAAACACTACAACACACTGCAACAAACACTACAACACACTGCAACACTCTGCAAAAAACACACTGAAACAAACACTACAACTCACTACAACAAACACACTACAACAAACACACTGCAACAAACACACTACAACAAACACAGTGCAACAAACACTGCAACAAGCACACTGCAACAAAAACACCAACAAACACACTGCAGCAAACACTGCAACAAACACTGTAACAAACACACTGCAACAAACACTGCAACAAGCACACTGCAACAAAAACAACAAACACTCTGGAACAAACACACTGTAACAAACACACTGCTGCAAACACACTGCAACAAACACACTGCAACATACACACTGCAACAAACACACCTCAACAAACACACTGCAACACACTGCAACAAACACACTGCAACGAAAAACACCAGAAACACACTGCAACAAAAACACCAGAAACACACTGCAACAAACACACTACAACAAAAACACCAACAAACACACTGCAATAAAAACACTGCAACATACTGCAACAAAAACACTGCAACAAACCCACTGCAACAAACATAATGCAACAAACACACTGCAACGAACACTGCAACAAACACACTACGACAAACACATTGCAACAAAAAACCAACACACTGCAACGAAAACACCAACAAACACACTGCAACGAAAACACCAACAAACACACTGCAACAAAAACACCAACAAACACACTGCAACAAAAACACCAACAAACACACTGCAACAAAAACACCAACAAACACACTGCAACAAAAACACCAACAAACACACTGCAACAAACACACTGCAACAAAAACACCAACAAACACACTGCAACAAACACACTGCAACAAAAACACCAACAAACACACTGCAACAAACACACTGCAACAAAAACACCAACAAACACACTGCAACAAACACACTGCAACAAAAACACCAACAAACACACTGCAATAAAAACACCAACAAACACACTGCAACAAACACACTACAATAAAAACACCAACAAACACACTGCAACAAACACACCGCAACAAAAACACCAACAAACACACTGCAACAAACATACTGAAAAGCACCAACAAACACACTGCAACAAACACACTGCAACAAACACACTGCAACAAAAACACCAACAAACACACTGCAACAAACACACCGCAACAAAAACACCAACAAACACACTGCAACAAAAACACCAACAAACACACTGCAACAAACACACTGCAACAAAAACACCATCAAACACACTGCAATAAAAACACAACAAACACACTGCAACAAACACACTACAATAAAAACACCAACAAACACACTGCAACAAACACACCGCAACAAAAACACCAACAAACACACTGCAACAAACATACTGAAAAGCACCAACAAACACACTGCAACAAACACACTGCAACAAACACACTGCAACAAAACACTGCAACAAAAACACCAACAAACACACTGCAACAAACACACTGCAACAAACACACCGCAACAAAAAACACCAACAAACACACTGCAACAAACATACTGAAAAGCACCAACAAACGCACTGCAACAAAAACACCAACAAACACACTGCAACAAACACACTGCAACAAGCACACTGCAACAAACACTCTGCAACAAAAACACCAACAAACACACTGCAACAAAAACACCAACAAACACACTGCAACAAAAACACCAACAAACACACTGCAACAAAAACACCAACAAACACACTGCAACAAAAACACCAACAAACACACTGCAACAAAAACACCAACAAACACACTGCAACAAGCACACTGCAACAAACACACTGCAACAAAAACACCAACAAACACACTGCAACAAAAACACCAACAAACACTCTCACCATTATCCACCAAAAATCCTAATTAAGTCAACGTAATTAATTCAGATAATGAAGAACAAACTCAAAGGTAATAAAGTGACTTATCTTGTCTCTATTGTTACCTAGAGTGTAGTAAAGTGACTTATCTTGTCTCTATTGTTACCTAGAGTGTAGTAAAGTCACTTATCTTGTCTCTATTGTTACCTAGAGTGTAGTAAAGTCACTTATCTTGTCTCTATTGTTACCTAGAGTGTAGTAAAGTGACTTATCTTGTCTCTATTGTTACCTAGAGTGTAGTAAAGTGACGTATCTTGTCTTTGTTACCTAGAGTGTAGTAAAGTCACTTATCTTGTCTCTATTGTTATCTAGAGTGTAGTAAAGTCACTTATCTTGTCTCTATTGTTACCTAGAGTGTAGTAAAGTCACTTATCTTGTCTCTATTGTTACCTAGAGTGTAGTA
>NC_069406.1:48696582-48721582 GCF_026875155.1 Cherax quadricarinatus | reverse complement strand
GATAAAGAGAAGAACGTTTATACAAGAGAAATGGGAATTAGTTTGTAATTAAAGTGTAAAGGAGAGAGAGAGATAGAGATAGAGAGAGTATGTGATGAAGATACTGACAGGTGCAGAGGAAGGTGTGAAATTTAATAATTAGGTGAGGGAGTGGAAATTGAGGCTGTTATTATATGCAGATGGCATGAGTGTAACAAGGACAGAGAGCAAGGGTCGGTGTGGGAGGAGAGGGAGAAGGAGAGAAAGAGGGAGAAGGAAGTGATATAAAGGAGAATGCAGATGCAAATAAGATTGCTAGTCTATATATATATATATATATATATATATATATATATATATATATATATATATATATATTATATATATATATATATATATATATATATATATATATATATATATATATGTATTATGTGTGTGTGTACTCACCTATTTGTGGTTACAGGGGTCGATTTATAGCTCCTGACCCCGCCTCTTCACTGTTTGCTACTAGGTCCTCTCTCTCCCTGCTCCATGAGCTTTATCATACCTCGTCGTAAAACTATGTATGGATCCTGCCTCCACTACATCACTTGCTAGACCATTCCACTTCCTGACAACTCTGTGATTGAAGAAATGCTTCCTAACAACCCCGTGACTCATCTGAGTTTTCAACTTCCAAATGTGACCCCTTGTTTACGTGTCCCATCTCTGGGGGTTCTTAATATGAGGAAGGAGCTTGGTATTTCCATTATCAGTGATAGGATTGTTGAGATTAACACTGTACTCGGTATTAGAATGTTAAGAAATGAACCAGACACTGTCACAATGAATCTTACTAAATATTTTCAAGTAAATACACATAGATCTAAATGGATTGTAAAAACGTGCAATTGCATTAAGTTTTATAACCTGCATGAACTGTATCACTGTAGGCAACAAGAGCATTTCACCCCTCCATGGAAGATGTGTTCATTTAATATCACATACCTGCAAGTCCCTCCCAAGAAGCTCATTGCTAGTAATCCCTTCCTTAAATCTCTTGTTAGAGCAACTGCTCAAGAAGAAATTTCTGGCTTAACTGGTAGTAATAAGTTATCACAAGTTATATACACTGATGGATCTAAACTGGAGTCTTCTGGCAGGGCTGCATCTGCTCTTGTTGCCACCTCCAGCAGGAGTCTTCTGGCAGGGCTGCATCTGCTCTTGTTGCTACCTCCAGCAGGAGTCTTCTGGCATGGCTGCATCTGCTCTTGTTGCCACCTCCAGCAGGAGTCTTCTGGCAGGGCTGCATCTGCTCTTGTTGCTACCTCCAGCAGGAGTCTTCTGCAGGGCTGCATCTGCTCTTGTTGCTACCGTCCAGCAGGAGTCTTCTGGCAGGGCTGCATCTGTCTATGTTGCTACCTCCAGCAGGAGTCTTCTGGCAGGGCTGCATCTGCTCTTGTTGCTACCTCCAGCAGGAGTCTTCTGGCAGGGCTGCATCTGCTCTTGTTGCTACCTCCAGCAGGAGTCTTCTGGCAGGGCTGCATCTGCTCTTGTTGCTACCTCCAGCAGGAGTCTTTTGGCAGGCTGCATCTGCTCTTGTTGCTACCTCCAGCAGGAGTCTTCTGGCAGGGCTGCATCTGCTCTTGTTGCTACCTCCAGCAGGAGTCTTCTGGCAGGGCTGCATCTGCTCTTGTTTGCTACCTCCAGCAGGAGTCTTCTGGCAGGGCTGCATCTGCTCTTGTTGCTACCTCCAGCAGGAGTCTTCTGGCAGGGCTGTATCTGCTCTTGTTGCTACCTCCAGCAGGAGTCTTCTGGCAGGGCTGCATCTGCTCTTGTTGCTACCTCCTGCAGGAGTCTTCTGGCAGGGCTGCATCTGCTCTTGTTGCTACCTCCAGCAGGAGTCTTCTGGCAGGGCTGCATCTGCTCTTGTTGCTACCTCCAGCAGGAGTCTTCTGGCAGGGCTGCATCTGCTCTTGTTGCTACCTCCAGCAGGAGTCTTCTGGCAGGGCTGCATCTGCTCTTTGTTGCTACCTCCAGCAGGAGTCTTCTGGCAGGGCTGCATCTGCTCTTGTTGCTACCTTCAGCAGGAGTCTTCTGGCAGGGCTGCATCTGCTCTTGTTGCTACCTCCAGCAGGAGTCTTCTGGCAGGGCTGCATCTGCTCTTGTTGCTACCTCCAGCAGGAGTCTTCTGGCAGGGCTGCATCTGCTCTTGTTGCTACCTCCAGCAGGAGTCTTCTGGCAGGGCTGCATCTGCTCTTGTTGCTACCTCCAGCAGGAGTCTTCTGGCAGGGCTGCATCTGTTCTTGTTGCTACCTCCAGCAGGAGTCTTCTGACAGGGCTGCATCTGCTCTTGTTGCTACCTCCAGCAGGAGTCTTCTGGCAGGGCTGCATCTGCTCTTGTTACTACCTCCAGCAGGAGTCTTCTGGCAGGGCTGCATCTGCTCTTGTTGCTACCTCCAGCAGGAGTCTTCTGGCAGGGCTGCATCTGCTCTTGTTGCTACCTCCAGCAGGAGTCTTCTGGCAGGGCTGCATCTGCTCTTGTTGCTACCTCCAGCAGGAGTCTTCTGGCAGGGCTGCATCTGTTCTTGTTGCTACCTCCAGCAGGAGTCTTCTGGCAGGGCTGCATCTGCTCTTGTTGCTACCTCCAGCAGGAGTCTTCTGGCAGGGCTGCATCTGCTCTTGTTGCTACCTCCAGCAGGAGTCTTCTGGCAGGGCTGCATCTGCTCTTGTTGCTACCTCCAGCAGGAGTCTTTTGGCAGGGCTGCATCTGCTCTTGTTGCTACCTCCAGCAGGAGTCTTCTGGCAGGGCTGCATCTGCTCTTGTTGCTACCTCCAGCAGGAGTCTTCTGGCAGGGCTGCATCTGCTCTTGTTGCTACCTCCAGCAGGAGTCTTCTGGCAGGGCTGCATCTGCTCTTGTTGCTACCTCCAGCAGGAGTCTTTCTGGCAGGGCTGTATCTGCTCTTTTTTGCTACCTCCACAGGAGTCTTCTGGCAGGGCTGCATCTGCTCTTGTTGCTACCTCCTGCAGGAGTCTTCTGGCAGGGCTGCATCTGCTCTTGTTGCTACCTCCAGCAGGAGTCTTCTGGCAGGGCTGCATCTGCTCTTGTTGCTACCTCCAGCAGGAGTCTTCTGGCAGGGCTGCATCTGCTCTTGTTGCTACCTCCAGCAGGAGTCTTCTGGCAGGGCTGCATCTGCTCTTGTTGCTACCTCCAGCAGGAGTCTTCTGGCAGGGCTGCATCTGCTCTTGTTGCTACCTTCAGCAGGAGTCTTCTGGCAGGGCTGCATCTGCTCTTGTTGCTACCTCCAGCAGGAGTCTTCTGGCAGGGCTGCAATCTGCTCTTGTTGCTACCTCCAGCAGGAGTCTTCTGGCAGGGCTGCATCTGCTCTTGTTGCTACCTCCAGCAGGAGTCTTCTGCAGGGCTGCATCTGCTCTTGTTGCTACCTCCAGCAGGAGTCTTCTGGCAGGGCTGCTCATTGTTCTTGTTGCTACCTCCAGCAGGAGTCTTCTGACAGGGCTGGCATCTGCTCTTGTTGCTACCTCCAGCAGGAGTCTTCTGGCAGGGCTGCATCTGCTCTGTTACTACATCCATCAGGAGTCTTCTGGCAGGGCTGCATCTGCTCTTGTTGCTACCTCCAGCAGGAGTCTTCTGGCAGGGCTGCATCTGCTCTTGTTGCTACCTCCAGCAGGAGTCTTCTGGCAGGGCTGTATCTGCTCTTGTTGCTACCTCCAGCAGGAGTCTTCTGGCAGGGCTGTATCTGCTCTTGTTGCTACCTCCAGCAGGAGTCTTCTGGCAGGGCTGTATCTGCTCTTGTTGCTACCTCCAGCAGGAGCTTCTGGCAGGGCTGTATCTGCTCTTGTTGCTACCTCCAGCAGGAGTCTTCTGGCAGGGCTGTATCTGCTCTTGTTGCCACCTCCAGCAGGAGTCTTCTGGCAGGGCTGTATCTGCTCTTGTTGCCACCTCCAGCAGGAGTCTTCTGGCAGGGCTGCATCTGCTCTTGTTGCTACCTCCAGCAGGAGTCTTCTGGCAGGGCTGCATCTGCTCTTGTTGCTACCTTCAGCAGGAGTCTTCTGGCAGGCTGCATCTGCTCTTGTTGCTACCTCCAGCAGGAGTCTTCTGGCAGGGCTGCATCTGCTCTTGTTGCTACGTCCAGCAGGAGTCTTCTGGCAGGGCTGCATCTGCTCTTGTTGCTACCTCCAGCAGGAGTCTTCTGGCAGGGCCTCATCTGCTCTTGTTGCTACCTCCAGCAGGAGTCTTCTGGCAGGGCTGCATCTGTTCTTGTTGCTACCCTCCAGCAGGAGTCTCTGACAGGGCTGCATCTGCTCTTGTTGCTACCTCCAGCAGGAGTCTTCTGGCAGGGCTGCATCTGCTCTTGTTACTACCTCCAGCAGGAGTCTTCTGGCAGGGCTGCATCTGCTCTTGTTGCTACCTCCAGCAGGAGTCTTCTGGCAGGGCTGCATCTGCTCTTGTTGCATCTACCTCCAGCAGGAGTCTTCTGGCAGGGCTGTATCTGCTCTTGTTGCTACCTCCAGCAGGAGTCTTCTGGCAGGGCTGTACTGCTCTTGTTGCTACCTCCAGCAGGAGTCTTCTGGCAGGGCTGTATCTGCTCTTGTTGCTACCTCCAGCAGGAGTCTTCTGGCAGGGCTGTATCTGCTCTTGTTGCTACCTCCAGCAGGAGTCTTCTGGCAGGGCTGTATCTGCTCTTGTTGCCACCTCCAGCAGGAGTCTTCTGGCATGGCTGTATCTGCTCTTGTTGCCACCTCCAGCAGGAGTCTTCTGGCAGGGCTGTATCTGCTCTTGTTGCTACCTCCAGCAGGAGTCTTCTGGCAGGGCTGCATCTGTTCTTTTTGCTACCTCCAGCAGGAGTCTTCTGGCAGGGCTGCATCTGCTCTTGTTGCTACCTCCAGCAGGAGTCTTCTGGCAGGGCTGCATCTGCTCTTGTTGCTACCTCCAGCAGGAGTCTTCTGGCAGGGCTGTATCTGCTCTTGTTGCCACCTCCCTAGTTAAGAACGATAATAAACTTGTTGAACTAGGCGTAAGAATTAACAACTGGGCGTCTACACTGCAAACTGAATTGTTTGCAATCCTAATGGTGCTAAAGGTAACTTTGTGACACTGAGCTTGACTCCATCTTCATTATTGATCCAATGTCATGACTGAAGGCTCTTAACTCATATAATGACTCCTACAACATGCTCATTGGAGAAGCCAGGTATAGATACTCAAAAATCCGGGACAAAGGAATTAATGTACAATTGGTATGGATCCCATCACACATTGGATTACTCCTTCATGATAAAGTTGATATGTTAGCCAAGAAGAGTACCCAGAAGGAGAATGTAGAATATAACTTTGGTATAACTGTGTCTAGCATTAGGAATAATATTAGGAGAGAAGTAAATAATGTAACTGATTGTTATAGGAATGCAGTTAGAAGCCTGAGTAGATCTATAACCCACTATGATAACATGAACGTAGATAAGTATGTTTATGGAGCAACGTGCAATGTGAACACTGACTGATGTTGTAGTGGCCAGGCTTAGGCTTGGTTACAAGTACTTCTGGCAGTGTGATGTTGTAGTGGCCAGACTTAGGCTTGGTTACAAGTACTGACTGATGTTGTAGTGGCCAGGCTTAGGTTTGGTTACAAATACTGACTGATGTTGTAGTGGCCAGGCTTAGGCTTGGTTACAAGTACTTCTGGCAGTGTGATGTTGTAGTGGCCAGACTTAGTCTTGGTTACAAGTACTGACTGATGTTGTAGTGGCCAGGCTTAGTCTTGGTTACAAGTACTGACTGATGTTGTAGTGGCCAGGCTTAGGTTTGGTTACAAATACTGACTGATGTTGTAGTGGCCAGGCTTAGTCTTGGTTACAAGTACTGACTGATGTTGTAGTGGCCAGGCTTAGGCTTGGTTACAAATACTGACTGATGTTGTAGTGGCCAGGCTTAGGTTTGGTTACAAATACTGACTGATGGTGTAATGGCCAGGCTTAGTCTTGGTTTCAAGTACTGACTGATGTTGTAGTGGCCAGGCTTAGGCTTGGTTACAAATACTGACTGATGGTGTAATGGCCAGGCTTAGTCTTGGTTTCAAGTACTGACTGATGTTGTAGTGGCCAGGCTTAGGTTTGGTTACAAGTACTGACTGATGTTGTAGTGGCCAGACTTAGACTTGGTTACAAATACTGACTGATTTTGTAGTGGCCAGACTTAGGTTTGGTTACAAGTACTGACTAATGTTGTAGTGGCCAGGCTTAGTCTTGGTTACAAGTACTGACTGATGTTGTAGTGACCAAGCTTAGGCTTGGTTACAAGTACTGACTGATGTTGTAGTGGCCAGGCTTAGGCTTGGTTACAAGTACTGACTGATGTTGTAGTGGCCAGGCTTAAGCTTGGTTTCAAGTACTGACTGATGTTGTAGTGGCCAGGCTTAGGCTTGGTTACAAGTACTGACTGATGTTGTAGTGGCCAGGCTTAGGTTTGGTTACAAATACTGACTGATGTTGTAGTGGCCAAGCTTAGGCTTGGTTACAAGTACTGACTGATGTTGTAGCAGCCAGGCTTAGGCTTGGATACAAGTACTGACTGATGTTGTAGTGGCCAGGCTTAGGTTTGGTTACAAATACTGACTGATGTTGTAGTGGCCAGGCTTAGGCTTGGTTACAAGTACTGACTGATGTTGTAGTGACCAGGCTTAGGCTTGGATACAAGTACTGACTGATGTTGTAGTGGCCAGGCTTAGGCTTGGTTACAAGTACTGACTGATGTTGTAGTAGCCAGACTTAGGCTTGGATACAAGTACTGACTGATGTTGTAGTGGCCAGGCTTAGGCTTGGTTACAAGTACTGACTGATGTTGTAGTGGCCAGGCTTAGGCTTGGATACAAGTACTGACTGATGTTGTAGTGGCCAGGCTTAGGCTTGGTTACAAGTACTGACTGATGTTCTAGTGGCCAGGCTTAGTGGCCTGGTCTTCGATCGAATGAACTCTTCTCATCAACTTCACGTCATCTGCAAACAGGGACACCTCGGAATTTATTCCTTCTGTCATGTCGTTCACAAATACCAGAAACAGCACTGGTCCTAGGACTGACCCCTGTGGGACCCCGCTGGTCACAGGTGCCCACTCTGACACCTCGCCACGTACCATGACTCGCTGCTGTCTTCCTGACAAGTATTCCCTGATCCATTGTAGTGCCTTCCCTGTTATCCCTGCTTGGTCCTCCAGTTTTTGCACCAATCTCTTGTGTGGAACTGTGTCAAACGCCTTCTTGCAGTCCAAGAATATGCAATCCACCCACCCCTCTCTCTCTTGTCTTACTGCTGTCACCATGTCATAGAACTCCAGTAGGTTTGTGACACAGGATTTCCCGTCCCTGAAACCATGTTGGCTGCTGTTGATGAGATCATTCCTTTCTAGGTGTTCCACCACTCTTCTCCTGATAATCTTCTCCATGATTTTGCATAGTATACATGTCAGTGACACTGGTCTGTAGTTTAATGCTTCATGTCTGTCTCCTTTTTTTAAAGATTGGGACTACATTTGCTGTCTTCCATGCCTCAGGCAATCTCCCTGTTTCGATAGATGTATTGAATATTGTTGTTAGGGGTACACATAGTGCCTCTGCTCCCTCTCTCAATACCCATGGGGAGATGTTATCTGGCCCCATTGCCTTTGAGGTATCTAGCTCACTCAGAAGCCTCTTCACTTCTTCCTCGGTTGTGTGCACTGTGTCCAGCACATGGTGGTGTGCCCCACCTCTCCGTCTTTCTGGAGCCCCTTCTGTCTCCTCTGTGAACACTTCTTTGAATCTCTTGTTGAGTTCCTCACATACTTCACGGTCATTTCTTGTTGTCTCTCCTCCTTCCTTCCTTAGCCTGATTACCTGGTCCTTGACGGTTTGTTTTCTTCCTGATGTGGCTGTATAACAGCTTCGGGTCAGATTTGGCTTTTGCTGCTATGTCGTTTTCATATTGACGTTGGGCCTCCCTTCTTATCGGTGCATATTCGTTTCTGGCTCTACGACTGCTCTCCTTATTCTCCTGGGTCCTTTGCCTTCTATATTTCTTCCATTCCCTAGCACACTTGGTTTTTGCCTCCTTGCATCTTTGGGTGAACCATGGGCTCATCCTGGCTTTTTCATTATTCCTGTTACCCTTGGGTACAAACCTCTCCTCAGCCTCCTTGCACATTGTTGCTACATATTCCATCATCTCATTAACTGGCTTCCCTGCCAGTTCTCTGTCCCACTGAACCTCATTCAGGAAGTTCCTCATTCCTGTGTAGTCCACTTTCCTGTAGTTTGGTTTCATTTGTCCTGGCCTTCCTGCTTCCCCCTCCACTTGTAGCTCTACTGTGTATTCAAAGCTCATAACCACATGATCGCTGGCCCCAAGGGGTCTTTCATATGTGATGTCCTCAATATCTGCACTACTCAAGGTGAATACTAAGTCCAGTCTTGCTGGTTCATCCTCTCCTCTCTCTCTTGTAGTGTCCCTTACGTGTTGGTACATGAAGTTTTCCAGTACCACCTCCATCATCTTAGCCCTCCATGTATCTTGGCCCCCATGTGGCTCCAAGTTCTCCCATTCGATCTCCTTGTGGTTAAAGTCGCCCATGATCAGGAGCTTTGCCCTGCATGCATGAGCTCTTCTGGCCACTGTAGCCAGTGTGTCAACCATCGCTCTGTTGCTCTCGTCATACTCTTGCCTTGGCCTCCTGCTGTTCTGTGGTGGGTTATACATCACTGCAATTATCACCTTGGGACCTCCAGAGTGAAGCGTTCCCGCTATGTAATCACTTTCTTCTCTGCTGTCTCCTCTCTCCAGCTCATCAAAATTCCATCGGTGTTTGATCAGCAATGCCACTCCTCCACCCCCCCTGTTCCTTCTGCCTTTTCTCAGGATCTGGTATCCCCCTGGAAAGATGGCATCTGTTATCATACCTGTAAGCTTGGTTTCTGTGATCGCTATGATGTCTGGTGATGCCTCTTTGACTCTTTTGTGCCACTCCTCCCACTTGTTTGTTATTCCATCAGCATTTGTGTACCATACCTTCAGTTTCCTTTCCAACACTGTGGTTTGGGGGGCCTGTGGGGGTGGGAGACCTGGTAGCATACTGTGGGATTCTATAGTTGGGGGTTGGGTGGAAGCTGTGGGCATGGATTGTATTGTGTGTTGGGATGGTGTGATAGGTTGTGAGGTTCTGAGGATAATTGTGTGTGTGCTTGCCCTTGCTGCTCTGTTCTGCTCTGACTGACCTCTGCTGGTTCCATCCTTGTCTCATTTCCTAGCTCCTTTCGCTTTTTTGTCCTCTCCCTCAGCTGCTGTCTCTCTGTTTGTGTTCTGTCTCTGTCTAGGAACACCTTCTTGTACTCTTCCGAGCGTTTCAACCGTGGTTTCTCTTGGAGGATCCTGTTCTGCACTGTTTCTGTCCTGAGAATCAGCTTGATCGGTCGGTTTCTCCCTTTCAAGTACCCCCCTATTCTCTGAAAATTTATGATCTCATCCATGTCTTCTCCCCCTATTTCCGTGATGATTTTCTCAATCTCCTTTCTTTCTTCCTCCCGTCTTTCAGTGTGTGTCCTTTCCCCTCTTCCCCCAACCCCAAAGGAAACACGTTTTGGCCCTTTCCCCCCCCAAGCCTTTTCCCGGGTGACCCGGGTTTTCCTTCTGTATGGGGTTTTTTTTCTCCCTTGATTTTTCCAGGGCCTTTTTGGTGAGGGTTGTGCCTCAGAAACCCGACTTACCCCTCCCCCCCCCAATCTGCACTCATCTGCTCTTTTTCCAAAACCCCCCGGGCCCTTTTTTGAAAGGTGAAAGCCCTTACCCTAATTCATATCCCCTTCCCTTTTCTTTTGGGGGCCCTTTTCTGTTTTCGAAAAGGTGTGTCTTCTCTGGTCACCCCCCCTGAGCCCTTGCCAGCCTTTTTTACCTAAAATTCTGGGACCTTTACCCCTGGCTTCCTGCATTTTCGACTTGTGCCCAAATTCTTCGTCCCCTTCCCCAACCTCTTTGCCAAAAATTTCCCCCCCCAAAACCCAAGAGCCCCCCTTTCCCCCCCAAAAATTTTTTCCCCCAGAAAGCCCCCCCCAAAAAAATTTTCCCCTTCTCCCCTTCCCCCCTTTTGCTTTATCCTCCTTTCCCCTGCTCCCCCATTTTTTTTCCCTCCCCCCTTTCCCCAGTACTTTCCCCCCATTTTTTGACCCCCTGTTCCTCCCCAAAACCCCTTTTTTTTTTTTTTTTAAACCCGGGGGGAAAAAAAAATTTTTTTTTTTTTGGGGGGAAAAAGGGGGGGTTTTTTTTTCCCCCCCCCTTTTTAAATTTTGGGTTTGGTTTTTTTCCCCCGGGGGAAAAAAAGGGGGGAAAAAAAAAGGGAAAAAATTTTAAAAAAAAAAATAAAAAAACCAAAAAAAAAAAAAAATCAAAAAAAAAAAAAAAAAAATAAATTTAATTATTAAAATTTTAAATTTAAAATTTTTCCATTTTTTGGGGGTTTTTTTTGGGGGTTTTTTTTTTTTTTTAAAAGGGGCATGGGTGACTACCGGGACCACCAGGGGGCTGACCACCCCCCCCTTTTCCTATGCTTGGGGGGGGGGGATTTTAGTACCTTGCTTAAAGCTATGTGGGATCCTGCCCCCACTACATGTTTCCCCAAAAACATTCCCCCTTACTAAATTTACCCCTGGGGTGAAAAATTTTTACTTCCTAACACCCCTTTTGATTCACTGGTTTTTAGTTTCCCAAACCCGTGTCCCCTTGTTACTTTTTTGTCCAATTTGAAACCATCCGTTTTTGTCCACCTTGTAAAATTCCCCTCCCCAGTTTTTTGAAATGTCGTTTTCTTTTCCCCCCCCTATCTCTCCCGCCCTTTCCAGTGTCGTGGGGTTTGTTTTTCCCTTTTAACTCCCCCTCGTAGGACATACCCTTAGCTCTGGGAACAAAGTTTTGGGTTTGCAAACCTTTGCATTTTCCCTTAGTTTTTTTTAAACGTGTTTGGGCTGGTGGGGGTTTCCCCAAACGGGGGTCCCGCTACCCCCCAATTTATGGGCCTAACGTATACGGTGTAAGGGTCCTGCGATTCCTTTTTTAAAGATGTGGGGAATGCTGTTCTGATTTTTGTAGGCGCCCAAAAATGCGCAGAAAGTTATTTGGTTGATGTGCGCTTAAAGGAGATGTTTTTTGGTTTTACTCACCCCAAGATCTTTTTCCTTGAGTGGGGGTTTGTATTTCCCCGCCCCCCCAAAGACGTACTCCGTCTGCGGCCTTTTTTTCCCCTTCCCCCCAATTTTAAAATGATTTTGGGAAAACTTGGGGGAAAGGGAACCCCAGGAGCCAATTGCGGGACCATTTTCTGCGGGCCTGTCCAGACCCCTTTGTTTTGGTTCTGCCTGGTCTTCGTTTCGAGTGTATTTTTTCCCTAAACAACTTCACGTCATCTGAAAAACAGGGAAAACCTCAGAGCCCTTTTCCCTTCCGCCCTGTCGTTCAAAAATACCAGAAACAGCACGGGTTTCCTAGGACGGCCCCCTGCGGGACCCCCGCGGTCACAGGTGCCCACTCTGACCCCTCCCCAGTACCATGCCCTCGCTGCTGTTTTCCGACAAGTTTTCCCTGATCCATTGTGGGCCCCTTCCCTGTTATCCGGCTTGGTCCTCCATTTTTTTGCACCAATCTCTTGTGGGGGAACTGTGTAAAAACGCCTTTTTGCGTCCAAGAAAATAACCCAAACCCCCCCCCTCCTCTCTTTTTTAATTTGCGCACCATGTATAAAATTTTCCCAGAAAAGGTTTGGGGACACGGAAATTTCCCTTTTCCCTGAAACCATGGTTGGCTCCCGGGTTGAGGAGATCTTTCCCTTTTCCCTAGGTTTTCCCACCATCTTCTCCTGATAATCTTCTCATAAATTTTGCTACTAACGGGTTCCAGTGAAAATGGGTCTGTATTTTTAAGCTTCATGTCTGTCTCCCCCTTTTTAAAGATTGGGGGCTAAAATTTGCTGCTTCCAGCCCAGGGGAATCTCCCCTGTTTTTGATAGATGTATTGAATATTGTTTTTAGGGGTACACATAGCCTCTGGCCTTCCCCTCTCAATACCCATGGGGGGGGGGGGGGTTTTTATCTGGCCCCAAATTTCCTTTTATATCTGCTCCTCCCGAAGCCTCTTCCCCCTTCTTTCCCCGGTTTTGGGGTGCAAATGTGTCCAGCCTTGGTGGTGGCCCCCACCTCTCCGTTCCCTTTTGGGGGTCCCCTGTCCCCCCTTGGGGCCCCCTTAAAAAACCCCGGTTGGCCCCCAACCCTTCCCCGGTTCCCTTTTTTGTTGTCCCCCCTCCCTTCCTCCTAAACCGAACCCGGGGCCTTGGGCGTTGTTTTCCCCCCCCTGTGTGGCTGTACAAACCCGTTTTTTGGGGGCAGATTTGGCTTTCCCTGCTTTTGTCAATTTTTATATTGTCTTTGGGCCCTCCCTTCTTTCGTGCATATCATTTTTTTTCCCCTACGACTGTTTTCCCCCCCATTCTCCGGGTCCTTTGCCTTCTAAAATTTCTTCCAATTCCCCTTGCACACTTGGGTTTTTGCCTCCCCCCGCACCTTTGGGGAAACCATGGGCAATTTTGGCTTTTTTCATTAACCCCCCTGTTACCCTTGGGGGTTTTCAAAAACCTTCCTCGCCCCTTGCATTTTATTGCTAAAAAATTCCATCATCTCAATTTAAATGGTTTCCCCCGCCCGTTCCCCTGTCCCCCTGAAAACCCCCTTCAAAAGGGAGTTCCTCATTTTTCCCGTGTAGGGCCCCCCCTTTTTTGTGTTTTTGGGTTTTATTCGTCCCGGCCTTCCTGCTTCTCCCCCCAATTGTAGCTCAAATGTGTTTTTCGAAGTTTCAACCACATGGTTTACTGGCCCCAAAGGGGGTTTTTTATATGTGATGTCCCCCGTTTTCTGCACTACTGAAAAGGGAATCCCCAAAATCCAGCCTTGCTGGTTCATCCTCTCCCCTCTCTCTCTTGTAGGGCCCTTTTCGTGTTGGTACAAGAAGTTCCCAGTTTCCCCCCTCCATCATCTTTAGCCCTCCAAGTTCTTGGCCCCCATGTGGGTCCAAATTTTTTCCCAAACTATCTCCTTGGGTTTTAAAATTTAACCCCTGATCAGGAAACTTTGCCCTGGGATGCAATTTAGCTCTTCTGGCCACCTTTGCCAGTGTGTCAACCATCGCTCTATTGCTCTCGTCCCTACTCCCTTGGCCCTTTTCCTCCTGCTGTTTTTTGTGGTGGGGTTTTTACATCATGCAAATTCCACCCTTGGGAAAATCCAAGTTGGGAAATTTCCCCTAAGTAATCACTTTCCCTTTTCCGCTTATTTTTTCCTCTCCAGCTCATAAAAATTCCCGCGATTTTTGTTTAGCAAACGCCCCCCTCCTCCACCCCCCCTTTTCCCCCGTCTTTTCCCCAGGATTTGGGGATCCCGTTGGAAAGTGGCTCTGTTATCTACCCGTTTTGGCCCTTTGGGTTTTTGTGAAGCTATGATTTTCCCGGGGGTGCTTCTTTGAAATCTTTTTTGCCACTTTCCCCCCACTTATTTGTTATTCCTTTAGCGTTTTTTGTACCCTTCCCTTTAGTTTCCTTTTTCCCAAAACTGTGGTTTTTTGGGGGGGCCCGGAGGGTGGGGGACCCCGGTGGCTTTCTGTGGGGTTTTTTTTTAGCTTGGTGTTTGGGGGGAGGCTGTGGGGATGGGTTGTTAAGGGTGGGTTGGGGGTTGTGTGATTTGGTTGTGTGGTTTTGAGAGTAGTTGTGGGGTGTGCTTGCCCCTTTCTGTTCTGTCCTGCTCTGACTGACCTCGGGTGGTTTCCCCCCTTGTCCCCCTTTTTTTCCCAGCTCCTTTCCCTTTTTTTTTTTGTGTGTGTGTTTGTGTGTGTGCTTTTGTGTGTTTGTGTGTGGTGTGTGGTGTTCATGTGTGTGGTGTTGGGGTGTTGGTGTACTCACCTAATTGGGACTAAAAAATAATTGGGGGTTGCAGGGGGCGAGATTTTAGCTCCGGCCCCGCCCCTTCACTGAGTGCTATAGGGCCTCTCTTTCCCTTTCTCCAAAGAGCTTTTTTCATTCCCCATTTAAAACTATTATGGTTCCGCCTCCCTACCTCACTACTAGTTTTATTCCCCTTCTAGACTACTTTATGACTGAAGAAATTTTTTTTTTTTAAAAATTTCCTTTTTCTCCCTCTGGGTCTTTAGCTTCCCAAATTTTGCCCCCTTGTTTCTGTGTCCCTCTCTGGGGGAAAATCCTGTCTTTTTTCCACCTTGGCCCATTCCCCCAGTATTTTATAAAGTCTTATCTTTTCTCCCCGACCCTCCTGTTTTTCCAGTGGGCGTCAGGGGCCCATTTCCCTTAATCTTTCCCTTTTTAGGAATTCCCCCCTTAAACTCTGGAATAACCCTTTTTACTTTTCTTTTTTTTTTTGACGTTTTTTTATCAAGTGCGGGTTTTCCCAAAAGGGGTGCATACTCCCGTATGGGCCTGACATTCACGGGACAGTGGGCTTGAAAGGGGTGTGTGTGTGTGTTTTGTGTGTGTGTGTGTGTGTGTGTGTGTGGTGTGTACCATCATTTTTTACTCACCCATTTGTGGTTGCAGGGGTCGAAATCCCCACTCCTGGCCCCGCCTCTTTCCCCCGGGTTTCTACTGGGCCCCCCTCTCTCCCCCCTCCATGAGCTTTTTTCAAAAAACCCCTCCTTTAAAAATGTGTATGGTTCCTGCCTCCCCCTACTCCCTTTTCTGGCTATTTTCCCCTGCCCTTAAAAACTCCCATGACTGAAAAAATAAATTCCTTTCTTTCTTCTGATAAAATTTTGTCTTCAACTTCCAAATTTTTTTTCTTGTTTTTTGTGTCCCCCCCTTGGAAAAATTGTCTTTGTCCACCTTGTCTATTCCACCCGTAATTTTTTATGTCGTATCATGTTTTTCCCCCGACCCTTTCCCGTCCCCCAGTGTCGTCAGGGGCCGGGTTTCCCTTAATCTTTCTTCATAGGGGCAAAATTTCCCCCTTTGCCTGGAACTAACCTTGTCGCAAACCTTTTTTACTTTCCCCTTTGTTTCTTGCGTGCTTTTTCAAGTGCGGGTTCCAAAAAAAGGGGCTGCATACTCCATATGGGCCTGAATTAAAACGGTTTTACAGTGTTTGAATGATTCCTTACTAAGGGATCGGAA
Organism: Cherax quadricarinatus; assembly: GCF_026875155.1. Classification (NCBI taxonomy): domain Eukaryota; kingdom Metazoa; phylum Arthropoda; class Malacostraca; order Decapoda; family Parastacidae; genus Cherax; species Cherax quadricarinatus. The sequence continues at coordinate 48,706,421 of NC_069406.1, read as the reverse complement.
AAGCTGGTTTTCAGGGTTTTCCCGGCGCCCATAGTGAGCAGTTTTTGATTGGTGTGTGCTTTCCCGGGGACATGCTCGGTGTTTTACTCACCCCAAGCTTTCCCCCTTGAGTGGGTTTGCAGTTTTTTGGGCCCCCCTAGGGCCCATACTCTGTCTGTGGTCTTCTGGTTTCCCCTTTCCCCCATTTTTCATGACTTTTTCCCTTTGGCGGATTAAATTCGAGAAGCCATTTTGCTGGACCAGGTGTCCAGTCTTCCAGGGGCCCCTTTTTAAGTCCGCCTGGTCTTCAAAAGATTTAAATTTTCCCCATTAACTTCACATCACTGCAAACAGGGACACTTCGAATCCAACCCTTCCGTCATGTCGTTACATATACCAAAAAAGCACTTGGGCCCAGGGCCGACCCCTGGGGGGACCCCCCTCGTCACAGGTGCCCACTGTGATACATCATTACGTTTCCATGACTCGTTGTTTCCTCCCCGTCCCGGTTTTTCTCGGGGTCCATTGCAGTGCCCTTCCTGTTTTTATGCGCCTTGATGCCTAGGGTTTTGCACTAAAACTCTTGTGAGGAAATGGGGCAAAGGCCTTCTTCAGTCCCAAAAAAGATGAAAAACAACCCACCCCCCCTCCCCTCTTTTCCTTTTCTGGGTTTTTTTATCGTAAAACTCCAGAAGGTTTTTTGAAAACAGGATTTGCCCTTTCCCTTTAAACCGTTTCTGGTTTAAATTTTTACTCTGTTCCGTTCCAGGTGCTCCCCCCACTCTCCCTCCTGGGCAATATTTTCCATAATTTTTTCATACTATACACGTCAAAAAGGCAAAAGGTCCCATATTTAGTGCCTCTTTTCTGTCCTTCCCCTTTTTTTTTAAAAGGGAACACATTTGCCGTCTTCCTTTCCTAGGTAGTTTCCCCCTTTTTTCCGGGATGGTTTTAAAATTGTGGGGGTGGCTTTCAAAAAACATATTGCTCCCTCTCTAAGGACCCACGGGGGGATGTTGGGCCTCCCCTTTCCTTTGAGGGACGATGTCCCTTTAGCAGTTTCTTCACCTCCCCCTCAAACTGTATGTATGCGTTTCCAAAAAACTTTTGGTGTATTCCTTGCTGGTTTTCCCCCCTCTGGTCTGTTCCCCCCCGGGTTTCCCTTTCCCGTTTTCTACGTTAAAAACTTTCTTAAATCTCGTGTTGAGTCCTCACATACCTCTTTATCGGTTTTTTTGTGATTTCCAAACCCTTTTTTTCCTCAAGCCTTAACACCCGGGCCTTGACTTTGTCTTCCTCCCCAATTTTGGGGTATACAAAAGTTTTGGGTCAGATTTGACTTTTCCCATGCTATTTGGGCGTTTTTCTACTGTCGCTGGGCCTCCCTCCTTTTTGTGCAAAACTCGTTTTTTGGGGTTTTTTTTTCTACTAATCTCCTTGTTTTCCTGGGTCCTTGCCCCCTGTAAATTTTTTCCCTTCTCTGTTTCACTTTTTTTTTTGCCTCCCACACCTTCGGGTAAACCAAAGGGCTGTTTTTGGGTTTCCCATTATTTTGTTTCCCCTTTGGGAAAAAAACTTTTTCCCCTGACCTCCTTTCACTTTGTTGTGTGTTTTGGTGTGTCATGTTTTGTGTGGGGTGTGTGCAATGTGTGTGTGTGTGGGGTGCATGTGTGGTGTGTTTTGTGCAGTTTTGTGTTTTGTGTTTGTGTGTGTGTGTGTGTGGGAGTGTTTTGTGTGTGTGTGCATGTGTGTTTTGTGTGGGGTGCATGTGTGTGTGTGGGGTGTTTTGTGTGTGTAGTGTGTTGCAGGTGTGTTTTGTGTGGGGCCCTGTGTGTGTGGGGGGTGTGCATGTGTGTGTGTGTGTGTGTGTTTGTGTGTGTGTTGCATGTGTGTGGTGTGTTGGGGCATTTTTGTGTGGTTTTCATTGTGTGTGTGTGTGTGTGTGTGTGGGGGTGTGTGTTTCATGTGTGTGTGTGTGTGTCATGTGTGTGGTGTGTGTTCAAAGTGTGTGTGTGTGTGTGGGGTGTGTGTGGGGTTGGGGTGGATGTGTGGTGTGGGTGTTTGTGTGGGGTGTGTGTTTGGGGTGTTTGTGGGGTGTGTGGGTGTAAAATGGGTTTTTGGGGTGTGTGGGTGGGGGTTGTGTGTGGTTTTGTGTGTGTGTGTGGGGTGTGGGGTGGGATGTGTTGTGTGTTGTGTGTGTGTGGTTGTGCTTTTGTGTGTTTTGGTGTGCATGTGTGGGGTGGGGGGTGGGGTGGGGTGTGTGTGTGTTTTGGGATTTTGTGTGTGGTGTGGTGTGTGCCCTGTGTGTGGTGGGGGTGTGTGTTGTTGGGGTTGTGTGGCATGTGTGGGGGTTTTGGGGTGTGCATGTGTGGTGGTGTGTGTGTTTGTGTGTGTGGGGTTGCATTTGTGTGTGTGTGTGTGTGCCTTTTGGGTGGGGTGTGTGAGTGTGTGTGTGTGTGTGTGTGTGGCCCGGTGGTGGGTGTGGGGGGTGGTTGCCCCCGGGTGTGGGGTGTTTTGGGGGGAGGTGGTTTGTGTTGTGTGTTCGTGTTGTTTTGGGTTTAGGGGTTTTTTGTGGGGTGGGGGGTGGTGTGTGGGTGTTGTGTTTTTGTGTGTGTGTAATGTGGTGGTGTGTGTGGTGTGTGCTACAGCTATTCAAGTGCCTAACAGCAGAGCTGTCCTCACCTAGTGTGTGTGCTTAGTTTATGTAAACAGTCCTTATTTCCCACGTATTATTTACATATGTATTGTATATGTACCGATCTCTTGGTTCCCACTGTACTCTTATCGTTTAAAATTACGTTAAAAAATAAATACACTAGGCTTCGCCTATATGCCGCTACCTCTAAATTCTATTAATGCCAGTAAATGCTGCTTGTTCTAATTCTGATAGCTCGAGGAGAGTGACCCCCAATTCCAGCTAGAGACAGGTACTATTGACCCCATGCAACTCAAACTAGGTGAATATTACTTGCGGCTGGCAGTGGAGTAACGTTGCCAGTCTGTCCTGTCCCAGAATTGATGTTGATGCTCTTCTCGTAATTTTTTTCCACTAACTTCCTGTATGCACTATAGTCTCTAGCTCTTCTAATTTTTTCACTCACTCACTGTATTTACTGACACATCTATACATATCTCTTATCTCCCTGGTCTTGAGTCGCACTTATTCTTCAAAATACCCCACTGCGTTATTATGGCAACACTATTTAGGCCTGACACAACCGTTCACCCTTCCAACGGCCCTCACTAAACACTCAGCCAATATTCCCTTTGTTTTCTTTTCTGTGATCACTTATATTTCCTTTTTTCGGGGCTTAAGTGATTATATGCACTCTTATGCGTGCACACGCCTATATCCCACACTCTATTCCTTATGGCACAGTCAGAAATTACCACCAAAATACGAGCTCAAACCGCGTGACTCCTCCACGAGTGTGTACTCACCTATTTGTGGTTGCAGGGGTCGAGTCCTAGCTCCTGGCCCCGCCTCTTCACCGGTTGCTACTAGACCCTATCTCTCCCCGCTCCATGAGCTTTATCAAACCTCGTCTTAAAACTGTGTATGGTTCCTGCCTCCACTACGTCATTTTCTAGGCTATTCCACTGCCTTACAACTCTATGACTGAAGAAATACTTCCTACTATCTCTCTGGCTCATTTGTGTCTTCAACTTCCAATTGTGGCCTCTTGTTTCTGTGTCTCCCCTCCCTGGAACATCCTGTCCTTGTCCACCTTGTCTATTCCACGCAGTATTTTATATGTCGTTATCATGTCTCCCCTGACCCTCCTGTCCTCCAGTGTCGTCAGGCCGATTTCCCTTAATCTTTCTTCATAGGACATTCCCCTTAGCTCTGGAACTAACCTTGTTGCAAACCTTTGTACTTTCTCTAGTTTCTTGACGTGCTTTATCAAGTGCGGGTTCCAAACAGGTGCTGCATACTCCAGTATGGGCCTGACATACACGGTGTACAGTGTCTTGAATGATTCCTTACTAAGGTGTCGGAATGCTGTTCTCAGGTTTGCCAGGCGCCCATATGCTGCAGCAGTTATCTGATTGATGTGTGCTTCCGGAGACATGCTCGGTGTTATACTCACCCCAAGATCTTTCTCCTTGAGTGAGGTTTGCAGTCTTTGGCCACCTAGCCTATACTCTGTCTGTGGTCTTCTGTGCCCTTCCCCTATCTTCATGACTTTGCATTTGGCAGGATTAAATTCGAGAAGCCATTTGTGTGTGTGTGTGTGTGTGTGTATGTGTGTGTGTGTGTGTGTGGTGTGTGTGTGTGTGTGTGTGTGTGTGATGTGCGTGTTAGTTACCATTTTGTCCTAGGCACATGTCGATTAGACACTAGGCCGTGTGTGTATGTTTGTTTTGTGTGTATGTGTGTGTGTGTATGGGGTGTGTGCATGTGTATGTGTGTGTGTATGTGTGTGTGTGTGTATGTGTGTGTGTGTGTGTGTGTGTGTGGTGTGTGTGCGTGTGTGTGTATGTGTGTGTGTATGTGTGTGTGTGTGTGTGTGTGTGTGGGGTGTGTGTGTGTGTTGTGTGTATGTGTGTGTGTGGTGTGTGTGTGTGTGTGTGTGTGTATGTGCGTGTGTGTGTATGTTGTGGTATGTGTGTGTGTGTGTATGTGTATGTGTGTGTGTGTATGTGTGTGTGCATGTGTAAAGTGTGTGTGTATGTGTGTGTGTGTATGTGTGGTGTGTGCGTGGGGTGTGTATGTGTGTGTGTATGTGTGTGTGTGTGGGGTGTGTGTGTGTGTGTGTGTGTGTGTGTGTGTGTGTGTGTGTGTATGTGTATGTTTATGTGTGTGTGTGTATATGTGTGTGTGTGTATGTGTGTGTGTGTGTGTGTGTGTGTTGTGTGTGTATGTGTATGTGTGTGTATGTGTGTGTGTGTATGTGTTGTATGTGTATGTGTATGTGTGTGTTGTGTGTGTGTGTGTGTGTGTGTGTGTATATGTGTGTGTGTGTGTGTGTGTGTGGTGTGTGTGTGTGTGTTATTTTGAACGTGTCTTTTGCGGAATAGCGAGAGGACGTGAATTGATCTTGTTCACGGAACTTTGAAGACTTGTGAACTTTTGAACAGGTGGTTGGTGATATAGTGAACTTTTGAACAGCCGGGTGGCGGCGGTGGTGAACTTATGAAAATTATTTTTGTGTCGACAAGTCTGAAGTTCTCATCGTCCGGATGATTTAGTGCAGTCAAGTTTTCTCAACCCCGAGGGAGAAGTTGACGAACTTAGGGGGAAGGAGGGAGCAGGGGGAGGTGGGTGGGTGGGTTGGAGGGGAAGGTGGGTGGGTTGGAAGGGAAGGGGGGTGGGTTGGAGGGAGAGATGGGTGGGTTGGAAGGGGCGGTGGGTGGGTTTGAAGGGAGTGACCTGATGATAGGAATGGAGTGACAGTAAGTTGTATATGGAAGGTTATGTGTGTCTTTGTAACATTAGAATGACCGTGAAGATTAACACGCATGGGTATCTTTATTGATGAAACGTTTCGCACACACAGTAGACTTCTTCAGTCCAATATAGAGGGAGCAGTAGTAATAAAATAAAGATGATGTAATCAGTCCCTCAGTTCCATGGAGATCAACTCTTCTCCAGCCTGAGGGACTGACCTCCTCAAATACTTTTTCTCCAAGGTTGATGGGACTGATTACATTATTATTTCATTACTACTGCTGCCTCTGTATCTGACTGAAGAAGCCTACTTTGTAGGCTTAACTTTCATGAATACAGATACCCAACTGTTGCCCATGTGTCCTAATCTTCAACTTGTGGTTATATTATACCATTCTCAAGAATATGACGAACTTCTTCGGAGAGACTTGCAGGTATACCTGGAATATACCCGGAGAGGGTTTCTGGAATCAGTGTTCCCGAGACCCGGTCTGTGACCAGGTACCTGGAGTCTACCTGGAGGGAATTCCGGGGATCAACGTCCCCACGGCCCGGTCCACGACCAGGCCTCCCGGTGGATCGGGGCCTGATCAACGAGGCTGTTACTGCTGGCCGCACGTAATCCAACGTACGAACCACAGCCCGGCTGATCCGGCACCGTCTTCAGGTATCTGTCCAGCTCCCTCTTGAAGACAACCAGGGGTCTTCCCGTAATTCCCCTTATTGCTGGTGGGAGGCTGTTGAACAGTCTTGGGCCCCGGACACTTATTGTGTTTTCTCTTAGTGTACCAGTGACGCCCCTACTTTTCACTGGGGGTATGTTGCATCGCCTGCCAAGACTTTTGCTTTCGTATGGAGTGATTGCTGTGTGCATATAGTTCGTGCATGTTATATAACTTCATGTAACTGCATGTTTCGACACCTCCATTTAGATCTGTGTGTATTTTCAGACATTCATTGAGATTCGTAGCACCAGTGTCTGGCTCATTTGTTAACCTTCTAATACCAAGTACAGTGTTAATAATCCTATCACTGATGCTAGGAACACCAAGCTCCTGTCTCATGTTAAGAACCTTGGTAGGTTTAGCTCAGAATAATTCTGAGAACTTCAGTCTGCATTAACTTCAAGGGCCGGAGAGTATTTTCTTGGCACAGTGTCAACATGGGCGCAGCATAATCGTTAAGGATTTGATATAGGTTATGCGTAGATCATTCTCGCTATTCTTGCATTAGCACCGTAGCTAGGGATCATAACCAGAAACAGTAACACCATAGTTGTTGTAGCAGCAACGTCTCTAACAGCATTTAACCTCTCTCTTTGTATGTCTTATTTAGTTGTGTTGTGATGGATTTACTGACGGGTTTTTTCGTTAGCAAAATAACTGTGAGATGTTGTCACGGCAGGATGGGTAGAGGGAGGGAGGGAAGGAGAGAGAGAGGGGGAGAAAGAGAGGGTAGGAAAGAGAGTGAAAAGGAGAGATAGTGAGGGAGAGATATAGAAGGAAGGAAAGAGAGAGAGGGTAGGAGACGGAGATATGGACAGAGGGAGGGAAGGAGTCATCAGTCAAGAATCAATACACCATATTAACCCTGTTGTCTTAGGCCTCTGTTTACCCTGTTGTCTCTGTTTACCCCTGTTGCGTCTATTTACCCCTTGGTGTGTCTGTTTACTCCCTGTTGTGTCTGTTTATCCCCTTATATGTCTGCTTACGTCTGTTGTGTGAATAATACACACACATTGGGAATTATGGCACTGTCTTGCGTCGACTTGTCGTCGCCCATACGATACAGTGAGTACCAAGACCTGGGAGAGAGGTCCTGACGTGGATGACTGAGGTCAGGAGGTCACCTGTGCGTAGCCAGGAGAGGTTAAGTGATCACAGTGTCAGCTACCGGGATATTAACTCTCGTTAAAGTTTCTCAGATTGTTAATGATCTTGAGTGTAGATAATAATAATAATAATAATAATAATAATCTTTATTTCCACAAGTACATAATACAAGTACATGATACAAGTACATGATACAAGTACATAATACAAGTACATAATATCAGTGACATACTACTATACAGAAAGTCCCTTTTTATGCAGAGTATTTCTGGCAAATTAGGTCAGTTTTGTCCCCAGGATGCGACCCACACCAGTTGACTAACACTCAGGTACCTATTTTACTGCTAGGTGAGCATGGACAGCAGGTGTCTTAAGGAAACACGTCCTAATGTTTCCACCCGTACCGGGGATCGACCCCCGGACCTCAGTGTGTGAGCTGAGTGCGCTACCAGTCGAGCTATGGGACTATAATTAGAGAGTTCTTAGTGTTTATATGTAGAGTACATACACTCTTAGTGTCGTTTATGGGTCGAGTACATACAATCTTCGTCTAGTTTATGGGTCGAGTACATACAATCTTCGTCTAGTTTATGGGTCGAGTACATACAATCACCGTCTAGTTTATGGGTCGAGTACATACAATCACCGTCTAGTTTATGGGTCGAGTACATACAATCACCGTCTAGTTTATGGGTCGAGTACATACAATCACCGTCTAGTTTATGGGTCGAGTACATACAATCTTCGTCTAGTTTATGGGTCGAGTACATACAATCTTCGTCTAGTTTATGGGTCGAGTACATACAATCACCGTCTAGTTTATAGGTCGAGTACATACAATCTTCGTCTAGTTTATGGGTCGAGTACATACAATCTTCGTCTAGTTTATGGGTCGAGTACATACAATCACCGTCTAGTTTATGGGTCGAGTACATACAATCACCGTCTAGTTTATAGGTCGAGTACATACAATCTTCGTCTAGTTTATGGGTCGAGTACATACAATCACCGTCTAGTTTATAGGTCGAGTACATACAATCTTCGTCTAGTTTATGGGTCGAGTACATACAATCTTCGTCTAGTTTATGGGTCGAGTACATACAATCTTCGTCTAGTTTATGGGTCGAGTACATACAATCACCGTCTAGTTTATAGGTCGAGTACATACAATCTTCGTCTAGTTTATGGGTCGAGTACATACAATCACCGTCTAGTTTATAGGTCGAGTACATACAATCTTCGTCTAGTTTATAGGTCGAGTACATACAATCTTCGTCTAGTTTATGGGTCGAGTACATACAATCACCGTCTAGTTTATGGGTCGAGTACATACAATCTTCGTCTAGTTTATGGGTCGAGTACATACAATCTTCGTCTAGTTTATGGGTCGAGTACATACAATCTTCGTCTAGTTTATAGATCGAGTACATACAATCTTCGTCTAGTTTATGGGTCGAGTACATACAATCACCGTCTAGTTTATAGGTCGAGTACATACAATCTTCGTCTAGTTTATGGGTCGAGTACATACAATCACCGTCTAGTTTATAGGTCGAGTACATACAATCTTCGTCTAGTTTATAGGTCGAGTACATACAATCTTCGTCTAGTTTATGGGTCGAGTACATACAATCACCGTCTAGTTTATGGGTCGAGTACATACAATCTTCGTCTAGTTTATAGATCGAGTACATACAATCACCGTCTAGTTTATGGGTCGAGTACATATATTCTTAGTGTGTTTCAAACCAGAGAAAGAAAAAAGTCTAACTCCAGCTAACTTCTCAGACAAAGTCACAAATGTTTTGCATTTGTTCAACAAACGTTGAACTATAGGATTATTTATATACCTGAGTGCCACTACCTGAGTGCCACTACCTGAGTGCCAATACCTGAGTGCCACTACCTGAGTGCCACATTCTCAAGCTGCTATAGCAGGAGAGTTAGTCAAGCAGATACTGACAGCGTCATCATTCATAGGTATTCACCCAGGGATCAGCCAGTGATTTGAGTACCCAAGGAAGACGGTACCTGTCGCCCACTGACTGATTTTAGGGAAGCAGAATGTTACAACAGTTTCCACATCGTTTTCCACTTCCTGTTCTTGGTGCCTTATTATGTAATATAGGTGAGAATAAAGTTTTTTTCCGCTTTAGACCTGTTACAGAGGGGTTTGGCAAGTCTCTCTTCATGAGGACGGTCAAGAGTCAACATCTTTGTCTATCCCGTACAAGTCATTTTCATTTTTGTAACATGACGTTTGGGCTACTGTCTTCCCTTATAACATTTTCAAGGATAACGACATAATTTTAGAAGCCTCATAGGTAACGTTTTTATGGTATGCTTAGGTGATGTGATCGTCATGTCAATAGACATGGAAACACATCTCAAGAGATTACATTTTTCGTACTTGTTAAGCTTAAAAAAGCCAATATGAAGATAAAACTCTCTAAATGTCTGTTCCTTAGATCAGAGATCAAGTTTCTTGGTCACAGTAACTCCAGTAATTACTGTACAAAATTTCCATACAGCAAAAACTGCTGATGGTGTTATATCATTTGTGCGTTCTTTCATTGTAGGCACATTTTCTGTGTTCTTACATAGCATCCAGTGAAAGTGGAAGAGATTCTGTGTTC
>NC_069406.1:48673768-48696082 GCF_026875155.1 Cherax quadricarinatus | reverse complement strand
GAAAAGAAAAAAGCAGCAATTTCACTTGGCTGTACCCTTCTCCAGAAACATCACTCCATCTGAGATCATACATACCCGGATGACTCGAGTATGGAAACACATTCGTACGGATAATGTTTGTCAACGGATAAAAGTCAGTTGATCAAATGAAAATTGCTGGCCCACAGATGGCTCCAACTTCATCTTTTCCCCTACTTTTTATGTCTCTTAACAATAAAAATGCTTTCAAATGAGCTGATGTAGGTAACAGCTCTTAGCTTGTCAATAAATTTTCGGACCCTTAAACCCTGTAAATAGCTTGTTAATAAAGCTAGGGATCCTTAACCTTGTCAAACCCTGTGTAAAGAGAGGCAGAGAGAGAGAGAAAGAGAGAGAGAGGAGAGGGAAAAGAGAGAAGAGAGAGGAGAGTGAGAGAGAGAGAGAGAGAGAGAGAGAGAGAGAGAGGAGAGAGAGAGTGATAATATTAAGTGAATTAATAAGCGGTTCTTACCAACTATTTCAATTAATTGATCACTTAACAGTAATTTGTAAGTTGCAGAGAGCTTCCTCTACCTCCTCTTCCTTCTCCCCCTTCCCCTCCTCCTCCTTCCCCTCCTCCTCCTTCCCCTCCTCCTCCTCCCCCCTCCTCTTCCTCCTCCTTCCCCTCTCCTTCGTCCTCGAGACAACTTGGACACCTAAGTCTCATAAATTCTGGGAGTATTAATCTGTTAGAGAGAGAACAATCAACATAGGGATTAGTGGTGATAATGGATCCTCATTACTCGCTTCGACTCCTTGGATACCATCCCTGGCCCCCCGGTTCGAACCCCTCCCCTCCGTCCTCGCCCACACACCAGACCTTGCGATAGATCCTCCCCCCCCCACACACACACATTCCTCTCGGCCAATCATAGTTAGTGTAGTTAATTTTGCCCCGCCCACCTCACGTTACTTGGCCAATCGTGTCGAGGGACGATTACGTTGGCCCCGCCCACCTGTGGTTGTCCACCAGTCATAACTAGTGTTGTTATTTCAAGCGATTTGCGCTGCCACCACTACCAGCACCTCTGTAGTCACTACCAGCACCTCTGTAGTCACTACCAGCACCTCTGTAGTCACTACCAGCACCTCTGTAGCCACTACCAGCACCTCTGTAACCATACTAGCACCTCGGTAGCCACTACCACCATCTCGACAAGCACCACTATTACAACCCAGGAATCCAAATGGCCTGTTATCCTGGGTGTAAAGGGAGCAAAATAAACACAGCAGAAAAAGTTTAGACTTATATTATCCTTCACCAATTTAGAACAGCAATATGTACACTATGTACAGTGATAAATATAGTGCACTCCACGGTAAGCAAGGCAGAAATAGAAGCCACAAGATAGACCGTGCTTCAACCAGCTCTAGAATGGGAATGACAAGGGCAGACAGGAGAGTGGTACCCACATAACCTCTGCGATTGCCAAAACCATCTTCTTATTGGCTAGAACCTGGTCACTAGTTGAACGACGGGGCCCCATCATCAACTCTTAGCAACCTGGTTCACTGGTTGGGGGAGATAGCCTGTAAATGAGGGTGTGTACATGCGCCGAATAAAGGTTACGTACTCTTTGCATGCCACACCCCCACCCCGAGAAGGCTCAGGATTAGGCTGCCACCTCCCAGTGGTAACCATGCCGCCATGGCACAAAATAATGGGACCGCCTTTCCTCTCCACCATCCGACTCTTAGAGCTCAGCTTTTCTCGTGACCAAAAGCCAAACCCTAAACTTAGAGTGAGACAGCAGTCAGTCAGGCTAGCATAGCTCCAAGATACAGGCGGACGGTAGCCCGCATCCCCTCACTAAAAAAAAAACCCACACCAGGGGATTAAAAAAAAAGAGCTTACAAGGGGTTACCACAAATAATATAACATCCTAACCTAAATAAATAAAAATATTAGACTCTAGATAAAGAGTCTGCCAACATATTTTCTTTGCCGGCAATATATTTAATGGAAATATTATAGGGCTGCAGCCTTAGCGTCCAGCGCATAAGCCTTGTGTTGTGGTTCTTCATGGCTTGGAGATATACTAAAGGATTGTGATCACTGTAGACTGTGACCACCTGCGATGTCTGGCCCACATAAACATCGAAATGCTCCAAAGCCAGTACCAGAGCGAGGGCTTCTTTTTCAATGGCAGAGTAAGCTCTCTGATGCTGCTGGAACTTAGCTGAAAAGTATGCTACAGGCTGCAACTCCTTGTTCCCGATTTGTAATAGTACTGCCCCAACCCCAGACTCACAAGCATCAACCTGTAATGAAAAAGGTTTGGAGAAGTCTGGAGACAAAAGAATGATTTAAGGTCTATACTTTGTTGGAACCACTAACCTGTTAAACAATTGCCGGCCCTCTCTCTCCTTACCAGTCTCAGTGCAGACCAAATAATCATTTTTTAAGTTCATACTTGACCGGATGACCCAAAGAGGATTTACCCATGGCTGCCTGAAAAGTGAATTTTAAAGAAGGGCCCTTTCGTTGTTCCTCCCGGAAGGACAGTCCCTCGGGCATGGAAACAGAGACATCTGGCAATCCTGCAACCTGGGAATAGGAAGGCTTGATCTGGGTCTGTTCACTTGATTTACGAGGCTCCGGCTGGTGTGCCTCATAAAACAACGTGGCTATTCCGAGATCGGAGTCGTCCAAGGATAGGTCAGCATTTTCGCCAGAGAACCCTTGGGATGTTGCCCGAATTATGGCCAACACCGGAGAAGAATTAATCATTATGGGTTCAGGACACGCACTAACAGTAGTAATGTTATTACCCAGTAATAACATGGCATCTTTCATGGGGAATCCTTTTGAGACACCTACAGTGAAGTACCCAGTGTAATATTTGAGCTGTACATAAATTTTATGCAAAGGGACAGAATATACAGCTCCTCCAAATGCTTCCAATAAAACAGAGGAATTCAAGGAAGTGTTCTCTGAAAGGGGTAATATTCCTTCTCTTATAAGTGAGCAATATGCTCCAGTATCTCTAAAGGTCTTTACTTCAGTTGTTTCTGAGTTTTCCTGAAGGGAAATAAGACTTTTGCAATAAAAAGGGGGCCATCCTTTTTCAAACTTCTCTCGGGGACATTTACTAGGGATATTAGAGATTTTCCCAATGGGTTGGGGTTTGTGGGGGCAGTTGAGACGGATATGACCTACTTTGTTACTAAGGAAGCAGACGACAGGCTTGCCCTTTACTCCCTGCGGGCGTTGCAACTGGTGTCGCTCTGGCTGGTGTCTCTCTGGATACTGTTGTCGAGATGCACCATGTTGAGTAGTTTGTCTCTCAGCAGGTAGACCGTAAGTTGAGAAGCGTGGCTCACCAGGTGACTTAGTTGGCTGACGTAGACGTTCTCCCTCCGGCTGGCACTTCATTCTCCAAGGTTGACGATCTCTGCTCATGCCAGGCTGTTGAAAAGAGAGACGGGACCGCTCGGACAAGGAGCAGTTAGTTTCGAAGGTATCAGCCAACCCGGCTGCCCCCCAATGCAGTGGTTAAGTCACGATCCTGCAGAAAGACTCGAACCTCTGGTCCCACAGACTCCAGCAGATTTTCAATCAGAATAAACTGTACCAGCTCCTCAAAGGTAGAGACACCACTTGCTTTATACCAGCTGGTAAAAACTTTGGTTGCTGGGCTTACAAAATCCAAGAGGGATTGACCAGCTGCCCCCTGCTTAGTTTGAAAAGTTTTTTATATTTGGCTGGGATACATGTATATGCTCCCAACACTGTGGTCTTCACTACTTGATAATCAGAAAATTCAGCGTCATTTAATGCTGACGTAAATTCCTGTGCCTTACCAAACAATGCTGTATGAACCAACGATGCCCAATGCTGTTCCGGCCACCTCAAGGCTCGAGCCTGATTTTCGAAGCTTTCGAAAAATTGTTCTGGTTCGGCCTCATTGAAGCGGGAACAAACTGTACTGCTTTCTGTAAACTAAAATTATTTACAGAATGCGAAAACTGCCCCCTTTCTCTTTCCCTGTCAAATTTTTTTTTTTCCCTTGCGAAATGCTCTCTGTTCCCCCGTTTGCTCAAGATTGATTTTTGCCAGCTCAAGTGCCCAACGACGCTGATTCACTTGAGACAACCCAGCTGCACTATACTGACCATTTTGCTCCGTAGGAGTATCATCTTCCTCCTGCGAGAACATTGTAGTTTTTGCCCTAGCTCCCGTAGAGGGAGGAGTCTGATGTGCCATCTCTTCTTCTATAAGTTTGTCAGCAATCAGTGAACGCAGTTGCGCAGCTGTGAGAGTGCGTTTGTATTTAATGCCAATGGAATACGAGCAATTTGCCAACAACGCTGTAGGGACAATTTAGGTAGGTTATGCAAAGTATATGCCGACACCAGACGTCTGACTCGTCTAGGTGGCATAAGTTATTCGCTATGCACAGTACGATTGCAGAATACCCCAACGTAACACGTTAATTTGCAGAAACAGCTTAGCTATGCACAGTACGATTGCAGAATACGCATACAAGCAAAGCTGACTGCAAAATTCTCCACACCGAACAGGCTAGTAACAACTGACACGCAAAATTTGTAAAGCAATGCCAGACAGCTACACTGTTCTAGAAGATTGACCGTAGCGAAGCGAGCACACCGAACAAGCTAGTAGCGAGCTGTTGAACGATCACACAATAGCAAGGCTGACCATAAAGCAACTGACACTCAAAATTTGTAAAGCAATGCCAGACAGCAAGCTGCACAATGTTCCCGCTACGAGCTTCACCCTAAGCTCAACTGTTTCTCTAAGTCTAGCTCCAGCTCTCGGACAGGCTACCAATATTACAACCCAGGAATCCAAATGGCCTGTTATCCCGGGTGTAATGGGAGCAAAATAAACACAGCAGAAAAAGTTTGGACTTATATTATCCTCCACCAATTTAGAACAGCAATATGTACACTATGTACAGTGATAAGTATAGTGCACTCCACGGTAAGCAAGGCAGAAATAGAAGCCACAAGATAGCAGACCGTGCTTCAACCAGCTCTAGAATGGGAATGACAAGGGCAGACAGGAGAGTGGTACCCACATAACCTCTGCGATTGCCAAAACCATCTTCTTATTGGCTGGAACCTGGTCACTAGTTGAACGACGGGGCCCCATCATCAACTCTCAGCAACCTGGTTCGCTGGTTGGGGGAGATAGCCTGTAAATGAGGGTGTGTACATGCGCCGAATAAAGGTTACGTACTCTTTGCATGCCACGACCACTTTTTATCTCTGCTGCTTCTGATATCTCTTCTGTATTCGACTGAAAAATCCTACTGTGGAGACGAAGCGTTTCGGTATAAAGATACTTGTTTTATTATCAACCTGTCGGTATTGTTTACCATTTTCGAATTTAGTAAAGCAGATCGATGTTGTCGACGTCCCACGTTATCCAACTTTCTGAAAGGGTTATAGGGAGCAAAGGTTATCAGTCACCTGGAATCACAGCAGTTGTACAACCCAGGTCAATATGGGTTTGTCACTGGTCGCTCCCGCCTCTCGTAGTTACTGGATCACTATGACATGGTCTTGGATGGTCGCTCCTGCCTCTCGCAATTACTGGACCACTATGACATGGTCTTGCATGGTCGCTCCTGCCTCTCGCAGTTACTGGACCACTATGACATGGTTCTGGATGGTCGCTCCTGCCTCTGGCAGTTACTGGATCACTATGACATGGTCTCGGATGGTCGCTCCTGCCTCTCACAGTTACTGGACCACTATGACATGGTCTTACATGGTCGCTCCTGCCTCTCGCAGTTACTGGATCACTATGACATGGTCTTGGATGGTCGCTCCTGCCTCTCGCAGTTACTGGATCACTATGACATGGTCTTGGATGGTCGCTCCTGCCTCTCGCAGTTACTATATCACTATGACATGGTCTTGGATGGTCGCTCCTGCCCCTCGCAGTTACTGGACCACTTTGGCATGGTCTTTGATGGTCGCTCCTGCCTCTCGCAGTTACTGGACCACTATGACATGGTCTTGGATGGTCGCTCCTGCCTCTCGCAGTTACTGGATCACTATGACATGGTCTTGGATGGTCGCTCCTGCCTCTCGCAGTTACTGCACCACTATGACATGGTTCTGGATGGTCGCTCCTGCCTCTCGCAGTTACTAGATCACTATGACATGGTTCTGGATGGTCGCTCCTGCCTCTCGCAGTTACTGCACCACTATGACATGTTTCTGGATAGTCGCTCCTGCCTCTTGCAGTTACTGGATCACTATGACATGGTTCTGGATGGTCGCTCCTGCCTCTCGCAGTTACTGGATCGCTATGACATGGTTCTGGATGGTCGTTCCTGCCTCTCGCAGTTACTGGATCACTATGACATGGTTCTGGATGGTCGCTCCTGCCTCTCGCAGTTACTGGATCGCTATGACATGTTTCTGGATGGTCGCTCCTGCCTCTCGCAGTTACTGGATCGCTATGACATGGTTCTGGATGGTCGCTCCTGGCTCTCGCAGTTACTGGATTGCTATGACTTGTTTCTGGATGGTCGCTCCTGCCTCTCGCAATTACTGGATCACTATTACATGGTTCTGGATGGTCGCTCCTGCCTCTCGCAGTTACTGGATCACTATGACATGGTTCTGGATGGTCGCTCCTGCCTCTCGCAGTTACTGGATCGCTATGACATGTTTCTGGATGGTCGCTCCTGCCTCTCGCAGTTACTGGATCACTATGACATGTTTCTGGATGGTCGCTCCTGCCTCTCGCAGTTACTGGATCACTATGACATGGTTCTGGATGGTCGCTCCTGCCTCTCGCAGTTACTGCACCACTATGGCATGGCTCTGGATGGTCGCTCCTGCCTCTCGCAGTTACTGGATCGCTATGACATGTTTCTGGATGGTCGCTCCTGCCTCTCGCAGTTACTGGATCACTATGACATGGTTCTGGATGGTCGCTCCTGCCTCTCGCAGCTACTGGATCACTATGACATGGTCTTGGATGGTCGCTCCTGCCTCTCGCAGTTATTGGATCACTATGACATAGTCTTGGATGGTCGCTCCTGCCTCTCGCAGTTACTGGATCACTATGACATGGTCTTGGATGGTCGCTCCTGCCTCTCGCAGTTACTGGATCACTATGACATGGTTCTGGATGGTCGCTCCTGCCTCTCACAGTTACTGGATCACTATGACATGGTTCTGGATGGTCGCTCCTGCCTCTCGCAGTTACTGGATCACTATGACATAGTCTTGGATGGTCGCTCCTGCTTCTCGCAGTTACTGGATCACTATGACATAGTCTTGAATGGTCGCTCCTGCCTCTCGCAGTTACTGGATCACTATGACATGGTTCTGGATGGTCGCTCCTGCCTCTCGCAGTTACTGCACCACTATGGCATGGTTTTGGATGGTCGCTCCTGCCTCTCGCAGTTACTGGATCGCTATGACATATTTCTGGATGGTCGCTCCTGCCTCTCGCAGTTACTGGATCACTATTACATGGTTCTGGATGGTCGCTCCTGCCTCTCGCAGCTACTGGATCACTATGACATAGTCTTGGATGGTCGCTCCTGCCTCTCGCAGTTACTGGATCACTATGACATGGTCTTGGATGGTCGCTCCTGCCTCTCGCAGTTACTGGACCACTATCACATGGTCTTGGATGGTCGCTCCTGTCTCTCGCAGTTACTGGATCACTATGACATGGTTCTGGATGGTCGCTCCTGCCTCTCGCAGTTACTGCACCACTATGGCATGGTTCTGGATGGTCGCTCCTGCCTCTCGCAGTTACTGGATCGCTATGACATGTTTCTGGATGGTCGCTCCTGCCTCTCGCAGTTACTGGATCACTATGACATGGTTCTGGATGGTCGCTTCTGCCTCTCGCAGCTACTGGATCACTATGACATAGTCTTGGATGGTCGCTCCTGCCTCTCGCAGTTACTGGATCGCTATGACATGTTTCTGGATGGTCGCTCCTGCCTCTCGCATTTACTGGATCACTATTACATGGTTCTGGATGGTCGCTCCTGCCTCTCGCAGCTACTGGATCACTATGACATAGTCTTGGATGGTCGCTCCTGCCTCTCGCAGTTACTGGATCGCTATGACATGTTTCTGGATGGTCGCTCCTGCCTCTCGCAGTTACTGGATCACTATTACATGGTTCTGGATGGTCGCTCCTGCCTCTCGCAGCTACTGGATCACTATGACATAGTCTTGGATGGTCGCTCCTGCCTCTCGCAGTTACTGGATCACTATTACATGGTCTTGGATGGTCGCTCCTGTCTCTCGCAGTTACTGGATCACTATGACATGGTTCTGGATGGTCGCTCCTGCCTCTCGCAGTTACTGCACCACTATGGCATGGTTCTGGATGGTCGCTCCTGCCTCTCGCAGTTACTGGATCGCTATGACATGGTTCTGGATGGTCGCTCCTGCCTCTCGCAGCTACTGGATCACTATGACATAGTCTTGGATGGTCGCTCCTGCCTCTCGCAGTTACTGGATCGCTATGACATGTTTCTGGATGGTCGCTCCTGCCTCTCGCAGTTACTGGATCACTATTACATGGTTCTGGATGGTCGCTCCTGCCTCTCGCAGTTGAAGAGTGACGCATACAGCAAATGGGAATCTTTATTCAGGACACGTTTCGCCACACAGTGGCTTCATCAGTCCAATACAAAGCAGAAAGGTGTAAGGAGAGGAGGAGTTTGAGGTAATCAGTCCCTCAGCCTGGAGTCGATTTATTAAAGGAAACGTTTCGCCACGAGTGGCTTTATCAATACAGATTCTAGGATATAATTAGAAGACAGTAGAACTATATACAAGGGTTGAGGTAATCAGTCCCACAGTCTTGGAGTTAGTGTGAGGATCACCGTGGTTGTGGATCACCACCACCACCACTACTACCACCACCACTACTAGCACCACCACTACCACCACAGCTACCTCCCCACCACCACCACTACCCCCCACCCCCACACTACCCCCACCACCACTAAGTCACGCCTGCATGTCATTAATACACCAGACCATCGTCTTGTAAGTTTGAATAATAATATGACCAGGAAGATAAACTCAGGGGGAGGGGGGAAGAGGGAGGGGGAGGGGAAAAAGGGCAGGGGGAAGTTAACCAGCCTATGATTAATGATACTTTACCCCCTCCCCTCCTGCTGCCCTCCTTCCATGAGGAGGGAGGGGCGTAGAGCCCCTCTCTAGTGGTAGTGAAGGGTCGTAGAGCCCCTCTCTAGTGGTAGTGAAGGGTCGTAGAGCCCCTCTCTAGTGGTAGTGAAGGGTCGTAGAGCCCCTCTCTAGTGGTAGTGAAGGGTCGTAGAGCCCCTCTCTAGTGGTAGTGAAGGGTCGTAGAGCCCCTCACTAGTGGTAGTGAAGGGTCGTAGAGCCCCTCTCTAGTGGTAGTGAAGGGTCGTAGAGCCCCTCACTAGTGGTAGTGAAGGGTCGTAGAGCCCCTCTCTAGTGGTAGTGAAGGGTCGTAGAGCCCCTCACTAGTGGTAGTGAAGGGTCGTAGAGCCCCTCACTAGTGGTAGTGAAGGGTCGTAGAGCCCCTCTCTAGTGGTAGTGAAGGGTCGTAGAGCCCCTCACTAGTGGTAGTGAAGGGTCGTAGAGCTCCTCACTAGTGGTAGTGAAAGGTCGTAGAGCCCCTCACTAGTGGTAGTGAAGGGTCGTAGAGCCCCTCTCTAGTGGCAGTGAAGGGTCGTAGAGCCCATCACTAGTGGTAGTGAAGGGTCGTAGAGCCCCTCACTAGTGGTAGTGAAGGGTCGTAGAGCCCCTCACTAGTGGTAGTGAAGGTTCGTAGAGCCCCTCTCTAGTGGTAGTGAAGGATCGTAGAGCCCCTCACTAGTGGTAATGAAGGGTCGTAGAGCCCCTCTCTAGTGGTAGTGAAGGATCGTAGAGCCCCTCTTAGTGGTAGTGAAGGATCGTAGAGCCCCTCACTAGTGGTAGTGAAGGGTCGTAGAGCCCCTCTCTAGTGGTAGTGATGGGTCGTAGAGCCCCTCACTAGTGGTAGTGAAGGGTCGTAGAGCCCCTTACTAGTGGTAGTGAAGGGTCGTAGAGCCCCTCACTAGTGATAGTGAAGGGTCGTAGAGCCCCTCTCTAGTGGTAGTGAAGGATCGTAGAGCCCCTCTCTAGTAATAGTGAAGGATCGTAGAACCCCTCACTAGTGGTAGTGAAGGGTCGTTGAGCCCCTCACTAGTGGTAGTGAAGGGTCGTAGAGCCCCTCACTAGTGGTAGTGATGGGTCGTAGAGCCCCTCACTAGTGGTAGTGAAGGGTCGTAGAGCCCCTTACTAGTGGTAGTGAAGGGTCGTAGAGCCCCTCACTAGTGATAGTGAAGGGTCGTAGAGCCCCTCTCTAGTGGTAGTGAAGGATCGTAGAGCCCCTCTCTAGTAATAGTGAAGGATCGTAGAACCCCTCACTAGTGGTAGTGAAGGGTCGTTGAGCCCTCATTAGTGGTAGTGAAGGGTCGTAGAGCCCCTCACTAGTGGCAGTGAAGGGTCGTAGAGCCCCTCTCAAGTGGTAATGAAGGATCGTAGGGCCCCTCTCTAGTGGTAGTAAAGGACCGTAGGGCCCCTCTCTAGTGGTAGTGAAGGATCGTAGAGCCCCTCTCTAGTTGTAGTGAAGGATCGTAGAGCCTCTCTCTAGTGGCAGTGAAGGATCGTAGAGCCCCTCACTAGTGGTAGTGAAGGGTCGTAGAGCCCCTCTCTAGTGGTAGTGAAGGGTCGTAGAGCACCTCTCTAGTGGTAGTGAAGGATCGTAGAGCCCCTCTCTAGTGATAGCGAAGGGTCGTAGAGCCCCTCACTAGTGGTAGTGAAGGGTCGTAGAGCCCCTCACTAGTGGTAGTGAAGGGTCGTAGAGCCCTCTCTAGTGGTGGTGAAGGATCGTAGAGCCCTTCTCTAGTGGTAGTGAAGGATCGTAGAGCCCCTCTCTAGTGGTAGTGAAGGGTCGTAGAGCCCCTCACTAGTGGTAGTGAAGGATCGTAGAGCCCCTCTCTAGTGGTAGTGAAGGATCGTAGAGCCCCTCTCTAGTGGTAGTGAAGGATCGTAGAGCCCCTCTCTAGTGGTAGTGAAGGATCGTAGAGCCCCTCTCTAGTGGTAGTGAAGGATCGTAGAGCCCCTCACTAGTGGTAGTGAAGGATCGTAGAGTCCCTCTCTAGTTGTAGTGAAGGATCGTAGAGCCCCTCTCTAGTGATAATGAAGGGTCGTAGAGCACCTCTCTAGTGATAGTGAAGAATCGTAGAGCACCTCTCTAGTGGTAGTGAAAGGTCGTAGAGCACCTCTGTAGTGGTAGTGATGGGTCGTAGAGCCCCTCTCTAGTGGTAGTGAAGAGTCGTAGAGCCCCTCACTAGTGGTAGTGAAGGATCGTAGAGCCCCTCACTAGTGGTAGTGAAGGATCGTAGAGCCCCTCTCTAGTAGTAGTGAAGGGTCGTAGAGCCCCTCTCTAGTGGTAGTGAAGGATCGTAGAGCCCTTCTCTAGTGGTAGTGAAGGGTCGTAGAGCCCCTCTCTAGTGGTAGTGAAGGATCGTAGAGCCCCTCTCTAGTGGTAGTGAAGGATCGTAGAGCCCCTCTCTAGTGGTAGTGAAGGATCGTAGAGCCTCTCTCTAGTGGTAGTGAAGGATCGTAGAGCCCCTCACTAGTGGTAGTGAAGGATCGTAGAGCCCTTCTCTAGTGGTAGTGAAGGGTCGTAGAGCCCCTCTCTAGTGGTAGTGAAGGATCGTAGAGCCCTTCTCTAGTGGTAGTGAAGGATCGTAGAGCCCCTCTCTAGTGGTAGTGAAGGATCGTAGAGCCCCTCTCTAGTGGTAGTGAAGGATCGTAGAGCCCCTCTTAGTGGTAGTGAAGGATCGTAGGCCCCTCTCTAGTGGTAGTGAAGGATCGTAAGAGCCCCTCTTAGTGGTAGTGAAGGATCGTAGAGCCCCTCTCTAGTGGTAGTGAAGGATCGTAGAGCCCCTCACTAGTGGTAGTGAAGGATCGTAGAGCCCCTCTCTAGTGGTAGTGAAGGATCGTAGAGCCCCTCTCTAGTGGTAGTGAGGGATCGTAGAGCCCCTCTCTAGTGGTAGTGAAGGATCGTAGAGCCCCTCTCTTGTGGTAGTGAAGGGTCGTAGAGCCCCTCTCTAGTGATAGTGAAGGGTCGTAGAGCCCCTCTCTAGTGATAGTGAAGGATCGTAGAGCCCCTCACTAGTGGTAGTGAAGGATCGTAGAGCCCCTCTCTAGTGGTAGTGAAGGATCGTAGAGCCCCTCACTAGTGGTAGTGAAGGGTCGTAGAGCCCCTCACTAGTGGTAGTGAAGGGTCGTAGAGCCCCTCAGTAGTGGTAGTGAAGGATCGTAGAGCCCCTCACTAGTGGTAGTGAAGGGTCGTAGAGCCCCTCAGTAGTGGTAGTGAAGGGTCGTAGAGCCCCTCAGTAGTGGTAGTGAAGGATCGTAGAGCCCTTCTCTAGTGGTAGTGAAGGATCGTAGTGCCCCTCACTAGTGATAGTGAAGGGTCGTACCCTCGTAGTCGGGGGAGGGGGAAGAGAGAAAGGCTCTATAGTGTTGGTTAACTGATCTTTTGTCAATGGATTAGAGCTTAACCATACTAGAGGTCTGAGGTCACACCTCTACAACACAGTTGTCATCAAAGATCTGTTAACTTATACCAGGAATTAAGGAAAGATCCTGGACTTCACCTTACGAGACAAAGTGACTGCGACAGTAATTGTAGTAAGGTAGATTATAGTTGGGATATGAACGTGATATTAGGAGACAGGGAAACAGAAGGTCCTCTTAAGTTCCACCAGGCCACGGTGCCTCGTGGCCTGGTGGCAAATGCTCTTGTTTCACACGGTGAGGGTCCGGGTTCGATTCCCGGCGAAGGGGTGGAAATATTGGACGTGTTTCCTTACACCGGTTGTCTATGTTCACCCATCAGTAAAATGGGTACCTGGGTGTTAGTGGACTGGTGTGGGTCGCATCCTGGGACAAAAACTGACCTAATTTGCGGGAAATGTTCAGCATAACAAACGGCTTTCTACATAGTAGTATGTCATTGATGTCAGCTATGGTCTGTATAAGTTGTATCATATAATTAGAGTAGATAAAGATATTATTATATTAGGAGGCCATTCTATCCGAACAGTGTTGTATTCTTGCGTCAACCTTCCCTCTGGAGATGACCCACTTTTGAACTTCCAGAATACACCAACATTCTTGCCTGTGCAGGTTCCTGTTATTCCTAGTGAGAGGCTTCTTATACCTTCTCCAGACGTTGTACTTAGCAGCAGCGCTGAATCTATCACGAAGTGGCCTGGTGGTTAACGCTCTCGCTTCACACGGTGAGGTCCTGGGTTCGATTCCCAGCCAGAGTAGAAACATTGGACGTGTTTCTTTCCACCTGTTGTCTATGTTCCCCATCAGTAAAATGGGTACCTGGGTGTTAGTCGACTGGTGTGGGTCGCATCCTGGGACACTGACCTAAGGAGGCCTGGTCACAGACCGGGCCGCGGGGGCGTTGACCCCCGGAACTCTCTCCAGATAAACTCCAGAAGACTGATCTGAAGGCTCCGTCACGTACTGCAGGTGAGGGGAAGTACGGGTGTTGGAGACTCAGGATGGGTTTTATAAACTCTTCAGCTTGTTATTATCAGCGTCACCTATCAGTAATGGCAAGGTGTCCCGTAGCTGGATCGCTACCGCACTCACCTCACACACTGAGGTCTGGAGTTCGAATCTCCGGTACGGCTAGATAACATTAAGATGTGTTTCCATAAGACACCTGCTGTCCATATTCACCCATCAGTATAAAATAGGTACCTGGTTGTTAGTGGACTGGTGTGGGTCGCATCCTGGGACAAGCCTAACCTAATTTACCCGAAATACTCTGCCTAACAAGGGGCTTTCTATATAGTAGTATGTCATTGATGTGAGCTATGGTCTGTATAAGTTGTATCATGTACTGATAGAAATAATGATTAATATTATTATTATTATTATTATTATTATTATTATTATTATTATTATTATTATTATAAGAAAAGAGCCGGCCAGGTACCTCTCCCACAGGAAGGTTCCTCCCACAGGAAGGTTCCTCCCAGGAAGGTTCTCCCAGGAAAGGGTTTCCCCCTCAAACCCCCGGAAGGTTCCTCCCCAGGAAGGTTCCTCCCCAGGAAGGTTCCTCCCACTGGAAAAGGGTTCCTCCCACAGGAGGTTCCTCCCCCAGGAAGGTTCCTCCCACAGGAAGGTTCCTTTTCCCCAGGAAGGTTCCTCCCACAGGGAAGGTTCCTCCCCAGGAAGGTTTTCCCCCCTCAGGAAGGTTCCTCCCTCAGGGGAAAGGGTTTCCTCCCAGGAAGGTTCCTCCCTCAGGAAGGTTCCTCCCCAGGAAGGTTCCTCCCCAGGAAGGTTCCTCCCCAGGAAGGTTCTCCCTCAGAAGGTTCCTCCCTCAGGAGTTCCTCCCCAGGAAGGTTCCTCCCACAGGAAGGTTCCTTCCCTAAAGGGAAAGGGTTTCCTCCCACAGGAAGGTTCCCCACAGGAAGTTTCCCTCAGGAAGGTTCTCCCACAGGAGGTTCCATCCCCCAGAAGGTTCCTCCATTTCGGAAGGTCCTCCCCCAGAAGGTTCCTCCCTAGGAAGGTTCCCCCCTAGGAAGGTTTCCTTCCCTCAGGAAAGGGTTTCCCCCCTTAGGAAGGTTCTCCCCTAGGAAGGTTCCCCCCTCGGAAGGTTCCTCCCACAGGAAGGTTTCCCCAAACCTCCTCAGGAAAGGGTTTCCCCCCACAGGAAGGTTCCTCCCCCCCCCCCAAATTTCCTCCCCGGGGGGTTCCTCCCCAGGAGGTTCCTCCCCAGGAAGGTTCCCCCCTCAGGAAGGTTCCCCCCTCAGGAAGGTTCCTCCCTCAGGGGAAGGTTCCTCCCCAGGAAGGTTCCCCCCTCGGAAGGTTCCCCCTCAGGAAGGTTCCTCCCCGGAAAGGTTCCCCCCTCAGGAAGGTTCCTCCCTCAGGAAGGTTCCTCCCTCAGGAAGGTTCCTCCCTCAGGAAGGTTCCTCCCTCAGGAAGGTTCCTCCCACAGGAAGGTTCCTCCCTCAGGAAGGTTCCTCCCTCAGGAAGGTTCCTCCCTCAGGAAGGTTCCTCCCTCAGGAAGGTTCCTCCCTCAGGAAGGTTCCTCCCTCAGGAAGGTTCCTCCCACAGGAAGGTTCCTCCCTCAGGAAGGTTCCTCCTCCAGGAAGGTTCCTCCCCAGGAAGGTTCCTCCCACGGGAAGGTTCCTCCCTCAGGAAGGTTCCTCCCACAGGAAGGTTCCTCCCCAGGAAGGTTCCTCCCTCGGGAAAGGTTCCTCCCACGGAAGGTTCCTCCCAGGAAGGTTCCTCCACAGGAAGGTTCCTCCTCAGGAAGGTTCCTCCCACAGGAAGGTTCCTCCCTCAGAAAGGTTCCTCCCACAGGAAGTTCCTCCCCAGGAAGGTCCCTCCCCGGGAAAAGGTTCCTCCCACAGGAAGGTTCCTCCCAGGAAGGTTCCTCCCTCAGGAAGGTTCCTCCCACAGAAGGTTCCCCCCTGGAAGGTTCCCCTCAGGAAGGTTCCTCCCCCGGGAAAGGGTTTCCCTCCCTCAGGAAGGTTCCTCCCTCGGGAAAGGGTTTCCCTCCCTCAGGAAGGTTCCTCCCCCAGGAAGGTTTCCCTCCCTCAGGAAGGTTCCTCCCCAGGAAGGTTCCTTCCCTCGGGAAGGTTCCTCCCTCAGAAGTTCCCTCCCCAGGAAGGTTCCTTTCCCCAGGAAGGTTCCTCCCTCGGAGTTCCCCCACAGGAAGGTTCCTCCCACAGGAAGGTTCCCCCCCACAGGAAGGTTCCTCCCACAGGAAGGTTCTCCCCCAGGAAGGTTCCTCCACGGGAAGGTTCCTCCCCAGGAAGGTTCCTCCCACAGGAAGGTTCCTCCCTCAGGAAGGTTTCCCTCCTCAAGGTTCCTCCCTCAGGAAGGTTCCTCCCACAGGAAGGTTCCTCCCACAGGAAGGTTCCTCCCACAGGAAGGTTCCTCCCACAGGAAGGTTCCTCCCACAGGAAGGTTCCTCCCTCAGGAAGGTTCCTCCCACAGGAAGGTTCCTCCCACAGGAAGGTTCCTCCCACAGGAAGGTTCCTCCCACAGGAAGGTTCCTCCCACAGAAAGGTTCCTCCCACAGGAAGGTTCCTCCCACAGTAAGGTTCCTCCCACAGGAAGGTTCCTCCCACAGGAAGGTTCCTCCCACGGAAGGTTCCTTCCACAGTAAGGTTCCTCCACAGGAAGGTTCCTCCCACAGGAAGGTTCCTCCCACAGGAAGGTTCCTCCCACAGGAAGGTTCCTCCCACAGGAAAGGGTTTTCCTCCCACAGGAAGGTTCCTCCCACAGGAAGGTTCCTCCCACAGGAAGGTTCCTCCCACAGAAAGGTTCCTCCCACAGGAAAGTTCCTCCCACAGGAAGGTTCCTCCCACAGGAAGGTTCCTCCCACAGGAAGGTTCCTCCCACAGGAAGGTTCCTCCCACAGGAAGGTTCCTCCCACAGATAGGTTCCTCCCACAGTCAGCTTGTTGATATTGTTGCAAAGATATCTCAGACTCCTGGAACCCCCTCTCCCCACCCACTTGCTTCCTCACCCCAACTTCCCTTCTTCCTTCACCCCTCTTTCCTCTCTCACCCCCTCTTTCCTCCTTTAGCCCCATTCTTCCCCACCCCCTTCCGCCCACCCTCACCACCACCTCGCCTATCGTATAACAGAATGATCAATACGAACCCGCCACTCCCCCGACCCTCACCCCATCTTTCCTCCCCGTCCCCGTCTTCCCCTCCCCCTCTCCCCCCTCGACCCCCGCGTACATGTCCTTGACGTCTTTGCTATGCACCAAGTTTTTATGCGTAATTGAAGTTAAATTGATAGCAGAACACGTCAAACACTGGCTGTGTTGATCCTTGTGGGAGTGGTTGCTGCAAACCCCAACCCCCCACCACCACCCCCACTCTGGCGGTGTTATCCCTTGGGGGTGTGTTTTGCTGCCACACATCCACCACCACCCCCACACTGCGGTGTTATCCTTGTGGGTGTTTTGCTGCAACACCCCCACCATCCCCCCCCACACTGGTGGTGTTATCCTTGTGGGGTGTTTGCTGTAACACCCCCACCACCACGCCCCCCACTGGTGGGGTATCCTGTGGGGTGTTTTGCTGTAACACCCCCACCAACACCCCCACACTGGTGGTGTAGCCTTGTGTGTGTGTTGCTGTAACACCCCCCCCAACACACCCCCACACTGGTGGGTGTTATCCGTTGTGGAGGTGTTTCCTGTAAACACCCCCACCACCACACCCCAACACTGGTGGTGTTTCCTTGTGGGGTGTGTTGCTGCAACACCCCCACCGACCACCCCCACACTGGTGGGGGTTTTAATCCTTGGGGGGGGTGGGTGGGGGGGGGTGTGTTGCAGTAACACCACCCCCACCACCCCCACTACTGGTGGTGTTATCCTTGTGGGTTTGTTGCTGTAACACCCTCACCACCACCCCCACTACTGCGGGTGTTATCCATGTGGGGTGTGTTGCTGCAACACCCCCACCACCACCCACCACATGGCGGTGTTATCCTTGTGGGGTGGTGTTGCTGCAACACACCCCCACCACCACCCCCACACGGCGGTGTTTATCCTTGTGGGGTGTGTTGCTGTAACACCCCCACCACCACCAACCCACACTGGCGGTGTTATCCTTGTGGTGTGTAGCTGTTAACACCCCCACCACCACCCCCACACTGGTGGTGTTATCCTGGTGGGGTGTGTTTGCAGCAACACCCCCACCACCACCTCCCCACACAGGTGGTGTTTTATCCTTGTGGGTTGTGTTGCTGTAACACCCCCAACCGACCACCCCCACACTGGTGGTGTTATCCTTGTGTGGTGTGTATGCTGTTAACACACCCCACCACCCCCCCCACACTGGCGGTGTATCCTTGTGGGGTGTGTTAGCTGCAAACACCCCCACCACCACCCCCACACTGCGGTGTTATCCTATGTGGGGGGTGTTGTTGCTGCACACCCCCACCACCACCACCCACCACCTGGCTGGTGTTATCCTTGTGGTTGTTTGCTGTAACATCCCCCCACCCACCAACCCCACACTGGCGGTGTTATCCTTGTGGGGTGTGTTTGCTGCAACCCCCCACCCCCACCCCCACACTGGCGTGGTTATCCTTGTGGGGTGTGTTGCTGCAACACCCCCACCACCACCCCCACACTGGTGGTGTTATCCTTGTGGGGTGTGTTGCTGTAACACCCCCACCACCACCCCCACACTGGTGGTGTTATCCTTGTGGGGTGTGTTGCTGTAACACCCCCACCACCACCCCCACACTGGTGGTGTTATCCTTGTGGGGTGTGTTTGCTGCCATACCCCACCACCACATCCCACACCTGGCGGTGTTATCCTTGTGGGGGTTGGTGTTGCGGGCTACCCCCCACCCCACCCCCACCACTGGCGGTGTTTATCCTTGTGGGTGTGTTGCTGTAACACCCCACCAACCACCCCCACATGGCGGTGTTATCCTTGTGGGTGGTGTTTCTGTTTAACACCCCCACTCACCACCCCCACACTGGTGGTGTTATCCTTGTGGGGTGTGTTGCTGTAACACCCCCACCACCACCCCCACACTGGCGGTGTTATCCTTGTGGGGTGTGTTGCTGCAACACCCCCACCACCACCCCCACACTGGCGGTGTTATCCTTGTGGGGTGTGTTGTTGTAACACCCCACCACAACCCCCACACTGGTGGTATTATCCTTGTGGGGTGTGTTGCTGTAACACCCCAACCACCACCCCCACACTGGTGGTGTTATCCTTGTGGGGTGTGTTGCTGCAACACCCCCACCACCACCCCCACACTGGTGGTGTTAATCCTTGTGGGGTGTGGGTTTGCCGCAAACACCCCCACCACCACCTCCCCGACACTGGCCGTTGTTATCCTTGTGGGTTGTTGCTGTCACACCCCCACCACCACCCTCCAACACTGGTGGTGTTATCCTTTGTGGGGTGTGTTGCAGTAAAAACCCCGCCCACCTACCACCCCCACGACTGGCGGTGTTATCCTTGTGGGGTGTGTTGCTGCAACACCCCCACCACCACCCCCACACTGGTGGTGTTATCCTTGTGGGGTGTGTTGCTGTAACACCCCCACCACCACCCCCACACTGGTGGTGTTATCCTTGGGGGTGTGTTTGCTGTGAAAACCCCCACACCACCTCCACACTGTGGTGTTATCCTTGTGGGGTGTGTTGCTGCAACACCCCACCAGCCCCACCCCCACACCGGTGTTATCCTTGTGGGGTGGTGTTGCTGTACACCCCCACCACCACCTCCACACAGGTGTGTTAGCCCTTGAGGTTTGGTGTTGCTGTAACACCCCCCCCACCACCACCCCCCCCACAACAGTGGTTTCTTATATCCTTGTGGGGTGTGTTGTTGTAAACCCCCCCAACCACCACCCCCCACACTGCGGTGTTAGTTCCTCCCTTGTGGGTGTGTTGACCTTGTAACACCCCACCACCCACCCCCCCACCACTGGTGTTGTATATTTATAAGCCATTTTGTGGGGTGTTAGTTGCCTGGTATAAACACCCCCCACAACCCCACCACCCCACCCACACTAGGGGCGTGGCGAGACCCTGTTGTGGGTGTGGTTTGGGGCTGTAACACCCCCACCACCACCCCACACATGGCGGTGTTATCCTTGTGGTGTGTGTTGCGTGTAACACCCCCACCACCACCCCCCCACTGGTTGTTTATCCTTGTGGTGTGTTGTTGCTGTAAACACCCCCACCACCACCCCCACACTGGTGGTGTTATCCTTGTTGGGTGTGTTGCAGTAAACACCCCCACCACCACCTCCACACTGTGTGTTATCCATGTAGGGTGTTTGCTGCAACACCCCCACCACCACCTCCCACACTGGTGTGTTATCCTGTGGGTGTGTTGCTGTACACCCCCACCACCACCTCACACTGTGGTGTTTATCCTTGTGGGGTTGTGTTGCTGTAACCCCCCACCCCCACCCCCACACGTGGTGTGTTATCCTTGTGGGGTGTGTTGCTGAAACATCCCCACCACCACCCACCCACACTGGCGGTGTTAACCCTTGTGGGGTGTGGTGCTGTAACACCCCCACCAACCACCCCACACTGCGGTGTTATCCTTGTGGGGTGTGTTGCTGTAACACCCCTACCTATCACCACCCCCACACGGGTGTTATCCTTGGGGGTGTGTTGCTGTAACCCCCCCACCTGCACCCCCACACTGGCGGATGTAATCCTTGTGGGGTGTGTTGCTGTATCACCACCACCGCCACCACCCCCACACTGGCGGTGTTATCCTTGTGGGTGTGTTTGCTGTAACACCCCCACCACCCACCCCCACACTGGTGTGTTATCCTTGTGGGGGTGTGCAGTAACCACCCCCACCACCACCCACACACGGTGGTGTTATCCTTGTGGGTGGTGTTGCTGTAACACCCCCACCACCACCCCCACCCTGGTGGTGTTATCCTTGTGGGTGTGTTTTTGCTGCAACACCCCCACCACCACGCCCCACACTGGGTGGTGTAATCCTTGTGGGTGTGTAGCCTGTAACACCCCCACCACCAACCCACACACTGGTGGTGTTATCCTTGTGGGTGTGTGTTGCTGTAACACCCCTCACCACCACCCCCACACTGGCGGTGGTTATCCTTGTGGTGTGTTGCTGAAACACACAGTCCCCCCACCACCACCCCCACACTGGCGGTGTTATCCTTGTGGGGTGTGTTGCTGCAACACCCCCACCACCACCCCATACACTGGTGGT
This sequence comes from Cherax quadricarinatus, assembly GCF_026875155.1. NCBI lineage: Eukaryota > Metazoa > Arthropoda > Malacostraca > Decapoda > Parastacidae > Cherax > Cherax quadricarinatus. The sequence goes on along the minus strand of NC_069406.1, from coordinate 48,675,290 downwards.
TTTTATCCTTGTGGGGTGTGGTTGCTGTAAGAACACCCCAACCACCACCCCCACACTGGCGGTGTTATCCTTTGGGGTGTGTTTGCTGTAACACCCCCACCACCACCGCCCCCCCACATCAGTGTGTTATCCTTGTGGGGTGTGTAGCTGTAACACCCCCACCACCACCCCCCACCACACTGGTGGTGTTATCCTTGTGGGGTGGTATTGCCTGTAACACCCCCACCTCCACCCCCACACTGGCGGTGTTATCCTTGAGGGGTGGGTTAGCTGTAACACCCCCACACACTACCCCCACACGGTGTGTTATCCTTGTGGGGTGTGTTCTGAAACTCCCATCCCACCACCACCCCCACTCTGGGTGTTATCCTGGGGTGTGTTGCTGCAACACCCCCACCACCACCCCCACACTGGTGGTGTTATCCTTGTGGGGTGTGTTGCTGCAACACCCCCACAACCCACCCCCACACTGGGCGGTGTTATCCTTGTGGGTGTTTCGTAACACACCCCCACCACCACCCCCAACACTGGCGGTTGTTATCCTTTTGGGTGGTGTAGCTGTAACCCCCCACCACCACCCCCACACTGGCGGTGTTATCCTTGTGGGGTGTGTTGCTGTAACACACCCACCACCACCCCCACACTGGCGGTGTTATCCTTGTGGGGTTGGATGCTGCAACACCCCCACCACCACCCCCCACACTGGCTCGTGTTATCCTTGTGGGGTGTGTTGCTGTAACACCCCACCACCACCCCCACACTGGTGGTATTATCCTTGTGGGTGTGTTGCTGTAACACCCTCCACCACACCAAACACTTGGCGGTTTATCCTTTGGGGTGTGTTGCTGTAACACCCCCACCACACCCCCACACTGGTGGGGGGGGGGGGGGGTGTTATCCTTGTGGTTTGATGCTGTAACACCCCCACCACCACCCCCACACTGGCGGTGTTATCCTTGTGGGGTGTGTTGCTGTAACACCCCCACCACCACCCCCACACTGGTGGTGTTATCCTTGTTGGGGTGTGTTGCTTGTAACACCACCCCCACACCACCCCCACACTGGTGGTGTTATCCTGTGGGTGTGTTGCTGTAACACCCACACCACCACCCCACACTGGCGTGTTTTATCCTTGTGGGGTGTGTTGCTGTAACACCCCCACCACCACCCCCACACTGGTGGTGTTATCCTTGTGGGGTGTGTTGCTGCAACACCCCCACCACCACCCCCACACTGGTGGTGTTATCCTTGTGGTGAGTTGCTGTAATCACCCCTCCACCACCACCCCCCACACTGGGTGGTGTTATCCTTGTGGGGTGTGTTGCTGTAACACCCCCACCACCACCCCCACACTGGTGGTGTTATCCTTGTGGGGTGTGTTGCTGTAACACCCCCACCCCACCACACACTGGTGGGGTTATCCATGTGGGGTGTGTTTGCTGGAACACCCCCACCACCAACCCCCACACTGTGGTGTTATCCATGTGGTGTGAGTTGCTGTAACACCCCCACCAACCACCCC
>NC_069406.1:48633768-48663768 GCF_026875155.1 Cherax quadricarinatus | reverse complement strand
GGGACTACAGTGCTAGTCCAGGCTGGTAGTGGGACTACGGTGGTAGTCCAGGATGGTAGTGGGACTACGGTGCTAGTACAGGCTGGTAGTGGGACTACGGTGCTAGTCCAGGCTGGTAGTGGGACTACAGTGCTAGTCCAGGCTGGTAGTGGGACTACGGTGCTAGTACAGGCTGGTAGTGGGACTACGGTGCTAGTCCAGGCTGGTAGTGGGACTACAGTGCTAGTCCAGGCTGGTAGTGGGACTACAGTGCTAGTCCAGGCTGGTAGTGGGACTACGGTGCTAGTCCAGGCTGGTAGTGGGACTACGGTGGTAGTCCAGGATGGTAGTGGGACTACGGTGCTAGTCCAGGCTGGTAGTGGGACTACGGTGCTAGTCCAGGCTGGTAGTGGGACTACGGTGCTAGTCCAGGCTGGTAGTGGGACTACGGTGCTAGTCCAGGCTGGTAGTGGGACTACGGTGCTAGTCCAGGCTGGTAGTGGGGCTACAGTGCTAGTCCAGGCTGGTAGTGGGACTACGGTGCTAGACCAGGCTGGTAGTGGGACTACAGTGCTAGTCCAGGCTGGTAGTGGGACTACGGTACTAGTACAGGCTGGTAGTGGGACTACGGTGCTAGTACAGGCTGGTAGTGGGACTACGGTGCTAGTCCAGGCTGGTAGTGGGACTACGGTGCTAGTCCAGGCTGGTAGTGGGACTACGGTGCTAGTCCAGGCTGGCAGTGGGACTACGGTGCTAGTACAGGCTGGTAGTGGGACTACGGTGCTAGTCCAGGCTGGTAGTGGGACTACGGTGCTAGTCCAGGCTGGGTAGTGGGACTACGGTGCTAGTCCAGGCTGGTAGTGGGACTACGGTGCTAGTCCAGGCTGGTAGTGGGACTACGGTGGTGTTGCTCTGGCTGGTGGAAGATGCTGCTCCTACTACTACTGTTACTACTACTCCTACTATCACTATGTACTAGTATTGTGTACTACTGCCTCTGCTGCTGGATCTACTACTACTACTACTACTACTACTACTACTACTACTACTACTACTACTGTCTTCCCTGTCCTCTTCCATGTTGTATTTCTGGCCTTCTCTATTTTTCTCTTTCCATGTTGTGACTTGACAATGATTCGCGATGAATCTCACCTAAAGGCGAGGTTTTACGGGTGAATATGTGTACACATGTCAACATAACGTACACATGTATATAGGTACCTTTCCCCTGCGTCACATGTGCACATAATGAAGACAGGAACCCGCTACTCAGGCTGTGGTTTTTAATACAGAAGTTAGGAACTACTGTTGAAAGGGGGGGGGAGGAGCAGGAAGTGGCTACCCCACAGCAACCCCCACGGTCGTCCAGCCTATGCTAAACCCATAGTACTTTCACCTCTACGTGCTGTTGGTGGGTAGTGCTGGTGGGGAGGGGGCGCTGTGATCATCGGATGGTTGGGGAGGGGAGGGGTAATTTTGGGGGTATTGGGGTTGATAATTTGGGGGTAGGAGGGTGTTAGTGGAGGAGAGTTATAGAGGAGGAGTTGGGGAAGGAGGGGGAGTTGGGGAAGGAGGGGGGTAGTTGGGGAAGGAGGGGGTAGTTGGGGAAGGAGGGGGGATTAGTGAGAAAGGTCGAGCTTGTTTCCCTACACACCTGCTCCACTGTTTTACTGGGTTATCCTGGCTTAAATAAGCCACAGTGACTGACTTTACTGGGTTATCCTGGCTTAAATAAGCCACAGTGACTGACTTTACTGGGTTATCCTGGCTTAAATAAGCCACAGTGACTGACTTTACTGGGTTATCCTGGCTTAAGTAAGCCACAGTGACTGACTTTACTGGGTTATCCTGGCTTAAGTAAGCCACAGTGACTGACTTTACTGGGTTATCCTGGCTTAAATAAGCCACAGTGACTGACTTTACTGGGTTATCCTGGCTTAAGTAAGCCACAGTGACTGACTTTACTGGGTTATCCTGGCTTAAATAAGCCACAGTGACTGACTTTACTGGGTTATCCTGGCTTAAGCCACAGTGACTGACTTTACTGGGTTATCCTGGCTTAAATAAACTGAGACTCCTCTAGGTAGATTCCTTAAGGTAGTCTCCTCCAGGTAGATTCCTCTAGGTAGACTCCTCCAGGTAGACTCCTCCAGGTAGATTCCTCCAGATAGACTCCAGGTGGACTTCAGGTAGACTCCTCCAGGTAGACTCCTCCAGGTAGACTCCAGGTGGACTCCAGGTAGACTCTTCCAGGTAGACTCCAGGTGGACTCCAGGTAGAGTCCTCCAGGTAGGCTCCTCCAGGTAGACTCCTCCAGGTAGACTCCAGGTGGACTTCAGGTAGACTCCTCCAGGTAGACTCCAGGTGGACTCCAGGTAGAGTCCTCCAAGTAGACTCCAGGTGGACTCCAGGTAGACTCCTCCAGGTAGACTCCTCCAGGTAGACTCCAGGGAGACTCCTCCAGGTAGACTCCAGGTAGACTCCTCCAGGTAGACTCCTCTAGGTAGACTCCAGGTAGCCTCCAGGTAGACTCCTCCAGGTAGCCTCCAGGTAGCCTCCAAGTAGACTCCTCCAGGTAGACTCCTCCAGGTAGCCTCAAGGTAGTCTCCAAGTAAACTCCTCCAGGTAGACTCCTCCAGGTAGACTCCTCCAGGTAGACTCCAGGTAGACTCCTCCAGGTAGACTCCTCCAGGTAGACTACAGGTAGACTCCTCCATGTAGACTCCTCCAGGTAGACTCCAGGTAGACTCCTCCAGGTAGACTCCTCCAGGTAGACTCCTCCAGGTAGACTCCAGGTAGACTCCTCCAGGTAGACTCCTCCAGGTAGACTCCTCCAGGTAGACTCCAGGTAGACTCCTCCAGGTAGACTCCTCCAGGTAGACTCCTCCAGGTAGACTCCTCAAGGTAGACTCCAGGTAGACTCCTCCAGGTAGACTCCAGGTAGACTCCTCCAGGTAGACTCCAGGTAGACTCCTCCAGGTAGACTCCAGGTAGCTTCCACCAGGTAGACTCCTCCAGGTAGCTTCCAGGTAGACTCCTCCAGGCAGACTCCAGGTAGACTCCTCCAGGTAGACTCCAGGTAGACTCTTCCAGGTAGAATCCTCCAGGTAGACTCCTCCAGGTAGCCTCCAGTTAGACTCCTCCAGGTAGACTCCTCCAGGTAGACTCCTCCAGGTAGACTCCTCCAGGTAGAATCCTCCAGGTAGAATCCTCCAGGTAGCTTCCTCCAGGTAGACTCCTACAGGTAGACTCCTCCAAGTAGCCTCCAGGTAGCCTCCAGGTAGACTCCTCCAGGTAGACTCCTCCAGGTAGACTCCTCCATGTAGACTCCTCCAGGTAGACTCCAGGTAGACTCCTCCAGGTAGACTCCTCCAGGTAGACTCCAGGTAGATTCCTCCAGGTAGGCTCCTCCAGGTAGACTCCAGGTAGACTCCTCCAGGTAGACTCCTCCATGTAGACTCCTCCATGTAGACTCCAGTTAGACTCCTCCAGGTAGACTCCTCCAGGTAGACTCCTCCAGGTAGGCTCCTCCAGGTAGACTCCTCCAGGTAGACTCCAAGTAGACTCCTCCAGGTAGACTCAAGGTAGACTCCTCCAGGTAGACTCCAGGTAGACTCCTCCAGGTAGACTCCTCCAGGTAGACTCCAGGTAGACTCCTCCAGGTAGACTCCAGGTAGTCTCCTCCACGTAGACTCCTCCAGGTAGACTCCAGGTAGACACCTCCAGGTAGACTCCTCTAGGTAGTCTCCTCCAGGTAGACTCCTCCAGATGGACTCCAGGTAGACTTCTCCAGGTAGACTCCTCTAGGTAGTCTCCTCCAGTTAGACTCCTCCAGGTAGACTCCAGGTAGACTCCTCCAGGTAGACTCCTTCAGGTAGACTCCTCCAGGTAGACTCCAGGTAGACTCCTCCAGGTAGACTCCTCCAGGTAGACTCCTCCAGGTAGGCTCCTCCAGGTAGACTCCTCCAGGTAGATTCCTCTAGGTAGACTCCTCCAGGTAGACTCCAGGTAGTCTTCTCCAGGTAGACTCCAGGTAGACTCCTCTAGGTAGACTCCTCCAGGTAGACTCCTCCAGGTAGACTCCTCCAGGTAGACTCCTCCATGGAGACTTCAGGTAGACTCCTCCAGGTAGACTCCTTCAGGTAGATTCCTCCAGGTAGAGTCCTCCAGGTAGACTCCAGGTAGACTTCTCCAGGTAGACTCCTCCAGGTAGACTCCAGGTAGACTCCTCCAGGTAGACTACTCCAGGTAGACTCCTCCAGGTAGACTCCTCCAGGTAGACTCCAGGTAGATTCCTCCAGGTAGACTCCTCCAGGTAGACTCCAGGTAGACTCCTCCAGGTAGACTCCTCCATGTAGACTCCTCCATGTAGACTCCAGGTAGACTCCTCCAGGTGGACTCCTCCAGGTAGACTCCAGTTAGACTCCTCCAGGTAGACTCCTCCAGGTAGACTCCTCCAGGTAGGCTCCTCCAGGTAGACTCCTCCAGGTAGACTCCAAGTAGACTCCTCCAGGTAGACTCAAGGTAGACTCCTCCAGGTAGACTCCAGGTAGACTCCAGGTAGACTCCTCCATTTAGACTCCTCCAGGTAGACTCCAGGTAGACTCCTCCAGGTAGACTCCAGGTAGTCTCCTCCAGGTAGACTCCTCCAGGTAGACTCCAGGTAGACACCTCCAGGTAGACTCCTCTAGGTAGTCTCCTCCAGGTAGACTCCTCCAGATGGACTCCAGGTAGACTTCTCCAGGTAGACTCCTCTAGGTAGTCTCCTCCAGTTAGACTCCTCCAGGTAGACTCCAGGTAGACTCCTCCAGGTAGACTCCTTCAGGTAGACTCCTCCAGGTAGACTCCAGGTAGACTCCTCCAGGTAGACTCCTCCAGGTAGACTCCTCCAGGTAGCCTCCAGGTAGGCTCCTCCAGGTAGACTCCTCCAGGTAGATTCCTCTAGGTAGACTCCTCCAGGTAGACTCCAGGTAGTCTTCTCCAGGTAGACTCCAGGTAGACTCCTCTAGGTAGACTCCTGCAGGTAGACTCCTCCAGGTAGACTCCTCCATGGAGACTTCAGGTAGACTCCTCCAGGTAGACTCCTTCAGGTAGATTCCTCCAGGTAGAGTCCTCCAGGTAGACTCCAGGTAGACTTCTCCAGGTAGACTCCTCCAGGTAGACTCCAGGTAGACTCCTCCAGGTAGACTCCTCCAGGTAGACTCCAGGTAGACTCCTCCAGGTAGACTCCAGGTAGACTCCTCCAGGTAGACTCCTCCAGGTAGACTCAGGTAGACTCCTCCAGGTAGACTCCAGGTAGACTCCTCCAGGTAGACTCCAGGTAGACTTCTCCAGGTAGACTCCAGGCAGACTCCTCCAGGCAGACTCCTCCAGGCAGACTCCTCCAAGTAGACTCCAGGTACACTCCAGGCAGACTCCTCCAGGTAGACTCCTCCAGGTAGACTCCAGGCAGACTCCTCCAGGTAGACTCCTCCAGGTAGACTCCAGGCAGACTCCTCCAGGTAGACTCCAGGTAGACTCCTCCAGGTAGACTCCAGGTAGACTTCTCCAGGTAGACTCCAGGCAGACTCCTCCAGGCAGACTCCTCCAGGCAGACTCCTCCAGGCAGACTCCTCCAGGTAGACTCCAGGTAGACTCCTCCAGGTAGACTCCTCCAGGTAGACTCCTCCAGGCAGACTCCTCCAGGCAGACTCCTCCAGGCAGACTCCTCCAGGCAGACTCCTCCAGGTAGACTCCTCCAGGTAGACTCCTCCAGGTAGACTCCTCCAGGTAGACTCCTCCAGGCAGACTCCTCCAGGCAGACTCCTCCAGGCAGACTCCTTCAGGTAGACTCCTCCAGGTAGACTCCTCCAGGTAGACTCCTCCAGGCAGACTCCTCCAGGCAGACTCCTCCAGGTAGACTCCTCCAGGTAGATTCCTCCAGGTAGACTCCTCCAGGCAGACTCCTCCAGGCAGACTCCTCCAGGTAGACTCCTCCAGATAGACTCCTCCTGGTAGACTCCTCCAGGCAGACTCCTCCAGGTAGACTCCTCCAGGTAGACTCCTCCAGGTAGACTCCTCCAGGCAGACTCCTCCAGGCAGACTCCTCCAGGTAGACTCCTCCAGGTAGACTCCTCCAGGTAGACTCCTCCAGGTAGACTCCTCCAGGCAGACTCCTCCAGGTAGACTCCAGGTAGACTCCTCCAGGCAGACTCCTCCAGGCAGACTCCTCCAGGTAGACTCCTCCAGGTAGACTCCAGATAGACTCCTCCAGGTAGACTCCAGGTAGACTCCAGGTAGACTCCTCCAGGTAGACTCCAGGCAGACTTCTCCAGGCAGACTCCTCCAGGCAGACTCCTTCAGGCAGACTCCTCCAGGTAGACTCCTCCAGGTAGACTCCTCCAGGTAGACTCCTCCAGGCAGACTCCTCCAGGCAGACTCCTCCAGGTAGACTCCTCCAGGTAGACTCCTCCAGGTAGACTCCTCCAGGCAGACTCCTCCAGGCAGACTCCTCCAGGTAGACTCCTCCAGGTAGACTCCAGGTAGACTCCTCCAGGTAGACTCCAGGTAGACTCCAGGTAGACTCCTCCAGGTAGACTCCAGGCAGACTCCTCCAGGCAGACTCCTCCAGGCAGACTCCTTCAGGCAGACTCCTCCAGGTAGACTCCTCCAGGTAGACTCCAGGTAGACTCCTCCAGGCAGACTCCTCCAGGCAGACTCCTCCAGGTAGACTCCTCCAGGTAGACTCCTCCAGGTAGACTCCTCCAGGCAGACTCCTCCAGGCAGACTCCTCCAGGTAGACTCCTCCAGGTAGACTCCAGGTAGACTCCTCCAGGTAGACTCCAGGTAGACTCCTCCAGGTAGACTCCAGGTAGGCTCCTCCAGGTAGACTCCAGGTAGACTCCTCCAGGTAGACTCCAGGTAGACTCCTCCAGGTAGACTCCAGGTAGACTCCTCCAGGTAGAACTCCCAGGTAGACTCCTCCAGGTAGACTCCAGGTAGACTCCTCCAGGTAGACTCCAGGTAGACTCCAGGTAGACTCCTCCAGGTAGACTCCAGGTAGACTCCTCCAGGTAGACTCCAGGTAGACTCCTCCAGGTAGACTCCTCCAGGTAGACTCCTCCAGGTAGACTCCAGGTAGACTCCAGGTAGACTCCTCCAGGTAGACTCCAGGTAGACTCCAGGTAGACTCCTCCAGGTAGACTCCTCCAGGTAGACTCCAGGTAGACTCCTCCAGGTAGACTCCAGGTAGACTCCTCCAGGTAGACTCCAGGTAGACTCCTCCAGGTAGACTCCAGGTAGACTCCAGGTAGACTCCTCCAGGTAGACTCCAGGTAGACTCCTCCAGGTAGACTCCAGGTAGACTCCTCCAGGTAGACTCCAGGTAGACTCCAGGTAGACTCCTCCAGGTAGACTCCAGGTAGACTCCTCCAGGTAGACTCCAGGTAGACTCCTCCAGGTAGACTCCTCCAGGTAGACTCCTCCAGGTAGACTCCAGGTAGACTCCAGGTAGACTCCTCCAGGTAGACTCCAGGTAGACTCCAGGTAGACTCCTCCAGGTAGACTCCAGGTAGACTCCAGGTAGACTCCTCCAGGTAGACTCCAGGTAGACTCCTCCAGGTAGACTCCAGGTAGACTCCTCCAGGTAGACTCCAGGTAGACTCCAGGTAGACTCCAGGTAGACTCCAGGTAGACTCCTCCAGGTAGACTCCAGGTAGACTCCTCCAGGTAGACTCCTCCAGGTAGTCACTAATCTTATAAAATTTTTAAAACCTGGTCAGTCTTACTTTTACGAAAAGTTTACCTTAATTTTGATCAATATTAATTTTGATCAATATTAATTTTGATCAATATTAATTTTGATCAATATTAATTTTGATCAATATTAATTTTGATCAATATTAATTTTGAACAATATTAATTTTGAACAATATTAATTTTGATCAATATTAATTTTGAACAATATTAATTTTGATCAATATTAATTTTGATCAATATTAATTTTGATCAATATTAATTTTGATCAATATTAATTTTGATCAATATTAATTTTGAACAATATTGGTCCCAGTTTAGTTTTTCATCTGATGAGATAAAAATGGAAACCCTGAAACACTGTCTTTCAAGGTGTAGTTTCTGATTGCCGCATCTGATTACCATTAAGCCTTTTCCAGGTTGGTAACTTGGTAATGCAACACCTGAGTGGCTACAAACTTGATGCGCTTGTGTGTTTTAGGATGCTGGTCTCTTTGGTCCCTAGGAGAGATTTCATTTAGATTCGGTCTGTTTAAGTACCAATTTTATCATTTTTTTTTTAAATGTAAGAAAATTGATTGCTAGTTTACATGTGATGACTTGTTAATTGGTCTACATGTGATGACTTGTTGATACCTCATGTAATTTCCTTCAGATCTTCAACTCTAGTATTTAATTGTGTCGTTATCAACTCGTGCCGCACTCTGCACTATTCCAGTCGCAAACACTGAGGTACAGTGAGCTGGGGTTGTGCAACACGGGGATACTTTGGCTGGTGCAGCGACTGAAGCATGTCTGGCTGTGGTTTGGAAGTGGTCAGTGGTATCAACCCACTAAGAGTGAAGCTCGGTGTTTACTAAGTGGCAAGGCTTTTCACGCCCCTGGGTAAGGTTAAGTGGACGGTTAAGTGGATGGTTGTTAGGCTAAGTGGGGGTTAAGTGGAGTGTCTAATTGATCTGGTAAGGGGGGTTCACCCCCCTGGGATGAGGGGGATGCTGAGATGGGGGAAGGATGGTGTATAACGATAGGGGGGAAGGGAGTGGTCACCAGTTGACATTAGTGGGAAGGGTAGGGGAAGGAAGGAAGTTGGGGAGGAGGAGGAGAGGGGAAACAACGCACATTAGTAGGCAGGGGAAGGGGGGGGGAGGAGGAGAGGGGAAACAACGCACATTAGTAGGAAGGGGAAGGGGGGGGAGGAGGGGATATAATGATCTCAGTAGAAGAGGTTAAATAAGGAAGAAGCGGGGGGAGTGTCGTGTGTGTTTGTTCTGCTGAGATGTAGCCGTGCTGAGGACACGGTTCATGTGTCTTGCGTCCCTCTGTGTCACCTGGGTCCTGGGTCACCCCTGGCTGTGACCTTGGTCACCCCTGGCTGTGACCTGGGTCACCCCAGGCTGTGACCTGGGACACCCCTGGCTGTGACCTGGGTCACCTCTGGCTGTGACCTGGGTCACCCCTGGCTGTGACCTGGGACACCCCTGGCTGTGACCTGGGTCACCTCTGGCTGTGACCTGGGACATCCCTGGGATCTGGCTGTGTGGATCGAGTACTGCATACTTCCATGCAAAGTGTGCAGGTTCGAATCCTGCTGTGGACTGAGAGATAATGTTATATATATATATATATATATATATATATATATATATATATATGGTTGAACTTGTAAACACAATCACTAGTATAATATTCACATGAAAAAGCTAAACCCTCAGGGAGGGTCATACAGCGTCCTGGAGAAAACGAGGGACAATCAGTCTTGATCCGAGGTAGAGGAAAAGCAGCTCTACCTGCAGGGTCGACGGAGCCCTTAAGAGAGAGGGGCAGTAGGTGGCGTCACTGTGGTCAACACAGCACCAGGCTGCACTCACCTGCCACGCCCACCCTTCATTTCGTTATTTCTGGACGTAATTCGGCGTAATTTTAGCCTTGGGTGTGACTGGACGTTGGCATACTAGGCAGTGCTGGTGTTGTGCAAGAAACAGATAGATATAAACCAGTAATAGATACATAATAGTTAGAATTAGTACCTAACTGGTCGTTATAACTGGTGGCTCACACTGACTGTTGAATAAAATATCGACAGCTTTAAGGTAAGTCCAAATACGTGTATGTTTATATATAAAAGGTATGTACACAGAAGTGTGTATCTCAGTGTGTATATATACACAGTGTATATATACACCCTTGACTGGTGGTGTACAGGTGACGTGCAGCCTTAATGACCCTTGTGTAGTAGATAGACTTAAAACTCGCCCCCCTCTCCTGCTACTGTGTTGCAGTGTACCAACAGTGTCATAGCACCTTTGTGGCTAGGTTATAGTGTAGTGTGTTGCTTATAAGTGAAAAATAATGTTGCAGACTCACAAGACCAGTGTTTCTCCACACTGACTCACAAGACCAGTGTTTCTCCACACTGACTCACAAGACCAGTGTTTCTCCACACTGACTCACAAGACCAGTGTTTCTCCACACTGACTCGCAAGACCAGTGTTTCTCCACACTGACTCACAAGACCAGTGTTTCTCCACACTGACTCACAAGACCAGTGTTTCTCCACACTGACTCACAAGACCAGTGTTTCTCCACACTGACTCACAAGACCAGTGTTTCTCCACACTGACTCACAAGACCAGTGTTTCCCGACACTGACTCGCAAGACCAGTGTTTCTCCACACTGCCTCACCAGACCAGTGTTTCTCCACACTGACTCACAAGACCAGTGTTTCTCCACACTGACTCACAAGACCAGTGTTTCTCCACACTGACTCACAAGACCAGTGTTTCTCCACACTGACTCACAAGACCAGTGTTTCTCCACATTGCCTCACCAGACCAGTGTTTCTCCACACTGCCTCACCAGACCAGTGTTTCTCCACACTGCCTCACCAGACCAGTGTTTCTCCACACTGACTCACAAGACCAGTGTTTCTCCACACTGACTCACAAGACCAGTGTTTCTCCACACTGACTCACAAGACCAGTGTTTCTCCACACTGACTCGCAAGACCAGTGTTTCTCCACACTGACTCGCAAGACCAGTGTTTCTCCACACTGCCTCACAAGACCAGTGTTTCTCTACACTGCCTCACAAGACCAGTGTTTCTCCACACTGCCTCACCAGACCAGTGTTTCTCCACACTGCCTCACCAGACCAGTGTTTCTCCACACTGCCTCACCAGACCAGTGTTTCTCCACACTGACTCACAAGACCAGTGTTTCTCCACAATGACTCACAAGACCAGTGTTTCTCCACACTGACTCACAAGACCAGTGTTTCTCCACACTGACTCACAAGACCAGTGTTTCTCCACACTGACTCACAAGACCAGTGTTTCTCCACACTGACTCACAAGACCAGTGTTTCTCCACACTGACTCACAAGACCAGTGTTTCTCCACATTTCAGTGTATATACACTGAGGTATACACACACTCGGTGTATATACCTTCGATGCTATGCATTTATATTAATTTCATGGTGTATTTTTAAGATTTACTCATATATACTACCTGGAGTTTACCTGGAGAGGATTTCGGGGGTCAACGCCCCCGTGGCTCGGTTTAAAGCTTTTGTCTAGTAAGTAGACTAGAATCAAAGTCCTCTAGAACTGTAGTTAAGATTTATTGTTTATGTAGATTATCACGTGACCTGCCTAGTGTGGGCCAGTAGGTGACTTGCCTAGCTTGGGCCAGTAGGTGACCTGTCTAGCATGGGCCAGTAGGTGACCTGCGTAGCTTGGGCCAGTAGGTGACCTGCCTAGCGTGGGCCAGTAGGTGACCTGCCTAGCGTGGGCCAGTAGGTGACCTGTCTAGCCTGGGCCAGTAGGTGACCTGCCTAGCCTGGGCCAGTAGGTGACCTGCCTAGCCTGGGCCAGTAGGTGACCTGCCTAGCCTGAGCCAGTAGGTGACCTACCTAGCCTGGGCCAGTAGGTGACCTACCTAGCCTGGGCCAGTAGGTGACCTGCCTAGCCTGGGCCAGTAGGTGACCTGCCTAGCCTGAGCCAGTAGGTGACCTGCCTAGCCTGGGCCAGTAGGTGACCTGCCTAGCCTGGGCCAGTAGGTGACCTGCCTAGCCTGAGCCAGTAGGTGACCTACCTAGCCTGGGCCAGTAGGTGACCTGCCTAGCCTGGGCCAGTAGGTGACCTGCCTAGCCTGAGCCAGTAGGTGACCTGCCTAGCCTGAGCCAGTAGGTGACCTACCTAGCCTGGGCCAGTAGGTGACCTACCTAGCCTGGGCCAGTAGGTGACCTGCCTAGCCTGGGCCAGTAGGTGACCTGCCTAGCCTGGGCCAGTAGGTGACCTGCCTAGCCTGAGCCAGTAGGTGACCTACCTAGCCTGGGCCAGTAGGTGACCTGCCTAGCCTGGGCCAGTAGGTGACCTGCCTAGCCTGAGCCAGTAGGTGACCTACCTAGCCTGGGCCAGTAGGTGACCTGCCTAGCCTGGGCCAGTAGGCCTGCTGCAGTACTCACCCGTGTGGGTAAGCACCGTGGTTCAGCCAACACTCCGAGGCTGGAGTTTTGAGACTCTATGACCGCGGGTTCAATCCCGGCCGGGGGTATGGTGTGTCCAGGAGCATGGCCGAGGTTTCCACCCGTGCCTGGGATCGATCCTGGGACTCTCGGTGTGTGTCAGACGAGGACGCTAACAAGCGGTGTTTGTGCTCGGTCTTCTTACTGTGTGTCAGCTGTATTCTCGATGTGTTGTGATCTGGTAAATACAAGGTGTTTCAAAAGTAGGACTCGATTTCAAAGCAGTACTGGTTTGAAATAAGGGCCATCATTTTGAAACGCATTGTATGTCTGACTTGAGTGACGTTTGTGGTTTGTGCTTAGTAAATATTACTGTTATTGTAGTACTGTTATTGTAGTACTGTTATTGTAGTACTGTTATTGTAGTACTGTTATTGTAGTACTGTTATTGTAGTACTGTTATTGTAGTACTGTTATTGTAGTACTGTTATTGTAGTACTGTTATTGTAGTACTGTTATTGTAGTACTGTTATTACTACTACCACTAGTACTGTTACTAGTTAATATACTACCACTAACACTGTTACTAGTTAATATACTACCACTAACACTGTTACTAGTTAATATACTACCACTAACACATGTTACTAGTTAATATACTACCACTAACACTGTTACTAGTTAATATACTACCACTAACACTGTTACTAGTTAATATACTACCACTAACACTGTTACTAGTTAATATACTACCACTAACACTGTTACTAGTTAATATACTACCACTAACACTGTTACTAGTTAATATACTACCACTAGTACTGTTACTAGTTAATATACTACCACTAACACATGTTACTAGTTAATATACTACCACTAGTACTGTTACTAGTTAATATACTACCACTAACACTGTTACTAGTTAATATACTCACCACTAACACTGTTACTAGTTAATATACTACCACTAGTACTGTTACTAGTTAATATACTACCACTAACACTGTTACTAGTTAATATACTACCACTAGTACTGTTACTAGTTAATATACTACCACTAACACTGTTACTAGTTAATATACTACCACTAACCACTGGTTACTAGTTAATATACTACCACTAACACTGTTACTAGTTAATATACTACCACTAACACTGTTACTAGTTAATATACTACCACTAGTACTGTTACTAGTTAATATACTACCACTAACACTGTTACTAGTTAATATACTAACCACTAGTACTGTTACTAGTTAATATACTACCACTAACACTGTTACTAGTTAATATACTACCACTAGTACTGTTACTAGTTAATATACTACCACTAACACTGTTACTAGTTAATATACTACCACTAACACTGTTACTAGTTAATATACTATCACTAACACTGTTACTAGTTAATATACTACCACTACACTGTTACTAGTTAATATACTACCATAGTACTGTTACTAGTTAATATACTACCACTAACACTGTTACTAGTTAATATACTACCACTAACACTGTTACTAGTTAATATACTACCACTAACACTGTTACTAGTTAATATACTACCACTAACACTGTTACTAGTTAATATACTACCACTAGTACTGTTACTAGTTAATATACTACCACTAACACTGTTACTGAGTTAATATACTACCACTACACTGTTACTAGTTAATATACATACCACTAACACTGTTACTAGTTAATATACTACCACTAACAACTGTTACTAGTTAATATACTACCACTAACACTGTTACTAGTTAATATACTACCACTAACACTGTTACTAGTTAATATACTACCACTAGTACTGTTACTAGTTAATATACTACCACTAAACACTGTTACTAGTTAATATACACCACTAATACTGTTACTAGTTAATATACTACCACTAATACTGTTACTAGTTAATATACTACCACTAACACTGTTACTAGTTAATATACTACCACTAATATGTTACTAGTTAAATATACTACCACTAATACTGTTACTAGTTAATATACTTACCACTAACACTGTTACAAGTTAATATACTACCACTAATACTGTTACTAGTTAATATACTACCACTAATACTGTTACTAGTTAATATACTACCACTAACACTGTTACTAGTTAATATACTACCACTAACACTGTTTACTAGTTAATATACTACCACTAACACTGTTACTAGTTAATATACTACCACTAACATGTTACTAGTTAATATACTACCACTAACACTGTTACTAGTTAATATACTAACCACTAATACTGTTACTAGTAATATACTACCACTAATACTGTTACTAGTTAATATACTACCACTAACACTGTTACTAGTTATTATATACTACCACTAACACTGTTACTAGTTAATATACTACCACTAACACTGTTACTATAGTTAAATACTACCACTAATACTGTTACTAGTTAATATACTACCACTAACACTGTTACTAGTTAATATACTACCCACTAGTACTGTTACTAGTTAATATACTACCACTAACACTGTTACTAGTTAATATATACCACTAACACTGTTACTAGTTAATATACTACCACTAACACTGTTACTAGTTAATATACTACCACTAACACTGTTACTAGTTAATATACTACCACTAGTACTGTTACTAGTTAATATACTACCACTAACACTGTTACTAGTTAATATACTACCACTAACACTGTTACTAGTTAATATACTACCACTAACACTGTTACTAGTTAATATACTACCACTAACACTGTTACTAGTTAATATACTACCACTAACACTGTACTAGTTAATATACTACCACTAACACTGTTACTAGTTATATACTACCACTAACACTGTTACTAGTTAATATACTACCACTAACACTGTTACTAGTTAATATACTACCATAACACTGTTACTAGTTAATATACTACCACTAACACTGTTACTAGTTAATATACTACCACTAACACTGTTACTAGTTAATATACTACCACTAACACTGTTACTAGTTAATATACTACCACTAACACTGTTACTAGTTAATATACTACCACTAACACTGTTACTAGTTAATATACTACCACTAGTACTGTTACTAGTTAATATACTACACTAGTACGTTACTAGTTAATATACTACCACTAACACTGTTACTAGTTAATATACTACCACTAACACTGTTACTAGTTAATATACTACCACTAACACTGTTACTAGTTAATATACTACCACTAACATGTTACTAGTTAATATACTACCATCTACACTGTTACTAGTTAATATACTACCACTAACACTGTTACTAGTTAATATACTACCACTAACACTGTTACTAGTTAATAACTACCACTAACACTGTTACTAGTTAATATACTACCACTAACACTGTTACTAGTTAATATACTACACTAACACTGTTACTAGTTAATATACTACCACTAACACTGTTACTAGTTATATATACTACCACTAACACTGTTACTAGTTAATATACTACCACTAGTACTGTTACTAGTTAATATACTACCACTAGTACTGTTACTAGTTAATATACTACCACTAACACTGTTACTAGTTAATATACTACCACTAACACTGTTACTAGTTAATATACTACCCTAACACTGTTACTAGTTAATATACTACCACTAACACTGTTACTAGTTAATATACTACCACTAACACTGTTACTAGTTAATATACTACCACTAACACTGTTACTAGTTAATATACTACCACTAACACTGTTACTAGTTAATATACTACCACTAACACTGTTACTAGTTAATATACTACCACTAACACTGTTACTAGTTAATATACTACACTAGTACTGTTACTAGTTAATATACTACCACTAACACTGTTACTAGTTAATATACTACCACTAGTACTGTTACTAGTTAATATACTACCACTAACACTGTTACTAGTTAATATACTACCACTAATACTGTTACTAGTTAATATACTACCACTAACACTGTTACTAGTTAATATACTACCACTAACACTGTTACTAGTTAATATACTACCACTAATACTGTTACTAGTTATATACTACGAACTAACACTGTTACTAGTTAATTATACTACCACTAGTACGTTACTAGTTAATATACTACCACTAACACTGTTACTAGTTAATATACTACCACTAACACTGTTACTTGTTAATATACTACCACTAACACTGTTACTAGTAAATATACTACCACTAACACTGTTACTAGTTAATATACTACCACTAACACTGTTACTAGTTAATATACTACCACTAACACTGTTACTAGTTAATATACTACCACTAACACTGTTACTAGTTAATATACTAACCACTAATACTGTTACTAGTTAATATACTACCACTAACACTGTTACTAGTTTAATATACTACCACTAAACACTGTTACTAGTTAATATACTACCACTAACACTGTTACTAGTTAATATACTACCACTAACACTGTTACTAGTTATATACTACCACTAACACTGTTACTAGTTAATATACTACCACTAACACTGTTACTAGTTAATATACTACCACTAACACTGTTACTAGTTAATATACTACCACTAACACTGTTACTAGTTAATATACTACCACTAACACTGTTACTAGTTAATATACTACCACTAACACTGTTACTAGTTAATATACTACCACTAACACTGTTACTAGTTAATATACTACCACTAACACTGTTACTAGTTAATATACTACCACTAACACTGTTACTAGTTAATATACTACCACTAGTACTGTTACTAGTTAATATACTACCACTAGTACTGTTACTAGTTTAATATACTAACCACTAACACTGTTACTAGTTAATATACTACCACTAACACTGTTACTAGTATAATATACTACCACTAACACTGTTACTAGTTAATATACTACCACTAATACTGTTACTAGTTAATATACTACCACTAACACTGTTACTAGTTAATATACTACCACTAACACTGTTACTAGTTAATATACTACCACTAATACTGTTACTAGTTAAATATACTACACTAACACTGTTACTAGTTAATATACTACCACTAATACTGTTACTAGTTAATATACTACCACTAACACTGTTACTAGTTAATATACTACCACTAACACTGTTACTAGTTAATATACTACCACTAATACTGTTACTAGTTAATATACTACCACTAACACTGTTACTAGTTAATATACTACCACTAATACTATTACTAGTTAATATACTACCACTAATACTATTACTACTGCACACTCTCTCACCCTCGTATAATTCTGTCTCTCTCTCTCTCTCACCCTCGTATAATTCATTCTTTCTCACACGCACACATCCTCCTATAATCCTCTCTCACCCTCCTATAATTCTCTCTCTCACCCTCCTATAATTCTCTCTCACCCTCCTATAATTCTCTCTTACCCTCCTATAATTCCCCCACCCCCCTATAATTCTCTCTCACCCCCCTTTAAAATTCTCTTTTACCTCCTAAAATTCTCCCCCCCCTCCTATAACCCTTCTCACCCCCTAAAATTTCTCTCACCCTCCTAAATTCCTCCACCCTCCTAAATTCTCTCTTCCCCTCCTATAATTCTCCCCCCTCCTATAATTCTCTTCCCCCCTCCTAAAATTTTCTCTCCCACCCTCCTGTAATTTCTCTCCACCCCCCTAAATTCTCTCACCCCCTAAATTCTCTTCTCAGCCCCCTAAAATTCTCTCTCTCAGCCCCCTAAAATTCTCTCCCCTCATCCTCGTATAATTCTCTCCCCCCGTTATAATTCTCTCTCTCACCCTCGTTAATTCTCTCTCTCACCCTGTAATTATTCTCTCACATCGTATATTTCTCTCCATCACCTTCGTTAATTCTCTCTCTCACCTCGTATATTTCTCTCTCACCCTCCTATAATTCTCTCACATCCCTCTATAACTTCTCTCTCACCCTCGTATTAATTCATTCTCTCTCTCAACACCTCCTATAATTCTTCACACCCTCCTATAATTCTCTCTCACACCCTCCTATAATTCTCTCTCACCCTCCTATAATTCTCTCTCACCTCGTATAATCCCCCTCATTCTCTCTCTCACACCCTCCTATAATTCTCTCTCACCCTCGTATAATTCATTCTCTCTCTCACACCCTCCTATAATTCTCTCTCACCCTCCTATAATTCTCTCTCACCCTCCTATAATTCTCTCACCCCTCCTATAATTCTCTCACACCCTCCTATAATTCTCTCTCTCACCCTCGTATAATTCTCTCTCTCACCCTCGTATAATTCTCTCTCTCACCCTCGTATAATTCTCTCTCTCACCCTCGTATAATTCTCTCTCACCCTCCTATAATTCTCTCTCACCCTCCTATAATTCTCTCTCACCCTCGTATAATTCATTCTCTCTCTCACACCCTCCTATAATTCTCTCACACACACCCTCCTATAATTCTCTCACACACACCTTCCTATAATTCTCTCTCTCACCCTCGTATAATTCTCTCTCTCACCCTCGTATAATTCATTCTCTCACACACACCCTCCTATAATTCTCTCACACACACCCTCCTATAATTCTCTCACACACACCTCCTATAATTCTCTCACACACACCCTCCTATAATTCTCTCACACACACCCTCCTATAATTCTCTCACACACACCCTCCTATAATTCTCTCACACCCTCCTATAATTCTCTCACACCCTCCTATAATTCTCTCACACACACCCTCCTATAATTCTCTCACACACACCCTCAATAATTCTCTCACACACACCCTCCTATAATTCTCTCACAACACACCTCCTATAATTCTTCCACACACACCCTCCTATAATTCTCTCACACACACCCTCCTATAATTCTCTCACACACACCCTCCTATAATTTCTCACACCCTCCTATAATTCTCTCACACACACCCTCCTATAATTCTCTCACACACACCCTCCTATAATTCTCTCACACACACCCTCCTATAATTCTCTCACACACACCCTCCTATAATTCTCTCACACACACCCTCCTATAATTCTCTCACACACACCTCCTATAATTCTCTCACACACACCCTCCTATAATTCTCTCACACACACCCTCCTATAATTCTCTCACACACACCCTCCTATAATTCTCTCACACCCTCCTATAATCTCTCACACACACCCTCCTATAATTCTCTCACACACACCCTCCTATAATTCTCTCACACACACCCTCCTATAATTCTCTCACACACACCCTCCTATAATTCTCTCACACACACCCTCCTATAATTCTCTCACACCCTCCTATAATTCTCTCACACCCTCCTATAATTCTCTCCACACACCCCTCCTATAATTCTCTCACACACACCCTCCTATAATTCTCTCACACCTCCTATAATTCTCTCACACACACCCTCCTATAATTCTCTCACACACACCCTCCTATAATTCTCTCACACACACCCTCCTATAATTCTCTCACACACACCCTCCTATAATTCATTCTCTCACCCTCGTATAATTCTTCTCTCCCCTCTTTCTGGGCCAAAGTTTATTCTCTTTTATTTCTTTATTCACTCTTCATTGGTTGCCTTTTGCCATTGTCTCTCTCCCTCTCTATCCCATTCTTCCTTACTTTCCTCTCTTCCTTCCCCACACGTTCCTCTTCTCTCCCCTTTCCCCAACATTTCTTATTACATCTAAACTTTCTTCTCCCCTTCTCTGCCTCTCTTCTCTCTGTCCTCTCCCTCCTCTGCCCCTCTCTTCTCTCTGTCCTCTCACCTTCTCTGCCCCTCTTCTCTCTGTCCTCTCCCCCTCCTCTGCCCTCTCTTCTCTCTGTCCTCTCACCTTCCCCTGCCCTCTTTCTCTCTGTCCTCTCACCTTTCTCTGCCCTCTTTTCTCTCTGTCCTCTCCCCTTCTCTCCCCTCTCTTCTCTCTGCCCTCTCACCTCCTCTGCCCTCTCTTCTCTCTGTCCTCTCACCTCCTCTGCCCTCTTTCTCTCTGTCCTCTCACCTCCTCTGCCCTCTCTTCTCTCTGCCCTCTCTTCTCTCTGTCCTCTCACCTCCTCTGCCCTCTTCTCTCTGTCCTCTCACCTTCTCTGCCCTCTCTTCTCTCTGTCCTCTCACCTCCTCTGCCCTCTCTTCTCTCTGTCCTCTCACCTTCTGCCCTCTCTTCTCTCTGTCCTCTCACCTCCTCTCCCCCTCTCTTCTCTCTGTCCTCTCACCTTCTCTGCCCTCTCTTCTCTCTGTCCTCTCACCTCCTCTGCCCTCTCTTCTCTCTGTCCTCTCACCTTCTCTGCCCTCTCTTCCTCTGTCCTCTCACCTCCTCTGCCCCTCTCTTCTCTCTGTCCCTCACCTTCTTTTGCCCTCTCTTCCTTCTCTGTCCTCTCACCTCCTCTGCCCTCTCTTCTCTCTGTCCTCTCACCTTCTCTGCCCTCTCTTCTCTCTGTCCTCTCACCTCCTCTGCCCTCTCTTCTCTCTGTCCTCTCACCTCCTCTGCCCTCTCTTCTCTCTGTCCTTTTCACCTTCTCTGCCCTCTCTTCTTCTGTCCTCTCACCTCCTCTGCCCTCTTTCTCTCTGCCCTCTCACCTTCTCTGCCCTCTCTTCTCTCTGTCTCTCACCTCCTCTGCCCCTCTTCTCTCTGTCCTCTCCCCTTTCTCGCCCTCTCTTCTCTCTGTCCTCTCACCTTCTCTGCCCTCTCTTCCTCTGTCCTCTCACCTCCTCTGCCCTCTCTTCTCTCTGTCCTCTCACCTTCTCTGCCCTCTCTTCTCTCTGTCCTCTCACCTCCTCTGCCCTCTCTTCTCTCTGTCCTCTCACCTCCTCTGCCCTCTCTTCTCTCTGTCCTCTCACCTTCTTTTCCCTCTCTTCTCTCTTTTCCTCTCACCTCCTCTGCCCTCTCTTCTCTCTGTCCTCTCACCTTCTCTGCCCTCTCTTCTCTCTGTCCTCTCACCTTTCCTCTGCCCTCTCTTCTCTCTGTCCTCTCACCTCCTCTGCCCTCTCTTCTCTCTGTCCTCTCACCTCCTCTGCCCTCTCTTCTCTCTGTCCTCTCACCTCCTCTGCCCTCTCTTCTCTCTGTCCTCTCACCTTCTCTCCCTCTTTCTCTCTGTCCTCTCACCTTCTCTGCCCTCTCTTCTCTCTGTCCTCTCACCTCCTCTCCCCTCTCTTCTCTCTGTCCTCTCACCTTCTCTCCCCTTTTCTCTTCTGTCCTCTCACCTTCTCTGCCCTCTCTTCTCTCTGTCCTCCACCTTCTTCCCCTCTTCTCTCTGTCCTCTCACCTCCTTCCCCTCTCTTCCTCTGTCCTCTCACCTCCTCTCCCCTCTCTTCTCTCTGTCCTCTCACCTCCTCTGCCCTCTCTTCTCTCTGTCCTCTCACCCCTCTCCCCTCTCTTCTCTCTGTCCTTCACCTCCTCTGCCCTCTCTTCTCTCTGTCCTCTCACCTTCTCTGCCCTCTCTTCTCTCTGTCCTCTCACCTCCTCTGCCCTCTCTTCTCTCTGTCCTCTACCTCCTCTCCCCTCTCTTCTCTCTGTCCTCTCACCTCCTTCCCTTCTTTCTCTCTGTCCTCTCACCTCCTCTGCCCCCCTCTTCTCTCTGTCCTCTCACCTCCTCTGCCCTCTCTTCTCTCTGTCTCCCCCACCTCCTCTGCCCTCTCTTCTCTCTGTCCTCTCACCTTCATCTGCCCTCCTCTTCTCTCTGTCCTCTCACCTCCTCTGCCCTCTTCTCTCTGTCCTCTCACCTCCTCTGCCCTCTCTTCTCTCTGCCTTTCTCACCTCCTCTCCCTCTCTTCTCTCTGTCCTCTCACCTCCTCTGCCCTCTCTTCTCTCTGTCCTCTCACCTCCTCTGCCCTCTCTTCTCTCTGTCCTCTCACCTTCTCTGCCCTCTCTTCTCTCTGTCCTCTCACCTCCTCTGCCCTCTCTTCTCTCTGTCCTCTCACCTCCTCTCCCTCTCTTCTCTCTGTCCTCTCACCTCCTCTGCCTCTCTTCTCTCTGTCCTCTCCCTCCTCTGCCCTCTCTTCTCTCTGTCCTTTTCACCTCCTCTCCCCTCTCTTTCTCTCTGTCCTCTCACCTCCTCTGCCCTCTCTTCTCTCTGTCCCTCACCTTCTCTGCCCTCTCTTCTCTTGTCCTCTAAACCTCCTCTCCCCTCTCTTCTCTCTGTCCTCTCACCTTCTCTGCCCTCTCTTCTCTCTGTCCTCTCACCTCCTCCCCCCTTTCCTCTTCTCTCTGTCCTCTCCCCTCCTCTCCCCTCTCTTCTCTCTGTCCTCTCACCTTCTCTGCCCTCTCTTCTCTCTGTCCTCTCACCCCCTCTCCCCTCTCTTCTCTCTGTCCTCTTCACCTCCTCCCTCTCTTCTCTCTGTCCTCTCACCTTCTCTGCCCTCTCTTCTCTCTGTCCTCTCACCTCCCTGCCCTCTCTTCTCTCTGTCCTCTCACCTTCTCTCCCCTTCTTCTCTCTGTCCTCTCACCTTCTCTGCCCTCTCTCTGCCCCTCTCCCCTTCTCTGCCCTCTCTTCTCTCTGTCCTCTCACCTCCTCTCCCCTCTTCTCTCTGCCCTCTCACCTCCTCTCCCCTCTTTTTCTCTGTCCTCTCACCTTCTCTCCCCTCTCTTCTCTCTGTCCTCTCACCTTCTCTGCCCTCTCTTCTCTCTGTCCTCTCACCTTCTCTGCCCTCTCTTTTTCTCCTGTCCTCTCCCCTCCTCTGCCCTCTCTTCTCTCTGTCCTCTCACCTTCTCTGCCCTCTCTTCTCTCTGTCCTCTCACCTCCTCTGCCCTCTCTTCTCTCTGTCCTCTCACCTTCCTGCCCTCTCTTCTCTCTGTCCTCTCACCTTCCTGCCCTCTCTTCTCTCTGTCCTCTCACCTCCTTCCCCTCTCTTCTCTCTGTCCTCTCCCCTTTCCTCTCCCCCTCTTCTCTCTGTCCTCTCACCTTCTTGCCCTCTCTCTGTCCTCTCACCTTCTCGCCCTCTTTTCCCCTCTCTGTCCTCTCACCTCCTCTCCCCTCTCTTCTCTCTGTCCCCCTCACCTCCTCTGCCCTCTTCCCCTCTCTGTCCTCTCACCTCCTCTCCCTCTCTTCTCTCTGTCCTCCACCTCCTCTGCCCTCTCTTCTCTCTGTCCTCTCACCTCCTCTCCCCTCTTTCTCTCTGTCCTCTCACCTCCTTGCCCCTCTCTTCTCTCTGTCCTCTCACCTCCTCTCCCTCTCTTCTCTCGTCCTCCACCTCCTCTGCCCTCTCTTCTCTCTGTCCCTCACCTCCTCGCCTCTCTTCTCTCTGTCCTCTCACCTTCTCTGCCCTCTCTTCTCTCTGTCCTCTCACCTCCTCTGCCCTCTCTTCCCTCTCTGTCCTCTCACCTCCTCTCCCCTTTTCTTCTCTCTGTCCCTCCACCTCCTCTGCCTCTCTTCTTCTGTCCTCTCACCTTCTCTGCCCTCTCTTCTCTCTGTCCTCTCCCCTTCTCTCCCCCTCTTCTCTCTGTCCTCTCCCCTTTTCTGCCTCTCTTCTCTCTGTCCTCTCACCTTCTCTGCCCTCTCTTCTCTCTGTCCCTCTCACCTCCTCTGCCCTCTCTTCTCTCTGTCCTCTCACCTTCTTCCCCTCTCTTCTCTCTGTCCTCTCACCTTCTCTGCCCTCTCTTCTCTCTGTCCTCTCACCTTCTCTCCCTCTCTTCTCTCTGTCCTCTCACATTCTCTGCCCCCCTCCTCTGTCCCTCACCTCTCTCCCCTCTCTTCTCTCTGTTCCTCTCCCTCCTCTCCCCTCTCTTCTCTCTGTCCTCTCCCCTCCTCTGCCCTCTCTTCTCTCGTCCTCTCACCTTCCCCTCCCCTCTCTTCTCTCTGTCCTCTCACCCCCTCTGCCCTCTCTTCTCTCTGTCCTCTCACCTTCTCTGCCCCCCTTTCTCTCTGTCCTCTCACCTCCTCTCCCCTCTCTTCTCTCTGTCCTCCTCCACCTTCTCTCCCTCTCTTTTTCCTGTCCTCTCACCTCTCTGCCCTCTCTTCTCTCTGTCCTCTCACCTTCTCTGCCCTCTCTTCTCTCTGTCCTCTCACCTCCTCTCCCTCTCTTCTCTCTGTCCTCTCACCTTCTCTCCCCTCTCTTCTCTCTGTCCTCTCACCTTCCCCTGCCTCTCTTCTCTCTGTCCTCTCACCTTCTCTCCCTCCTTCTCTCTGTCCTCTCACCTTCTCTGCCCTCTCTCTCTCTGTCCTTTTCCCTTCTCTGCCCTCTCTTCTCTCTGTCCTTCACCTTCTCTGCCCTCTCTTCTCCTGTCCTCTCACCTTCCCCTGCCCCCCCTCTTCTCTCTGCCCTCTCACCTCCTCTGCCCTCTCTTCTCTCTGTCCTCTCACCTTCTCTCCCCTCTCTTCTCTCTGCCCTCTCACCTCCTCTGCCCTCTCTTCTCTCTGTCCTCTCACCTTCTCTGCCCTCCTTCTCCTGTCCCCCTCACCTTCTCTGCCCTTCTTCTCTCTGTCCTTCCCTTCTCTGCCTTCTTCTCTCTGTCCCTCACTCCTCGCCCTCTCTCTCTCTGCCTCTCACCTCCCTGCCCTCTCTTCTCTTGTCTCTCACCTTCTCGGCCCTCTCTTCTCTCTGTCTCTCCCCAATTGCCTCTCTTTCTCTGTCCTCTCACCTTCTCTGCCCTCTTCTCTCTGTCCTTCACTTCCTTCCCCCCCTTCTCTCTGTCCTCCACCTCCTGCCCTTTTCTCTCTGTCCTTCACTTCTTGCCTCTTCTCTCTGTCTCTAAACCTTCTCCCCCCTCCTTCTCTCTGTCCTCTCACCTCCTCTGCCCTCTCTTTCTCTCCTCTCACTTCTTGCCCCTTTTCTGTCCTCTCACCTTCTCTCCCTCCCCCTTTTTTCTCTGTCCTCTCACCTTCTCTGCCCTCTCTTCTCTCTGCCTCTCACCTCCTCTGCCCTCTCTTCTCTCTGTCCTCTCACCTCCTCTCCCCTCTCTTCTCTCTGTCCTCTCACCTTCTCTGCCCCTCTCTTCTCTCTGTCCTCTCACCTTCTCTGCCCTCTCTTCTCTCTGTCCTCTCACCTCCTCTGCCCTCTCTTCTCTCTGTCCTCTCAACCTCCTCTGCCCTCTCTTCTCTCTGTCCTCTCACCTCCTCTGCCCTCTCTTCTCTCTGTCCTCTCACCTCCTCTGCCCTCTTTTCTTCTGTCCTCTCACCCCCCTGCCCTCTCTTCTCCTGCCTCCACCTCCTTGCCTCTCTTCTCTCTGTCCTAAACCTCCTCTGCCCTCTCTTCTCTCTGTCCTCTCACCTTCTCTGCCTCTCTTCTCTCTGTCCTCTCACCTTCTCTGCCCTCTCTTCTCTCTGTCCTCTCACCTCCTCTGCCTCTCTTCTCTCTGCCCCTTCCCCTCCTCTGCCCTCTCTTCTCTCTGTCCTCTCACCTTCTCTGCCCTCTCTTCTCTCTGTCCTCTCACCTTCTCTGCCTCTCTTCTCTCTGTCCTCTCACCTTCTCTGCCCTCTCTTCTCTCTTCCTTTTCACCTTCTCTGCCCTCTCTTCTCTCGCCCTTCTCCCCTTTCTCTGCCCTCTCTTCTCTCTGTCCTCTCACCTCCTCTGCCCTTCTTTCTCTCTGTCCTCTCACCTCCTCCCCCTCCTTTCTCTCTGTCCTCTCACCTCCTCTGCCCTCTCTTCTCTCTGTCCTCTCACCTTCTCTGCCCTCTCTTCTCTCTGTCCTCTCACCTCCTCTGCCCTCTCTTCTCTCTGTCCTCTCACCTTCTCTGCCCTTCTCTTCTCTCTGTCCTCTCACCTCCTCTGCCCTCTCTTCTCTCTGTCCTCTCACCCCTCTGCCCTCTCTTCTCTCTGTCCTCTCACCTTCTCTGCCCTCTCTTCTCTCTGTCCTCTCACCTTCTCTGCCCTCTCTTCTCTCTGTCCTCTCACCTCCTCTGCCCTCTCTTCTCTCTGTCCTCTCACATTCTCTGCCCTCTCTTCTCTCTGTCCCCCTCACCTTCTCTGCCCTCTCTTCTCTCTGTCCCTCCCCTTTTCTCTGCCCTCTTTTCTCTTGCCCTCTCACCTCCTCTGCCCTCTCTTTTTCTCTGTCCTCTCACCTTCTCTCCCTCTCTTCTCTCTGTCCCTCTAACCTCTCTGCCCTCTCTTCTCTCTGTCCTCTCACCTTCTCTGCCCCTCTTCTCTCTGTCCTCTCACCTTCTCTGCCCCTCTTCTCTCTGTCCTCCCCACCTCCTCTCCCCTCTCTTCTCTCTGTCCTCTCACCTTCTCTGCCCTCTCTTCTCTCTGTCCTCTCACCTTCTCTGCCCTCTCTTCTCTCTGTCCTCTCACCTTCTCTGCCCTCTCTTCTCTCTGCCCTCTCACCTCCTCTGCCCTCTCTTCTCTCTGTCCTCTCACCTTCTCTCCCCTCTCTTCTCTCTGTCCTCTCACCTTCTCTGCCCTCTTTCTCTCTGTCCTTCCCCTTCTTTTCCCTCTCTTCTCTCTGTCCTCTCACCTCCTCTGCCCTCTCTTCTCTCTGTCCTCTCCCCTTTCCTCTCCCCTCTTTCTCTCGGGTCCTCTCACCTTCTCTGCCCTCTCTTTTTCTCTGTCCTCTCCCCTTTCTCTGCCCTCTCTTCTCTCTGTCCTCTCACCTTCTCTCCCCTCTCTTCTCTCTGTCCTCTCACCTTCTCTGCCCTCTCTTCTCTCTGTCCTCTCACCTTCTCTGCCCTCTCTTCTCTCTGTCCTCTCACCTTCTCTGCCCTCTCTTCTCTCTGTCCTCTCACCTTCTCTGCCCTCTCTTCTCTCTGTCCTCTCACCTTCTCTGCCCTCTCTTCTCTCTGTCCTCTCACCTTCTCTGCCCTCTCTTCTCTCTGTCCTCTCACCCTTCTCTCCCCTCTCTTCTCTCTGTCCTCTCACCTTCTCTGCCCTCTCTTCTCTCTGTCCTTTCTCACCTTCTCTGCCCTCTCTTCTCTCTGTCCTCTCACCTTCTCTGCCCTCTTCTCTCTGTCCTCTCACCTCCTCTGCCCTCTTTTCTCTCTGTCCTCTCACCTTCTCTGCCCTCTCTTCTCTCTGTCCTCTCACCTTCTCTCCCCTCTCTTCTCTCTGTCCCCCTCACCTTCTCTGCCCTCTCTTCTCTCTGTCCTCTCACCTTCTCTGCCCTCTCTTCTCTTGTCCTTTTCACCTTCTCTCCCCTCTCTTCTCTCTGTCCTCTCACCTTCTCTGCCCTCTCTTCTCTCTGTCCTCTCACCTTCTCTGCCCTCTCTTCTCTCTGTCCTCTCACCTTCTCTCCCCTCTCTTCTCTCTGTCCTCTCACCTCCTCTGCCCTCTCTTCTCTCTGTCCTCTCACCTCCTCTGCCCTCTCTTCTCTCGTCCTCTCACCTTCTCTGCCCTTCTTCTCTCTTTTCTCTTCACCCCTCTGCCCTCTCTTCTCTCTGTCCTCTCACTTCTCTGCCCTCTCTCTCTCTGTCCTCTCACCTCCTCTGCCCTCTCTTCTCTCTGTCCTCTCACCTTCTCTGCCCTCTCTTCTCTCTGTCCTCTCACCTCCTCTGCCCTCTCTTCTCTCTGTCCCTCTAAACCTTTTTCTCTGCCCTCTCTTCTCTCTGTCCTCTCACCCCCTCTGCCCTCTCTTCTCTCTGTCCTCTCACCTTCTCTGCCCTCTCTTCTCTCTGTCCTCTCCCCTCCTCTGCCCTCTTTCTCTCTGTCCTCTCACCTTCTCTGCCCTCTCTTCTCTCTGTCCTCTCACCTCCTCTGCCCTCTCTTCTCTCTGTCCTCTCACTTCTCTCCCCTCTCTTCCTCTGTCCTCTCACCTTCTCTGCCCTCTCTTCTCTCTGTCCTCTCACCTCCTCTGCCCTCTCTTCTCTCTGTCCTCTCACCTTCTCGCCCTCTCTTCTCTCTGTCCTCTCACCTCCTCTGCCTCTCTTCTCTCTGTCCCTCACCTTCTCTCCCCTCTCTTCTCTCTGTCCTCTCACCTTCTCTCCCCTTTCTCTTCTCTCTGTCCTCTAAACCTTCTCTGCCCTCTCTTCTCTCTGTCCTCTCACCTCCTCTGCCCTCTCTTCTCTCTGTCCTCTCACCTTCTCTCCCCTCTTTTCTTCTGTCCTCTCACCTTCTCTGCCCTCTTTCTCTCTGTCCTCTCACCTTCTCTGCCCTCTCTTTCTCTGTCCTTCCCCCTTCTCTGCCCTCTCTTCTCTCTGTCCTCTCACCTTCTCTGCCCTCTCTTCTCTCTTCCTCTCACCTTCTCGCCCTCTCTTCTCTCTGTCCTCTCACTTCTCTGCCCTCTCTTCTCTCTGTCCTCTCACCTTCTCTCCCCTCTCTTCTCTCTGTCCTCTCACCTTCTCTGCCCTCTCTTCTCTCTGTCCTCTCACCTTCTCTGCCCTCTTTTCCTCTGTCCTCTCACCTTCTCTGCCCTCTCTTCTCTCTGTCCTCTCACCTCCTCTGCCCTCTCTTCTCTCTGTCCTCTCACCTTCTCGGGCCCTCTCTTCTCTCTGTCCTCTCACCTCCTCTGCCCTCTCTTCTCTCTGTCCTCTACCTTCTCTGCCCTCTCTTCTCTCTGCCCCTCTCACCTTCTCTGCCCTCTCTTCTCTGTCCTCTCACCTTCTCTGCCCTCTCTTCTCTCTGTCCTCTCACCTTCTCTGCCCTCTCTTCTCTCTGTCCTCTCCCCTCCTCTGCCCTCTTTTCTCTCTGTCCTCTCACCTTCTCTGCCCTCTCTTCTCTCTGTCCTCTCACCTTCTCTGCCCTCTCTTCTCTCTGTCCTCTAAACCTTCTCTGCCCTCTCTTCTCTCTGTCCTCTCACCTTCTCTGCCCTCTCTTCTCTCTTTTCCTCTCACCTCCTCTGCCCTCTCTTCTCTCTGTCCTCTCACCTTCTCTGCCCTCTCTTCTCTCTGTCCTCTACCTTCTCTGCCCTCTCTTCTCTCTGTCTCTCACCTTCTCTGCCCTCTCTTCTCTCTGTCCTCTCACCTTCTCTGCCCTCTCTTCTCTCTGTCCTCTCACCTCCTCTGCCCTCTCTTCTCTCTGTCCTCTCACCTTCTCTGCCCTCCCTTCTCTCTGTCCTCTCACCTTCTCTCCCCCTTCTTCTCTCTGTCCTCTCACCTTCTCTGCCCTCTCTTCTCTCTGTCCTCTCACCTCCTCTGCCTCTCTTCTCTCTGTCCTCTCACCTTCTCTGCCCTCTCTTCTCTCTGTCCTCTCACCTTCTCTGCCCTCTCTTCTCTCTGTCCTCTCACCTCCTCTGCCCTCTCTTCTCTCTGTCCTCTCCCTTCTCTGCCCTCTCTTCTCTCTGTCCTCTCACCTTCTCTGCCTCTCTTCTCTCTGTTCCTCTCACCTTCTCTGCCCTCTCTTCTCTCTGTCCTCTCACCTTCTCTGCCCTCTCTTCTCTCTGTCCTCTCACCTCCTCTGCCCTCTCTTCCTCTGTCCTCTCACCTTCTCTGCCCTCTCTTCTCTCTGTCCTCTCACCCTTCTCTGCCCTCTCTTCTCTCTGTCCTCTCACCTTCTCTGCCCTCTCTTCTCTCTGTCCTCTCACCTTCTCTGCCTCTCTTCTCTCTGTCCTCTCACCTTCTCTCCCCTCCTTCTCTCTTTTCCTCTCACCTTCTCTGCCCTCTCTTCTCTCTGTCTCTCACCTTCTCTGCCCTCTCTTCCTCTGTCCTCTCACCTTCTCTGCCCTCTCTTCTCTCGTCCTCTCACCTTCTCTCCCCTCTTCTTCTCTCTGTCCTCTCACCTTCTCTGCCCTCTCTTCTCTCTGTCCTCTCACCTTCTCGGGCCCTCTCTTCTCTCTGCCCCTCTCACCTTCTCTCCCCTCTCTTCTCTCTGTCCTCTCACCTCCTCTGCCCTCTCTTCTCTCGGTCCTCTCACCTTCTCTGCCTCTTTTCTCTCTGTCCTCTCACCTTCTCCCCCTCTCTTCTCTCTGTCCTCTCACCTTCTCTCCCCTCTCTTCTCTCTGTCCTCTCACCTTCTCTGCCCTCTCTTCTCTCTGTC
>NC_069406.1:48598768-48628768 GCF_026875155.1 Cherax quadricarinatus | reverse complement strand
AGTTTTTGATAGCTGAACTAGAAAAAGGGAAATGAGCCAAAAAGTTACAAAGGTAATGAATTCCCACATCTTCCCAAACTGTATAGTTCTACAAGGTCAGGGACTGATTACACATATTCCAAATACTTATATGGTAACACTGATCAACCATTTTGGGGCATTCCTGATGGGATGATGGCAGACTACCAAGGGAAATAGCATACTCGATGTGAGGACTTGTGTTGTACATACACAGACGTGGGTTAAATCAAGGTGTGTTTTTTACCTGTTTAAGATCCTGGGGGTCTTCGAATTCACTACTGATTCTTTACTCTTATTGTTGAATTTCTGGTGTTGTGACTGTTAGGTAAGGACAGAGTACAGGACAGAGTACGTGACTGTCAGAGTACAAACAACTTGGATATTTTTCTACGGAAAAAACACTCTACTTTCCTCTCTCGTTTCTCTCACTTTCTCACTCTCTCCCTCTTCTTCCCTCCCCCCCACTCCCTCTTTCCTCTCCCCCTCTCTTCTTTCCCCTCCTCCCTCTCCCTCCCTCTTCCTCCCCCTCTCCTCCCTCTTCCTCCCTCTCTCCTCCCTCCCTCCCCCTCCCCCTTTCTCCCTCCCTTTTTCCCCCCCTTTTCCTCCCTCTCCCCCTCCCTCTCTCCCCTCTCCCTCCCTCTCTCCTCCCCTCCCTCCCTCACCCTCCCTCTCTCCTCCCTCTCTCCTCCCCCTCCCTCCCTCTCTCCTCCCCTCTCTCTCCCCCCCTCTCTCTCCTCCCTCTCTCCTCCCCCCCTCCTCCCTCCTCCTCCCTCTCTCCTCCCCTTTTCCTCCCTCTCCCTCTCTCCTCTCCTCCCTCTCCCCCCTCCCCCTCTCCTCCCCTCTCTCCTCTCTCTCTACCTCCTCCCTCTTCCTCTCTCTCTCTCCCCCCCCTCTCCTCTCCTTCTCTCCTCTCTCTCCTCTCTCTCTCTCCTCCTCTCTCCTCCCTCTCTCCTCCCTCTCTCCCCCTCTCTCCTCCCCCTCTCCTCCCCTCTCCTCCCTCCCCCTCTCTCCCCCCCCTTTTCCTCTCTCTCTCCTCCCTCTCTCCTTCCCCTCTCCTCCCTCTCTCCCCCCTTCCTCCCCCTCCTCCCTCTCTCCCCCCTCCCTCCTCCCTCTCTCTTCCCTCCTCCTCTCCTCTCCCCTCCCCCCCTCTCTCCTCTCTCTCTCCTCCTCCCCTCCTCTCTCCTTTCTCTCTCCTCCTCTCCCTCCCTCTCCTCTCTCTCTCTCCTCCTCTCTCTCCTTGTCTCTCCCCCCTCCTCCTCCCTCTCTCCTCCCTCTCTCCTCCCCCCTCTCCCCTCTCTCCCCCCCCTCCCTCCCCCTCCCCTCTCCTCCCCCCTCCTCCCCCTCCCTCTCCTCTCTCTCTCCTCCCTCTCCCCCTCCCTCTCCCTCCCTCCTTTCCCCCCTCTTTCCCCCCCCTCTCCTCCCTCTCTCCTCCCCTCTCCTCCTCCTCCCCCCTTCTCCCCTCCTCCTCCCTCTCTCCTCCCTCTCTCCTCCCTCCTCCTCTCTCCTCCCCCCTCCTCTCTCTCTCTCCTCCCTCCTCTCTCTCTCCCCTCTCTCTCCTTCTCTCTCCCCCCTCTCCCTCTCTCCTCCCTCTCTCCTCCCCTCTCCCCTCCCCCTCTCTTCCCCTCTCCTCCCCTCTCTCCTCTCTCTCCCCCCTCCCCCTTTTCCCCTCTCTCTCCTCCCCCCTCCCCCTCTCTCCCCCCTCTCTCCCTCTCCCTCCTCCCCTCCCCCCTCTCTCCTCTCTCCTCCTCCCTCCCTCCCCTCTCCTCCCTCCCCTCCCTCTCTCCTCCCCCTCTCCTCCCTCTCCCCCCTCTCCCTCTCTCTCTCCCTCTCCTTTTTCCCTCCTCTCCCCCCTTCCTCTCTCCTCTCCTCCCTCTCTAATCTCTCCTCCTCTCCCTCTCTCCTCCCCCCTCCCCCTCTCTCCCTCTCCCCTCCCCTTCCTCCCCCTCTCTCCCCCTTTTCTCTCTCTTCCTCCCTCTCTCCTCTCTCTCCTTTCCCTCTCTCCTCCCTCTTCCCCCTCCTTTCCCCCTCTCCTCCCTCTCCCCCCCCCCCCTTTCCCCTCTCCTCCCCTCTCCTCCCCTCCCTCCCTCTCTCCCCCTCTCTCCTCTCCCCTCTCTCCTCCCTCCCTCTCTCTCTCCCTCTCTCTCCCCCCCTCTCCCCTTTCTCTCCTCTCTCTCTCCTCCCTCTCCCCCCTCTCCCCCCCCCCCCCCCCTCTCCCCCTCCCTTCCCTCCCTCTCTCCTCTCTCTCTCTCCCTCTCTCTCTCCCTCCCTCCTCTCCCTCTCTCCCTCCCTCTCTCCTCCCTCCTCCCCTTCTCTCTCCTCCTCTCTCCTCCCTCTCTTTCCCCTTTTCTCCCTCCCTCTCTCCCCCCTCTCCCCCCTCCCCTCCCTCCTCCTCCCTCCTCCCCCCTCTCCTCTCTCTCCTCCCTCCTCCTCCCCTCTCCCTCCCTCTCTCCTCCTCTCCCCCCCCCTCCCTCCCCTCCCCTTCCCCCCCTCTCTCCTCCCTCTCTTCCTCCCTTCTCCCCCCTCCTCCCTCTCTCTCCTCCCTCTCCTCCCCTCTCCTCTCTCCCTCCCTCTCCCTCCCCTCCCCCTCTCTCCTCCCCTCTCCTCCCCCTCCCTCTCTCCTCCTCCTCCCTCCCCTCCCTCCCCCCCTCCTCCCTCCCCCCCTCTCCTCCCTCTCTCCTCCCTCTCCCTCTCCCCTCCCCTCTCCCCCTCTCTCCTCCCTCTCTCCTCTCTCCCCTCTCCCCCCCTCTCCTCCCCCTCTCCTCCCCCTCTCCTCTCTCTCCTCCCTCCTCCCCCCTCTCTCCTCCCCTTCCCCTCCTCCCCCCTCTCTCCTCCCTCTCTCCTCCCCCTCTCCTCTCTCTCTCCTCTCTCTTTTCCCCTCTCTCTCCTCCCTCCTCCCTCTCTCTCCCTCTCTCTCTCCTCTCTCCCCCTCTCTCTCCTCTCCCTTTCCCCCTCCTCCCTCTCCTTTTCCCCTCTCTCCTCCCCCCTCTCCCTCCCCCCTCCCCCTCCTCCTCCCCCTCTCCCTCTCTCTCCTCCCCCTCTCCTCCCTCTCCCCCCCTCTCCCCCCTCTCCTCCCCTCCCCCTCCCCTCTCCCCCTCCCCCCTCTCTCCTCTCTCCCCCCCTCCCCCCTCCTTTCCCTCTCTCCCCCCCTTTTCCTCCCCTCTCCCCCCCTCTCTCCTTCTCTCTCCCTCTCCCCCCTCTCTCCCCCTCTCTCCTCCCCCCCCTCCCCTCTCCTCCCCCCTCCTCCCTCTCTCCTCCCTCCTCCCCCTCTCCTCCCTCCTCCCCCCTTTCCCCCTTTCCCTCCCCCCTCCCTCTCCCTCCTTCTCCTCCCTCCTTCCTCCCCTCTCCTCCTCCCTCTCCCTCCCCCTCTCCTCCCTCTCCCTCCTCTCTCCTCCCCTCCTCTCCCCCCTCTCTCCTCCCTCTCTCCTCCCTCTCTCCTCCCTCTCTCCTTCCCTCTCTCCTCCCTCTCTCCTCCCTCTCCCTCCTCCCTCTCTCCTCCCCTCCTCCCTCTCTCCTCCCCTCTCCTCCCCTCTCCCCCCTCCTCCTCCCCTCCCTCCCTCTCTCCCCCCCTCCTCCTCCCCCCCCTCCCTCTCTCCCCCCCCTCTCCCCCCTCTCTCCTCCCCTCTCTCCTCCCCTCCCCTCTCCCCCCCCCTCCCCTCTCCTCCCCTCTCCCCCCCTCCCCCTCTCTCCTCCCCCCTCTCCCCCCTCATCCTCCCTCTCTCCCCCCCTCTCCCTCTCCCTCCCTCCTCTCCCTCTCTCCCCCCCCTCTCTTTCCCCTCCCCCCCTCTCTCCTCCCTCCTCCTCCCCTCTCCCCCTCTCTCCACCCTCTCCCTCCCTTCTCCCCCCTCCTCTCCTCCCCCCCGAATCAAAAGTTTTCCTCCAAATTTTCTCTTTTTCCCACCGAATTTTAATGCCCCGGGGGATTAATGAACTTATACCTCTGGACTGTTCAGTGGCACTGTAATGGCAGTAGTGAACTGTGTGGGGCACGGTGGCGTGGCACTGTGTGTAAGGTTTGGGGGAGGGGGTTGTAGTGGAACTGTATGAAGGGGCATGTAGTGGGGGGGGGGGCAAAAGGTGGGACTGTGTGCATGAAATCCACATACAAAGGGAGTGGCAGGTGGCAGAAAATGCAGGTGGCATTAAAAAAGGTTTTGGAAATGAATGCCCCTTTTTTCTCCCCTTTTTTCCCCTTAGCAGACCAAAAAAAATTAGAGGAGGGGGAGGGGAGGGAGAGAAAAGGGGGAAGGAATCAAAACCCCAAAAAAAATCCCAAAAAGCCCCAAAACCGAGACAAACCCGGGAAAGGGGGGGGGAAAAAAAAATTTTCCCCCTTTCACCCCTCCCCTCCCGGACCCTGTCCTACCCCACCCCCGCCCACCCCACCTTTTTCCCCCCCCTTCCACCCTCTCCCCTTTCCCCCTTTACCCCCCCTCTCCTTTTCCTCCAGCTTTTCCCGCCTCTCCATCCCTCTCTTCACTCCTCTCCTTCGCTCTCCAGCCCCTCTTCTACCCTTTCTCTATCTTTTCTCACCAACCCCTTTATTTCCATACTTGTTTTCCCTTCTTTTTCTCACCCTCTTTCTTACCCCTCTCTCCCCCACCTCTACTTTCCTTTTCCGTTCCTCTCTTCCCCTCTCTGCCACCCCTCTCTGTCACCCCTCACTGTCACTCCTTCACATATGTCTTCAGTAACCCACAGAGCTTAGACACGTGTTCTCTCTCTCTCTCTCTCTCTCTCTCTCTCTCTCTCTCTCTCTCTCTCTCTCTTCATCATTTTCTTTCTCCATCTCTCATTCTCTTTACACAGTGTTGTACCAGGTTAGGTTAAGGATTCTTAACTTTATTGACAAGCTAAGAGCTGTTACTTACATCAGCTCATATAATAACCTTTTTATTGTTATGAGATGTACTAGTATGGAACAGGATGAAGTTGGAGCCATCTGTGGGCCACCAATTTTATCAACTGATTTTATTTCGTTTATGTCATGCTACATGAACATGTTCCAGACTCGAGTCATCCTGGGGATAAATGATCCCATAAGAAGTAATGTTCTGGAGAAGGTTACAGAGTGTAGTTGCTCCTGGCTGCCAGTCTTGTGGTGTAGAAGCTCACTTGGTCACTTCTCGCTGTCCTCGGAGTGGAGCCAAGTGTGGTACTTTGACAATATTGGCCTTGTGCATAGCAGTAAGGCCACCCACATTCCTCCTGTGTTGAAGGCTCTGCTGAAAGGACAGATCTATCCAGGATGGGTCCAGGCGAGAGATGAGTCGTTTTGCTCTGTTCTCTGCTCTGTCAAGAAGTCGCAGACGAGATTGGGGGGAGGGGGGCATGCAGTCTAAGAAAGTGGAGCATACTTAAGGTGTGAGTGTACTTGTACCTAGTACAGAATCTTGCAACCTCTACTGTCTAGCAGATACCAGTTACGTCGAAGTGCCGTAAGCTACCTGGTCGCCTTGTTTACAAGATTTACAACGTGGTTCTTCATGGTCAGTTTGGAGTCAAATTACGTCCCCAGGTACAAACACACTCCATTTCATCTTTACCACTGCTCCAGCATTGCCATCATGGTACATAGAAACCATCATTTGTGTTTTCTCCGGAACAAATGTGACTTGCCATCGTTTACCCCAGGCCGATATAGCTGTAAGCTGGTGATTGATGTAGTTTAGAGCAGCTGGCATTTCCTCTCTTGGATAAGTAAATGCCAGAGTACAGTCGGCTGCATATGCATGGGATTCTGGGATATAATGGTCATCGAAGTAGATATTCCATAACAATGGCCCAAGCACACTTCCCTGCGGTACGCTTGCACTAATAGGATGTCTTGCTGACTGTTCCATTGAGAACTACACTTAAAGATCTACCTTGAAGGTAATCACTGAGGAGACAGTGTAGAGCCTGCAATTCCCAGTGCTTGCAGTTTTGTCAAGAGTCCCTGATGCCATACTGGGTCGAAAGCACCAGCAATGTCCAGTGCTACCACACAGCTGACTTTGGATTCATCCAGTGACTGGTGCCACTTAGTGGAGAGGTTTAACAACAGATCAGCAGCAGAGTAACCTTTCCTGAAGCCATATTGACGGTCGCAAAGTAGTGAGTGGTAGTCGAAAACTCTTGTCATCCGCCGTGAGATTGTCTCAAGGATCTTGGCAATGATTGACAGGAGTGCCACTGGTCTGTAGTTGCTGATTTCTGCCCTGCTCTTATTCTTTTAAACAGGGACTACATTTGCCTCTTTCCACAGAGAAGGTCATTTACACTGTGCTAGGCAGGGTGATAGATGCGAGTTAGAGATGCTGCTAGCTGGTCTGCGCATCTTCTCAGCAATCTTGGGCTCAGTTTGTCTGGGCTCACAGCCTTTTCTTGGTCCAGTGATTTAAGAAGACGCACCTCATCCTGCCTTATTGTCAACACTGACATCTTTGACACAGTTCTTGCAACTAACGAAGGAAGGTTCCTTGTTGTATCAGGAACTTGCATCTCGGCAGCAAAATGCTCTGCAAAGAGGTCAACTTTCTCCCGACAGGCATACATGTGCAGGTATTTCTTCAGTTTCTTAACCTGCTTCCTCAGGTGTGGGGGTTCCATACTGGTGCTGCGTACTCCAGGATGATCCTGGAATGACTTAGTTGAGATTCCTGAAGGTCACTCTTAAATTGGCCAGGCGAGCATTGTCTGCACAGGTTGATGCGAGTCTGTGGTGAAATGTTGGGCACTGTGCTCACCCCCAGGTCTGTACTCCAGTCCGTACTCACTTTCCGGTCTTCTTCCTCTTTGACTCACGAAATCGTAATGACACGATTGCAAACAAACCATACCATGGGCTGGATTTGAACCCGCGGTCAGAGAGTCTCAAAACTCCAGCCCGTCGCGTTAGCCACTAGACCAGCTAGCCACAATAAGATTCGTCCAACTAGGTATATTTCTACACCATAGGAAGGTTAGCATAGGCCACCACTGTGACCACAAATGCAAGTTTTTACAGACGAATCTCCAGCTAACGTAGCCGTGACGAACTCTAGCTCAAGTCCCCTCAAAGCCGTTAACATGACTCGCGAAATCGTAATGACACGATTGCAAACAAACCATACCACGGGCGGGATTTGAACCCGCATTTGTGGTCACAGAGGTGCCTATGCTAACCTTCCTATGGTGTAGAAATATACCTAGTTGGACGAATCTTATTGTGGCTAGCTGGTCCAGTGGCTAACGCGACGGTCTGGAGTTTTGAGACTCTATGACCGCGGGTTCTATCCCCGCCCGTGGTATGGTTTCTTCCTCTTTCCACAAATTTCATAGTTTTGCATTTAATAGGGATGGATATGTGTTTGTGTGTGAATATGTAAGTTTGTGCGTGTGTTCACCTACCTGCGATTGCAGGGGTCAAGTCCCAGCTCCTGGCCCCGTTTCTTAAACAGGTATTACTTGTTATTACCAGTTCCCTGTCTTGAGGGAGGTGGAGGGTGTAGGAGGTAGACACAGGTAGAGGTAGAGGTAGACACAGGTAGAGGGAGAGGTAAACACAAGTAGAGGGAGAGGTAGACACAGGTAGAGGGGGAGGTAGACACAGGTAGAGGGGGAGGTAGACACAAGTAGAGGGAGAGGTAGACACAGGTAGAGGGAGAGGTAGACACAGGTAGAGGGAGAGGTAGACACGTAGAGGGAGAGGTAGACACAGGTAGAGGGAGAGGTAGACACAGGTAGAGGGAGAGGTAAACACAAGTAGAGGGAGAGGTAGACACAGGTAGAGGGAGAGGTAGACACAGGTAGAGGGAGAGGTAGACACAGGTAGAGGGAGAGGTAGACACAGGTAGAGGAGAGGTAGACACAGGTAGAGGGAGAGGTAGACACAGGTAGAGGGAGAGGTAGACACAGGGAGAGGTAGACAGGTAGAGGGAGAGGTAGACACAGGTAGAGGGAGAGGTAGACATAGGTAGAGGGAGAGGTAGACACAGGTAGAGGGAGAGGTAGACACAGGTAGAGGGAGAGGTAGACACGTAGAGGGAGAGGTAGACACAGGTAGAGGGAGAGGTAGACACAGGTAGAGGGAGAGGTAGACACAGGTAGAGGGAGAGGTAAACACAAGTAGAGGGAGAGGTAGACACAGGTAGAGGGAGAGGTAGACACAGGTAGAGGGAGAGGTAGACACAGGTAGAGGGAGAGGTAGACACAGGTAGAGGGAGAGGTAGACACAGGTAGAGGGATAGGTAGACACAGGTAGAGGGAGAGGTAGACACAGGTAGAAGGAGAGGTAGACACAGGTAGAGGGAGAGGTAGACACAGGTAGAGGGAGAGGTAGACACAGGTAGAGGAGAGAGGTAGACACAGGTAGAGGGAGAGGTAGACACAGGTAGAAGGAGAGGTAGACACAGGTAGAGGGAGAGGTAGACACAGGTAGAAGGAGAGGTAGACACAGGTAGAAGGAGAGGTAGACACAGGTAGAGGGAGAGGTAGACACAGGTAGAAGGAGAGGTAGACACAGGTAGAGGGAGAGGTAGACACAGGTAGAAGGAGAGGTAGACACAGGTAGAGGAGAGGTAGACACAGGTAGAGGGAGAGGTAGAGGGAGAGGTAGACACAGGGAGAGGTAGACACAGGGAGAGGTAGACACAGGTAGAGGGAGAGGTAGACACAGGGAGAGGTAGACACAGGGAGAGGTAGACACAGGGAGAGGTAGACACAGGTAGAGGGAGAGGTAGACACAGGTAGAAGGAGAGGTAGACACAGGTAGAGGAAGGTAGGTAGGTGAGGTATTTAGGTAAAAAAAAAAACCTGAGCGTTTTTGAGACCAGTGAGAGAGAGAACCTTCCCTCCCTTAGAGATGGAGAGAGGGGGAGAAGTGGGGGCATCAGGGAGAAAAATAAACAATAAAGGAAGGAATAGGAAGGAAAGAGAGAAGAGGCTGATAAAGGGAATAACAGTGAAGCTGAGACTGTACAAGACTTGTGTCCACACCACAGTAATAATAATAATAATAATAATAATAATAATAATAATAATAATAATAATAATAATAATAATAATAATAATAATCAATAATACTCTTTAAGTCTTGTACACAGCTGCTCCGTTTTTCTCTCTCTCTCTCTCTCTCTCTCTCTCTCTCTCTCTCCTCTCTCTCTCTCTCTCTCTCTCACCTAACTCCCTGGTGTGTGTTAGATAGAAGAGAATAAGTAGGAGAGAGGGAGAGGCAAAAGGAAGATAGTGAGGGAATGGAAGGAGAGAGAGCGAGACGACGGGAGGAAGAGGCAATGAGAGGGGAAAACAGATTGAGAGAGAAGAGGGAGAGAGAAGAGAGGATGTGTGTATGAGAGAGAGGGAAACAGAGAGCGAAGGGAGGGGGAGGATAGATTGGTTTCGAGGGGAGGGGAGAGGGGAGGAAGGGGGAGGGGACTCAGTACAATTGGCTTGTAACTATTGGATTCCCACCCGCACAAGGAACTTAGTGAGGGGGGAGACAAGGCAGCTGAGGGGAGAGAAGGCAGCTGAGGGGAGAGAAGGCAGCTGAGGGGAGAGAAGGCAGCTGAGGGGAGAGAGAAGGTAGCTGAGGGGGAGAGAAGGCAGCTGAGGGGAGAGAAGGCAGCTGAGGGGAGAGAGAAGGTAGCTGATGGGAGAGAAGCAGCTGAGGGGAGAGAGAAGGTAGCTGAGGGGAGAGAAGGCAGCTGAGGGGAGAGAGAAGGTAGCTGAGGGGAGAGAAGGAAGCTGAGGGGAGAGAAGGCAGCTGAGGGGAGAGAAGGCAGCTGAGGGGAGAGAGAAGGTAGCTGAGGGGGAGAAGGCAGCTGAGGGGAGAGAAGGAAGCTGAGGGGAGAGAAGGCAGCTGAGGGGAAGAAGGCAGCTGAGGGGAGAGAAGGCAGCTGAGGGGAGAGAAGGCAGCTGAGGGGAGAGAAGGCAGCTGAGGGGAGAGAAGGCAGCTGAGGGGAGAGAGGCAGCTGAGGGGAGAGAGAAGGTAGCTGAGGGGAGAGAAGGCAGCTGAGGGAGAGAGAAGGTAGCTGAGGGGAGAGAAGGCAGCTGAGGGGAGAGAAGGAAGCTGAGGGGAGAGAAGGCAGCTGAGGGGAGAGAGAAGGTAGCTGAGGGGAGAGAAGGAAGCTGAGGGGAGAGAAGGCAGCTGAGGGGAGAGAAGGCAGCTGAGGGGAGAGAGAAGGTAGCTGAGGGGAGAGAAGGCAGCTGAGGGGAGAGAAGGCAGCTGAGGGGAGAGAAGGCAGCTGAGGGGAGAGAAGGCAGCTGAGGGGAGAGAGAAGGTAGCTGAGGGGAGAGAAGGCAGCTGAGGGGAGAGAAGGCAGCTGAGGGGAGAGAAGGCAGCTGAGGGGAGAGAAGGCAGCTGAGGGGAGAGAAGGCAGCTGAGGGGAGAGAAGGCAGCTGAGGGAGAGAAGGCAGCTGAGGGGAGAGAGAAGGTAGCTGAGGGGAGAGAAGGCAGCTGAGGGGAGAGAAGGCAGCTGAGGGGAGAGAAGGCAGCTGAGGGGAGAGAAGGCAGCTGAGGGGAGAGAAGGCAGCTGAGGGGAGAGAAGGCAGCTGAGGGGAGAGAAGGCAGCTGAGGGGAGAGAAGGCAGCTGAGGGGAGAGAGAAGGTAGCTGAGGGGAGAGAAGGCAGCTGAGGGGAGAGAGAAGGTAGCTGAGGGGAGAGAAGGCAGCTGAGGGAGAGAAGGCAGCTGAGGGAGAGAAGGCAGCTGAGGGAGAGAAGGCAGCTGAGGGGAGAGAGAAGGCAGCTGAGGGGAGAGAAGGCAGCTGAGGGGAGAGAAGGCAGCTGAGGGGAGAGAAGCAGCTGAGGGGAGAGAAGGCAGCTGAGGGGAGAGAAGGCAGCTGAGGGGAGAGAAGGCAGCTGAGGGGAGAGAGAAGGTAGCTGAGGGGAGAGAAGGCAGCTGAGGGGAGAGAAGGCAGCTGAGGGGAGAGAAGGCAGCTGAGGGGAGAGAGAAGGTAGCTGAGGGGAGAGAAGGCAGCTGAGGGGAGAGAAGGCAGCTGAGGGGAGAGAAGGCAGCTGAGGGAGAGAAGGCAGCTGAGGGGAGAGAAGGCAGCTGAGGGGAGAGAAGGCAGCTGAGGGGAGAGAAGGCAGCTGAGGGGAGAGAGAAGGTAGCTGAGGGGAGAGAGAAGGTAGCTGAGGGGAGAGAAGGCAGCTGAGGGGGAGAGAAGGCAGCTGAGGGGAGAGAAGGCAGCTGAGGGGAGAGAAGGTAGCTGAGGGAGAGAAGGTAGCTGAGGGGAGAGAAGGCAGCTGAGGGGAGAGAAGGCAGCTGAGGGGAGAGAAGGCAGCTGAGGGGAGAGAAGGCAGCTGAGAGGAGAGAAGGCAGCTGAGGGGAGAGAAGGCAGCTGAGGGGAGAGAAGGCAGCTGAGGGGAGAGAAGGCAGCTGAGGGGAGAGAAGGCAGCTGAGGGGGGAGAGAAGGCAGCTGAGGGGAGAGAAGGCAGCTGAGGGGAGAAAGGCAGCTGAGGGGAGAGAAGGCAGCTGAGGGGAGAGAAGGCAGCTGAGGGGAGAGAAGGCAGCTGAGGGGAGAGAAGGCAGCTGAGGGGGAGAGAAGGCAGCTGAGGGGAGAGAAGGCAGCTGAGGGAGAGAGAAGGTAGCTGAGGGGAGAGAAGGCAGCTGAGGGGAGAGAAGGCAGCTGAGGGGAGAGAAGGCAGCTGAGGGGAGAGAAGGCAGCTGAGGGGAGAGAAGGCAGCTGAGGGAGAGAAGGCAGCTGAGGGGAAGAGAGAGAAGGTAGCTGAGGGGAGAGAAGGCAGCTGAGGGGAGAGAAGGCAGCTGAGGGAGAGAAGGCAGCTGAGGGGAGAGAAGGGCAGCTGAGGGGAGAGAAGGCAGCTGAGGGGAGAGAGAAGGTAGC
Organism: Cherax quadricarinatus; assembly: GCF_026875155.1. Lineage (NCBI taxonomy): Eukaryota > Metazoa > Arthropoda > Malacostraca > Decapoda > Parastacidae > Cherax > Cherax quadricarinatus. The sequence goes on along the minus strand of NC_069406.1, from coordinate 48,616,946 downwards.
TGAGGGGAGAGAAGGAAGCTGAGGGAGAGAAGGCAGCTGAGGGGAGAGAAGGCAGCTGAGGGGAGAGAGAAGGTAGCTGAGGGGAAGAGAAGGCAGCTGAGGGGAGAGAAGGCAGCTGAGGGGAGAGAAGGCAGCTGAGGGGAGAGAGAAGGTAGCTGAGGGGAGAGAAGGCAGCTGAGGGAGAGAAGGCAGCTGAGGGGAGAGAAGGCAGCTGAGGGAGAGAGAAGGTAGCTGAGGGGAGAGAAGGCAGCTGAGGGGAGAGAAGGAAGCTGAGGGATGAAAGAAGGCAGCTGAGGATATATATATATATATATATATATATATATATATATATATATATATATATATATATATATATATTAATATAAAAATTAATTTTGTACCAAAAGAACCTTAGAAAACTTACCTGACCTTATTTTAACAAGTGCAATTTAATTTAGCCTAATCCAACTGAATATATTTTAGACAAGTTTACAATAATTTAATAATGAACAAACACAATGAAATATATTTTTTTTCGCCAGGCTCAGAATGATTTTTGAGAAATTATTGCATACACAAATTTTCACTTGCCTTATTCGGCAAGAAGAACGTTGCCGTTTAAGCCAAAGTCGCAAGTTTTACGTATTCGGAACGATATTATATATATATATATATATATATATATATATCTATATATATATATATATATTATATATATATATATTATATATATATATACCGGGAGGTTATTCCGTGGATCAACGCCCCCGCGGCCCGGTCCATGACCAGGCTTCCCGATGGATCAGGGCCTGATCAACTAGGCTGTTACTGCTGGCCGCACGCAGTCCAACGTACGAGCCACAGCCCGGCTGATCCGGCACTGACTTTAGGTATCTGTCCAGCTCTCTCTTGAAGGCAGCCAGGGGCTTATTGGCAATTCCCCTAATGCTTGATGGGAGGCTGTTGAACAGTCTTGGGCCCCAGACACTTATGGTGTTTTCTCTTAGTGTACCAATGGCGCCCGTACTTTTTATTGGGGGCATTTTGCATCGCCTGCCCAGTCTTTTACTTTCGTAGGGAGTGATTTCTGTGTGCAGATTTGGGACCATTCCTTCCAAGATTTTCCAAGTGTAGATTATGATATATCTCTCCCTCCTGCGTTCCAACGAGTACAAGTCAAGTGCTTCCAAGCGTTCCCAGTAGTTAAGGTGCTTGACAGAACATATACGTGCAGTAAAGGATCTCTGTACACTCTCTAGATCTGCGATTTCACCTGCTTTGAATGGAGATGTTAATGTACACACACACACAAACTCACACACACAGACACGAGCGAGCTGGCGTGTACGAGTCTGTATGTGTGTGTGTTACTTGATATAGAGTGCGGGAGTTGCACTTCTATCTAGTGAATCATTGTGGCATGCTAAGTATACATTCCATTTTGTTGTGCGTACGTCACACACCCATATAGTCATGACCTACCGATCAGTGAACTAGGTGCTACGAGTATAACGAGTAGGGGTCCCCTCGTTATGCTGGCACCTTGGTTGAACCAGCGAACCATTAGTCTGCCCGAAATGTTTAGGCATCCTAGTGGCCTTTGTAATTAATACTTTATAATATGTAACCCACACATTGTAAGCTGTGCAAGGAAATGAACATTCTCATTTTCAGGCATGCCGAAGCTGTGAACCGATGTGGTAAGCTTGTGAATCATCCCTGGTAGACTTGACTCCAAAGTCTGGTCGCTACGGTGCTCACTGTGTCTCTTCCTGCCGAAATTGACTTTCTCAACATCTTTCACCATCATTCACCACTTTCACCATCATTCACCACTTTCACCATCATTCACCACTTTCACCATCATTCACCACTTTCACCATCATTCACCACTTTCACCTCATTCACCACTTTCACCATCATTCACCACTTTCACCATCATTCACCACTTTCACCATCATTCACCACTTTCACCATCATTCACCACTTTCACCATCATTCACCACTTTCACCATCATTCACCACTTTCACCATCATTCACCACTTTCACCATCATTCACCACTTTCACCTCATTCACCACTTTCACCATCATTCACCACTTTCACCATCATTCACCACTTTCACCATCATTCACCACTTTCACCATCATTCACGCATAATCACTATCTTTGCAGAGGCGCCCAGATATGACAGTTTAGATATCACTTCAAACAGCAAATATCCCAGACCCTTCCATAAAGTTTAGCCATTGTACTTCCGACCTCCAGGACTCGAGTCCGGTTAATCGATTTCCCTGAATTCCTTCACCACAAAATATTACCCTGTACATATTCCCCTATAAATATTGTTTGGTGAAGGTAATATAAGTATTTACCCTGTTGCTGGTTCCTACTTTGGTTATCTTGCTACGACCAGGTGTGTCTGCACACCTGGTCGTGCTACAACCAGGTGTACAGGCCACTAGACTGCTCCTATACTGGTAATAATTACGTCAGTCACTTACGTACATTGCAAGACGACCTCAAGATGGTGACCAGGAAGGGTGAAGAGTTCGGGTATCAGTAGAGCTTCCTCTCCCCTCAAGGAAGGTTCCTTCATGCTGGTGACGGGCTCTTGATCTAGTGAATTGGATCTGTTCTCCGGTTCCCTGAATTAAGCCTGAATACCTTCCACATCCTCCCCCCCCTTCCCCACAGGTGCTGCATAATCCTACGGGTTTAGCGCTCCCCTTGATTATAATATAATTTCCCTCCCCCCTCCTTCACCCTTTCTGTGTCTCCCCCCCCCGCAGCCTCCCAGGTGGAGAGGACGCTGGAGATGTCTCCCCCCCCCCCCGCAGCCTCCCAGGTGGAGACGACGCTGGAGATCTCCCCCCCCCCGCAGCCTCCCAGGTGGAGACGACACTGGAGATGTCTCCTCCCCCACCCCCGCAGCCTCCCAGGTGGAGACGACGCTGGAGATGTCTCCTCCCCCGCAGCCTCCCAGATGGAGACGACACTGGAGATGTCTCCTCCCCCCCCGCAGCCTCCCAGGTGGAGACGACGCTGGAGATGTCTCCTCCCCCCCCGCAGCCTCCCAGGTGGAGACGACGCTGGAGATGTCTCCTTCCCCCCCCCGCAGCCTCCCAGGTGGAGACGACGCTGGAGATGTCTCCCCCCCCCCGCAGCCTCCCAGGTGGAGACGACGCTGGAGATGTCTCCTTCCCCCCCCGCAGCCTCCCAGGTGAGAGACGACGCTGGAGATGTCTCCCCCCCCCTCAGCCTCCCAGGTGGAGACGACGCTGGAGATGTCTCCCCCCCCCCCCGCAGCCTCCCAGGTGGAGACGACGCTGGAGATGTCTCCTTCCCCCCCCGCACAGCCTCCCAGGTGGAGACGACGCTGGAGATGTCTCCCCCCCCCTCAGCCTCCCAGGTGGAGACGACGCTGGAGATGTCTCCCCCCCCCTCAGCCTCCCAGGTGGAGACGACGCTGGAGATGTCTCCCCCCCCCCGCAGCCTCCCAGGTGGAGACGACGCTGGAGATGTCTCCTTCCCCCCCCGCAGCCTCCCAGGTGGAGACGACGCTGGAGATGTCTCCCCCCCCCTCAGCCTCCCAGGTGGAGACGACGCTGGAGATGTCTCCCCCCCCCCGCAGCCTCCCAGGTGGAGACGACGCTGGAGATGTCTCCTTCCCCCCCCTCAGCCTCCCAGGTGGAGACGACGCTGGAGATGTCTCCTCCCCCCCCCCCGCAGCCTCCCAGGTGGAGACGACGCTGGAGATGTCTCCCCCCCCCCGCAGCCTCCCAGGTGGAGACGACGCTGGAGATGTCTCCCCCCCCCCCGCAGCCTCCCAGGTGGAGACGACGCTGGAGATGTCCTCCCCCCCCCCCCCCGCAGCCTCCCAGGTGGAGACGACGCTGGAGATGTCTCCCCCCCCCCCCCCGCAGCCTCCCAGGTGGAGACGACGCTGGAGATGAATGGGAATACCGATGTGATGGAAAAATAGTGAAATGTAATATCATGTGATGCTTTATTGACGACATTTCGCCCACACAGTGGACTTTATCACAAGCAGATCTGTTTGTGACTTGATGAAGACCACTGTGTGGGCGAAACGTTGTCAGTAAAGGGGACGAGTGTGTCTGGTGGAGGAGAGAATATTTAGACTGTTAAAACTGTGATTTTTCTCTCCCCCTCTTCCTTCTCTCCCTTCCATTCCTTCCCTCCCTCCCTCTCTCCCTTCCTTCCCTCTCTCGCTCCTACCTTCCCTACACTCCTACATTCTCTCCCTGTGTACCTTCTTCCTTCCCTCCCCACTTTCTCCTTCCCTACATCCTTTCCTTCATTTCTATCTCCCCTACGTCTGCCCCTCCTCTCTCTCTCCCTACTTTCTCTTCAGTTTTCTCCCCACCTCTACCTTCTTCCCCTTCTCCCTCCCCCCTCTTCGTATATTTTTTTAGCATCCTCCTTATCCTCAAATTTCTCTTTCATCACCCCCTCCTCCTCCGCCCCCTCCTCCACCGCCCCCTCCTCCTCCTCCACTCTTCCACCTCCTCCTCCACCCCCTACTCCTCCACCTCCTCAACCCCCTCCTCCACCCCCTCCTCCACCCTACTCCTCCACCCCCTCCTCCTCCACTCCACCTCCTCCTCCACCCCTCCTCCTCCACCCCTCCTCCACCCCTCCCTCACCCCTCCTCCTCCACTCATCCACCCCCTCCTCCTTCACCCCCTCCTCCACCCCCTCCTCCACCCCCTCCTCCTTCACCTCCTCCTCCACCCTCCTCCTTCACCCCCTCCTCCACCCCCTCCTGCAGCTGTGTCATTGTGGCAGCTGCTGTGGTGGTGACGGAATGCTGTCCAGAACCAGCGGGGGAGGGGAAGGGGGAGGAGGGGGAGGGAATAAGGGGGGGTTATAGATGGTGCAGCGGCAACAGAAATGATACAGCTGAGAAGTGTGAGGGAAAATAAATAGCGGTGAGGGGAAGAGGGTGTTAGAGGGGAGGGGGAAGATGGTGTTAGAGGGGAGGAGGAAGATGGTGTTAGAGGGGAGGGGGAAGATGGTGTTAGAGGGGAGGAGGAAGATGGTGTTAGAGGGGAGGGAAGATGGTGTTAGAGGGGAGGGAGAAGATGGTGTTAGAGGGGAGGGGGAAGATGGTGTTAGAGGGGAGGGGAAGATGGTGTTAGAGGGGAGGAGGAAGATGGTGTTAGAGGGAGGGAAGAGGGTGTTAGAGGGGAGGGAGAAGATGGTTTAGAGGGGAGGGGGAAGATGGGTGTTAGAGGGAGGGGAAGATGGTGTTTAGAGGGGAGGAGAGATGGGGTTAGAGGGGAGGGGAAGATGGTGTTAGAGGGAGGGAGAAGATGGTGTTAGAGGGGAGGGGAAGATGGGGTTAGAGGGGAGGGGGAAGATGGTTTAGAGGGGTAGGGGGAAGATGGTGTTAGAGGGAGGGGAAGATGGGTTAGAGGGAGGGAAATGGTTTAGAGGGGAGGGGGAAGATGGTGTTTTGAGGGAGGGGAAGGGTAGAGGGGGGGAAGATGGTGGGTTTAGAGGGGAGGGGAAGATGGGGTTAGAGGGGAGGGAGAAGATGGTGTTTTAAGGGGGGGGGAAGAAGGTTTTAGAGGGGGGGGGGTGGTGTTGGGGGGAGGGGAAGTGGTTTTAGAGGGGGGGGGAAAAGATGGGTTAGAGGGGGGAGAAGATGGGTTTTAGGGGGGGGAGGGGAAAAAGGGTTAGAGGGGGAGGGGAAGAGGTGTTAGAGGGGGGGGGGGAAAAGATGGTGTTAGAGGGAGGGGAAGTGGTGTTAGGGGGGAGGAGGGTGGTGTTGGGGGGGGGGGAAAGATGGTGTTAGAGGGGGGGGAAAATGGTGTTAGGGGGAGGGAGGGGGTTTTAGGGGGGGGGGGAAATGGTGTTGGGGGGGGAGGGGAAGATGGTGTTGGGGGAGGGGGGGAGGGGGGGGGGAAAGTGGGGAAAGGGGGGGGGAAAAATTTTTAGAGGGGGGGGGAAGAGGGTTGGGGGGGGGAAGGAAATGGTGTCGGGGGGGGGAAGTGGTGTTAGAGGGGGGGGAAGAGGTTGTTTTGGGGGTGGGGAATGGGGGGGAAGGGGGGGGAGGGGGGAGGGGGTTTGTGTTAAGGGGGGGGAGTGGGTTGAGGGGGGGGGAAGATGGGTTAGAGGGGGGGGAAGAGGGTTTTTAGGGGGGGGGAAATGTGTTAGAGGGGGGGAAAGAAATGGGTTGGGGGAGAGGTTTTTTTGGGGGGGAAAGAGGGAAGGGGGAAGAGGGGTTAGAGGGGGGGGAAGAGGTTTTAAAGGGGGGGGAAGATGGGGTTGGGGGGGGGGATGGTGTTAAAGGGGAGGGGAAGTGGGTTAGAGGGGAGGGGAAGATGGGTTAGAGGGGAGGGGAAGGGGTTTAGAGGGGGGGGGGAAGATGTGTTAGGGGGAGGGAGATGGTTTGAGGGGGGGAAGATGGTGTTAAGGGGGGGGGAAGATGGTTTTAGAGGGAGGGGAAAGATGGTGTTAGGGGGGGGGGAAATGGTGTTGGGGGGGGGAAAAAGTGGTTTTAAGGGGGGGAAAAGGATGGTGTTAGGGGGGGGGGAAAATGGTGTTAGAGGGAGGGGAAATGGTTTAGGGGGGAGGGAAGATGGTGTTGGGGGGGGAAAGATGGTGTTGAGGGGAGGGGAAGATTGGTTAGGGGGGGGGAAGAGGGTGTTAGAGGGGGGGGGGAAGGGTTTAGGGGGGAGGGGAAAGGGTGTTAAGGGGGAGGAAATTGTTTTGGGGGGAGGGGAAGAGGTTTTTAGGGGGAGGGGAATGGTGTTAGGGGGGAGGGGGAAATGATTTTAGGGGGGGGGGAAAGGTGTTAGGGGGGGAAGGGTTTAAAGGGGGGGAAGGGTGTTAGAGGGGGGGGAAGATGGTGGAGGGGGGGGGGGAAGATGGTTTTTGGGGGGAGGAGGAAGGTGTTAGAGGGGGGGGAAGAGGTTTTTTGAGGGGAGGGGGGAGTTTTTAGAGGGGGGGGGAAAGTGGTGTTAAGGGGGGGGGATGGTTTGAGGGGGGGGAAAGGGTTTTTGAGGGGAGGGGAAGATGGTTTAGGGGGGGGGGGGAAAGAGGGGTTAGGGGGGGAAGAGGGTTTAGAGGGGAGGGGAAGTGGTGTTAAAGGGAGGGGGAAGTTTTAGAGGGGGGGGAAAATGGTGTTGAGGGGAGGAAAAGGTTTGTAAAGGGGGGGGAAAATGGGTTTTGGGGGAAAATTTTTGGGGGGGGGGAAAAGGGGGTTAGGGGGAAGAGGGTGTTAGAGGAGGGGAAGGGGGTTAAGGGGGGGGAATGGTGTTAGGGGGGGAAAAATTTGGAGGGGGGGGAAGATGGTTTGGGGGGGGGGGAAGGGTGTAGGGGGAGGAGATGTGTTGGGGGAGGGGGAATGGTGTTGAGGGGGGGGAAAAGGGTTTTGGGGAGGGGAGGGGAAGAGGGTTTTTTTGAGGGGAGGGGAAAAAATGGTTAGAGGGGGGGAGAGGGGTTAGGGGGGGGAAGATGGTGTTAGGGGAGGGGGAAAGGGGGGTGTTAGGGGGGGGGAAAAAGGGTTAGAGGGGAGGGGGGGGAGGGGGGGGGTGGTTAGGGGGGGGGGAAGAGGTTTAGGGGGGAAAAAAAAGGGTGTTAGAGGGGGGGGGAAAGAGGGTTTTAGAGGGGAGGGGAGAGGGGGTAGAGGGGAGGGAAATGGTGTTGGGGGGAGGGAAAATGGTTTTAGAGGGGGGGGGGAAAGTGGGTTAGGGGGGAGGGGGAAATGGTGTTAGGGGGGAGGGGGGAAGAGGGGGTTAGGGGGAGGGGGAAGATGGTGTTAGGGGAGGGGGAAGAGGGGGTTTAGAGGGAGGGGAAGGGTGTTAGAGGGGAGGAAAATTTTTAAAGGGGGAGGGGAAGGGTTTTAGGGGGGGGGGGAAGAGGGTGTTAAGGGGGGGGGGGGGGGAAAAGGGGGTGAAAGGGGGGAAGGGAAGAGGGTGTTAGGGGGAAAGGGGAAAAGATGGTGAGAGGGGAGGGGAAATGGTAAGGGGGGGGGAAGTGGGGAGGAAGGGGGAAAATGGTGTTAGAGGGGAGGGGAAAGGTTTTTGGGGGGGGGAAGGGGAAAGGGGGGGGAAGATGTGTTAAGGGGAAGGGGGAAGGGGGTGTTAGGGGGAGGGGGAAGATGGTTTTTAAAGGGGGGGGAAAGGGGAAAGGTTAGGGGGAAGGGGAAGATGGTGTTAGAGGGGGGGGGGAAGAGGGTGTAGAGGGGGGGGGAAGGGGAAGGGGGGGGGAAGATGGTGTTAGAGGGGGGGGAAGATGGTTTAGAGGGGGGGGGGAAGAGGGAGGGGGAAGGGGGGAAAGATTGAAGGGGAGGAAGATGGGGTTAGGGGGGAGGGGGAGGGAGAGGGGGGGGGAAGGGGGAGGGGGGGGGAAGGGGAAGGGGGAAGGGGGGGGGGTAGGGAAGGGGAAGAGGGTTTTGGGGGAGGGGAGAGGGAGGGGGGGGGGGAAAAAGGGAGGGGGGGGGGAAAAAGGGAGAGGGGAGGGGGAAGGAGGGGAAAAAGGGGGGGAAGGACGGGGGAAAAAATTTACAATAAGAAAGGGAAAGGGGGAGGGAAGGGGGGGGGAAAAAGAAGGGGAGAGGGGGGAAAGGGGAAAAAAAGGGGAGGGGGAAAGGGGGAGAGGAGGGAGGGGGGAAAAGGGGAGAAAAAAAGGGGGGGAAGGGACAATAAATAAAAGGTAAAGGGTATAATAAAAATATTGTAATAAAGGAGAAAAAGGGAAAGAAAAAGTTGTAGAACAAGGGGGTTTTATACACATTTAGTTATTTTTATAGTGTATTAACATCATAGTGTATTTACTATAGTGTAGTTATACCATATGTATTTAAATCATAGTAGTTATACATATATGTTTATACATCATAGTGAGTTTACATCATAGTGATTTTTATCATCTATGTGTTTACACATGGTAGTTATACATCATGTGTAGTATACATCATAGGTTTTTATCATCAAGTGTAGTTTAATCATAGTGAGTTAACATCATAGTGTAGTTATCTATAGTGAGTTATCATCATAGTGTTTTTAAATACAAGTGTAGTTATACTCATTGTTTTTTAAAATCATAGTGTAGTTATAATCATATTTTAGTTATACATCTAGTGTAGTTTTACATCATGTGTATTTTATTTTGCATCTGTTTTATTTAGTTATAACATCTAGTGTAGTTTTAATTTAGTGTAGTTTACATAGTGTATTATAATCATAGTGTAGTTAACATCAAAATGTAGTTATCTCATAGGTGTTATACTCATATGATTTATCATTGTGAAAATTTAAGTTTTATACATATAGTGTAGTTATACATCATAGTGAGTTATAAACAGGTAGTTATACATCATAGTGTGTTACATATAGGTGTTTACATCAAAATGTAGTTATACATATAGTGTGTTATAATATAGTGTGTTAACATCATGGTAGTTATACATCTAGTGTGTTAAAATATGTGTAGTTAACATCATAGTGTAGTTTACATCAATGTAGTTATCATTATAGTGTAGTTTACTTATTGTAGTTAACTATATGGTAGTTTACTCTGGGTTATACTATAGTGTATATACATCATATGTAGTTATACTCATAGTGTAGTATATTTTATATTTAGTTTTTTACTAAAATGTAGTTAAAATCATGGTATTTATACATCTTGTTAGTATATTTTTAGTGTATTAAATCAAAATGTATTATAAATAGTGTTTATAATCTAGTGTGTTAACTCATATGTATTATACATCATGTGTATTAACATCATAGTGTGTTATACATAGTGTGTTATACTCATAGTTTTGTTTACTGTTAGTTATACACATAGTTAGTTATAATCTAGTGTATTATAATATGTATTTTCTAAAGTGTAGTTATACTGGGGTTTTATACTCAAGTTATTTTCTTTTTTTACTTCATGTGATTTAAAATCATAGTGAGTTTAAAAATTTGTTTAACTCATAGTGTAGTTATACATAGTGTAGTTATCATCATATGAGTTATACATAAGGTAGTTATACATAAAGTGTATTTAACTAGTGTAGTTATACAAATTTATTTATACATAGTGATTTATACAAAAAGTGTAGTTATACAAGTGTAGTTATACATCAAAGTGTGTTATACATCAAAATGTGTTTTAAAAATTGTGTGTTATACATCATAGTGTAGTTATACATATGTAGTTATAAATTTTTTTTGTAGTTTACATCATATTTATTTTTGTAGTTTACATATAGTGTAGTTAACTCATAGTGTATTTATACTTTAAGTGTATTATAATCTAGGTAGTTATACATCATAGTGAGTTAAAAATCATATGTTTTTATACATCTAGGTAGTTAACATCATATGTGTTAACATCCTAGTGTAGTTTACATCTAGTGTATTTATATCAAGTGTGTTATAAATCTATGTGTAGTTATACATTATAGTGTAGTTTACACATAGTGTATTATACATATAGTGTAGTTAACACATAGTGTATTATACAATAGTGTAGTTACTTTATAGTGTAGTTATACTTTAGTGAGTTATACATATAGTGTAGTTATACTCATAGTGTAGTTATACATATAGGTATTTATAATTAAGTTAGTTACATCATAGTGAGTTATACATCATATGTAATATTTTTTTTTCCATAGGTAGTTTCATCAAGTGTATTATACTTTTAATCTTATGTAGTTTACATATAGTGTAGTTATAATCTAGTGTAGTTATAATCTGTGTAGTTTACATATAGTGTAGTTATACATCATAGTGTTTTATACATCTAGTGTAGTTAACTCATGGTTAAAAAGTTTTAAATCATAGTGTAGTTAAAACTCATAGTGTATTTTATAAAACCAACATCTTCTGTTAATTAAAAAATTTTTTTTAATTCTATTAAATTTATAATTACTATTTTAACTAAAATTATTTTAAATTTACTTTTATTAATTACTATTTTATTTTAAATTATTATTAATGCTATTGTATTAATTTTTATTAATTAATATTACTAATATTGTATTAATTTTTTATTATTATTGTTATTTGTTGGATTGGGGGGGAGGGGTGGTGGGGAGGTGGTGGGGAGTGGGGGGGGAAAGTGGGGGGGAGAGGGGGGGGAAGGGGGTGGGGAGAGTGGTGGGGGAGTGGGGGGGAGGTGGTGGGGAGAGGGAGGGAGAGGGGTGGGGAGAGTGGTGGGGGAGTGGTGGGGAGAGTGGGGGGGAGAGTGGGGGGAGAGGGGGGGAGAAGTGGGGGGGGAGAGTGGTGGGGAGGGGTGGGGAGGGTGGGGAGTGGGGGGGGAAGTGGGGGAGATGGAGGGGAGAGTGGTGGGAGAGGGGGGGGAGAGTATTGGGGAGTGGTGGGGAGAGTGGGGGAGAGAGTATGGGGAAGTGGTGGGGAAGGGGGGAGAGAGGGTGGAGAGAGTGGGGGGGAGAGGGGGGTGGGGGGAAGGGGTGGGGAGAGTGGGGGGGAGAGGGTGGGGAGGGGGTGGGGGAGTGGGGGGAAGGTGGGGGGGAAAGAGGGGTGGGAAGGGGTGGGAAGGTGGTGGGAAGGTGGTGGGGAGAGTGGTGGGAGAGTGGTGGGGAAGTGTGGGGGGGGGGGAGGGGTGGGGGTGGTGGGGAGGGGGTGAGGAGAGTGGGGGGAGATGGTATGAGAGTGGGGGGGGAGTGGGGGGGGTTGGGGGGGGGGGGAGGGGGGGGGAGGTGGTGGGGGGTTTGGGGGAGTTTTGGGGAGGTGTTGGGGAAAAATGGGGGGGAGAGTGGGGGGGAGGGGGGGGTGGGGAGGTGGGGGGGAAGGGGTGGTGGGTGGTGGGGGGGGGGGGAAGGGGTGGGGAGAGTGGGGGGGAGGGGGGGGGGGGGTGGGGGGAGGTGGTGGAGTGGTGGTGAGGTGGGGGGGGAGGTGGTGGGAGAGTGGGGGGAGAGTGGGGGGGGGGTGGGGGAGGGGGGAAAATGGGGGAGGGGGGGGGAGGTGGGGGGGAAAGGTGGTGGGGAAGTGGTGGGGAGAGTGGGGGGGAGAGGGGTGGGGAGAGAGGTGGGCGGAGGGGGGGGAGGGGGGAGGTAGGGAGAGAGGGGAGGTGGGAATAGAGGGGAGGTGGGGGGAGAGGGGAGGCGGGGAGAGAGGGGACGTGGGGGAGAGGGGAGGTGGGGAGCGAGTGGAGGTGGGGAGCGAGTGGAGGTGGGGGGAGAGGGGAGGTGGGGACAGAGGGGAGGTGGGGAGAGAGGAGGTGGGGAGAGAGGGGAGGTGGGGAGAGAGGGGAGGTGGGGGGAGAGGGGAAGTGGGGAGAGAAGGAGAGAGAGATATGGGAGGGTGGAAAATGGGTGAGAGTGAGGGTGAAGGTGAAGGGGGAGGGGGAGGGGGTAGGGTGGAGGGGGGAGGGGCGTTAAAATGTTTGACTTACAGAGTGTAGTGTTTGATCAGGCAACAGTGTACCAGTTATTGCTACAAGTTTTTTAATACCCTCACTCCAACCCCCCCTACCCCCCACCACCCCTCACCACCACCCTCACCAACACCACCCCTCACCACCACCCCCCTCACCAACACCACCCCCTCGCCAACACCACACTCTCCACCCTCCTCACCAACACCCCCCCCTCCACCACCACCCCTCACCAACACCCCCTCACCAACACCACCACCCCTCACCAACACCACCCCCCTCACCAACACCACACTCCCACCAACACCCCTCTCCAGGACCCCCCTCACCAACACCACCCCCTCGAACACCCCCTCACCAACACCACACTCTCCACCAACACCCCCACCACCATCATCTCAGCAACACCACCCCCCTCACCAACACCACCCCCTCATCAACACCACCCCCTCACCATCACCCCCCTCACCAACACCAACCTCACCAACACCACCCTCACCAACACCCCCCTCACCAACACACTATACCGCCCTCCCACCAACATCCTCACCAACACCACACTAACACCACACTCACTAACACCACCCTCTCCACCAACACCCTCACCAACGCCACACTCACTAACACCACCCTCTCCACCAACACCCTCACCAACACCACACTCACTAATAACCACCCTCTCCACCAACACCCCCCTCAACACCACCCCCTCACTAACACCACCCTCACCAAACAACCCTCACCAACACCCTCATCAACACCACACTCATACCACCCTCTCCACCAACTCCCCTCACCAACACCACACTAACACAACCCTCTCCACCAACACCCTCATCAACACCACCCTCTCCACCAACACCCCTCACCAACACCACCCTCTCCACCAACACCCCTCACCAACACCACCTTCTCCACCAACACCCCTCACCAACACCACCCTCACCAGCCACCACCCTCACCAACACCCCTCACACACCCTCACCAACACCCCTCACACACACCCTCACCAACACCCCTCACTAACACCTTCACCAACACCACACACACCCTCACCAACACCCCTCACAACACACCTTCACCAACACCTCTCGCACACACGTTCACTAACCACCCTCACATCGCTCCCAACACCCCTCACACCCTCCCAACAACCCCTCAACACACCTTCACCAACACCCCTTACACACACCTTCACCAACACCCCTCACACACACCCTCACTTACACCCCTCACACCACCCTCACTAACCACCCTCACCACACACCTCACCAACACCCTTCGCACACACGTTCACTAACACCCCTCACACGCTCACCAACACCCCCCTCACACACCCCACACACACCCCTCACACCACCTTCACCCCACCCCTCACACACACCTTCACCAACACCCCTCACACACACCTTCACCAACACCCCTCACACCTTCACACACACACCCTCACACCACCTTCACCAACACCCGTCAACACACCCTCACTAACACCCCTCACACACACCCTCACTAACACCCCTCACACACACCTTCACTAACACCCCTCACACACACCTTCCCAACACCCTCACACACACACCCTCACTAACACCCCTCACACACACTTCACCAACACCCCTCACACACACACCCTCACTAACACCCCTCACACACCTTCACCAACACCCTCACACACACCTCACCAGCACCCCTCACAACACCTTCACCAATACCCTCAAACACACCCTCACAACCCTCACACTCACCCTCACTAAACACCCCTCACACACACCTTCACAACACCCCTCACACACCAACACCCCTCAGACACACCTTCACCAACACCCCTCATACACACCTTCACCAACACCCCTCACACACACCTTCACCAAACACCCCTCACATACACCTTCAACACCCCTCACACACACCTTCACCAACACCCCTCACACACACACCCCTCACTAACACACCCACACACACACCTCACCACACCAACCCTCACACCACACCTTCACTAACACCCTCACACCCCCACACACACCTCACTAACACCCCACACCTCACACACCTCCACCACACACACCCTAACAACCACACCTCACCAACACCCCTCACCACACCACTTCACCAACACACCCTCACACACACCTCAACACCCCTCACATACACCTTCACCAACACCCCTCACACCTTCACCAACACCTTCACACACACCTTCAACACCCCTCACACACACCCTCACAACTCCCTCAACACACACCTCATCACCAACACCCCTCACATTAACACCTTCACCAACCACCCTCACATACACCTCCCACCAACACCCTCACACAACATCCTCACTAACACCCTCACACACACCCTCACTAACACCCTCACACACACCCTCACTAAACACCCCTCACACACATCCTCACTAACACCCTCACACCACACCCCACTAACACCCTCACACACACCTTCACCAACACCCCTCACACACACCCTCACTAACACCCCTCACTCACACCTTCACCAACACCCCCTCACACACACCCTCACTAACTCCCCTCACACACACCTTCACCAACACCCCTCACACACACCTTCACCAACACCCCTCACACACACCTCACCAACACCCCTCACATATCAACCTTCACCAATACCCCCTCACACATTCACCAACACTCCTCACACACACACCCTCACTAACACCCCTCACACACACCCTCACTAACACCCCTCACACACACCTTCACCAACACCCCTCACACACACCCTTACTAACACCCCTCACACACACCTTCACCAACACCCCTCACACACACCCTTACTAACACCCCTCACACACACCTTCACCACACCCCTCACACACACCCTTACTAACACCCCTCACACACACCTTCACCAACACCCCTCACACACACCCTTACTAACACCCCTCACACACACCTTCACCAACACTCCTCTCACACACACACACACACACACACACACACACACACACTCTTTTCCCTCCTCTCTGGGGTAAAGGGGGAGGGAGAAAGAGATGTGATCCTCCCCCTCCCTCGCTGTGTGTTCATCAGTGTTCAGAAGTTCAATCTGGGGGATGTGTGAGTTATATGTTATGTTCACCCATGTTCAGAATTAGTTTTTACATTAGTTCGTTGTAAAGTTCGTTCATTGTTCAATAGGGAATTAGTCACGTGAACCACGGTCCTGCACCCCCCTCCCCCAGCAATCTAGTGGTTTGCAACAACATGCACGAACCCCTTCCCCTTCCTCCCTATTCTCTCGCCCATTATGTGACATCCCTCAGGGAAGACACTACTTGATATCAGTGCTTTGAGTTTCTCCTCTATCATCTTCCACTTCTGGTATTCTCTTCATTCTGCTCCCTCTTCTCTTTTCTACCTTCTTCGTTTAGCTTCTTTCAGTTTTGTACATTACCTATCGTTATTGTCGAAACGTTTTGCCTGCTCAGCAGGTTTCTTCAGTCGGGTGTAGAGGTGACTTGATCAGTGGCTACAGGAGGTCAGTCCCTCGGAGATTGTGGTTGCAGAGATCGATTCATAGCTCCTGGCCCCGTGTGTGTGTGCGCTGTCCCTACCACCATAACCAACATCACTAGTACCATCACTAGTGCCACCATCATCAGTGCCACCACCAGTGTAACACCAGTGCCACCACTAATGCCACAACCAGTACCATCAAAGCCATCACCACTGGCACCACCAGTGCCATCACCAGTGGCACCACCAGTGTCACCATCACCAGTGTCACCACCAGTGCCACCACCAGTGTAACCACCAACAGTGCCACATTCCTCCACATGAACAGTGTTGGAGGGTCGGAGGTGTGAGTACACGAGGGAGAGGGGTGTGGGGGGAGGGGGTTGTTTGAGACGATGAGAGAGAGGGGTCTCCCTTACTTGAGGGGAAGAGGAGAGAGGGGAGGAGGAAGAGGGGAAGAAGAGAGTTGAAGCGATCACTTGAAGAGTTTGTCGATCCTATGATCCAATTTAGTTTAATCCCATTCCAAGCACTCTCAACACTCCTCTCTTCTCCCTCTCCCTCCCTCCCTCCTTCTTATTCTCCCTCACTCCCTCCTTATTCCCCCTCACTCCCTCCTTATTCTACCTCCCTCCCTCCTGATTCCTCACCTTCATATATAGTATCTATCTACATATATAAATCTATCTACATACATAATATATATATATATATATATAATATAATTATATATATATATATATATATATATAATATAATATATATATATATATATATATATATAAAACGTACATCTTACATACGTACGTACATATTAAACGTACATACGTTACAGAGAGGAAATCAGATAAATATGAACCATTATTATTATTATTATTATACTTATTATTATTATTATTATTATTATTATTATTATTATTATTATTATTATTATTATATTATAAATTATAATTTTATTACTGTAACTTAGGAAACGCACCTCCATTTACTTGGATCAAGATCCCTTTGCCAGCATCTTGGCTCCTCCCCTGGTTGATGGTGGTCACCCCTCCCCTGGTTGATGGTGGTCACCCCTCCCCTGGTTGATGGTGGTCACCCCTCCCTTGGTTGATGGTGGTCACCCCCTCCCCTGGTTGATGGTGGTCACCCCTCCCCTGGTTGATGGTGGTCACCCCTCCCTTGGTTGATGGTGGTCACCCCCTCCCTTGGTTGATGGTGGTCACCCCTCCCTTGGTTGATGGTGGTCACCCCTCCCCTGGTTGATGGTGGTCACCCCTCCCCTGGTTGATGGTGGTCACCCCTCCCTTGGTTGATGGTGGTCACCCCCTCCCCTGGTTGATGGTGGTCACCCCTCCCCTGGTTGATGGTGGTCACCCCTCCCCTGGTTGATGGTGGTCACCCTCACTTGGTTGATGGTGGTCACCCCCTCCCCTGGTTGATGGTGGTCACCCCTCCCCTGGTTGATGGTGGTCACCCCTCCCCTGGTTGATGGTGGTCACCCCTCCCCTGGTTGATGGTGGTCACCCCCTCCCTGTTGATGGTGGTCACCCCTCCCCTGGTTGATGGTGGTCACCCCTCCTTGTTGATGGTGGTCACCCCCTCCCCTGGTTGATGGTGGTCACCCCTCCCTTGGTTGATGGTGGTCACCCCTCCCCTGGTTGATGGTGGTCACCCCTCCCTTGGTTGATGGTGGTCACCCCTCCCTTGGTTGATGGTCACCCCCTCCCCTGGTTGATGGTGGTCACCACTCCCCTGGTTGATGGTGGTCACTCCTCCCCTGGTTGATGGTGGTCACCCCTCACCTGGTTGATGGTCACCCCCTCCCCTGGTTGATGGTGGTCACCCCTCCCCTGGTTGATGGTGGTCACCCTCCCCTGGTTGATGGTGGTCACCCCTCCCTGGTGATGGTTCCCCCACCCCCCCTGGTTGATGGTGTCACCACTCCCTGGTTGATGGTGAGTCACTCCTCCCCTGTTGATGGTGGTCACCCCTCACCTGGTTATGGTGTCACCCCCCCCTGGTTGATGGTGGTCACCCTCCCTGGTTGATGGTGGTCACCCCTCACCTGTGATGGTGGTCCCCCCCCTCCCCTGGTTTGATGGTGGTCACCCCCCCCCTGTTGATGGTGGTCACCATCCGGTTGATGGTGGTCACCCCTCACCTTTATGGGTCACCCCTCCCTGGGTTATGGTGGGCACCCCTCCCTGGGATGGGGGGTCACCCCCCCCCCTGGGTTTATTTTCCCCCCTCCCCTTTTTGTTTACCCCCCCCTGGGTTTGGGTCACCCTACCCTTTTGGTAGTACCCCCCTTTTTATTTCATCACCTTTTTTTTTTCCCCTTTATT
>NC_069406.1:48583112-48598268 GCF_026875155.1 Cherax quadricarinatus | reverse complement strand
AGTTGTAGACACGAGGTAAAGGTAGATGGGATACAAGGAGAATAGAAGCATCAGGGAAGAGAGAGGTGAAGGTTTATAAACTAAAGAGGAGGCAGTTAGGGTAAGATATAAACAACTATTGGAGGATAGATGGGCTAATGAGAGCATAGGCAATGGGGCTGAAGAGGTATGGGGTAGGTTTAAAAATGTAGTGTTAGAGTGCTCAGCAGAAGTTTGTGGTTACAGGAAAGTGGGTGCGGGAGGGAAGAGGAGCAATTCTTGGAATGATAATGTAAAGAGAGTAGTAGGAGAGAAAAAGTTAGTATATGAGAAATTTTTACAAAGTAGAAGTGATGCAAGGAGGGAAGAGTATATGGAGAAAAAGAAAGAGGTTAAGAGAGTGGTGAAGCAATGTAAAAAGAGAGCAAATGAGAGAGTGGGTGAGATGTTATCAACAAATTTTGTTGAAAATAAGAAAAAGTTTTGGAGTGAGATTAACAAGTTAAGGAAGCCTAGAGAACAAATGGATTTGTCAGTTAAAAATAGGAGAGGAGAGTTATTAAATGGAGAGTTTAGAGGTATTGGGAAGATGGAGGGAATATTTTGAGGAATTGTTTAATGTTGATGAAGATAGGGAAGCTGTTATTTCGTGTATAGGGCAAGGAGGAATAACATCTTGTAGGAGTGAGGAAGAGCCAGTTGTGAGTGTGGGGGAAGTTCGTGAGGCAGTAGGTAAAATGAAAGGGGGTAAGGCAGCCGGGATTGATGGGATAAAGATAGAAATGTTAAAAGCAGGTGGGGATCTAGTTCTGGAGTGGTTAGTGCTATTATTTAATAAATGTATGGAAGAGGATAAGGTACCTAGGGATTGGCAGAGAGCATGCATAGTTCCTTTGTATAAAGGCAAAGAGGACAAAAGAGAGTGCAAAAATTATAGGGGGATAAGTCTGTTGAGTATACCTGGTAAAGTGTATGGTACAGTTATTATTGAAAGAATTAATAGTAAGACGGAGAATAGGATAGCAGATGAACAAGGAGGCTTTAGGAAAGGTAGGGGCTGTGTGGACCAGGTGTTTACAGTGAAACATATAAGTGGCAGATGTTGCAGATGTATGGTATAGGAGGTAGGTTACTGAAAGCAGTGAAGAGTTTTTATGAGGATAGTGAGGCTCAAGTTAGAGTATGTAGGAAAGAGGGAGATTATTTCCCAGTAAAAGTAGGCCTTAGACAAGGATGTGTGATGTCACCGTGGTTGTTCAATTATATTTATAGATGGGGTTGTAAGAGAAGAAAATGAGAGGGTCTTGGCAAGAGGTGTGGAGTTAAAAGATAAAGAATCACACATAAAGTGGGAGTTGCCACAGTTGCTCTTTGCTGATGACACTGTGCTCTTGGGTGATTCTGAAGAGAAGTTGCAGAGGTTGGTGGATGAATTTGGTTAAAAGAAAATTGAAAGTGAATACAGGAAAGAGTAAGGTTATGAGGATAACAAAAGATTAGGTGATGAAGATTGGATATCAGATTGGAGGGAGAGAGTATGGAGGAGGTGAATGTATTCAGTATTTGGGAGTGGAGTGTCAGCAGATGGGTCTATGAAAGATGAGGTGAATCATAGAACTGATGAGGGGAAAAGGGTGAGCGGTGCACTTTGGAGTCTGTGGAGGCAAAGAATGTTGTCCTTGGAAGCAAGAGGGGAATGTATGAGAGTATAGTTTTACCAACGCTCCTGTATGGGTGTGAAGCAATGGGTGATGAATGTTGCAGTGAGAAGAAGGCTGGAGGCAGTGGGGGATGTCGTGTCTGAGGGCAATGTGAGGTGTGAATATAATGCAGAGAATTCATAGTTGGAAGTTAGGGGGGTGCGGGATTGCCAAAAACTGTTGTCCAGAGGCTGAGGAAGGGTTGTTGAGGTGGTTCGGACATGTAGAGAGAATGGAGCGAAACAGAATGACTTCAAGAGTGTATCAGTCTGTAGGGGAAAGGGAAAGGGCGGGGGTAGGGGTCGGCCTAGGAAAGGTTGGAGGGCGGGGGGGTAAGGTTTTGTGTGCGAGGGGCTTGGACTTCCAGCAAGCATGCATGAGCGTGTTTGATAGGAATGAATGGAGACAAAGGTTTTAATACTTGACGTGCTGTTGGAGTGTGAGCAAAGTAACTTTTTATGAAGGGATTCAGGGAAACCAGCAGGCCGGACTCGAGTCCTGGAGATGGGAAGTATGGTGCCTGGCACTCTGAAGGAGGGGGTTTAATGTTGCATTTTTAAAAACTGTAGTGTAAAGCACCCTTCTGCAGACAGTGATGGAGTGAATGATGGTGAAAGTTTTTCTTTTTTGGGCCACCCTGCCTTGGTGGGAATCGGCCAGTGTGTTAATAATAATGATAAATAAACTGAGAAAAGAGAAGAGTGAGTGTAGATGAAGAGAAAAGTGACGGAGTAAACAGGGGTGACAAAAAACAATGAACCTCTACTAACATCCGTTACAAATCCTGTATATGGAAGGAATGTGAAGGTCATGAGAGAACAAAATAGCAGAGGCAATGAGCATCAAGAATGAATATGCCCCTCTGCATATTGGCTCTCCACAGGTGAGAAGTGAAAAGCACCTAGGCATACAAATAAAGAAACATAAAGAGATAAACTGCAATGAGGCAACAGTCAATGCCTGCACAAGCTAAAAGGTTTAAGTTATCAACATAGGTAATATTACGAATACAGGTAAAGAATGGCCTGTGAGCCCGGTTGAAATGGGAATGTAGAGCAAACAAAATTCAACAGTGGGGTATAATATATATTTGCCTTCACCATATATACAAGTATGTACACTTTTGTACGGGACAAGAATAGTAAGGGTACACCACAGTGACGATGCCAAAGCAGGAGCCGGGGAGTGTGCAATGTCAGCAATTTTACACTGTAGTCATGTTGGGATCACCTTTCAGACTTGTAACCAGTGTCCCGCAATATAAACCACGGAAGGAAGCTCGTGGAAGTCAAAGTGAAGCGAGCTAAAATTGCAGGGAAAGTCTCTCCACCATGCATGTCGCCACTACATGTCTGGTAATCAAATGGAATAATGGTATGAAGTAAAACAACAGTACCACTACAAGAACAGAGAGAAATGCATTTTTGAATTGTTATGGGATAGCATCTATGGTGGCAAGGAGAGAAAGTTTGTGAGCTACTCCAGCGTTTTGTACCATGACAATGCATGCACCACTCTTGAGAGCATGAAATGAAATACTTGGCCCAAATTATGGCATAGAAGTGCCTTGCTGATACTGTGATCAGAAAGATAGTGGAAGATGTCAGTTGTCGAGTAAAAACCTTAGTCCACTGTGTACTATGATGTGTAGTATGTAAAGGGAGTCTTTTCTGAGTAGACTTAAGAGAAATTCAAAGCAGTGTCATCAGAGAAAGGCTGTGGTTGTTTATAGCGGGATGGAGGTGGTCCATTTTGAGTGGGTGGGGTGATCTGAAAACCGTCACACCGTATGGGGAGAAGCTGGAAGCATAGTCAAAGATGTGCCTACGGAAGTATCAGAGGAGTCAGGCAGAGCCTCGGTATCAGAAGCGTGTTACAAAATGTCACCTGCAGAAATACAGTGGCATTAGAAAGGTCTGAAGGATGGTCTGGTAACAAGGCAAGGTCATAAGAGGGTGCTGCTACAGAAAGGGGCCCCAGGAGGAGCAGTTTCATGGATTTGGGACTCTATGGTTAGGTCCCTCTTTTTTGTTTAAAAAAAAAAAAAAATGGGGGGGAAACATGGAGGGGTAGCCTAGGAGGAATGAAGGGTCATAAAACCCTTTCCCGTGCCCAAGAGGACCTCAATGCAACTAATAGTGCAGATGCGGCATGGATCTTGTGCCATACCCTACCCTTCATGCAAGTAAACCAGCAATCTGGGATAGCAACCTCACATCTACCAAGCCACCTCAGCAGACAAAAGAGAGGGCAGCCAGATACCCACCACAAAGCATACCTCTTTTGGTCATCACCTCCTGGAATCAGACAGGCAGCCTCCAGAGATGCATCCATCACCTGAAAGACACCCGAAGCTTCCCCCCAGTACACTGGAGAGGGATCGGGATCTCTAGACGATTCAGATTCCACGGCAAACTACACTACCATCAAGGACCTCAACAGATTGAGATGGACCACTGTACCCTTTCCCCAACCTATGAACTAGAATGCCTGAGGAAGGACCCCCAAAAGGGTGAAAAAGGAAAGAGAAGGAGGGATGGGGAGGATGGGACAAGAAAGGGGAGGATGGGAGTAATTAGGTTCGGTTGGTGGAAGAAGACTGAAGGGTGTAATTCCTCAGACCAAGAGCCTCTTTGCCGTGGCAAGGAGCCCCCCCTTTGAAGAGGAAGGGGAGGAAAAACACTTGTATTTTTAAGTTTATTTTATTCTTGCCTTACTGTTATTTTAGATTTGTGTTATTTTTTCCACATGTTAAATATATCCCACATATATTTCTAATAAAGATTATTATTTACTCATAACTTAAGTGCTAAACCCACAAGGAACTTCTAATAAAGAGCATCAATTTTGCTTTGGGTTTTCCTGCTGAAGTGACCAGAATCATAAAAAGATTTTAAAAGAAGAGATTAAAAAAAAAGAAAAAGTCTTTACACTTCATATTCTTATATATTCTCTCTCTCATATATGAATTATCATATGATTTACTAGGTTAGTTTTATGGGAAAAACTTTCCAGGCACCTTGAACACTGATATGGTTGTTCAGTGTTGTGACCCCTCATGTGATTTTCAAACATTAATTTTTGTGAAAAGCTTCGTGAGCACAGTGAGCAGCTATATGGTTTCCCCTTCATGATTTTTTTTATGTAATGTTAAACTTTCTTGTGTTGAAAAGGCTTTCTGACACTCTGAACACTTGTATGGTGTTTCTCCTGTATGAATTTTTAAATGTTTTACTAAACTTTCTTCTTCTGAAAAGCTTTTCTGACACTTTGAACACTTATACTGTTTATGTTCTTTATGCAGTGTCATGTGTTTAACTAAAAAAGGGGTCGCTTGAAATATTTTCTGACGATCTGTAAAACTCATGTGTTTTTTCTTCTGCATGAGTCCTCATGTGTTTCAATAGAGAACATTTTACCAAAAATTGTTTTGGACTACTGAGCACTGATATGACTTCTCTCCTGTATGAACTATCTGATTGATGCTTTAATGAGGATCTATTAATAAAGTCTTTTCAGGGCACACTGAGCACTGATATAGCTTCTCTCCGGTATGAAGTTTTATTGTTGAATTCAAAGGGGACCACTTTGTCTAAAGTCTTTGTGACACACTGAACACTTATATGGCTTCTCTCCTGTATGTAGCGCATATGTTTAACCAGAGAACATTTTTTTGAAAAAAAATTTAGTACACACTGAGCACTGATATGGCTTTTCTCCAGTATGAAGTCTCATGTGTGAGTTAAAGGGGACGATTCTGTCTAAAATCCCTTTTGACACACTGAACACCGGTATGGCTTCTCTCCTGTATGAACTCTCTCATGACTAATTAATGAGGATTTTATAACGGAAATCCTTCGACACACTGAGCAATGATATGGCTTCTCTCCTGTAAAGAATTCCCCCATGATACTTAGTGAGGATTTACTAGTAAAGTCTTTCAGAATATTGAACAATGATATGGTCTTTTCCTGTAAAGAACTCTCTTTGTTTATTTAGTGAGGATTTATCACTGAAGTCCTTCAAAAACACTGACAATGATATGGCTTCTCTCCTGTTGAGTACTGTTATGTCTCATCAGTTTGTAATTAGTTGGAAAAACTTTTCCACAAACAGGACATGGATGGAGTTTCTTTTCTACCTTCATGTTGCCTTTTATTATGTTTCAAGTTTTTAACACTAAATCAATCAGTATTTCCCTTTAATACTATGCTTCCCCTTTGCATAACAATAGATTTAATGTACTCACAAAAAATACTATATCCCATATAATAATAGACTTACTACACTCAAAATTTCGTACCCTCTCTTTCTACTGTCTCACATTAATATGCTTTCGTAAGAACTTCTGTAACCAATACAAATTTGAGACAAAAATATTAAATCACAAAACATTTACAATGAAGTTGGTATCCTTATCAAAAAATTACAATGTAATTTTTGGGGTTGTAAATTAATTACTGTATTAAGGTTAAGTATTATGTAAGCTTTCCTCTCCTTAACTAAAAAACAGTTTTAAAATTACTCAGTACAAAAACTAAATAAATAAGAACGTGTTTTAAATTGTGTGAAATGTTCTGATAGAGGAATGGGGTTAAATTGGTGCTGGGGCAGGTCATTTAAGATTGTTTAAGTGAGTGCTAGTCGTTAGGTCGTGTAAGCTGTGTAAGTGGGTGCTGCGGCAGGTTTTCTATGTTGTATAAGTGAATTGAAGGGGGCCAGGGGTCGTGTATGTTGTTGTAGTGGGGGTGCTGGGGCAGGCTCGTGTATGCTGTGTATAAGTGGGTGCTGGGGCAAGTCATATATGTTGTCTTAGTGGGTCTGGGGCAGGTCGTATATGCTGTGTAATGTGGGTGCTGGGGAGGACGTGTATGTTGCTTTAACGTGGGTGCTGGGGCAGGTCGGTATGTTGTTTAAGTGGGTGCTGGGGCAGGTCATTTAATTAAATATTACTTTAACTAAAATCAAATCTTATTTCATCATACATTCTGTGTATTTATACTCACTTTTCTATAACTATTATATATATAATTACATTAATTAATTTTATAATGAACAAACTGTAAATGCATGCAGTTGATAAAATTTTTTTTACCAATGAACTGTTTCTTGTTAAAGTTTCTTTTTCATGATTTACTGATATAATTAATTAACTGATATCATGCTCAGTGTCTTCACTGCAATGAAAAATCATGATGTCTGAATGAGGATGTGTGAGGAATATTTCACGTATATAAGAAAATATGACAATACTCATGCTTTTGAAAGCAGTGACTGGAAAGGATTATGAAATTACTTTTTGGTAGGGGTATGACTATGAAAAATATTTCACAGAAGGGTAAAACTATGACTACCATATAGTTTATGTAGGAAAGAATATTAGACAATAGTTACTTATAATAGACCAGGCAGGATATTAGGATTCTTTTATTGTTTTTTACAGGACCTTAAAGTGAGATATAATGTGTGCACTACCACATTTTCAGTTTTTTAAGTCCGTGGAAAAGTTAAAAAATAATGAGAGTTTCGACCACTACAGTCAATTACTGACAACTGGAGCGTGCATATGTAGCAGTGAATTGGTGCTGACATGTAGACTGTACCCAAAGTTACTTCAGATTGTGTAGTATTATTTCATTAAACTTGGTGCTGACAGTAGGTCGATCTCAGACATTTTGCTATTTTCTTCAGTTTATGACAGTGGGTGTCAGCATGGCATGTTTTACTACTGCACTGACAGTAAAACACCAACTGTAAAGAAAAGTTGACTGTGATCTTTTTGTAAATCTGTGTCTGCTAAAAAAAAATCAACATTATAAGATTACTGGGAAGGTTTATTTTACAAAGCAATTGTATTAATCTATATAGGGTCCTCTTTTATTCAAGTAGAATTGTGTTGTAGGTGGGGTCCAAGTAACAGATAACTGTTTTCTGTAGCACTGGCTAACAATGGTTTCAGTTTCACATTTACAAATGTGCTTTGCAAGCTAATATGAGGATGCTGAATTAAATCTGAAGTTAGTTTTCGCTCCAATACATGAATACAGTGCAAATATGACCTCACGGTGAATAATTTCACCAAGGCATAAGCCATCATGGAGAAGATTTCATCATGGGAACCTGATGATCAGTTTCATATGCAAATTACCGCTGGACATTAGTGCAGGAGAGTGGATTATAACACATAGCATAGAGAAAAAAAAAAACGAAAAAACTGGACGGAAACATGTTTTTAAGGTATGAAAACTACTGTCATTTCTGTTAAAACACCTACAGTGGGACCCCGGTTCGCGATTGCTATCGCTATCCGATAAATCCGTAGCGATGCATTACATCGCCAAAATTTGCCTCGGTTCCCGTTACAAAACCCGGTATGCGATGCGGATTCGTAACGGGGACGTTGTCCACCATGTGGCCTGAACTGCCCGTGTGTGCCAGTGTTTACAAGCAGCAGTGTGCTCGCATCTAAGGATACCATTTGGTACATTCCATATTATCACTGTTTTTGTGCTTGTTTCTGCGAAATAAGTCACCATGGGCCCAAGAAGCTTCTAGGCAACCTGTGGTAAAAAGGGTGAGATATTAGTATGAAATTAAAAAAGATTTTGAAGGGTTTGGGGCTAACCTGGAGAAAGCCTATGGGGCCAGTTGTGGAATTCATTGTGCCTACTTCAAAGTTTAAGGAAATGTGTGCAAAGTGGGTTGAACTGCAATCCTTTATGGATGAAAATCACCTAACAGCTATTGCACACTCGTGCGGGTGACATACAATGACTATGTTGTGGCCCATTTTAGACAAATCTTAAAGGAACGGGAGGTACAGGAGCTCTATGGACAGATATGTTATGTGACAGAAGTCAGTGACTTCAAGCTGGTCCTCAGCTGGCATTTTAAAAGAAGAAGGGAAGTAACTCAGAAAAGGGACTTGCTACCACAAGTCCTTATGGAGGGGGATTCCCACTTCTAAACAATAGGTTCAACACTCTCCCCTCCTTCCCATCCCATTAAACTCTTTGGGGGTGCCAGGCCTCTCAGAGACTTGTTCAACAGGCGTCGCCAAAATTTAACAAAAAAAAAGAATTATTTTTTGTTATGAAAAGATATCTTCTCCCGATCATAATGACCACCACAAAAGTATTGAATTTTGATGGAAAAATTATGGAATTATGCTCTCACGAAGTTTAGCAGTATGACGATGTTTCGCATCGCGAGTTTGCCCACTTTGTGCCCTTGTTTTCGGCCAATTCAGTGTCTAGGTCGATCCAAAAATTCATAATTATTCTCACTAGAACCCATTTTTTCTATAGAATGGAGCTACAAGAAACCACCTTTACCAATTTCAACTATCCAAAAAACAGTGGTCAGAATTTAGCAATTTTGCCATGCACTCAAATTTCAAAAGATGCAAATTTCGGAATAGGGTCCAGAAATAAACAAGCGAAAGACATACCTGCCACCTAAATTAACAAGTTCTCTGTTCGTTAGTCACATCCCCTGGGCCCTCTTAAAATTTCTTTAGCTTTCCACTTTGAATTTTTATTTCTCTCAAAAATAGGATATTACTGTTTATGCAGAACTTACGCATTAGTGTAGAAATGGTAAAATAAGACCAGCACACTGTGAAAGATTTTTGGACTCACAGTTGACGTGTATTGGACACTTGGAATGATTTGTTTATTTTGAACTTGTAAATCGAACATTTCTGAACTACTTTGAGCACAATTTATGGTTACTTTTCATTGTAAAAACCAGGTCAAATCATCTCAATTTCTGTTAATATGTCTCTTCATTCTATAAATGAGACCAAGACAACTAGAATACAACAATAAATACCCATCGAAAATAAAGTGCCAAAGTCGTGTTTTAATCCAAAAACATGTCAAAGTTTTTTTTTCTCAATTACACACTGTGTGCTGCAGGATTTTTTTTATTACTGCCACACTGACCACATAGACCCATTCTTTCATATATAGGCCTACAGCTTCTCTCACTAGATTTAGAGAACGCTAGAATTTAGCATACTATTACGTTCAAAAACCCTGGGGCGTAAGCTGACTAGTACGGCCGCCGAAACCCCAAAGGGTTAATTATAACCAGATCTTCATTATAAGGTAAGTGTCAATTTTCTATTTTTATTGTTGTTATTGTAATTATTCTATTGCATTGAACTTAATATTTCATGTGGTACACAGCCCTTTATTTTTTCATACTTTTGGTGTGACTTGCAGGATTAATTTGATTTCCATTATTTCTTATCGGGAAAATTGATTCGCGTTCATAATTTTGGTTTACGATGAGCTCTCAGGAAGGATTAATATCGCGGAACTGGGGGTCCACTGACAGCGGAAACACGGCTTTCGAACGCACCACCATGCAAATTTCAGGATACGAACAGTCATTCGGTCGTTTTTTTGCCTTGGGAATACAAACAAAATTTTAGGATGTGAACTTCCACTAAGGGAGGTCTCCTTAAGTAAATAAATAAATAAAATATTTCTTTGCCAAAGGTTACTAATATTGCCATTTATTTTTATTTTATTTTTTATTTCATTTATTATTATTTGACATGATACTTAGTTGTACACAAGAGAAAATTCAGTGGTTCGAGTGTACATGCCCAAAGGCCTTGTCATGCAGGCATTATCGGGCAGGTTTAAAATTAAATTAAGTTTAACTAAGCAATGATATTTCAGTGGTTAAAAGTTATAGTAAACAATTACAAATCATGAATGTACAAAATGAGTATTTCAAATAAAGAAGCTTTATAGTTGTACAAATTTGATGCACAAATTTATAATATATTAGTCAAATCGAATAAAATCAATGATTTGTAGTGCAGAAACAGGTTTATGGTTCATTTGATGAGTTACTGTGCATTCAAGAGAATGGAGTATTCTATTAAGTAATGTAATTACAAAAAACATAAGTTGATAGGGTACAGGTTATACATTTATGAGACACAGTATTCAGTATTTATTTAGTTGTAGGTGAGTATAAAGTGTGGTTTTTTAAGGTAGAGTTTTGAATTGATAAACAGACAGTATTTTCTTTTATATTCACAGGTAATGAATTCCAGATATTGGCCTTTAATGTGATTGCATTTTACATAGTGTGAGATGGATCATCATAGGACCATCAAAGTGTGATCTGTGCCTTGTGTTATGGTCATGTTGTTCTGCTGAGGTTGGTAAGGTGAGAAGAAGTTTGACGGGTGGGTTATATCCGAGGTGTAAGTGTTCTATGTATGTAGTAGATACCATTAATAATCCATACCCACGGCCGGGATTGAACCCGCGGGTCATAGAGTCGCAAAAATCCAGCCCGTCGCCGTTAGCCACTAGACCGTAGCCACAATAAAGATTCATCCAACTAGGTATATTTCTACACCATTATGGCTCTAGAAACTACCTAGGTTGGATGAATGCGCTAACTATATTGTGGCTTAGCTGGTCTAGTGCTAAACGCCGAGGGGAGGATTTTTGAGACTTATATGACCGCGGGTTCAATCCGGCGGGGGTATGGGTTTATTTGCAAACGTGTCATTACGATGTCTTGAGTCATGTTGATACAATAATAAAGTATGGATTGTTTTGCTACGGTGAGTATTGAGTTTTGAATATTGTGGAGTAATGCTGCTGTGTGGGAATATATCACCTTCTGACTGACAGCCTTTGTTTGGTAATTAATGACTCATATGGTTTATTATTCTTAAGCCCCATGCACAAATTCCATAGGTGAGGATAGGGGTAAAGAGTGAGTGATATAGGGCAGGAGGGCTGACTGTGGGAACATAGTAACTGTATCTTCGTTGTATGCTTACAGTCTTGGACGATTTTCTTGGAATTTGTTTGTACATGCTTTTGAAATTTGAAGTCTTATTATAAAGGAGGATTCCTAAAGAAATTTTACCTCTGTGATCTTTGTGATAGGTGATCCGTTATGCATTATGTTATGAGGGACATCTTGTTAGTTATGTTTCGAAACTGTATGAAGTATGTTTTGTCATATTGAGAGTATAAGTTTTGTTAACCTTTCAGGGTCGAGAGACTTCCTTAAATCGTTCTCAGGGTCGAAAATTTTTTGGAAAAATAAAAAAAAAATTATTTTTTTATTTGAAATGACTGAGAATCGTTTTTTCCCGATCATATGACACCAAAAGTATGAATCTGTAAGGAAACTACTTACGAAATTATGCTCTCGCAAAGTTACGCGGTCTCGACAATGTTTTCGCATCGGCAATTTCGCCCATTTTGAGCCCTATTTCAGCCATTTTCAGTGTGCTAGTCGACAAAAACCACATCTATTTTGCTAGACTCCATTTTTTTTCTATTGAATGAGTCAAGAAAACCACCCATTACTATTTTCAAGTATCCAATAAAGTGGTCAGAAATTGGCTATTTTGCTAATTCACTCAACTTTCAGAGATGCCAATTTCCAAATAGGACCCAGGAATAACCAGACAGAAATTGCCTGGCACTTAATACATTTTCTCTGTTCATTAGGTCCACGTCCTCAGGCCCCTCTTACTCCACTTTGAATTTTTATTCTCACCAAAAAATAGAAGATTTACTGTTTATGTAGACTACTGTATTAGTGTAAGAAATAGTGTAGATAATGGTATAAATAATATCAGTGACCTGTGAAAGAATATTAGACTCACCAGTTCAAGTGTACTTGGATGCTTGGCATGATTTGCTCTACTTTTGATATTTGGTTAAATAAATTGAACATTTCTGCTAATTTGAGCTCCATTTCAAAGTACTTTGCATTATGAAAAACCTAATCAAATTCATCTCCAGTCTGTAAACATCTCTTCCATTCTATAAAATGAGACAAGGAAATAGTAGAATAAACAACCATATATACCATACAAAAATACACGCAAAGTCGCTGTTTTTAAACCAAAAAACATGGTAGGTGTTTTTTTTTTTCTCATTATGCACTGTGTGTGCTGCAGGACTTTTTTTGTACTGTGCACACTACCAACATAGGCTCCTTTCTTTCATATGTAGGCCAACCAGCTTTCTCTCAACTAGATTTGAAGGCGCTAGAATCTAGGCATTTTGTACGTCAATAACCCCTGGAGCGTAAGCGTACTAGTACGTCAGAATACCCTGGAAAGGGTTTAAGTATCGTCAGGTAGATATTCATTTCTTGTTAATTTGATATTTACAGTTTGCCAGCATGACTGGAGCTTGGGTGAGAGAAGATGTATGTAGTGTCATTTGCAAATGTGTGGGTTTGAGTACTTGGATGCAATTTGATAGGTCGTTTAATGTAAATGAGAAAGAAAAAAGAGGGCCAAGGACATTCCCTGTGGGATATCAACTGTAATGGCTGTGTGGAAAGAGTTTGCTCCATTGAAGTACCACATATTGGTTCTGTTGCTAAGGTAAGACTTTAGGTAGTTGAGGGAGTTGCCCTCTTTTACCATAGTGTGACAATTTTATGTGCAGCAAATCATGGTCAACTGTATCAAAAGACTTTACGTAATCAATGAAGATCCCCAATGGGGACTTCATTTTTTCTCGAGTTCAGTATATTTTTCTAGCATGTGTATAATAGATCATTTCAATTTTTTATTAGGCCTGAACCAAACTGTCAGGGGGTTGTGTATGTTTGTGTGGGAGATGAGCGGATAGGATTTGATTCATTTTTGAAATTAATTTTTCAAAGATTTTAGAGAGTGGGTGTAAAGTTGGATATTGGCCCATAGTTATTTCCAAGTCTGTTTGATCTCTCCTTTATGTATCGGGTGACTCTCGTATTTGGCGAACTGAGGGGAAGGTAGAGGATTCGATGGATTTGTTAAAGAGTGTTGCCAATGATTGGTGACAGCACTTTGCGAAGCTTTTTTGTATTAAAGGGTGTATAAGGTATTTAAATCTGTCTTGTTTGTGTGTTGATATTAAGAGGAAGACTTCTGTTTGGGTTAGTCGGAGCTAGGAACATTGTGTTCGGGTAGTTGCCAGTGAGGATAGTCTGTATTGGGTAGGTTATTTGAGCTTGGGATGTTATCAGAAGTTTTTTCCTATGCGTGGAGGAGAAGAAAAAAACTATTGAGTCTGTTTGCTGCTTCAGTTGGTGGGGGTGGGGGTTACATCTGGTTTTGTTAGTTTGATGCTCTGTTTCCTGATATCTTTTTTTGTTCTTGATATCAGATAGGGGATTTCCAGGTCTTTATTTATATCACCTATTTAAGTTGGATAAATCTGTCTCATAATACAGATTTTTTTGTCTTCTTATACAGGCTGGTTAGGATTGAGGTAACGTTGGTTTGGTCTTGGTTATGTGACCCATACTGTATTGTTTTTCGTTTATAGGTGCTTTATATTTATGGATTTGAGGATGGTGGGTGTTAGCAGGGACTGTTTAGTCTCTTAGCTGTAATCTGTTTGGTTTTTTAGGGCAGTGCTTGTTATAGAGGTATTGGGTCTTTTTTAGAAAATTATTAATACATTCGTCAATATCTGTATAGATTTCTAGCTCAGTTAGCCAGTCGATGTTTGTTATTGCTGTTGTGAAGTTATTAATGGCTGCCTCATTATGAAGTCTGAAGGTTACTTTAGTAGTGTCTTGGGGTAATTTACCTAGATTGGTTATGAGAGAGGTTATGAAAGAGGAGGTGTGGTATTATCTGTGATTATGCCTGATTTTTAAAGGGGATATTGTGTTGGTCCAAATGTGGTCCAATGGGGAAACACTAGTCTTTGTAATTCTTGTAGGTTTTGTTACTGTTGGTAGCAACAAGCAGTTACTCATAGTGTTTGTGAATTCAGTAACGTGTGGGTCCTGGTCTTGCAGGAGATTTATATTGAAGTCACCTGGGAGTAGTAACTGATCTTTATTCATGTGTGCATCAGTTATACTTCCTAGGTTTTCACTAAAATGGCTAATGTTTGACTGTGGTACTCTGTAGGTGTTTATCACTGTAAGACGTTTTTGTAGGTGATTGGAGCAAAGAAAGCCAATATCATTCCGAAGCATTTCGGGCAGATTTAACCTAATAATAGACTAGTAAGCCTAGACAGGTGAAGTGTACTAGTAGTGGTTACCAATGTTTTGCTGATGGTGGTGCCAATTGCTGGCAGCCTTTTGAAATTTCTCCTTACTGTTATATAATAATAATAATTAATTATTATTATTTATTATTATTATTATTATTATTATTATTATTATGACAGTATTATTATTATTGTTATTACTTTTATAATAATTATTATTATTATTATTATTAGTATGTACGTGGTGATGGGCTTTTGATCTAGGGAATTGAATCTGTGCTCAGTTCCCTAAATTAATAATAATAATAATAATAATAATAATAATAATAATAATAATAATAATACAATATAATAGTAATAATATGTTTCATTTTTAGACATTTTTCATAATTTTTTAAATATTTTGTGTTAAATCTTCAAAATACAATTTGGTAACCTCTGGGTGGCTGTAGGTACTGCTAGACCATGCCCCT
>NC_069406.1:48529472-48582612 GCF_026875155.1 Cherax quadricarinatus | reverse complement strand
AGTTGACGGGTGTATCAGGAGATAAGATGTTTTCTAATGGTAGTTTTGAAGGTGATGAATGTGTCTGCAGTTCTAGAGTTCTCAGGTAGGGTATTCCAGATTTTAGGGCCTTTGACATACATTGAATTTTTGTAAAGGTTTAGTCGGACACGGGGAATGTCGTAGAGATGTTTGTGTCTGGTGTTATGCCTGTGGGTTCTGTCACAACTATCGAGAAAGCGTTTTAGGTCAAGGTTGATATTAGAGTTTAAGGCCCTGTAGATGTAGATTGCACAGTAGTAAGTGTGGATGTACTGAACTGGGAGTAAGTTTAGATCTATGAAGAGTGGGGGGTGTGTTGCCAGGGATGGGATTTAGTGATTATTCTTACTGCAGCTTTTTGTTGGGTTATTATTGGCTTTAGGTGTGTTGCTGCAGTTGATCCCCAAGCACAAATAGCATAGGTGAGGTATGGATAAATAAGTGAGTGGTATAGTGTGAGAAGGGCATTTTGCGGCATGTAGTATCGTATCTTGGAGAGGATCCCAACCGTTTTGGATACTTTTTTGGCTATATGCTGGATATGGGTGCTGAAATTCAGGTTGTTGTCAAGGTATAAGCCTAGGAATTTTCCCCCATTATTTCTGGTAATTCGAGTGTTGTCAATCTTAATGTTAATTTGTGCATCTCCTGCTCTGCTACCAAACATAATATAGTAAGTTTTGTCAGTGTTAAGCGTAAGTTTATTGGCTGTCATCCAAGTCGATATTTTAATCAGCTCCTCATTCACAATGGTGTTGAGGGTGGCAAGATTAGGGTGAGAGATGACATAAGTCGTGTCATCAGCAAAGAGAATGGGTTTCAGGTGTTGGGATACGTTTGGAAGGTCATTGATGTATATGAGGAAGAGCAGGGGACCAAGGACACTTCCCTGCGGAACTCCAGTATCAAGTGGCCGTGTTGCTGATGCTG
This sequence comes from Cherax quadricarinatus, assembly GCF_026875155.1. NCBI lineage: Eukaryota > Metazoa > Arthropoda > Malacostraca > Decapoda > Parastacidae > Cherax > Cherax quadricarinatus. The sequence goes on along the minus strand of NC_069406.1, from coordinate 48,581,661 downwards.
TGTCTTTAATGGTGACGTACTGATACCTATTAGTAATGTAAGATTTGAAATAAGCAAGCGCATGGCCTCTTATACCGTAGTGGTCAAGTTTGTGGAGTAGGATGTCGTGGTCTACTGTGTCAAAAGCTTTTCTTAGGTCAATAAAAATTCCTAGTGGATATTCCTTATTTTCCAATGCTGTGTAAAGCAGATCTAGCATTTTTATGATTGCATCATTAGTGCTTTTATTTTTCCTGAATCCAAACTGGCAGGGTTTGAGTATGTTTTGTGCCGTTATAAATGAATACAGTCTCCTGTGCACGAGTTTCTCAAAGATTTTGGATAGCAACATAGTTTCCCCTGTCATACATCACACAACAGTTTCCCCTGTCATACATGACACAACATAGTTTCGCCTGTAATACATCACACAACAAAGTTTCCCCTGCCATACATCATACAACATAGTTTCCCCTGTCATACATCATCACACAACAGTTTCCCCTGTCATACATCATCACGCAACATAGATTCCCCTGTCATACATCATCACAGAACATAGTTTCCCCTGTCATACATCACACAACATAGTTTCCCATGTCATACATCATCACACAACATAGTTTTCCCTGTCATACATAACACAACATAGTTTATTGTTATAGTAAGTTACAAGGGAGAGAGGGCCAAGTGTCAGCAGCAAGTCAAGTGTTGTAAGTAAGCGAGGTAACACCAGCCTCAGTCTTGCTGCCTCGTTCATGCTGTCTTAAGTAAGTTTATTCACGTATACACACTTACATTGATTATCATACTTACCAGCATATGTGTAGAACCTGTGGTAACCCAAAAAAGTCAGGCAAAGTGATTTATTTCCATTAGGTTCCTGGGCACTTTCTACCTTCCTGCTGTGTCCATGGCCCCTCACGGAAGGTTCCTTGAAGTTGGTGAGGGGCTCTTGATTTAGGGAATTGGATCTGTGCTCCAGTTCCCCAAATTAAGCCTGAATGCCTTCCACATACCCCCCGGCGCTGTATAACCCTACGGGTTTAGCGCTTCCCCTTGATTATAATAATAATAATGTGTCCATGGCACTTTCTACCTTCCTGCTGTGTCCACGGCACTTTCTACCTTCCTGTTGTGTCCATGGCACTTTCTACCTCCCTGCTGTGTCCATGGCACTTTCTACCTCCCTGCTGTGTCCATGGCACTTTCTACCTTCCTGTTGTGTCCATGGCACTTTCTACCTTCCTGTTGTGTCCATGGCACTTTCTACCTCCCTGCTGTGTCCATGGCACTTTCTACCTCCCTGCTGTGTCCATGGCACTTTCTACCTTCCTGCTGTGTCCATGGCACTTTCTACCTTCCTGCTGTGTCCATGGTACTTTCTACCTTCCTGCTGTGTCCATGGCACTTTCTACCTTCCTGCTGTGTCCATGGTACTTTCTACCTTCCTGCTGTGTTCATGGCACTTTCTACCTTCCTGCTGTGTTCATGGCACTTTCTACCTTCCTGCTGTGTTCATGGCACTTTCTACCTTCCTGCTGTGTCCATGGTACTTTCTACCTTCCTGCTGTGTCCATGGTACTTTCTACCTCCCTGCTGTGTCCATGGTACTTTCTACCTCCCTGCTGTGTCCATGGTACTTTCTACCTCCCTGCTGTGTCCATGGTACTTTCTACCTCCCTGCTGTGTCCATGGCACTTTCTACCTTCCTGCTGTGTCCATGGCACTTTCTACCTTCCTGCTGTGTCCATGGCACTTTCTACTTCCTTGCTGTGTCCATGGTACTTTCTACCTCTCTGCTGTGTCCATGGTACTTTCTACCTTCCTGCTGTGTCCATGGCACTTTCTACTTCCTTGCTGTGTCCATGGTACTTTCTACCTCCCTGCTGTGTCCATGGTACTTTCTACCTCCCTGCTGTGTCCATGGTACTTTCTACCTCCCTGCTGTGTCCATGGTACTTTCTACCTCCCTGCTGTGCCCATGGTACTTTCGACCTTCCTACTGTGTCCATGGTACTTTCTACCTCCCTGCTGTGTCCATGGTACTTTCTACTTCCTTGCTGTGTCCATGGTACTTTCTACCTCTCTGCTGTGTCCATGGTACTTTCTACCTTCCTGCTGTGTCCATGGCACTTTCTACTTCCTTGCTGTGTCCATGGTACTTTCTACCTCCCTGCTGTGTCCATGGTACTTTCTACCTCCCTGCTGTGTCCATGGTACTTTCTACCTCCCTGCTGTGTCCATGGTACTTTCTACCTCCCTGCTGTGCCCATGGTACTTTCGACCTTCCTACTGTGTCCATGGTACTTTCTACCTCCCTGCTGTGTCCATGGTACTTTCTACCTCCCTGCTGTGTCCATGGCACTTTCTACCTTCCTGCTGTGTCCATGGTACTTTCTACCTTCCTGCTGTGTCCATTTACTTTCTACCTTGCTGCAGTGTCAATGGCACTTTCTACCTTCCTGCTGTGTCCATGGTACTTTCTACCTTCCTGCAGTGTCCATGGCACTTTCTACCTTCCTGCTGTGTCCATGGCACTTTCTGCCTCCCTGCTGTGTCCATGGTACTTTCTACCTTCCTGAAGTGTCCATGGCACTTTCTACCTCCCTGCTGTGTCCATGGCACTTTCTACCTTCCTGCTGTGTCCATTTTACTTTCTACCTTCCTGCAGTGTCCATGGCACTTTCTACCTTCCTGCAGTGTCCATGGTACTTTCTACCTTCCTGCTGTGTCCATGGCACTTTCTACCTTCCTGCTGTGTCCATGGTACTTTCCACCTTCCTGCTTTGTCCATGGCACTTTCTACCTTCCTGCTGTGTCCATGGCACTTTCTACCTTCCTGCTGTGTCCATGGTACTTTCTACCTTCCTGCTGTGTCCATGGTACTTTCTACCTTCCTGCTGTGTCCATGGTACTTTCTACCTCCCTGCTTTGTCCATGGCACTTTCTACTTCCCTGCTGTGTCCATGGCACTTTCTACCTCCCTGCTGTGTCCATGGCACTTTCTACCTCCCTGCTGTGTCCCTGGCACTTTCTACCTCCCTGCTGTGTCCATGGCACTTTCTACCTCCCTGCTGTGTTCATGGTACTTTCTAGCTCCCTGCTGTGTCCATGGCACTTTCTAGCTCCCTGCTGTGTCCATGGCACTTTCTACCTTCCTGCTGTGTCTATGACACTTTCTACCTCCCTGCTGTGTCCCTGGCACTTTCTACCTCCCTGCTGTGTCCATGGCACTTTCTACCTCCCTGCTGTGTTCATGGTACTTTCTACCTCCCTGCTGTGTCCATGGCACTTTCTACCTCCCTGCTGTGTCCCTGGCACTTTCTACCTCCCTGCTGTGTCCATGGCACTTTCTACCTCCCTGCTGTGTTCATGGTACTTTCTAGCTCCCTGCTGTGTCCATGGCACTTTCTAGCTCCCTGCTGTGTCCATGGCACTTTCTACCTTCCTGCTGTGTCCATGGCACTTTCTACCTTCCTGCTGTGTCCATGGCACTTTTTGCCTCCCTGCTGTGCCCATGGCACTTTCTACCTCCCTGCTGTGTCCATGGCACTTTCTACCTCCCTGCTGTGTCTATGGCACTTTCTACCTCCCTCCAGTGTTCATAGCACTTTCTACCTTCCTGCTGTGTCCATGGCACTTTCTACCTCCCTGCTTTGTCCATGGCACTTTCTACTTCTCTGCTGTGTCCATGGCACTTTCTACCTCCCTGCTATGTCCATGGCACTTTCTACCTTCCTGCTGTGTCTATGACACTTTCTACCTCCCTGCTGTGTCCATGACACTTTCTACCTTCCTGCTGTGTCCATGGCACTTTCTACCTCCCTGCTGTGTCCATGGCACTTTCTACCTCCCTGCTGTGTCCATTACACTTTCTACCTCCCTGCTGTGTCCATTACACTTTCTACCTCCCTGCTGTGTTCATGGGACTTTCTGTCTCCCTGCTGTGTCCATGGCACTTTCTACCTCCCTGCTGTGTCCATGGCACTTTCTACCTCCCTGTTGTGTCCTTGGCACTTTCTACCTTCCTGCTGTGTCCATGGCACTTTCTACCTCCCTTCTGTGTCCATGGCACTTTCTACCTTCCTGCTGTGTCCATGGCTCTTTCTACCTCCCTGCTGTGTCCATGGCACTTTCTACCTTCCTGCTGTGTCCATGGCACTTTCTACCTTCCTGCTGTGTCCATGGCACTTTCTACCTTCCTGCTGTGTCCATGGCACTTTCTACCTTCCTGCTGTGTCCATGGTACTTCTTACCTTCCTGCTGTGTCCATGGCACTTTCTACCTTCCTGCTGTGTCCATGGCACTTTCTACCTTCCTGCTGTGTCCATGGCACTTTCTACCTTCCTGCTGTGTCCATGGCACTTTCTACCTTCCTGCTGTGTCCATGGCTGAGGGACTGATTACCTCATCTTTTGCATACAATTCTTCACATTAAGTCGTAGTATTGTATCAGTAAGACAGATGTTGCATGTGTCTAACTCATCATGAATTATACTTGAAGAAAAGTTTGAAGATAAGATGTAAACACAACATTGTTGCTACATGTACAGTGGTACCTCGGGTTACGAACACCTCAAAATTTAAACAATTATGTAAGTGTATTTATGCAAGTGCTTTTGTAAGTGTATTTTTGGGGGTCTGAAACGGATTAATTTAATTTACATTATTTCTTATGGGAACAAATTCATTCTGTATCAGCACTTGAACAGCTTTCTGGAACGAAAAAAAGTTCATGTCCCAAGGTACCACTGTATTTGAATTTATTTTTGTTCTTCAGATTCATTGTTGAATACCGTTATCCTTCATTTTGTGCTGTAAATATGTTTGAAGGCCATGGCAGCTGTAATAAACTCATTTAATCCATAAACACTTAATTCCACATAAAAATATTGATTGAGCTTCACACACTGTACTGATTGCGTATGATGAATGCATATTGCATACATATACCTGGAGAGGTTTTTGGGGGTCAATGCCCCCGCAACCCGATCTGTGACCAGGCCTCGTGGTAGATCAGAGCCTGATGAACCGGGCTGTTACTGCTGGTTGCACGTAAACCAACGTAGGAACCACAGCCTGGCTGGTCATGTACTGATTTTTATAGAATTATCGATAGAAATAAAACATCACTTAGAGAATTTGCATACAGCAAATCTAAGTAAAACAAGGGAAAACTGTACTCGAAAAGAAATCTTACTGTAGCTGCAAGTCAACTCAGCTGCCACACAAGACACAACCTCTCAACATATTTAATACAGTAACATATTCATTATTCTAAAACAGAGATTGAAATAAATTATATTTTGTTGTATGAAATGATTAAACCTACATTTTTTATTCTAGCGCTTCGCACATGATAAAAGTGTCAGTGTGACAAGTGGAGGAAATCCCTCAGTATACAGTACACAACTGCAGGATCACTTGCTGGCATAGAAGTGCTAAAGGACAGGTCTCTAGGTGAGTTGAAATTCAGATTCAATTTCAAGTTTTTATTTCTTTGCAAAGTTTACAATGTGTGACTTACATGTTATAATGAGTCTATTTCCATGCATAGTTTACAATGTGTAATTAGAATATTGATTTGCTAAGTGCAAAGAAAGCCACTGTTATGCCGAGACATTTCGGGCAGACTAAACCTAATGTTTTACACACTACATAATGCTAGACATATATATCATAGTTGGTTTGAATTTAACATTGTTTTTTATATGTCAGCAGAGATAGTAATGGTTCAGCAGTAATTAAATTAACAGGTAGTTGAATAACAAGTTACAGTATTATATTTTAGCACATTATACTTATAATAAGATTGAGACCATTTTAGTTTTGAAATAATCTTATAAAAATCTGGCAATTTTTGGGTTAAAGGTGGCGATAGTATATAGTGTTGTGTTGTTAGTTTTGGGAGATTAGGCGAGTTCTAAGTAGAGCCTTGAATTGGTGTGCAGGCAGCAGGGGCCCTCTTGTATGTTCAGGCAATGAATTTCAGATCTTAGGGCCCTTTATATGCATTACATTTTTGCATAGAGAGAGATGGACACAAGGGATATCAAAGAGTGTTTTGTGTCTCGTGTTATGTAAGTGCTTTCTATTGTAGTTCTCAAGAAGGAGTTTGAGGGGAGGGTTTATATTGGAGAATAATGTCCTGTGTATTTAGTAGGCACAATAATATAAGTGGATATTTTGTATGTTAACCCCTTCTCCTGTATAAATTACTAAATTTAAAAAGAGAAACTTTCGTTTTTCCTTTTGGGCCAGCGCCTCAGTGGGATACGACCGGTTTGTTGAAAGAAGAAAGAGTTTGTATATTAAGCAGGTTCAAGCTCTTAAATAGTGGTTGGGTGTGTTGCCTGGCACAGGAGTTTGTAATCATTCTCAGAGCAGCTTTCTCTTGTATACTTAAAGGTTTAAGTGATTTGCTGTGGTTGAACCCCATGCACAAATACCATAAGTGAGATAAGGGTAGATGAGAGAGTGGTAAAGAGCAAGAAGTGCCATTTGGGGTACATGATACCTATCTTAGAGAGGATGCCTACTGTTTTGGAGATTTTTTTGGAAATATGCTGTTTGTGGGTCTGAAATTTAAAATGGCTGTCAATGTGGAGCTCTAGAAATTTTCCATCAGTGTGTCTTGAAATGGAGGAACCATTTATCGATATGTTTAGTTGAATATTTGCAGCTCTGTTACCAAACAGGGTGAAGTAGGCTTTGTTGATATTGAGAGTAAGTTTGTTGGCCATCATCCAAGTGGATATTTTTAGCAGCTCATCATTTACAGTGTTTCTAAGTATGATTTGGTTTGGGTGAGAGAAGATATAGGTGTCATCTGCAAAAAGAACAGATTTAAGTAGTTTGGAGGCATTAGGGAGATCATTGATGTAAATGAGAGAGTAGTGGTCCAAGGACATTGCCCTGGGGGACTTCAACTAGAACAGGATGTGTGGTGGAGGCAACACCATTTGTGTATACATACTGGTGTGAGTTGCTAACATATGATTTAAGGTAATTTGAGTGAGTGTCCTATGACCCCATAATGTTCAAGTTTTTGGTGCAAGAGATCATGGTCAACTGTATCAAATGCTTTCCATAGGTCTATGAAGAGGCCCAGTGAAATTTCCTTTTTTTTCCAGCACCGTATGTAGTAGCTCAAGCATAAGTATAATTGCATCATTTGTGCTTTTGCTCGGTCTAAATCCAAACTGGCAGGGGTTAAGTATGTTGTGGGATACAAGGCAGGAGTAAACTTGCTTGTGTATTATTTTTTCGAAGATTTTAGATAAAAGGGGTAGGTTTGATATAGGTCTCTAGTTATATTTAAATCAATAGGATCACCTTTGTGGATTGGTGTAACCCTTGCTGTCTTGAGCAGGGATAGGAAGGTTGAAGATGCAATGGACTTGTTAAAAAGTGTTGCAATAATGGGTAACAACAAATGGGAAGCTTTTTTATACATAAATGGTGGTAAGCTATTTAGGTCTCCTGCCTTGCTCTTTAGTGTTTTGATGATGAGTGAGATTTCAGTAGGATTTGTTGGGGCTAGGAAAAGAGTATTTGGGTAGTTGCCAGTGAGGTAGTTTTTTTGGTGTATGTTTGAGTTTAGGATTTTGCTTGCTAGTGTTGTTCCTACAGTGGAAAGAAAAACATTTAGTTTGTTGGCAGTATCTGTCAACGGGATGAGAGGTTCATTAAGTTTGGTTAGGTTAATTACATTATTTTGAGACAGTTTCCTAGATCCTAGAATTTCATAGGGGGTTTTCCAATTCTTTTTCATATCCCCGTTTATGTCATAAAATCTGTTTTCGTAATACAGTGTTTTTGCCTTTCATATTACATTTGCAAGCATCGACGAGTATCGTTTCATCTGTTCCTTCGTAATTTGACCCAGTATGTACTGTTTTTTGTCAGTGAAAGTGAGGATCTTAATATTACGGATTGCGAAAAAGATTTAGGAGTTCTGGTTGGCAGTAATCTGAAACCAAGACAACAGTGCATAAGTGTTCGCAATAAAGCTAATAGAATCCTTGGCTTCATATCAAGAAGCATAAATAATAGGAGTCCTCAGGTTGTTCTTCAACTCTATACATCCTTGGTTAGGCCTCATTTAGATTATGCTGCACAGTTTTGGTCACCTTATTACAGAATGGATATAAATTCTCTGGAAAATGTACAAAGGAGGATGACAAAGTTGATTCCATGTATCAGAAACCTTCCCTATGAGGATAGACTAAGGGCCCTGAATCTGCACTCTCTAGAAAGACGTAGAATTAGGGGGGATATGATTGAGGTGTATAAATGGAAGACAGGAATAAATAAAGGGGATGTAAATAGTGTGCTGAAAATATCTAGCCTAGACAGGACTCGCAGCAATGGTTTTAAGTTGGAAAAATTTAGATTCAGGAAGGATATAGGAAAGTACTGGTTTGGTAATAGAGTTGTGGATGAGTGGAACAAACTCCCAAGTACCGTTATAGAGGCCAGAACGTTGTGTAGCTTTAAAAATAGGTTGGATAAATACATGAGTGGATGTGGGTGGGTGTGAGTTAGACCTGATAGCTTGTGCTACCAGGTCGGTTGCCGTGTTCCTCCCTTAAGTCAATGTGACCTGACCTGACTAGGTTGGGTGCATTGGCTTAAGCCGGTAGGAGACTTGGACCTGCCTCGCATGGGCCAGTAGGCCTTCTGCAGTGTTCCTTCGTTCTTATGTTCTTATGTTTGTAAGCCAGGGGCTGTTTAGTCTCTTGGCTGTGATTTGTTTTGTTTTTATCGGACAATGTCTGTTATAGAGGTTTTGGGTTTTTTGCAAAATTCTTTTTAAACATTCATCAGTATCGAGGCTAGGTGCTAGCTCACTTTGCCAGTCAATATTACTTAACCCTTAAATGGTCCAAACGTATATATACGTTTTTTCAACATCTGAAAGTATGTAAAAAAATGTAATCTTCTTTTTCGTTTTACATTTGAAAACGTGTAAAAAAAACTTTTATCTATATTTTTTTTTGTTATATTTGAAAATATGTAAAAAAAGTAGATCTACTTTTGTAGCAATATGAATTTGAACGTCGATCTGTTTGGACCGTTTAAAGGTTAATGTTGAAATAAAATTATTTACAGATGTTTCATCATGTAGTCGGAAAGAGGTCTTACTTGTGTCCTGAGGGAGTTTACATAAGTTTGTTATGAGAAAGGTGGGATAGTGGTCTGTGGAGTTATCTGTGATGATGCCTGCTTTTAGTGGGGATATAGTGTTAGTTCTGATATGGTTGAGTAGTGAGGCACTTGTCTCGGTATTCTTGTTGGTTTGGTTATAGAAGGTAGGAGTAAGCAGTTGCTCATAGTGTTAGTGAATTCAGTTACTTGTGGGCTGTGTTCATGGATGAGGTTAATATTGAAGTCACCTGTAAGTATAATGATGTCTGTTCATATCTGCATCAGTTATCATGTTTCTTAGGTTTTTGTTAAATGTGCAAATATTTGAGTGAGGTGCTCTGTAGATAGCTCCAACTGTTATGGGTTTTTTAAGGTTTTTGAACTTGAATTCTGCAAATGTATATTCACCATTTTCATTCCTGGTTCAGGTAGATTTGATGCATTCAAGTTCATCAGAGTAGTAGATTGCTGAGCCTCCTATTTGATTAGGCCTACAGTTGTGTATGACTGTGTAACCAGGTATAGCAAAGATGCTTGCAACGTCATGTTTAAGCCGGGTTTCGGTGAAAGTTATGATTGACATACATATGTAATGGCATGCAGGGAACTGAGTAATGCTAGGAGGTCATCAAAGTGTTTACTCAATGACCTGACATTATACTGTAATTGAATACTGTTATATTATTGTTGGTACTGAGTAGTGTCTTGGCCTGACTAGCAGTGTAGTATTGTTAGGATTGTTTATGTCATTTAATAAGAGGTTGATATCAGGATCGATGTTAACATTCATATGACTAATGAGGAATGTATGTACTACTAATATTAAAAGTACTCTATTAACTAATAAGAAGGATTGAAATATTGACTTAGACAATATTGCACACAGGACTTAATATTGCACGAGCTAATATGAAGAGCTCACAAATGGCAGTAAAAAGTGTAAGTATCAAGGGTCTATTTAAGAAATGAAAGAGGAAATGAATATACAGAGCTTAAAATTAAAAAATACTAATTGAAAGTAAGGGGAAGGAATAATAAAAGTGAAAATAATTTTGACCAAAAATTTTTAGAGGTTTGTGAATATATATTATTGTAAGTTGGAAGCTTGTTGAATAAAAAATGTATGGCAGATAGTAATAATGGGATTCAACAAATCTAGAGATAATAAAATAGTAAAATTTGGTGTTTGAAATTACGAGTAAAACAGTAAATATAAACACTATAAAGGGTAGTGGCCTGCACTTGGGAGTTTGGAAAGCAGACTGCAAGGTATAATAGTTATATAACAAGTAAATAATTGTACAAGGTAATTTCTAGAATGGTAGCACAAAATTAAGTCACACAGTTAACTGCTTGAGAAACATTGAGACAGTGAGGTAGTTGATACTATCTGGTAAATGATAGTACAGGGAGTAACACAATAATGAAGTAATAACATACACTAGATGTAGCACGTATAACGATTTGGACACTGTGGTTAATCAGTCTCTATAAGATTTGCATCTCGAAGAAAGCTAGACAGTTCATTTTCATTTGTGATAGGATACACACGGACTGCATTTGTTTTCCTTACTAGAATTTTTCCATCCCGCGTGAAGCACTGGTGAATTTTGTCTTTATTCTCCTGTTTAAGTTTTCTTACTCTGAACAGTAGGTTCTGGCGTTTTCTTGTCAGACACTCGTTTATGTATACATTTTTTTTTTTTTTTTGCTTTAATCGATGAACTGATTAGATCTTTTTTCCTGTCATGCATATGAAATCTAAGCATAACACTTTGTTTTGAACCTTGTTTCCCTAGTAACTGCTTTTCCTTTATATCCGACACTGGTACTATAACCTATAGTTGGTCTTTTATGATCTGAATAGTAGTATCTTTGCAGTTGGTTTGGTTTATTTCATGGGGAAAGAGTGAATTTCTAATTATTACTGAGTCAGATAACTTTTCTTGCTCAGTTTTATCGTCTCGGTAAGCAAAGTAGTTGTTCAACTGGGTATCCATGTTGTTCTTCCAGTCCTTAACTGCATCTTCAACCTTTGAGTTTAGAGATGTTATTTGCTCTGTGTGATCTGCTTTGTTTTAATTGGACAATGCCTGTTATGGAGGTTTTGGGGGTTTGTTTTGAAGAAAAATTTTGACACACTTCATCAATATCAGGGCTGTCAGCTAGCTCTCTGCCATTGTCACAGTTCTGATATAAAGTTATGTACTGATGACCTGTCATGAGGTTGAAAAGAGATCTTGTGTCTTGAGGTTATGAAGGTGATTATCCCTGATTATCCCTGCTTTTAGTGGGGATATAGTATTGGTCCAGATATGGTCAAGTAAAGAGGCACTTGTCTCAGAGATTCTAGTTGGCTTAGTTATGGATGGTAGTAGCAAGCAGTTGTTCAGTGTTTGTGAAATCAGCTGCTTGGATGAGGTTTATGTTAGATGCTCAAGCCCTAACACTCAAAAACTTTCTTTACTGCCTCCAATCCTTCCTGGGATGACACCTATCCCTCCTTCCTTCCTTCCACTCCAGATTTATATGTACTGTATACCCTTTTAGTCATTCTGTGTTGCTCCAGCCTCTAAATGTTCAAACCACCACAACAATCTTTCCTCTAACCTCTGAACCTGTATTGAGCCTGAATAACTTCCATCTCTGTCCCCACAGGTGCTGTATAATCCCAACAGGTTTAGCGCTCCCCCATGATTATAATATAATAATAATAATCTACCCTCTGAATAATACTTTTGGTAATCCCACATCATCATGCTCCTAATTCTCTGCATAATATTCACACCACACATTCTTAAAGACGGCATCTCCTTGTCAGTTATTGAGAGAAAGGTAGGCTAGAGAGAGGACAGGAAATGGGGAGGTAAGGAGTAAATTTAAGAATGTAATGCTAGAGTGTGCAGTAGAAGTTTGTGGGTATAAGAGGGTGGGTGTGGGTGTATTGGAGTGACTGGTGGAAGGATGAGCTAAAGAGGAGTGTAAGGCAGAAAGCCTCACTACTTTTTAATAACTTTGGTTTAGAGGTTACACAAGACCTGGGTAGGAGAGGTAATCAAATTTGATTCAAGGAAAGGGAGAGTATTTTTAATTCTTTGGACGAAAAGTCCTTCAACATAAAGGCACCCACTTCTTTGGGGAGGGAGTGTTAAACCTGTAGGAGTCAAACTGTGCCTGGGGGGAATGAGAGACAATCAGGTTCGATCCAAGGAAGGGTAGGTCATGTTCAGTTCCTTGGATCAAGAGCCCCTCACTTGCATCAAGGGATATTCCTTGATGGGATTGATTACAAATTAATGTACATTATTTCAGTCATGTGGCAATACTGGCTATCACATATCCCCCACCAACCATACAGTAGAGTGCTTGGAGGAGGGGAAGATTACAGTGTAGTGTATACTTGCTTGATACTACCACATACTGATCTCTCATACAATGTACAATGCCTGCACTTTAAAGGAGGGGTTTGGGATATTGGCAGTTTGGAGGGATATATTGTGTATCTTGATACGTATATGCTTCTAAACTGTTGTGTTCTGGGCACCTCTGCAAAAACAGTGATTATGTATGAGTGAGGTGAAAGTGTTGAATGATGAAACTATTTTCTTTTTTGGGATTTTCTTTCTTTTTTGGGTCACCCTGCCTCGGTGGGAGACGGCCGACTTGTTGAGAAAAAATTATATATATATATATATATATATATATATATATAATATATATATATATATATATATATATATATATATATATATATATATATATACAGTGGACCCCCGGTTAACGATATTTTTTCATTCCAGAAGTATGTTCAGGTGCCAGTACTGACCGAATTTGTTCCCATAAGGAATATTGTGAAGTAGATTAGTCCATTTCAGACCCCCAAACATACACGTACAAACGCACTTACATAAATACACTTACATAATTGGTCGCATTGGGAGGTGATCGTTATGTGGGGGTCCACTGTATATATATATATATATATATATATATATATATATATATATATATGCACATATATATATATATATATATACTATCTAGGTAGTAGGTTGGTAGACAGCAACCACCCAGGGAGGTACTACCATCCTGCCAAGTGAGTGTAAAATGAAAGCCTGTAATTGTTTTACATGATGGTAGGACTGCTGGTGTCCATTTTTCTGTCTCATAAACATGCAAAGTTTCAGGTACATCTTGCTACTTCTACTTACACTTAGGTCACACTACACATACATGTACAAGCATATATATACACACACCCCTCTGGGTTTTCTTCTATTTTCTTACTAGTTCTTGTTCTTGTTTATTTCCTCTTACCTCCATGGGGAAGTGGAACAGAATTCTTCCTCCGTAAGCCATGCGTGTTGTAAGAGGCGACTGAAATGCCGGGAGCAAGGGGCTAGTAACCCCTTCTTCTGTATATATTACTAAATGTAAAAGGAGAAACTTTCGTTTTTCCTTTTGGGCCACCCCGCCTCGGTGGGATACGGACGGTGTGTTGAAAGAAAGAAAGAATATATATATACTATATATATATATATGAAACACTTCTTTTTACATTTAGTATTTATTATTATTTTATTATTATCACACCGGCCGATTCCCACCAAGGCAGGGTGGCCCGAAAAAGAAAAACTTTCACCATCATTCACTCCATCACTGTCTTGCCAGAAGGGTGCCTTACACTACAGTTTTTAAACTGCAACATTAACACCCCTCCTTCAGAGTGCAGGCACTGTACTTCCCATCTCCAGGACTCAAGTCCGGCCTGCCGGTTTCCCTGAATCCCTTCATAAATGTTACTTTGCTCACACTCCAACAGCACGTCAAGTATTAAAAACCATTTGTCTCCATTCACTCCTATCAAACACGCTCAAGCATGCCTGCTGGAAGTCCAAGCCCCTCGCACACAAAACCTCCTTTACCCCCTCCCTCCAACCCTTCCTAGGCCGACCCCTACCCCGCCTTCTTTCCACTACAGACTGATACACTCTTGAAGTCATTCTGTTTCGCTCCATTCTCTCTACATGTCCGAACCACCTCAACAACCCTTCCTCAGCCCTCTGGACAACAGTTTTGGTAATCCCGCACCTCCTCCTAACTTCCAAACTACGAATTCTCTGCATTATATTCACACCACACATTGCCCTCAGACATGACATCTCCACTGCCTCCAGCCTTCTCCTCGCTGCAACATTCATCACCCACGCTTCACACCCATATAAGAGCGTTGGTAAAACTATACTCTCATACATTCCCCTCTTTGCCTCCAAGGACAAAGTTCTTTGTCTCCACAGACTCCTAAGTGCACCACTCACTCTTTTTCCCTCATCAATTCTATGATTCACCTCATCTTTCATAGACCCATCCGCTGACACGTCCACTCCCAAATATCTGAATACGTTCACCTCCTCCATACTCTCTCCCTCCAATCTGATATTCAATCTTTCATCACCTAATCTTTTTGTTATCCTCATAACCTTACTCTTTCCTGTATTCACCTTTAATTTTCTTCTTTTGCACACCCTACCAAATTCATCCACCAATCTCTGCAACTTCTCTTCAGAATCTCCCAAGAGCACAGTGTCATCAGCAAAGAGCAGCTGTGACAACTCCCACTTTGTGTGTGATTCTTTATCTTTTAACTCCACGCCTCTTGCCAAGACCCTCGCATTTACTTCTCTTACAACCCCATCTATAAATATATTAAACAACCACGGTGACATCACACATCCTTGTCTAAGTCCTACTTTTACTGGGAAAAAATTTCCCTCTTTCCTACATACTCTAACTTGAGCCTCACTATCCTCGTAAAAACTCTTCACTGCTTTCAGTAACCTACCTCCTACACCATACACTTGCAACATCTGCCACATTGCCCCCCTATCCACCCTGTCATACGCCTTTTCCAAATCCATAAATGCCACAAAGACCTCTTTAGCCTTATCTAAATACTGTTCACTTATATGTTTCACTGTAAACACCTGGTCCACACACCCCCTACCTTTCCTAAAGCCTCCTTGTTCATCTGCTATCCTATTCTCCGTCTTACTCTTAATTCTTTCAATTATAACTCTACCATACACTTTACCAGGTACACTCAACAGACTTATCCCCCTATAATTTTTGCACTCTCTTTTATCCCCTTTGCCTTTATACAAAGGAACTATGCATGCTCTCTGCCAATCCCTAGGTACCTTACCCTCTTCCATACATTTATTAAATAATTGCACCAACCACTCCAAAACTATATCCCCACCTGCTTTTAACATTTCTATCTTTATCCCATCAATCCCGGCTGCCTTACCCCCTTTCATTTTACCTACTGCCTCACGAACTTCCCCCACACTCACAACTGGCTCTTCCCCACTCCTACAAGATGTTATTCCTCCTTGCCCTATACACGAAATCACAGCTTCCCTATCTTCATCAACATTTAACAATTCCTCAAAATATTCCTTCCATCTTCCCAATACCTCTAACTCTCCATTTAATAACTCTCCTCTCCTATTTTTAACTGACAAATCCATTTGTTCTCTAGGCTTTCTTAACTTGTTAATCTCACTCCAAAACTTTTCTTATTTTCAACAAAATTTGTTGATAACATCTCACCCACTCTCTCATTTGCTCTCTTTTTACATTGCTTCACCACTCTCTTAACCTCTCTCTTTTTCTCCATATACTCTTCCCTCCTTGCATCACTTCTACTTTGTAAAAACTTCTCATATGCTAACTTTTTCTCCCTTACTACTCTCTTTACATCATCATTCCACCAATCGCTCCTCTTCCCTCCTGCACCCACTTTCCTGTAACCACAAACTTCTGCTGAACACTCTAACACTACATTTTTAAACCTACCCCATACCTCTTCAACCCCATTGCCTATGCTCTCATTAGCCCATCTATCCTCCAATAGCTGTTTATATCTTACCCTAACTGCCTCCTCTTTAGTTTATAAACCTTCACCTCTCTCTTCCCTGATGCTTCTATTCTCCTTGTATCCCATCTACCTTTTACTCTCAGTGTAGCTACAACTAGAAAGTGATCTGATATATCTGTGGCCCCTCTATAAACATGTACATCCTGAAGTCTACTCAACAGTCTTTTATCTACCAATACATAATCCAACAAACTACTGTCATTTCGCCCTACATCATATCGTGTATACTTATTTATCCTCTTTTCTTAAAATATGTATTACCTATAACTAAACCCCTTTCTATACAAAGTTCAATCAAAGGGCTCCCATTATCATTTACACCTGGCACCCCAAACTTACCTACCACACCCTCTCTAAAAGTTTCTCCTACTTTAGCATTCAAGTCCCCTACCACAATTACTCTCTCACTTGGTTCAAAGGCTCCTATACATTCACTTAACATCTCCCAAAATCTCTCTCTCTCTCTGCATTCCTCTCTTCTCCAGGTGCATACACGCTTATTATGACCCACTTCTCGCATCCAACCTTTACTTTAATCCACATAATTCTTGAATTTACACATTCATATTCTCTTTTCTCCTTCCATAACTGATCATTTAACATTACTGCTACCCCTTCCTTTGCTCTAACTCTCTCAGATACTCCAGATTTAATCCCATTTATTTCCCCCCACTGAAACTCTCCTACCCCCTTCAGCTTTGTTTCGCTTAGGGCCAGGACATCCAACTTCTTTTCATTCATAACATCAGCAATCATCTGTTTCTTGTCATCCGCACTACATCCACGCACATTTAAGCAACCCAGTTTTATAAAGTTTTTCTTCTTCTCTTTTTTAGTAATTGTATACAGGAGAAGGGGTTACTAGCCCCTTGCTCCCGGCATTTTAGTCGCCTCATACGACACGCATGGCTTACGGAGGAAAGATTCTTTTCCACTTCCCCATGGACAATAGAAGAAATAAAAAGAACAAGAGCTATTTAGAAAAAGGAGAAAAACCTAGATGTATGTATATATATATATGCATGTGCGTGTCTGTGAAGTGTGACCAAAGTGTTAGTAGGAGTAGCAAGATATCCCTGTTATCTTAGCGTGTTTATGAGACAGAAAAAGAAACCAGCAATCCTACCATCATGCAAAACAATTACAGGTTTTTGTTTCACAGTCATCTGGCAGGACGGTAGTACTTCCCTGGGTGGTTGCTGTCTACCAACCTACTACATTTAGTAGTAGATATAATTGTATAAAATGCTAATTATGTACACTTATACTGTACAGTGGACCCCCGCATAATGATCACCTCCCAATGCGACCAATTATGTAAGTGTATTTATGTAAGTGCGTTTGTACGTGTATGTTTGGGGGTCTGAAATGGACTAATCTACTTCACAATATTCCTTATGGGAACAAATTCGGTCAGTACTGGCACCTGAACATATTTCTGGAGTGAAAAAATATCGTTAACCGGGGGTCCACTGTATTCACAAAAAAAAAAAAAATTAAATTTGTATGGATCATTCAGCATTGATCATGTAAAAAAATACTCAGCATCTGGGGTTTCCAGCCTTAGTAACAAAAGCTGATAGTTATTCTTTTTAACATATTAGCCATCTCCCACTAAGGTAGGATGACCACTACAAAAAAAAAAAAGAAAACACATTCATTTAATCACTGTCCTGCCAGAAGCACACTGACATCACAGTTCAGATGCCTCTCCAGACTGCAACATCCATAGCCCTTTTTTTTAAAGTGCAGGCACTGTACTTTCCACCTCTAGGAGTCAAGTCCAGTGAAGTGGTTTCCCAGAATCCCATAAATATTATTTTACTCACAGTCCAACAGAAGATCTGACATTCTCACACAAGTCTTTTGCATGTTCAATGCTCCCAGCACTCAAACCTTTACCCCCTCCCTCCCTCCAACCCTTGCTTGGATGACTCCCTACCCCTCCTCTCCACTCTCTCTTTTGTTCTGTGGTTCATCTCTTCGTTTAGAGACCCACTGCTGGCAAGTCCATTCCCAAATATCTAAATACATACATATATTTCCTCCATACTCCCTCCTATCTGATGTCCAATGTTTCTTTGTCAAGATTTTTTGTCGCTCTCATCTCTCTGCTCTTTTGTATGTTCATTTTTCGTTTCCTTCTTTTACATAACCTCCTAAATTCATGCACCAACCTACCTTTGCAGTGTGTCTTCAGAATTGCCCAAAAGAACTGTAACTGACAAACATGAAATACTAATCCCATAAATGTCATACATCACTTGGGGAATGAGGTAATTAAGTTTATTCCAAGGAAAGAGAAGGTAGCTCCAGTTCCTCAGCTGAGGTGCCCTTCACCCTTGAAGTATAAAGTGACTGTATCAGGATGGCAGTTTTATACCTCCGTAACACATCCTCACACAGGTTATCATTAACAATCTCTGGTACATGTCTAATCTAGTACGTGTGCTTTGTAACCCTTTTGGGTTTAGGGCATTGTGAATGAAATGACAAGTACGTTATGTAGTAAATCATTGTACATTGCCCATTCATACTTAATTTATGCATTGCAACTTGGACAGTGTTGTCCCACAGCTTGATTACTAGTGCATTCAGCTCACATAGGGGTCTGGGGGTCGATCCCCAGTACAGGGGGAAACATTAGGATGTGTTTCTTTGAGACACCTGCTGTCCATGTTCACTGAGCAGTAAAATAGGTACCTGGGTGTTAGTCAACTGGTATGGGTCACATCCTGGGGACAAAATTTACCTAATTTGCCAGAATGCTCTGCATAACAAGAGGCTTTCTATATAGTATAATGGCATTGATGTCAGCCATGGTTTATAGACCTTGTACATGCACGTGTAGAAATAAAGATTATTATATTAGTTTATAATCTGCTGTAGTATATTTGCTGCTTTTACTGAATGTAACGAAGGGGTAAGAAAATAAGTCTGTTGGATATACAGGATAAATTGTAAGGCAGAATCATTATCAATAGAGTTATGGGAAAAAAAGTGAGTTTGCAGATAAGAAAGAATCAAAGCATTTAGAAAGGGAAGGGGATGTGTGGACCAGGTGTCTGCATAAAAATGTATGTGTGCAATATTTAGTCAAGGGAGAAGACATGATAGGTTGGATATGGAGATCAATGTGGCAGATGTTGCAAAGGTCTGAAATACGTGGCTTAAAAGAATTTTTGTGCTTGGGTTAGGCTCATGTTAGTGTATCTAGGAGAGGAGGGGAATATAGTCCAGTAAAAGTAAGCCTTAGCTAGGGATTTATGTCACTGTGGTTGTTCAGTGCATTAATAGATATACCCCTATTGTACATTGTATTAGTGAGAATCTCACTCCTCCCATTTTTGCAGCTTCACCTGCTCTTAACTCTAGCCCTGAACTGGCAGGTGTGTCTGCTGGCTTTGATAATTAATTTCAGTCTTTTGTAGGTGTGTAAAAGAAAAACCACTGATCAATATGTAACATTTTTACTTAACATGTGAACAACGACAACAGTTGACATGAAGCATGTTAGGTCATGGAAGTCACACTCGTGGGTTTGACCTGGTGCAGCACATCCCACCTGGCAGGTCAGATCTTTAACTTTGTCAGAACAGTAGGCTGTAGCTCAATACAGACATATATATGGGTCATACATGTAGAAAGTGGTTTTAAGCTTACATTGTAGCAGACAGATTATTATCAAAACAAAGCACTTAAACCACCAGGGTCGTACAGCACTGACACACACTTACCACAAACAATCTCATATTTACAAAAGGTTTTTCCTCTTAAGAAAGGTTTCTTTATATTGGTGAGGGGCTTTTGATCTAAGGAATTGAAACAATGCTCCAATTTCTTGAATCAAGCCTGAGTGCCTTCCATTTCCCCAAGCACTATATGACCCCTATGGGTTTAGCACTCATGAATATAATAATAATAATATAAATGCTTTCTTGCTACAAATGTCTTTCTGCTACCATGGATCAAATATTTAACATCAACCAAATCGTTGCACAGTAGTATTACATTTATAATTGGGACGGTGCAGCTCGACTAGGAGGTTCCCCATGGAATAAGTGTTGTCCATAAACACAAATATTATATTCGTGGAAAATACAAAACCCACAATAGTCATTTAGTTGTGCTGAATATAATAAAAAAAACAAGATAATCAAACAAGTGTTGCAGTGTCCCAGACTAAATGTATAACTCGCCTGGACTGACTGCGGTTAGTTCCTCTACTGGTCGGTAATATTTTTACTTCAAGCCTTTTCTGCATCTTAGTTGTACTGATAGTTTGAAGCAATGGTTCTTAGCCTTTTCATGATTACAGACCCCCAAAGGATTGCCCAGTGTGTCCCCCACACCCCCCTTCACCAGACTGTGGGAATCATTACCACTAATCCCATTAGATATCAGTATGGCCTCAAAAGATGTCAATAACTTGATTTTACTTTACATATGGAAAGCTAGCAAAAGTACAGGTGATAGTTTATTCTAATCTAACAGTTTTTTTAAAATTGTTCGGAGATCAAGTCCTGTATCCCCATTATTTGGTTCCCATACCCCTAGTTAAGAGCTCCTGCTTTAGAGTATCCATTTACCCTGAGACTTTACTGTTTACCACATTTCTCTTCTTTTTTAGCTAATTTCTTTCCCTAACCCTTTATGTATTGCCTCTTTTCATTTAAAATTCCACCATCACCCATTCCCATATATTAATCATCCATTTGCCTACCAGGCTGGGGTGTTGCAACTAGTGACAAGCCCCATCCTCTCCTTCCATCTTAGGAGAGTGTTGTGACCACTTATAAAGGAACCTCTATACTCGATATGAAATGTTTATAGTTTTTACATACTCACTTAAGATTAATTTATGTAAATGTGTGAAATATAATCATCACAATATATCAACACATGATATGTGAGGTAAAAAGTAAGGGAGTAGTTGCCACTCGACAAGTGAGAAAACAGGTTATGTACACAGACAGGAACGTTATCACTATAACTTACATGCTGTATTAGAGTGGTGTATAGTGTATACTTGTGTGTAGGGGACAGCTAGCTAGTGGAAGACACTGCAGACATCTGCTCTCATTCACAATAGACATCCACTTGAATATACACAACAGACATCAACTTATTGCTCACACACATACTGTTATTATACAAGATTACATACTGCTACTGGATATATGCGTATAATATATTGCTTCTGAAATCCACAAGGGAAATCCAGCTGTCTACCACACACAAGTACAAAAACTTGTTCAGTATAAAGGTTGATTCTAGACATTAGTTTGGGAGAGGATGTGGAAAAGGGAAGTGGCTGAGTACATAAGTTTCCTAGACAGTAAGAGTTGTTTTCTATGATTAGCAAGAGGTAAGGAAGTGAAGGAATTCACACACACACTTTTAATCCAAGTAAGGAGTTTGCCTCCACTATTTTGTAAGTGCTTCCAGCACTTTATTTACCTTGTAGTAGAGGTCTGTAGGTTTTTGACAGTCAAATCTGCAGTAAGTAGAAAGGAGAGCAACATTAAAGCATTCTTGAGGTATTTCCTGCCACCTTAATATTACACAGTTGGCACTAATCTAGTTGAAGAAACAGTAGGGAGAGTAAATGAGTGTTACCACTAGGTCCAGGCAACTTATACATACCCTCACACATACATTGGCACAGAGAAAATGAACAATGTCTGTTGGTACATATGCCCTTTTGCCCCAGTAAGGCCAGGCCAGACTTGTTCACCTAGACTTAAAGTATCCAACTGCAATCGGTTATCAGTCATTCCTCTTCCTCCTGCAATATAAAGAGCTTACATTTACCAAGTGGGTCTTTGCTCCCTACTCAACAAAGGCAACAGGACACACTTTCATAAGGAATCTTTAGTTTTTATGATTCTGAAAACTGGCCTCATCCTCTTAGCAAGCATTTGTGGGCATCATCATATCATACATTAATATACAAGATACTTAAAGGAGGTTGGTGTTTAATGACAGGTGTTCATCTCCCATATGCTTAAGAGTGCGAGTGATGTATCAATTTCCTGATCCTATGAAGAGTAGTGTGGCTAGAATCGTGCAGGTCGGCTTGACCCAGACCACAGCTACTCTTATGCTCAAGGCTAGGGGTGTACAACATAATTGTGCAGCAATATGCTTTGCTATCTAATAAGGCAAGGATTAATCATCTGGCCTGTATTGCATCTTGGGTTAAAACAAAAGAAAATAATGACAGGACTGCCCCGTACTATGATGGGGTAAAAGGTAAAACTATTTGGATAATTGAGTACTGCTACTATAAATGTGCTTGTATAAAAAAGTGTAGTAGTACTGTACTTGTGCACCCCAACACTAGGTTACCTTAAAGCAGTGTTGGGGTTTGAGCAGTTTGTACCTGTAGGGTAGGGACATTTCTTTTTTTATCCATCAGTGCCCCAACTTTCTACAGGATGCTTGCCTAAGAACTCTGTATCTATTTTATCATAAATGGTGGGGATACTATGTTTTCTGTCTTGTCTAAATTTGGTGAGACTTGTGGTCAATGACTTGGAATGAATTGTGTATTGTTTTATCATCATGGTGGAATGCTAAACCCATAGGAATGAGGGGCAATTGAGCATGATCCAAGGAAAGGGAGGATAGGTTTAATTCCTTGGATCAAAAGCCTCTCATTGGCCTTAAGGCACCTCCTCTTCAAGGGAGGCACCTTGATGCCAGTAAAAAGCTCTTGATCTAAGGAATCAGCACTTCCTTTCCCTGGATTGAATCCGATTGCTTTCAATTTTCTAAAGGGATGAATGATCCCCTATGGGTTTAGCACTCCCCTCATGAAATAAATTCATTGAAACTCCTCCGTTAATTAAGGGTTGTATTGTTTGAGTAATGTCAATGATTGAATAATTTAGCTTCTTATTGTGGTGGTTTCTGTAATGTAACTCTGAAGTGGTGTAAGTAGCAATGAGTTAGTAATACCATCAAACTGGTAATAACCAAATGGTTCTACATTTATAAGTTGAGCAAATTGACCAACTATGCTATAGATGAGCACTGTTCGTTAACTACTGTAATTTTTATTGATTTAGAATAGTAGTAGCTTAGCGCTTCATTTTGATTATAATAATAGAATAGTAGTACTTTTTTTCCTAGAAGGGAGAAATACTGCAAAAGCTAACCAGAGACATGGGAGACACTGGTGTCCACCACACCATGACAAGTGTCAACAGTTCACTCCTATGGTATTCCTCTTTTCATAGTATAGAGTGTTGTATGACCCTTGTAGGTTTAGCTCTTTGTTTTGATTATAATAATAATCTTCATAGTGTAGCATTAAGTGAAATTTTGGCTTGTAGAGCTTTGCTTATTACTGTACTATGACATTGTCCTTTTTGTCTAAAACAAAACTAAAAACGTGGAGCATGTTTGTATAAACATGTGAAGTGGCTGTCCTACATATTCTAGTTTTGAATGTATCTAAGATGTGTTGACATCCAAAATTAAGGAGTAAAAGCAAGAAAATATTAGGGACGGGAATGACAAGAAGTATTCTATCACTGTTGGTTGTAGTCTTATAGTATTTCGATGCCATACTGGTCGCCAGTGTTACCAAAGTGAGCAAGTTGCATGCATCTTGCATCCATATGTAAGAGGGAAAGTCTCTTAAGAAATCACCGATAAATCAAGACATTATCAATACAAAAGAGATTAAATACAGTACAGTATTACCTATTGTTTCAGAGAGAAAAGAAGAGCTGGGACATTTTAAATTCACTATCATTACCTACTGTACATCGAGGATGTACAGCTTACACGTGTAGGTTTTGAACACGATATAAAATTGGTGTATAAAACTTCGTTTAAATGCTTTATGAGCTACAAATGTCTGGAGGAATGGTTATAGGGATTTATAATGGTTTATACTAATGAACTGCTGTTATGTTTACTTACACAATGAAGTGACTGAGAAGCAGGCCTGAGACAGGAGTGGCTGTTTTGGCATTACTAGTTTTGTGATATAGCCCACTCAAAATCTATAACTTCATAAAAATCACTGAACGAAATGACACATTTTTATCTGAACCATACGCAAAACACATGGCTGGAGCCTAGACAGTCGATGCAGTAATCGGGCCATGGGTAATGGTGTGAAGGAGTGTTGGTGATTTAGGTTTTACTTGTGTTAACAGTACTGTTATTGTGTAGTGTTTCTGATGTTGAGTGTTCATTACTTGAGTGATAGCAATGTGCAGTTATGGACGTAGATTTATTTTGGGTGGGGAAGGGGAGGTTGTAGATGGGGTGTGCTTCAGGATCAGTGAAGCTAATCTGTAAGAGGTATAGTGTTAAAAGATGTAGTTAAATGCACACATTCTATGTAGTCTGGATGAATAGGAAATTCCTTTTGTAGTGTGAAACTGTGTGCCAAGAAGTGGAAAAAAGAGTATTAGGTGATATACAAAGGTAGTACATTATTAGGGTATACCAGGTGGACGACACAAGGATGTATGATGACTGGTGGGAGGGAAGATTTAGACTAGGGTCTTTACCACACTCCTGCCAAAGCCAAACTAAAACTGATCAACACTAAGGTGATGGGGCCATAGAACCTGCATTGACGCCAACCATCGCTGCTGCTGCTGATGATTATTATGATACCATTGGCAGATGAGGAGGTGCCTGAAGAGGTATCTATCTCGCTGTTCTCTGGGAACCATGGCCTTGGCCCTGGCAGCGAAGATACACCTGAGGTAGGGACGAAGGGTCCTGTGTTGGGCCGTAGTCTGGTGTGCCACGGGTCCCCTGCAGAGCCCTCAGACGACCCCACCCGGTGTGCATCTTTGTATATGGCATCACCTGTACCCAGGTCAGTCAGGACACCCGGCGAGGACATGGAGGTGTCCTCACCATCCTCAATGCGGTTCGTCTCTATGAAGTTTGGCACCATGCGAGGTGATGTTGTGGTGGGTGGTGCAATATCTGCAAATAAAGCCACAGTTAATACTGAGACCACAGACTAAGCAACTGTAAAACATGACTAGTACAGCTTGGATCTGAACAGTCTTTGACTGGGCAGCTGAAAAAGTTAAAACTTTTCTACTAAAATTTTCTTACCCAATAGCATGTCTTTGGTTAAAGCACCTCTATATGATGTATTTATGTAGTTTGCATTGAGAAACTCCCTGTATATATGCTATTTAGACGTACCAATATGATGTGTTCATGTAGTCAATACTGAGTAACACCCTGTATTCTTATACTATTCAGACATACCATTGCTAATCTATAATTATGTCATTTAGACAATATTCTAATCATGTAAACAGTAAGTCACTGTCAGTGATTTTAATGACTATGAACTTTCATTTATTCACATTATAAATTTATCATTAAGGTTTCAACAGATTATTTGCTGTTACTAAATAATACCAGTGATACACTTTTCAATCATTGTCCTAAGAAGATCCAAGTCCTTCCCACCTGCTATGAATTATATGATTTAGCCAGTTGATACACTGAAAGGGAAATTAGAGAAATAATCATAAAAAAAAAGTGGGTAATATTATGAAGTTTGGAGGGATCATCTGAACTTTAGTATCTGTGCACCTTTGGAGTGAATGATGATGAAAGTGATTCTTTTTCAGGTCAAACTACCTTGGTGGGAGATGGCCAGCATAAAAAAAACAAGATACATGAAAATGGAAGACAACAGGACCATCAAGAGAGGCCACACCTGTAAACTGAGTGTTGAGAGGAACACACCACTGTAATTTTATTGAGTAAGCAATATTATATTCTGAAAATGTGAAACAGTGTGTAAGTGATCACACAGTTTAAAAGGTGCATCCAGGAGTGAAAACTAAGACACCTGCAAACATCTTTGTATAACTTGCATGTATGCACTCTCATATGCCAACACACTACACACAAACAGTGGGTCACAATTGGAAGTTGAAGACCCAGATGAGTCACAGGGATGTTAGGAAGTATTTCTTAGAAACATAAACATAAGAAAGGAGGAACACTGCAGCAGTCCTGTTGGCCCATACTAGGCAGGTCCTTTATAATCCTTCCCACTAACAAAATATTTGCCAAACCCAATTTTCAGTGCTACCCAAGAAATAAGTTTTGATGATTCTATTTACTCATTATGCAAGTCTCACTTAAATCCAGCCCCTCTCACTCATGTATTTATCTAACCTAAATTTGAAACTACCCAATGTTTTAGCTTCAATAACCCTACTAGGCAGACTGTTACTCATTAACTACCCTATTTCCAAACCAATACTTTTTTATATCCTTTCGAAATCTAAACTTATCTAATTTGAATCCATTATTGCGGGTTTTTTCTTAAAGGGATATCCTCAAAACCTTATTTATATCCCCTTTGTTAATACCCATCTTCCACTTATACACTTCGATCATGTCTCCCCTCATTCTTCGTCTTACAAGTGAATGTAGTTTAAGAGTCTTCAATCATTCTTCGTACGGAAGATTTCTAATGCTGTGTATTAATTTGGTCATTCTACGCTGGATGTTTTCTAGCGAATTTATATCCATTCTGTAATATGGAGACCAGAACTGGGCTGCGTAATCTAGGTGAGGCCTTACTAATGATGTATATTATTATTATAATCAAAAAGAAGTGCTAAGCCACAAGGGACTAATGATGTATAAAGCTGTAAAATAGCCGCTGGACTTCTGTTGCTTACACTTCTAGATATATTATTATTATTATAATCAAGGGGGAAGCGCTAAACCTGGAGGATTATACAGCACCTGGGGGGGGGGATGTGGAAGGTATTCAGGCTTAATTCGGGGAACTGGAGCACAGATCCAATTCCCTAAATCAAGAGCCCCTCACCAACATCAAGGAACCTTCCTTGAGGGGACTTCTAGATATAAATCCCAGTAATTTGTTTACTTTGTTATGTACGCTTAGGCATTGCTGTCTTGGTTTAAACTTGCTGCTCACCATAATCCCCAAATCCTTTTCGCAATCTGTATGGCTAAGTTCTACGTTATTTAGCTGATAAGTACTAGGGTTATGCACACTCCCGAGCTTCAGAACCTTGCATTTATCTACATTGAACTGCATCTGCCACTTTCCTGACCAGGAATTGAGTTTGTCTAAATCCTCCTGAAGTTCCCTAACATCTACGTTTGAATCGATTATCCTACCTATCTTTGTGTCATCGGGGAATTTGCTCATATCACTAGTAATTCCCTCATTAAGGTCATTGATATATATTATAAGCAACAACGGGCCCAAGACTGATCCCTTTGGAATGCCACTTGTTACAGATCCCCACTCGGATTTAACCCCCATTTAAGCATACTCTCTGCTTCCTATTGGTGAGTCATGACTTGATCCATGACAGCACTTTTCCCCCAATGCCATGAGCTGCCACTTTCTTTAACAGTCTCTGGTGCAGTACTCTATCAAAAGCCTTACTAAAATAAGCAATATCGAATTCTATATCATGATCAACAACCTCAAAAGCTTTACTGAAGAAGGTTAATAAATTAGTTAGGCAGGAACGGCCCCTGGTGAAACCATGCTGAGTATCATTAATCAAGCTGTGCTTATCGAGATGGCTTCTTATATTATCAGCTATAATTGACTCTTTAGTAATTTTCCTACAATTGAGGTTAGGCTTATTGGGCGATAATTTGACGGTAACGACTTGTCCCCCGCTTTAAAAATAGGAATTACATTAGCCATCTTCCACATATCAGACACTACACCTGTTTGAAGAGAAATATTAAAAATATTAATCAGTGGTTCACAAAGTTCCATTTTACACTCTTTAAGAACTCTTGAAAAAAAAGTTCATCAGGGCCCGGGGACTTATTTTGTTTCAACCTGAATACTCAGTCATAGTCAGGAAGTGGAATAGCCTAGCAAGTGAGGTAGTGGAGGTAGGAACCATACATAGCTTTAAGATGAGGTATGATAAAGCTCATGGAGCAGGGAGAGAGAGGACCTAGTAGCACTCAGTGAAGAGGCTGGGGCCAGGAGCTGAGTCTCGACTCCTGCAACCATAACTAGGTGAGTACACTATACACACACACACACACACACACACACACACACACACACACACACACACTCTAATTAGCTGGTCACAGTGGCTTGTCTGGCCACACACCATGGAATGAGATGCCGGGCTCCCCTCACCATTCTTTCCCCTCACTTTCTCCTCTGGTAACTCCCCCTCCCCACACCCACCATCACCACACACTTAACACACTGTCTCTCTCTAAACAGTGGATTACTACTTACTGATTGTGTTATGCCAGTTGTCTCTTAAGTGGACCAACACCTTGTGCTTTGTCTTATTTTTTTTTCTTTTCATTTCTGAAAATGATCTTGAGTGTGTCTGCATCCTGTAGCTCGATTACTAACACAGCTTACACACTGAGGTCCGGAGTGGGAATCCCCGGTATGGGTGGAAACATTAGGACATGTTTCCATAAGACACCTGCTGTCCATGTTCACCCATCAGTATAAAATAAGTACCTGGGTGTTGGTGAACTGGTGTGGGTCGCATCCTGGGACAAAACTGACCAAATTTGCAGGAAATGCTCGGCATAACAAAGGGTTTTCTGTATATTAGTATATCATTGATGTCAGCTATGGTCTGTATAAGTTGTATCAAGTACTTGTAGAAATAAAGATTATTATTATTATTATTACTGAATTTAAACTTTCAGTGCCATTATATGTTCATAAAACAGAAGCTTGCTATAGAAATTTTGTAGAGTAAATGTTAAGATAAGATTTCGTTTGGATTTTTAACCCCGGAGGGTTAGCCACCCAGGATAACCCAAGAAAGTCAGTGCGTCATCGAGGACTGTCTAACTTATTTCCATTGGGGTCCTTAATCTTGTCCCCCAGGATGCGACCCACACCAGTCGACTAACACCCAGGTACCTATTTGCTGCTAGGTGAACAGGACAACAGGTGTAAGGAAACGTGTCCACCCGCCGGGAATCGAACCCGGGCCCTCCATGTGTGAAGCGGGAGCTTTAGCCACCAGGCCTGATGGATCACTTTGAGAATTAAGTCTGATGGAAGTGAGAGAGCACTTGTTGCATAACATAAAAGGACACAAGTGCAACTAATGTGACATTTTATTGTGGCAATGTTTCACTCCCCAGAAGAGCAAAACGTTGCCACAATAAAATGTCACAGCTGCACTCGTGCCCCTTTTGCCTAACATACTGTCAGTAATGCTACCAACATTATTACAGCATGGCAGAGAAATACTACACCATACTGACAAACATGCTTGGAAATTAGATGAGGATGCAAGCATAAAATAAATAGCAACAAGTTAAAGTTCTCATACATCAGGGATTAGCAGTAGCTTCATTTTTCTTGAGAGATAACCTTGATATAAACCTTAATGTCTTCAGTAACCCCTTGCATGTATAGTATTCTTTAACACTATTTCCCTTCTCTTCTCCCAAACTCACAGTAAACATTGATGTTGGACTCGACTTCTCCTATGGAATTCTTTGCAACGCAGGTGTAGAGGCCAATGTCTGCTGCTGTGAGATCGTGGATGGTGAGCTTCATGTGGACAGCATAGCCTCCAGGCTTCTTGTGTTCTTCCCGCACCACATACTTGCTAGAAGACATCAACATCTCTCCTGCAGGTAATGCCACTAGTTATAGTGAGAGAATGTGGAGGAGTGCAGAATAGGGAAGAGAAGTAGGTTTGTTTGGGGAAAGCACTGTGAGGACAGCAGTGAGAGAATGTGTGTGATGTAACAGTATTGTGTATAAGGGCAGTGAGAGGGTATGTGATGAAGCAATGTGTTCTAGGAGAGGGGTGAGTATATGATGTGTGTGTGGGAAGTGGGAAGTCACAGTAGTGTGTATGAGGAGACCGGTGAATGGGAAAGAGTATTAAGTGTATGGGGAATGAGTGACAGGTAGATGGTGTTACGAGATGTAAGAAATTATAATAGACAGCTTTTCAGGAGTTAGGTAAAAGGACTCAAGTACAGCTAATGTGACATTTTATTGAGGCAGCATTTCATTCTCCAGGAGCTTTGTCAAGCCTTTACAAACATAGTGGGTATGTATAGGCTTAGAGTGAGGTGTAAGGCACAATATAATCATTGTAGAGGTCTACTTGTACACGAGTTTAAGAGGTTAATAAAGCTAATTGTTTGGGTAGCATTAAAACAGGTTGCTACCCAAGCAATTAGCTTCAATAACCTTTTTAACTCGTGTACAAGTTGTCGGCAATTCTACCAGTATTAATACGACTCTTCAAGAGGATTATCCTAGTTATGAGAATGAGTTATGAAAGGGACAGTTTCATATTCAACATAAAAGATATGATTTCTGTCAGCACAATAATCAGCTAAATAGTGACATTACCAACAAACACCCTTCAACTCAGGTACCTTCATCCCAGGAATTAAAATTATTCTCTCCATTTTTATATTAATGGTATATATTACCAACAGATTGATGAATAAAACATTCAGCACTTAGGTACCTTGAAAAGCTTCTTCAGTCAAACACAAGAGAATACAACACTGAAGACCATAGAAGTGGAGAAGTCATTTCAAGATCAGTCTCCTACTTTCTCTTGTATTCAAATGAGGGAGCCTTTTGTGCAGGCAAAAGCATTTCAACAAAGATACCCAAGTGTTGCACATATCTCATGTATCCTCCCCAAGCTTTGTATGACCCTAAATGGATTCAAGCACTTCCCTGAGATGATTTTAACACTAGCACACATAACCTCAGTACTGGTCTTACCTTGACTATTCTGCCAGAAGGTGACAGGTTTGGGTGAAGCTTCCACCTTGCACTCCAGAGTGACGTCACTGCCATATGGTGAGCCTATCAGCTGATTTGGCACTTGTATAATGGGGTGAACTGTAAGGTGCAAGAGAAGGTTAGTGCAAGATAAACAACTGTAGGGTATCTGGGGGTTACTTTGGTGAGCTGTGTTTTAGTTTAATATGTTTATTATGCACCCCATACCCATCCTGTGGGCGGTAGTCAAAAGATTACAGAGGTACATAATGGGTCCAGGGACTGGGCCTCAAAGTTTTGATAGCTGAGCAAGTTACAGAGGCAATGAACTCACAATTTACAAAGGTAATGAACTCACAATTTACAAAGGTAATGAACTCCAGGTAGGTCTAGTCACAATCATTACAAGTTACAAAGGTATTTACAGATTACAGAGGTACACAATGGGTCCAGGGACCGGGCTCCAAAGTTTTGATGGCTGAACTAGGTACAAGGTAATGAACTCACAAGTTACAAAGGTAATGAACTCACAAGTTACAAAGGTAATGAATACTGTAAGAATGGTTACTTACGTTTATACATGGCTGCAATCATGAACAAATTTTAGAGTAATGAGCAATTCACACTTCCACACCCGGTCACAACTGTAGTGAGTTATTGGTGCAAATGTTGATTGCTGAGTCTCTCTCTCTCTCACACACACACACACACACACACACATACAAATTCATACACACACACACAAACACACACACACACACACACACACACAAACTCATACACACACGCACACACACTCATACTCACACACACTCATACACACACTCACACTCATACACACACACACTCATACTCACACACACACACACACACACACACACACACACACACACACATGCACACATGTGGTAATGCTTTATTTACAGCTAGCAAAGTCAGGGTATTTCTCCAGAATGGTCTGTAATATACCACTGTGGATAAAATACTTAGCCATTTCTTGAACACTTCTGAGTGAGTTGTTTCTAAATTCATTAATTTTATCGCACTCCAGTACATAATGACGCAGGGTGTGACAATAATCCATCTGGCAAAGTTTACATTTCGTTTGGTCTACATCTGGTGGTGGTGATTTAACCTGCCAAAGATACTTGTAACCCAGCCGGAGCCGGGCGGTAGTGACATCCAAGAGTCTGCTTATTTTGTTGGATGCACCATAGACATGTGGCTCCTCCTGCATGAGCTGTGAGCTGTGAGCGTGAGCTGTGGATGGGGAAATTTGCAGTGTGCTACTATCCTATTCTCTGTGATAATTAGCTTTTGTTCCTAATCTGTAACTGTTTCTCTGTCATATTCCATCACATATGACAGGTGACTTGTAGTGTTGAAATGTGTTAGGCTGAGCTGGGAGACTTTAGTAGGGCAGTGAAGATATCATCAGGTATTTCATTAAAGATTTCGCAGTTTCATTTATGAGGCTGAGCACTAAATCCAAACGGGTCATACTCCACCTAGGGAAACAGGAAGCATTCAGGTTGAAACCAAGAAAATCAAAGTTAAGATTCAATTTCTTGAATCAAGAGCCCCTCACCAGCCTCAATTAACCTCTTTTGAGGGGTAAAGGTTCAGCAGAGCTGGAGTTACTGTCACTTAGGAAATACCATCTCTCAGGATGACCTATCCATAACACAGCTGGAACAGAATTTCAAGATACTATATCTCTAGCAGCCAGAATAGGGAAATAGGTTTTATATACAGGGTGAAGGAGAGTCAACTGTGAGGTTGAGAGGATTGATACAAGTTTAGGAATGAGCTAGTGAAAGTTTAGTATGGGGGTGTGATCCTTCTGGGTCTAGTGCTTGGTTTGGATTATAATAATAATAGCAAGGGGCATCAAAGGGAAGGGGGTTAGGTTAATGGGGAATGAACTGTGACTTGGAGTTGTGGTAGGGGTGGAAAAGTGAATATTCTGAGGTGGAAGGAAAAATTGTGAGGCATAGAAGTATTTAGTTAATAAGTTCACCATAATGTTCATTGTAACTTATTTATACCTATATAAATAATTCATTGTTGTGACTAATTCTAACCCAAGGTATAGCCTTACCAGGGCACCACATCACAGTGGTTGGAACTAAGACTTCAGCGGACTCAGACTGTGGGGCTGAGTCCACTGAATTGACACATTTGTTCATTGTGAATTTTCACCCCACACTGCACAAGACACAAGGACATCATCATAGCTGATCTGTAATACCCCACTCATACTGCACTGTTACACTATGGCCCGGCAGCACAGCCAGGTGCATACACTCGCAATTCCCTTGTCAGAGTTCATGGGTTTGAACTTAAAGCATTATAGTGTTACACTATGCCTAAATTTATATGCTAGGACTATAATTAAGTAGTTTGCAAGATTTAGAATTAATTTGCTTAAAATACCTCACCACACAAATGCCCTTCTTTTGAATATACATGATCGTGTCTTCTCATAATTGTATGTCATCTGCAACCAACAAACTGCAAACCCATCGTAACTAATGCGTATATATATTTTATAAAAAAAATTTAAACATTGAATTTTTTTTGTTACAGTACTTCACAAAAATAAACATGTCCTTTCTCTTGTGTTTTATTTTCCACTAATGTGGGATTTACTTCACTGTTTAATCTCTCATGAATGTAATACATAATTATACACTTAACACTCCATGGCAGGTCTTTTATTATAATAAAAAAGAATCGCTAAACCTGCAAGGGTCACAGGTCTTTTATACCTGCTGGATTATGGTGTTCACATGGCAGTACTGGGTAGCCTTCAGCCAAACTAAACACACAGTTTTATTCTATCAACCACATTTGGAATTCTGGCCTCTTCCTCCCACTGCTGTTGTGTCTGGGAAACTACGCTCTCGTACATACTGAACATACGATTCTTGTATAACAAACAGAGAAATGACCGACACTCCTCCGTGTATCAGTGGGCATACAAGACTTTCAGCATCTCCACCACACTGACTGACCTCACTCAAAGTCCCACCTTTGATGCAGACTCTCACACACTTTTTAATGCAAACTAACCTATGACAACCAACTTTGTTTTAAGCTTTACTCTTCCACCAACTCCCACCTCTACCCCTCACACAGTCCTAACCTTTCCACATTCCTTCAAAGTCACTTTGTTTCTGGGTTATCTTAGATAATTTACACTATGTATGATAATTGTACCTATTTTTCTCCTTTATTTTAGCTTTAAAGAACTACCTTAGTTCATTTATTTACATTTATTAAAATAATTCAGGTTTTATTTTTTAGCTTTAGAATATTTACTTTGTCTTATACTTAAGTCTAATTATAGATCCACTATAAATCTTATGATTACAAGCATTGATCCAGATACCAACCTCTTATTGAATGACTTAAATGAATCAAACAGTAACTGTAATTACTACACAGCAGAACAAACAGAGGCACTTCTCAGAGCCAACAACAACATAACTGTCTTTAACTACAATGTCAGATCTTTAAGCAAACATTACGATGACCTCACAGCATTACTAAATTCCCCGCATGCCAGTATGTCCATCATTAATCTCACTGAAACCTGGCTAAAGCCAAATGTCTATGCCATTCCTGGTTACACAGCCATACACAACTGTAGGCCAGACCAACAAGGGGGTGGCACAGATATATACTACTCAGACCAATTAGAATGTATCACTAATACTTGCACAAGGGATGAACATGGGGAATATATAATAGTTAAATTCGAATCCAAATACCTACAAAAACCTCTCACAGTGATAAACATCTGCAGAGTACCACAGTCAAACATTAGTCGTTTTAGTGAAAACCTAGGAAGTATGATAACTGATGCACACATGAATAAAGATCACTTACTACTCTCAGGTGACTTCAATATAAATCTCCAGCAAGACCAAGACCCACATGTTACTGAATTCACAAATGCTATGAGTAACTGCTTTTTGCTACCAACAATAACAAAACCTACAAGAACTACAGAGACTAGTGTTTCTCTATTAGACCACATCTGGACCAACACCATATCCCCTTCAAAATTAAGCATAATCACAGATAATACCACAGACCACTACCCTACCTTTCTCATAACCAATCTAGGTAAATTACCCCAAGACACTACTAAAGTAACCTTCAGACTTCATAATGAGGCAGCCATTAATAACTTCACAACAGCAATGACAAACATCGACTGGCTAACTGAGCTAGAAATCTATACAGATACTGACGAATGTATTAATAATCTTCTAAAAAAGACCCAATACCTTCATAACAAGCACTGCCCTAAAAAAGCAAACAGATGACAGCTAAGAGACTGAACAGTCCCTGGCTAACACCCAGCATCCTCAAATCCATAAATATAAAGCACCTATATGAAAAACAGTACAGAATGGGTCAGATAACCAGAGACCAAACAAAACGTTACTCATCAATCCTAGCCAGCCTGATAAGAAGGGCAAAAAAAAAATTGTATTATGAGAATAGATTATCCAACTTAAAAGTTGATATAAAAAAGACCTGGAAAACCCTATCTGAAATTCTAGGAACAAAAAAGATATCAGGAAACAGGGCAATCAAACTAACAAAACCAGATGAACTCCAACTCCCACCAATTGAAACAGCAGACTCAATGTTTTCTTCTCCACCATAGAAAAAAACCTTGCCGATAAAATCCCAAGCTCAAATATCCCACCCAATGACTACCTCACTGGCGACTACCTCACCAGCAACTACGCAAATACACTGTTCCTAGCTCCGACTAACCCAACAAAGTCTCCCTTATTATCAATGCACTAAAAAACGACAGGAGACTTAAATACTTTACCACCCTTTATATACAAAAAAGCTTCACAAGTGCTGTCACCAATCATTGCAACACTCTTTAACAAATCCATCTAATCCTCTACCTTCCCCACAGTTTTCAAAATAGCGAGGGTCACCCCAACAAGAATCAAACAACTAATTATATATAATCAAAAAAACCTAGCAATAGCTGAACTATAGGCCAATATCCAAATTACACCCTCTCTAAAATCTTTGAAAAATTAATTCATAAGCAAATCTATTCCTACCTCATCTCCCACAACATACTCAACCTGTCAGTGTGGGTTCAGGCCTAATAAAAATACGAATGATGCTATTATACACATGCTAGAACAAATATACACTGCACTCGAGAAAAAGAAGTCCCATTGGGGATCTTCATTGATTTACGTAAAGCTTTTGATACAGTTGACCATGATTTGTTGCACATAAAATTGTCACACTAGTATAAGAGGGCACTCCCTCAACTACCTAAAGTCTTACCTCAGCAACAGAAGCCAATATGGAGCAAATGGAGCAAACTCTTCCACACAGACAATTACAGTTGATGTCCCACAGGGAAGTGTCCTTGGCCCTCTTCTCTTTCTCATTTACATAAATGACCTACCAAATGCATCTCAACTACTCAAACCCACACTATTTGCAGATGACTCTACATACGTCTTCTCTCACCCAAGCCCAGTCATGCTAGCCAATACTGTAAATACTGAATTACAGAAAATATTTACCTGGATGATGATTAATAAACTTACTCTCAATATTGACAAAACCTACTTCATTCAGTTTGGAAACAGAATTACAGATGTTCCTCTTAACATAATGATAAAAGGATCACCTATCACAAAGCTCACAGAGGGAAAATTCTTAGGAATCCACCTTGATAATAGACTCAAATTTCAAACACATGTACAACAGATTTCCAAGAAAATCTCTAAGACTATAGGCATACTATTGAAGATACAGTACTGTTCCACAGTCAGCCCTCCTGGCCCTATATCACTCACTCATTTATCCCTATCTCACCTATGGAATCTGTGCATGGGGCTCAACAACAATAAACCATCTCAGACCATTAATTACCCAACAAAAGGCTGCAGTAAGAATGATAACAAATTCCCACCATAGGCAGCACACTCCATCAGTATTCAAAACTCTAAACCTACTCACCGTACAAAACATCCATACTTATTATTGTACCTACTACATACATAGAACGCTTAACTCGGATATAAACTCTCCCCTCAAACTTTTCCTTACCAACCTCAACAGAACACATGACCATAACACAAGGCACAGATCACTCTTTGATGTTCCTCGTGTCCATCTCACACTATGTAAAAATGCAATGCACATGAAAGGCCCAAAAATCTGGAATTCATTATACTTGTGAATATAAAAGAAACACTGTCTGTTTATCAGTTCAAGACTTCTTAAAAACCACTTACTCACCCACAACTAAATAAATAGTGATTAACTGTATCTCATAAATGTATAACTTGTGACCCTATCAAACTGTTTTTTTTTTTTTTGTAATTACATTACCTAATAGAATACTCCATTCTCTTGAATGCACAGTAACTCATCAGATGACCATATGACCTGTTTCTGCACTACAAATCATTGATTTTATTCGATTTGACCGGATTATATTATAAACTGTGCTACAAATTTGTACAACTATAAAGCCTCTTATTTGAAATACTCATTTGTACTTCATGTTGTAATTTGTTTACTTTAATTTTTACCACTGAATATATCATTGCTTAGTTAAGATTAAGTTAATTTTAAGCCTGCCCATAATGCTCTACTTACAAGGGGCTTTTGGCATGCACACCCAACCATTGGATTTCTTTCGTACAACTATGTATCATGTCCAAATAATAATAAATAAAATAAATAAATAAATAAAAATAAATGTGTACCTGTACCTAAACTTTCGCAACTCATCTGCAGTGCTACATCACCTATACACATTAAACACTGAATAATCTTATTAAATACTATATCTATCGCTACAATTAAATATATTATTGTCCCCACATGAGAGGTCCCATGACTGCAGTGAGGGAATTTTGATCCAAGGAACTGGATCCTTAGATTAACCTTAAATCCCTCCTTTTCCCAGGTGTTATATGGCTCCCACGGGTTTAGTTCTTCTGGTGATTCAAATAAGATTATTGTAATCAGGCAATGAGAGTTCCCGAGGTTTGATCCGAGGAAGTCATTATTTCTTGGATCAAGAGCCCTTCAGCCTCAAGGAACACTTCAAAGAGTGTAGACCACCCTTCCCTCCTATGGGTTTAGTGCTTTCTTGCTAACATAATACCACTGAATATTAATATAGTATCATGTTTAAAAAAAATTCACTAAACCAGTATGGGTCATACACCACTGAATAAGAATATACAACTCAATTAAGTATATACTATAAGTATATACCAGTAGATATATGCAGCTAAGTGCATAGTAATGAATAAATATACACCACTGAATAAGTATATGCCAGTGAATGGGTATACACCACTGAATGTGTATACCACTGAATAATTTATTTTTTATTTTATTATCACACCGGCCGATTCCCACCAAGGCAGGGTGGCCCGAAAAAGAAAAACTTTCACCATCATTCACTCCATCACTGTCTTGCCAGAAGGGTGCTTTACACTACAGTTTTTAAACTGCAACATTAACACCCCTCCTTCAGAGTGCAGGC
Organism: Cherax quadricarinatus; assembly: GCF_026875155.1. Classification (NCBI taxonomy): domain Eukaryota; kingdom Metazoa; phylum Arthropoda; class Malacostraca; order Decapoda; family Parastacidae; genus Cherax; species Cherax quadricarinatus. The sequence goes on along the minus strand of NC_069406.1, from coordinate 48,543,249 downwards.
ACTGTACTTCCCATCTCCAGGACTCAAGTCCGGCCTGCCGGTTTCCCTGAATCCCTTCATAAATGTTACTTTGCTCACACTCCAACAGCACGTCAAGTATTAAAAACCATTTGTCTCCATTCACTCCTATCAAACACGCTCACGCATGCCTGCTGGAAGTCCAAGCCCCTCTCACACAAAACCTCCTTTACCCCCTCCCTCCAACCCTTCCTAGGCCGACCCCTACCCCGCCTTCCTTCCACTACAGACTGATACACTCTTGAAGTCATTCTGTTTCGCTCCATTCTCTCTACATGTCCGAACCACCTCAACAACCCTTCCTCAGCCCTCTGGACAACAGTTTTGGTAATCCCGCACCTCCTCCTAACTTCCAAACTACGAATTCTCTGCATTATATTCACACCACACATTGCCCTCAGACATGACATCTCCACTGCCTCCAGCCTTCTCCTCGCTGCAACATTCATCACCCACGCTTCACACCCATATAAGAGCGTTGGTAAAACTATACTCTCATACATTCCCCTCTTTGCCTCCAAGGACAAAGTTCTTTGTTTCCACAGACTCCTAAGTGCACCACTCACTCTTTTTCCCTCATCAATTCTATGATTCACCTCATCTTTCATAGACCCATCCGCTGACACGTCCACTCCCAAATATCTGAATACGTTCACCTCCTCCATACTCTCTCCCTCCAATCTGATATTCAATCTTTCATCACCTAATCTTTTTGTTATCCTCATAACCTTACTCTTTCCTGTATTCACCTTTAATTTTCTTCTTTTGCACACCCTACCAAATTCATCCACCAATCTCTGCAACTTCTCTTCAGAATCTCCCAAGAGCACAGTGTCATCAGCAAAGAGCAGCTGTGACAACTCCCACTTTGTGTGTGATTCTTTATCTTTTAACTCCACGCCTCTTGCCAAAACCCTCGCATTTACTTCTCTTACAACCCCATCTATAAATATATTAAACAACCACGGTGACATCACACATCCTTGTCTAAGGCCTACTTTTACTGGGAAAAAATTTCCCTCTTTCCTACATACTCTAACTTGAGCCTCACTATCCTCGTAAAAACTCTTCACTGCTTTCAGTAACCTACCTCCTACACCATACACTTGCAACATCTGCCACATTGCCCCCCTATCCACCCTGTCATACGCCTTTTCCAAATCCATAAATGCCACAAAGACCTCTTTAGCCTTATCTAAATACTGTTCACTTATATGTTTCACTGTAAACACCTGGTCCACACACCCCCTACCTTTCCTAAAGCCTCCTTGTTCATCTGCTATCCTATTCTCCGTCTTACTCTTAATTCTTTCAATTATAACTCTACCATACACTTTACCAGGTACACTCAACAGACTTATCCCCCTATAATTTTTGCACTCTCTTTTATCCCCTTTGCCTTTATACAAAGGAACTATGCATGCTCTCTGCCAATCCCTAGGTACCTTACCCTCTTCCATACATTTATTAAATAATTGCACCAACCACTCCAAAACTATATCCCCACCTGCTTTTAACATTTCTATCTTTATCCCATCAATCCCGGCTGCCTTACCCCCTTTCATTTTACCTACTGCCTCACGAACTTCCCCCACACTCACAACTGGCTCTTCCTCACTCCTACAAGATGTTATTCCTCCTTGCCCTATACACGAAATCACAGCTTCCCTATCTTCATCAACATTTAACAATTCCTCAAAATATTCCTTCCATCTTCCCAATACCTCTAACTCTCCATTTAATAACTCTCCTCTCCTATTTTTAACTGACAAATCCATTTGTTCTCTAGGCTTTCTTAACTTGTTAATCTCACTCCAAAACTTTTTCTTATTTTCAACAAAATTTGTTGATAACATCTCACCCACTCTCTCATTTGCTCTCTTTTTACATTGCTTCACCACTCTCTTAACTTCTCTCTTTTCTCCATATACTCTTCCCTCCTTGCATCACTTCTACTTTGTAAAAACTTCTCATATGCTAACTTTTTCTCCCTTACTACTCTCTTTACATCATCATTCCACCAATCGCTCCTCTTCCCTCCTGCACCCACTTTCCTGTAACCACAAACTTCTGCTGAACACTCTAACACTACATTTTTAAAAACCTACCCCATACCTCTTCGACCCCATTGCCTATGCTCTCATTAGCCCATCTATCCTCCAATAGCTGTTTATATCTTACCCTAACTGCCTCCTCTTTTAGTTTATAAACCTTCACCTCTCTCTTCCTTGATGCTTCTATTCTCCTTGTATCCCATCTACCTTTTACTCTCAGTATAGCTACAACTAGAAAGTGATCTGATATATCTGTGGCCCCTCTATAAACATGTACATCCTGAAGTCTACTCAACAGTCTTTTATCTACCAATACATAATCCAACAAACTACTGTCATTTCGCCCTACATCATATCGTGTATACTTATTTATCCTCTTTTTCTTAAAATATGTATTACCTATAACTAAACCCCTTTCTATACAAAGTTCAATCAAAGGGCTCCCATTATCATTTACACCTGGCACCCCAAACTTACCTACCACACCCTCTCTAAAAGTTTCTCCTACTTTAGCATTCAAGTCCCCTACCACAATTACTCTCTCACTTGGTTCAAAGGCTCCTATACATTCACTTAACATCTCCCAAAATCTCTCTCTCTCCTCTGCATTCCTCTCTTCTCCAGGTGCATACACGCTTATTATGACCCACTTCTCGCATCCAACCTTTACTTTAATCCACATAATTCTTGAATTTACACATTCATATTCTCTTTTCTCCTTCCATAACTGATCATTTAACATTACTGCTACCCCTTCCTTTGCTCTAACTCTCTCAGATACTCCAGATTTAATCCCATTTATTTCCCCCCACTGAAACTCTCCTACCCCCTTCAGCTTTGTTTCGCTTAGGGCCAGGACATCCAACTTCTTTTCATTCATAACATCAGCAATCATCTGTTTCTTGTCATCCGCACTACATCCACGCACATTTAAGCAACCCAGTTTTATAAAGTTTTTCTTCTTCTCTTTTTTAGTAATTGTATACAGGAGAAGGGGTTACTAGGGTATACCACTAAATATACACCACTGAACAGGTGTACACTATTGAATATGTATACCACTGAATATACACCACTATGTGTACTCACCTATTTGTGGTTTCAGGGGTCAAGACTCAGCTCCTGGCCCCCACCTCTTCATTGATTGCTACTGGGTCCTCCCTCTCCCTGCTCCATGAGCTTTACCATACCTCATCTTAAAACTATGAATGGTTCCTGCCTCCACTACATCACTTGTCAGGCTATTCCACTGAAGAAATTCTTCCTAACATCCCTTTGACTCATCTGAGTCTTCAACTTCCAATTGTGACCTTAATGACAACAATATTCTCCATAGCTATCAATCAGGCTTTAGAAGATCTTACTCAACCGACACCTCCCTAATTAATCTGATGGATTACTTGAGAACTGAAATGTCAATAGGGAACCTCATAGGTATGGTAACCTTAGATCTGCAAAAGGCCTTTGATACTGTCAACCACAATACATATATATATTATGTAAGAAACTTCAAGCTATTGGTATAGGTTCTGTAGACTGGTTTAAGTCCTACCTTAGCAACAGGAGACAAATTGTCAAAATCAACAAAACGGAATCAGAACCCCTGCCGATAGCATGTGGAGTTCCCCTTATTATTCCTATGCTATATTAATGACATGCCTATCAGTGTCAAGTGCAAACTCCTACTGCATACAGATGCCAGTGCTCTGTTAGTGTCAGGTAAAGACCCACAAGATATAGCTAATGTATTAACACTGGAACTGGAGTCCTGCAGCAAATGGTTAATAGACAACAAACTATTATTACACCTCGGGAAAACTGAAGCCATTCTCTTTGGCACATAACATAAACTGAGAAGGGTAAATAATTTTAATTTCCAGTGTAATGGGAAGCCCATCACTTTAGTTTCCTCAGTAAAATATCTGGGAATCCCCTTTGACCCATGCATGTCAGGAGAATTGATAGTGAACAGTGTAGTAAAGAAAGCAAATGCCAGACTGAAGTTCCTCTATAGACAAGGACAGTGTCTACCTACTGAGGCTCGCAGGACCCTATGTCTAGCCCTTAACAAAAAAACTGAAAGATAGACTGCAAATCACCCAGAACAAAATAGTAAGATTTATCCTGGACCTGGGTCCAAGAGAACATGTAGGCCAGCATGAATTACAGCAGTTGGATATGCTGAATGTTGAAGACAGAGTAAAACAACTGAAGCTAAATCATGTTTATAAAATTGCTCACAAACAGTGTCCAGAATATCTTGCTGTCAATTTTGTCAAGGTTGGGAACCAAAGCAATCATACTACTAGGGGGAGAGAGCACAACTTTGTAGTACCCACAGTCAGTGGCCAGGCTTCAAACCCCTTTTATTGTACAGCAATAAAGGAATGGAACAGACTGCCTGCACATGTCAAAGTCAGTCATAGCATGAACCAGTTCAAGAAGAGTGCCAAAAGGTGTCTGATGAATTTAGTTACAGAAAAGGAGGGGAATGATTTTTTATTTTTTAGCTAACACGTGTAATTTTACCTTATTCCTAGTAATAACCCTCGTACTGTAGATAGTTTTAATGACCCTCGTGTAGTAGATAGTCTTTTTAGTATGATAATAAGATGTTATCTTCATTATAGAATAATAATAAGATAAGGTACTATGTTCCACAATCAGCTCTTCTGGCACTGTACCATTCACTCACATACCCTTATCTTACATATGGAATTTGTGCATGGGGATCAACAACATCCAATCACCTAAAACCCCTAATAACCCAGCAAAAGGCAGCAGTAAGAATGATAAACTCCCACTCCCGCCAGCATACTCCACCAATTTTCAAAAGTCTGAATCTGCTCACCATTAAGAACATCCATACTTATTCATGTGCCTACTACATACACAGAACAATACACACAAATATGTATTAACCCACCACTCTAACTTATCCTCACCAACCTAAACAGGACACATGACCACAACACAAGACACAGATTTCTTTTTGATATACCTCGTGTCCATATCACACTGTGTAAAAACTCTATGCACATAAAGGGCCCCAAAATATGGAATTCATTACAAGAAGGTATTAAAGTAACCCGGTCTGAAAATAAATTTAAGACTCTTCTCAAAAGCCACTTAATCACCCTAGACTAAATGCTAAATACTCAGTACACACTTACTCACCTATGTTCTCCCACATCATAACTTCAACAATCACTTTGAACCTTTTATCCATTGTTGACACGAATATAATTGAATCATTGTTTTCACAAAAAACATTTTTGTATATATAAATATATCTTTTGTCTTATACAAATTAGATTCACTTATAATTAATAATCTACTGTACAACTATGAAATAATTACTATCCTACTGTACAACTAAGGAGTATTCCTTAGTGTTAAGTAGACTGTAAGTCAATAATGTTTAGTTGGCCCATAATGCCTAGGCATAATAGAGGCTCTCTTTGTATTGCAACTCACTATTGTAAATATAAAATCTCAATGTACTGTTTGCAAAGACATAAAATAAATAAATAAAATAAATAAATAAATAAATAAATTATATTATAATAATAAGGTAAAAGGACCCCAATGGAAATAAGTCACTCTGTCTGACTTTTTTGGGTTATCCCAGGTTCTCTACACATATGCTGCTATGTATGATAATTCTATGTAACTGTATTTGTGTATACCTGAATAAACTTACTTACCACTGAATAAGTATACAACACTGAATATACATCACTGAATAAGTATACACCACAGCTTTGTCAAGCCATTACAAATGATACAAGGACACAGTAAGTAAGTAAGTAAGTAATTAAGTAAGTAAGTTTATTCAGGTATACACAAATACAGTTACATAGAATTATCATACATAGCAGCATATGTGTAGAGAACCTAGGATAACCCAAAAAAGTCAGACAGAGTGACAGAGCTGTATCCTTGTATTGTCTGCCTAACAAAGCTCCTGGAGAGTGAAACGTTACCACAATAAAATGCCACATTAGTTACATCCATGTCCAGTTATAGGTTTAAATTATACCATACAATTTGTGTGCATTAGTGTATGAAATCATAATTACAGGACTGCAGACAACCCAGGTTACAGGTGGGGTTGGAACTTGTGGCAGGTGAGTGGTAAAACTCCAGGTCAGTGCATAAACCACTGGACCAGTTGGCTACAATAAGATTCATCCAACCAGGTATATTTATACATCATAGGGAGGTTAGCATGGGCCACCACTGTGACCACAAATGCAAGATTTTACAGATGAATCTTCCGCCAGGGCACATTGGATTGCAAAGGACCAACGGACCTAACTAAACTGACATGGCAAGACAAAAGAGTGACATACTCACAGTGGACATGTAGTTGGACACGCTTGGACACCTGGGGAGGGACGGTGTTACGGGCTATGCAAAGGTATGCGCCCATGTCATCTCTGGACACACGGTTTACCTCTAGCGTCTCTCCTTCCCATGATGACACTGAAAAGAACATGTTGTCAGTGTAGTGAAATGGAAGTCAGTATCTGTGTCCGACCCTTGTATACTGCATACGTCAAACATATTAGACACGTGTAACAGTTAGGTATCTTTATTCCGAAACGATTTGCATAGACAGTAGGCGTCTTCAGTCGAGTACAGAGGAAGCAGTAGAGATGTGGAGACGTAGTTTTGAGGTTGTCAGTCCCTTGGCCCTCAGGCTGAGGGACTGACTACAAAAACTACGTTTTACCTGGAGTTTACCTGGTCTCAGACCGGACTGCGGGGGCGTTGACCCCCGCAGTCCGGTCTGAGACCAGGCCTCATGGTGGATCAAGGTCTGATCAACCAGGCTGTTACTGCTGGCTGCACGCAAGCTGACGTACGAACCACAGCCTGGTTTGTCAGGTACTGACTTAAGATGCCTGTCCAGTGCCTTCTTGAAGACAGCCAGGGGTCTATTGGTAATCCCCCTTATGTATGCTGGGAGGCAATTGGATAGACTTGGGCCCCAGACACTTATTTTGTTGTCTCTCGATGTACTCGTGGCGCCCCTGCTTTTCATTGGGGAATGTTGCATCTCCTGCCGAGTCTTTCAAGGGTGATGGACTGATTACATCGTCTTCACATCTCTACTGCTTCTGCTAACTCTCCTGTACTCGACTGAAGAAGCCTACTGTCTAGGCGAATGGTTTTGGAATAAAGATACCTGACTGTTGCACATGTGTCTTACTTATCAACTTGTGGATATTGTATACCATTATCATATTCATACTTCCTGCCCACGAAGGAAGACCGAAAAGAATGAAATATTCAGCGTAATTCAGTCAAAAGTTGTCTTGCGAAGACAACGAAGCTCAAAATGAGCCTCTGAACGGCAGCATCCCCATCAGTCTTTTAGAGTACAGGTACTGTACTCTACCTCCAGGACTTGAGTCCAGTTAACAGGTTTGTCTTGAATACCTTCACATTTCTCACACTATCAGTACCTGAAGCCATAAAACCCACTTGTTTACTTACACTCCAATCTAATGCGCTCACACTAGCCTCTTGGATGCTAAAGTTCCTATTTCAAAACCTCTTTTAACCCCTCCCCTCCAACTTTTCCCTCTGTCCTTCCACCCCAGATTTATACATCCTCTTGGTCATCTTATTTTGCTACATCCTCTAAATGACCAGACCATCTCAATTCCTTGTCAACCCTGTGCGGCCAACAGCAACAGCCTGGTTGATCAGGCCTGACCCCACCACGAGGCCTGGTCACAGATCGGGTCGTGGGGGCATTGACCCCCGAAACCCTCTCCAGGTATATACCCATGATAACTCCACAATTTCTAATTTCTGTACTCTGAATGCTCCACATTAGTCGCACCGCACATCGCTCTCAAACATGACATTTGCAGTGTTTAAAGCCCACGCCTCACACCCATGTAAAAGTGTTGGTACTACTGTACTCCGGTTCTTTAACCTGTTTTGCTTCCATGGATAAACTTCTTTCCACAAATCTCTCAACACACCCTCTACTTTTTAACCCTCGTCCATTCTGTGGTTCACTCCGTCGTTCATAGACCCATCTGGAGAGTTTACCTGGAGAGAGTTTCGGGGGTCAACGCCCCCGCGGCCCGGTCTGTGACCAGGCCTCCTGGTGGATCAGCGCCTGATCAACCAGGCTGTTGCTGCTGGCTGCACGCAAACCAACGTACGAGCCACAGCCCGGCTGATCAGGAACTGACTTTAGGTGCTTGTGCAGTGCCAGCTTGAAGACTGCCAGGGGTCTGTTGGTAATCCCCCTTATGTGTGCTGGGAGGCAGTTGAACAGTCTCGGGCCCCTGACACTTATTGTATGGTCTCTTAACGTGCTAGTGACACCCCTGCTTTTCATTGGGGGGATGTTGCATCGTCTGCCAAGTCTTTTGCTTTCGTAGTGAGTGATTTTCGTGTGCAAGTTCGGTACTAGTCCCTCTAGGATTTTCCAGGTGTATATAATCATGTATCTCTCCCTCCCTGCTGACGAGTCCACTCCCAAATATCTACATTTACTTCCACCATACCCAGACTTCTCCTTCTCATCACTTTGCTATTTTCTATGTTCATTTTCTTTCTTTTACATACCCTCCCAAATTCCTCTACTAACTACTGTAACCAAAAATAGTGAAATTCCAAGTGCTTTCGTGATTTCTCACATTACCTGGCTTGGTGATGAGCCCGTCTGAGACCATGATTGTGGCAGCATCTTCCCTGACCCAGGTGACTGAGGGCATAGGGTGGCCCGTGGCCACACACTTCAACACTGCTCGGTCACCTTCTGTGGCCACCACATCTCCCGAACTCATAGCGTCATCGATCTCGGGCGGTCGTTGCACCTCCAAGTGACCCATCTGCAACAACACGCAACATGTTATAAATTAGACACAGTGTAATACTAGACATCTTTATAGTGGAAACATTTTGCCACTCAAGAGGCTTCATCAGTCCAATACAAAGAAGAATAGCGAAGTTAACAAGTAATCAGTCCCTCAGCCTGGAGTCGATGTAATCAGTCCATCATCTTAATAAGGTTAGGTTAGATAAGGTTTGTCTGGAAACAGGACTAAGTATTTCCTGACGCGGGTCTTAGATGATGACCCACAGCTGGAGCTTCTGGTCATCTGACCGAGGCCTTCCGCTTGCTTACCCCTCCACCCCTTTAAAAATTATGGTCTTCTCGATAGGAATACAGCATGTGTGAGAAGAAGGGGCTTATATATACTGCAGACAGATGAGGTGAAGCAGTCGTAGGTGGTGTCACCTTGGATAAATTGACAGATGAAAGTAGGTCATGACTCTAGGTTAGGCAAGTGAATAATTCCCTGTATCAAGATGTTACTGTATCTGACAAGAATGTAGATAAATGGTTAAGAGAACCGACAAGTGTTACACAAGTGTTTAATTTATCAACTTGTCGGTTCTCTGAACCATTTATCCACAACACTTACCAAGTCTGTAGCCAAAGACGCCAAGAACCCCAACAGAAGTCACGCTGACTTTGGGTTATCCTAGATAATTTACACATATGTTAATATGTATGATAATTTATATAAATGTATTTATGTATACCTGTACCTAAATAAGGTTACTTAATAAGAAAATGCTCACTTAAGCAAGAGTCGAAGACCAACTCAAGTGGTGTCCACTTGGCGTTCACACAATCATTTAGTCAATAAGAGAATACACGTATATCCGTCATGCCTTAGCTATCTACATCGCCTACATTCATTACTTTCTACTGACATGGAAAAAGTATGTTAAAATGGTATATAATACCGGTATAAAACAGAGGTAGCAAGTGTAGTAGGGATCCCAGGGTAAAGAAAGATATTTCTACAGACCTCTGAAAAGATCCATAAATGGCTTTTCCCACTGATAATTGGGTTAATATTCCAGGAAATCTGCACATAATAATGGCTAATGGAAATTCCATTGCAATGGTTATACTTATAACCATAATTTTATACCAATGGTTATACTGACCAGCCGGGCTGTGGCTCGTACGTTGGTTTGCGTGCAGCCAGCAGTAACAGCCTGGTTGATCAGGCTCTGATCCACCAGGAGGCCTGGTCACAGACCGGGCCGCGGGGGCGTTGACCCCCGGAACTCTCTCTAGGTCTCCAGGTAAATATACTTATACCATATATACCAATGGTCATACTTATAACCATATATACTTATAATCATATATACTTATAACCATATATACTTATAACCATAATTTTTCATTGGGTGGAAGGGTAAGCCAGTGGAAGGCCTCGGTCAGATGACCAAAAGCTCCAGCTGCGGGTCATCATATGACTAAGAGCAGCGTCAGGAAACACTTATCCTGTTTCTTGACCAACCTTACTTAACCTCAGCACTTCTTGAAGAATTTTTAAAGGAGGATCCTGATGACTTAAAGAATGTTACTGTGTTTAAAGCTGTGAGAAGCTTGACAGAAAAGACTCAGAAACCGTATCGCTGTCCAACAAAGCTTTAACTGAAGAAATGGAAGAAATTTACCTATGGAAAAAAAAAAAAAAAAATCAATTTTGTAAAGGGTGAGAAGGCTGCTGCCTTAAAAAAAAAAGACCACTGAAGCAAATAATTTTCATTCCAAAATACGTTTTTCTTGGCCTAGAGAGCGAGTGCTTACCTGGAGTTTACCTGGAGAGAATTCCGGGGGTCAACGCCCCCGCGGCCCGGTCTGTGACCAGGCCTCAGTGAAGCACTCTGATCAACGTTCTCCATTTAAGCAGATAAATTGCCCGACGGTTCTATCTTAGGCAAGCAGGCTATATAGTGTGATTTACTCGACTGTTGAACGCGCTTAACACATTGATCTTCCTTCAAGCCCCAACACCTGAGGGATTCAATATTGTATTGGATGCAAGCGTGTGGAAGCGAATCTTGGTACCAGAGAATACAAGGCTGGACTTTATCAAGGCTAGGTTTTATCAAGGCTAGCTTTTATCAAGGCTAGCTTTTATCAAGGCTAGCTTTTATCAAGGCTAGGTTTTATCAAGGCTAGGTTTTATCAAGGCTAGCTTTTATCAAGGCTAGGTTTTATCAAGGCTAGCTTTTATCAAGGCTAGGCTTCATCAGCCACAGCCCTGTACTGTCCTGCCCTGTCCTGTCCTGTCCTGTCCTGTCCTGTCCTGCCCTGCCTGCCAGCCTGCCTGCCAGCCTGCCTGCCAGCCTGCCTGCCAGCCAGCCTGCCAGCCTGCCAGCCTGCCTGCCAGCCAGCCTGCCAGCCAGCCTGCCAGCCAGCCTGCCAGCCAGCCTGCCTGCCAGCCTGCCTGCCAGCCTGCCTGCCAGCCAGCCTGCCAGCCTGCCAGCCTGCTGCCCGCCAGCCTGCCAGCCAGCCTGCCTGCCAGCCTGCCCCAGCCTGCCTGCCACCTGCCTGCCAGCCTGCCTGCCAGCCAGCCTGCCTGCCAGCCCAGCCTGCCACCAGCCTGCCAGCCAGCCTGGCCAGCCACCTGCCTGCCACCTGCCTGCCAGCCTGCCTGCCAGCCAGCCTGCCAGCCAGCCTGCCAGCCAGCCTGCCTGCCAGCCTGCCAGCCAGCCTGCCAGCCAGCCTGCCAGCCAGCCTGCCTGCCAGCCAGCCTGCCTGCCAGCCTGCCTGCCAGCCAGCCTGCCAGCCTGCCTGCCAGCCTGCCTGCCAGCCAGCCAGCCTGCCAGCCAGCCTGCCAGCCAGCCTGCCTGCCAGCCTGCCAGCCTGCCAGCCAGCCTGCCTGCCAGCCTGCCTGCCACCTGCCAGCCAGCCTGCCTGCCAAGCCTGCCAGCCAGCCTGCCTGCCAGCCTGCCTGCCAGCCTGCCTGCCAGCCAGCCTGCCTGCCAGCCTGCCTGCCAGCCTGCCAGCCAGCCTGCCTGCCAGCCTGCCAGCCAGCCTGCCTGCCAGCCTGCCTGCCAGCCTGCCTGCCAGCCAGCCTGCCAGCCTGCCTGCCAGCCAGCCTGCCAGCCAGCCTGCCAGCCAGCCTGCCTGCCAGCCTGCCAGCCAGCCTGCCTGCCAGCCTGCCTGCCAGCCTGCCAGCCAGCCTGCCTGCCAGCCTGCCAGCCAGCCTGCCTGCCTGCCAGACTGCCTGCCAGCCTGCCTGCCAGCCTGCCTGCCAGCCTGCCTGCCAGCCTGCCTGCCAGCCAGCCTGCCAGCCTGCCTGCCAGCCAGCCTGCCAGCCTGCCTGCTTCCAGGTGTCGCATCACACACACTGCTTCATCGTTAACGTATTTACACCTCGAAAGAACGAATATGATTCTCTCTGCCTGGACACTAACCTAACATCAACCTACAGCATGTATGACGGTAAAGTTCTCTCTCTCTCTCTCTCTCTCTCTCTCTCTCTCAAGACCTCACTACAATATGATTCTCTCTGCCTGGACACTAACCTAACATCAACCTACAGCATGTATGACGGTAAAGTTCTCTCTCTCTCTCTCTCTCTCTCTCTCTCTCTCTCTCTCTCTCTCAAGACCTCACTACAATATGGTTCTCTCTGCCTGGACACTAACCTAACATCAACCTACAGCATGTATGACGGTAAAGTTCTCTCTCTCTCTCTCTCTCTCTCTCCTCTCTCTCTCTCTCTCTCTCTCAAGACCTCACTACAATATGGTTCTCTCTGTGAGTAAGACACATGTGCAACATCTGGGTATCTTTATTGTAGACGTTTCGCCATCCAGTGGCTTTATCAATACAAATTCTAGGACATAAGTTGAAGACAGTAGAACTATGTACAGAAGATGAGGTAATCAGTCCCTCAACCTTGGAGTAGGTGCGAACAGCACCATAGTCGTGGAGATTCTGAAGCAGAAGAAAGAATCCTGGCGCTTATATAGTAACGTCAGGTGAAGCAGACGAGGGCAAATTCACTGGTAGGCAGGATTCCCCAGTGGAAGCAGGTCCTTCCCAAAGAGATGGGTTAGTTGTAGTGGTAGTTGTCGTAGTCGTGAAGGTTATGTACATGTCCTCAGAATTAAGATTCCATGATGTTGCAGTGTCTGACAAGTTGTGTACGAATGGTATATAATACCGACAAGATGTGAGTAAGACACATGTGCAACATCTGGGTATCTTTATTGTAGACTACGACAACTACCACTACAACTAACCCATCTCTTTGGGAAGGACCTGCTTCCACTGGGGAATCCTGCCTACCAGTGAATTTGCCCTCGTCTGCTTCACCTGACGTTACTATATAAGCGCCAGGATTCTTTCTTCTGCTTCAGAATCTCCACGACTATGGTGCTGTTCGCACCTACTCCTAGGTTGAGGGACTGATTACCTCATCTTCTGTACATAGTTCTACTGTCTTCAAGTTATGTCCTAGAATTTGTATTGATAAAGCCACTGGATGGCGAAACGTCTACAATAAAGATACCCAGATGTTGCACATGTGTCTTACTCACATCTTGTCGGTATTATATACCATTCGTACACATGGTTCTCTCTGCCTGGACACTAACCTAACATCAACCTACAGCATGTATGACGGTAAAGTTCTCTCTCTCTCTCTCTCTCTCTCTCTCTCTCTCTCAAGACCTCACTACAATATGGTTCTCTCTGCCTGGACACTAACCTAACATCAACCTACAGCATGTATGACGGTAAAGTTCTCTCTCTCTCTCTCTCTCTCTCTCTCTCTCTCTCTCTCAAGACCTCACTACAATATGATTCTCTCTGCCTGGACACTAACCTAACATCAACCTACAGCATG
>NC_069406.1:48506972-48524472 GCF_026875155.1 Cherax quadricarinatus | reverse complement strand
CACCCTCCCCACAAAGTGCCACCTCCCCCACAAAGTGCCACCCTCCCCCACAAAGTGCCACCTCCCACAAAGTGCCACCCTCCCCACAAAGTGCCACGCTCCCCCCACAAAGTGCCACCCTCCCCCACAAAGTGCCATCCTCCCCACAAAGTGCCAACCTCCCCCACAAAGTGCCACCCTCCCCACAAAGTGCCACCCTCCCCCACAAAGTGCCACCCCCCCCACAAAGTGCCAACCTCCCCACAAAGTGCCACCCTCCTCCACAAAGTGCCACCCTCCCCCACAAAGTACCACCCTCCCCCACAAGTGCCACCCTCCCCCACAAGTGCCCACCCTCCCCACAAAGTGCCACCCTCCCCACAAAGTGCCACCCTCCCCCAAAAAGTGCCACCCTCCCCACAATGTGCCCCCCTCCCCCACAAAGTGCCATCCTCCCCCACAAAATGCCACCCTCCCCCACAAAGTGCCACCTCTCCCACAAAGTGCCACCCTCCCCCACAAAGTTGCCACCCTCCCCCACAAAGTGCCATCCTCCCCCACAAAGTGCCACCCTCCCCCACAAAGTGCCACCCTCCCCCACAAAGTGCCACCCTCCCCCACAAAGTGCCACCCTCCCCCACAAAGTGCCCCCCAAACCCCTCCCCCACAAAGTGCCACCCTCCCTCACAAAGTGCCACCCTCCCCCCAAAGTGCCACCCTCCCCCACAAAGTGCCACCCTCCCCACAAAGTTGCCACCCCCCCACAAAGTGCCACCCTCCCCCACAAAGTGCCACCCTCCCCCACAAAGTGCCACCTTCCTCCAAAAAAGTGCCACCCTCTCCCCACAAAGTGCCACCCTCCCCACAAAGTGCCACCCTCCCCCACAAAGTGCCACCCCCCCCCACAAAGTGCCACCCTCCCCACAAAGTGCCACCTCCCCCACAAAGTGCCACCCTCCCCCACAAAGTGCCACCCTCCCCACAAAGTGCCACCCTCCCCCACAAAGTGCCACCCTCCCCCACAAAGTGCCACCCTCCCTCACAAAGTGCCACCCCACCTCCCTCCCTTAAACACAAGTGCCACCCCCCCCTCACAAGTGCCACCTCCCCCACAAAGTGCCATCCTCTCCCACAAAGTGCCACCCTCCCCCACAAAGTGCCACACCTCCCCACAAAGTGCCACCCCAGTGCCACCTCCCCCCAAAGTGCCACCCTCCCCCACAAAGTGCCATCCTCCTGGGCCCACAAAGTGCCACACCCTCCTCCTACAAAGTGCCACCCTCCCCCACAAAGTGCCACCTCTCCAACCAGTGCCACCCCCCCAGTGCCACCCTCCCCCACCAAAGTGGCACCCTCCCCCACAAAGTGCCACCCTCCCCCACAAAATGCCACCCTCCACCCAAAAGTGCCACCCTCCACAAAGTGCCATCCTCCCCACAAGTGCCACCCTCCCCCACAAAGTGCCACCCACACTCCAAGTGCCAACCCTCCCCCCCACAAAGTGCCCCCTCCCCCCACAAAGTGCCACCCCCCACAAGTTCCTTCCCCACAAAGTGCCACCTCCTGCCCCACAAAGTGCCACCCTCCACCCACAAAGTGCCACCCCCCCCACAAAGTGCCACCCTCCCCACAAGTGCCACCCTCCCCACAAAGTGCCACCCCCCCCCACAAAGTGCCACCCTCCCCCACAAAGTGCCCCCTCCCCACAAAGTGCCACCCTCCCCACAAAGTGCCACCCTCCCCACAAAGTGCCACCCTCCCCCACAAAGTGCCACCCTCCCCACAAAGTGCCACCCTCCCCCACAAAGTGGCCATACCCTCCCACAAAGTTGCCACCCCCCCTCCCCCCCCCACAAAGTGCCACCCCCCCCAAAAGTGCCACCCCCCCCACAAAGTTTCCACCCTCCCCCACAAAGTGCCACCCTCACCCCACAAAGTGCACCCTCCCTCCACAAAGTGCCACCCTCCCCCACAAAGTGCCACCCTCCCCCACAAAGTGCCACCCTCCCCTCCCACAAAGTGCCACCCTCCCCCACAAAGTGCCACCCTCCCCCACAAAGTGCCACCCTCCCCCACAAAGTGCCACCCTCCCCCACAAAGTGCCACCCTCCCCCACAAAGTGCCACCCTCCCCACAAAGTGCCACCCTTTCCCCACAAAGTGCCACCCTCCCCCACAAAGTGCCACCCTCCCCCACAAAGTGCCACCCTCCCCCACAAAGTGCCACCCTCCCCCACAAAGTGCCACCCTCCCCCACAAAGTGCCACCCTCCCCCACAAAGTGCCACCCTCCCTCACAAAGTGCCACCCTCCCTCGCCACTTTTCATCAAACTTTTAAACACTGGAGGTAAATTGTGACGCCACCACCAGTAGAATCATAAATGAAGCAGTGAAGTTATAACTGGTAGCAGTGACCAGTGCCTGGAGCACAGCTGTGCCAAGTGACCAGCGCCTGGAGCACAGCAGTGACCAGTGCCTGGAGCACAGCTGTGCCAAGTGACCAGTGCCTAGAGCACGCCAGTGACCAGTACCTGGAGCACAGCTGTGCCAAGTGACCAGCGCCTGGAGCACAGCTGTGCCAAGTGACCAGTGCCTGGAGCACAGCTGTGCCAAGTGACCAGTGCCTAGAGCACGCCAGTGACCAGTACCTGGAGCACAGCTGTGCCAAGTGACCAGCGCCTGGAGCACAGCAATGACCAGCGCCTGGAGCACAGCTGTGCCAAGTGACCAGTGCCTAGAGCACGCCAGTGACCAGTACCTGGAGCACAGCTGTGCCAAGTGACCAGTGCCTAGAGCACGCCAGTGACCAGTACCTGGAGCACAGCTGTGCCAAGTGACCAGCGCCTGGAGCACAGCAATGACCAGCGCCTGGAGCACAGCAATGACCAGTGCCTGGAGCACAGCAGTGCCAAGTGACCAGTGCCTGGAGCACAGCTGTGCCAAGTGACCAGCGTCTGGAGCACAGCAATGACCAGTGCCTAGAGCACAGCAATGACCAGTGCCTGGAGCACAGCAGTGCCAAGTGACCAGTGCCTGGAGCACAGCAATGACCAGTGCTTGGAGCACAGCTGTGACCAGTGTCAGAACCACAGCTGTGTCCAGTGTCAGAACCACAGCTGTGACCAGTGTCAGAAGCACAGCTGTGACCAGTGCCAGAAAAACAGCTGTGACCAGTGCCAGAACCACAGCTGTGACCAGTGTCAGAAGCACAGCTGTGACCAGTGCCAGAAAAACAGCTGTGACCAGTGCCAGAACCACAGCTGTGACCAGTGTCAGAACCACAGCTGTGACCAGTGTCAGAACCACAGCTGTGACCAGTGCCAGAACCACAGCTGTGACCAGTGTCAGAAGCACAGCTGTGACCAGTGCCAGAAAAACAGCTGTGACCAGTGCCAGAACCACAGCTGTGACCAGTGCCAGAACCACAGCTGTGACCAGTGTCAGAAGCACAGCTGTGACCAGTGCCAGAAAAACAGCTGTGATCAGTGCCAGAACCACAGCTGTGACCAGTGCCAGAACCACAGCTGTGACCAGTGTCAGAACCACAGCTGTGACCAGTGCCAGAACCACAGCAGTGACCAGTGCCAGAACCACAGCAGTGACCAGTGTCAGAACCACAGCTGTGACCAGTGCCAGAACCACAGCTGTGACCAGTGTCAGAACCACAGCTGTGACCAGTGCCAGAAAAACAGCTGTGACCAGTGCCAGAACCACAGCTGTGACCAGTGTCAGAACCACAGCTGTGACCAGTGCCAGAACCACAGCAGTGACCAGTGCCAGCAGTGACCAGCTGATGCTTTACAAGCTTCGTTAACGTTATCTTATTTCATTGCATCAGTGCTAGTGACGTCACAGTGCCATCTCTCTAGTGCCAACAACAACTAACAACAACAACAACAACAACAACAAAACTATGGACATGGCAGATAAGATCAAACAAAAATGAAAAAAGTTTTGCTGTGCGAAGTTGACGATGATAATTTCCAGGAAGAAGAGGAAGAGGAAGAGGAGGAAGAGAGAGCAGTAGGAGGATGTCACATCAAGGTTCAAGAAAAACGTGATTTTTCTTCTCAACCGAAGGCAGGAAGGAAGGAAGGCAGGAAGGAAGGCAGGCAGGAAGGAAGGCAGGCAGGAAGGAAGGCAGGCAGGAAGGAAGGCAGGCAGGAAGGAAGGAAGGCAGGAAGGAAGGAAGGCAGGAAGGAAGGAAGGCAGGAAGGCAGGAAGGAAGGCAGGAAGGAAGGCAGGAAGGAAGGCAGGAAGGAAGGAAGGAAGGCAGGAAGGAAGAAAGGAAGGAAGGCAGGAAGGAAGGAAGGCAGGAAGGAAGGCAGGAAGGAAGGAAGGAAGGCAGGAAGGCAGGGAGGAAGGCAGGAAGGAAGGAAGGAAGGCAGGAAGGAAGGAAGGCAGGGAGGAAGGCAGGAAGGAAGGAAGGAAGGAAGAAGGAATGAAGAAGGAAGGAATGAAGGAAGGAAGGAAGGAAGGAAGGAAGGCAGGAAGGAAGCAGGAAGGAAGGCAGGAAGGAAGGAAGGCAGGAAGGAAGGAGGAAGGAGGAAGGCAAGGAAGGAAGGCGAAGGACAGGAAGGAAGGCAGGAAGGAAGGCAGGAAGGAAGGAAGGCAGGAAGGAAGGAAGGAGGAAGGCAGGAAGGAAGGAAGGCAGGAAGGAAGGCAGGAAGGGAGAAGGAAGGGGAAGGAAGGCAGGAAGGCAGGAAGGAAGGCAGAAGAAGGAAGGCAGGAAGGAAGGAAGGCAGGAAGGAAGGAAGGAAGCAGGAAGGAAGGCAGGAAGGAAGAAGGCAGGAAGGAGCAGGAAGGAAGGAAGCAGCAGGAAAACGGAAGGAAGGCAGGAAGGAAGGCAGGAAGGAAGGCAGGAAGGAAGGAAGGCAGGAAGGAAGGAAGGAAAGCAGGAAGGAAGGCAGGAAGGAAGGAAGGCAGGAGGAAGGAAGGAAGGAAAGGAAGAGGAAGGCAGGCGAAGGAAGGCAGGCGAAGGAAGGCAGGAAGGAAGGAAGGCAGGAAGGAAGGCAGGAAGGAAGGAAGGCAGGAAGGAAGGAAGGCAGGAAGGAAGAAAGGCAGGAAGGAAGCAGGAAGGAAGGGCAGGAAGGAAGGAAGGCAGGAAGGAGGAGCAGGAAGGGAAGGCAGCAGGAAGGCAGAAGGAAGGAAGGCAGGAAGGAGGAAGGAAGGCAGGAGAAGGCAGGAAGGAGGAAGGAGGAAGGCAGGAAGGAAGGAAGGCAGGAAGGAAGGAGGAAGGCAGGAAGGAAGGAAGGCAGGAAGGAAGGAAGGCAGGAGAAGAGGAAGGAAGGAAGGCAGGAAGGAAGGCAGGAAGGAAGGAAGGAGGAAGGAAGGAAAGGAGGAAGGAAGGAAGGAGGAAGGAAGGAAAGGAAGGAAGGAAGGCAGGAAGGAGGAGGAAGGCAGGAAGGAAGGAAGGAAGGCAGAGAAGGAAAGGCAGGAAGGAAGGAAGGCAGGAGGAGGAAGGCAGGAAGGAAGGAAGCAGGAAGGAAAAGAGGAAGGAAGGAAGGAAGGCAGGAAGGAAGGAAGGCAGGAAGGAAGGAAGCAGGAAGGAAGGAAGGCAGGAAGGAAGGAAGGCAGGAGGGAAGGAAAGCAGGAAGGAAGGAAAGCAGGAAGGAAGGAAGGCAGGAAGGAAGGCAGGCAGGAAGGCAGGAATGAAGGCAGAAGGAAGGCAGGAAGGAAGGCAGGAAGGGAAAAGGAAGGCAGGAAAGGGAAAGGGAAAAGGCAGGAAGGCTGGAAGGAAGGAAGGAAGGCAGGAAGGAAGGAAGGAGGGCAGGAAGGAAGGCAGGCATCAGTACAAGGGAAGACAAAGGGTGGTACACCATCCTGTCTCACAACACTTAAGTCTTCCCTCAGTTCCTTCAATACATTACTGTGAAGACTGGTCAGTAAGGTGGTTCACCTTGTTTGTGGGAGGTTCTGTACCAGGACGGTGATAAGGTAGGTCAGTAAGGTGGTTCACCTTGTTTGTGGGAGGTTCTGTACCAGGACGGTGATAAGGTAGGGTCAGTAAGGGGGTTCACCTTGCTTGGGGGAGGTTCGTACCAGGACGGTGATAAGGTAGGTCAGTAAGGTGGTTCACCTTGCTTGTGGGAGGTTCTGTACCGGGACGGTGATAAGGTAGGTAAAGTAAGGGTGGTTCACCTTGCTTGGGGGAGGTTCTGTACCAAGACGGTGATAAGGTAGGTCAGTAAGGTGGTTCACCTTGCTTGTGGGAGGTTCTGTACCAGGACGGTGATAAGGTAGGTCAGTAAGGTGGTTCACCTTGCTTGTGGGAGGTTCTGTACCAGGACGGTGATAAGGTAGGTCAGTAAGGTGGTTCACCTTGCTTGGGGGAGGTTCTTACCAGGCGGTGATAAGTTAGGTCAGTAAGTGGTTTCACCTTGCTTGTGGGAGGTTCTGTACCAGGACGGTGATATGGTAGGTCAGTAAGGTGGTTCCCCTTTGCTTGTGGGAGGTTCTGTACCGGGACGGTGATAAGGTAGGTCGAAAGGGGGCTCACCTTCCCTTGTGGGAGGTTTCTGTACCGGACGGTGATAAGGTAGGTCAGTAAGGTGGTTCACCTTGTTTGTGGGAGGTTCTGTACCAGGACGGTGATAAGGTAGGTCAGTAAGGTGGTTCACCTTGCTTGTGGGAGGTTCTGTACCAGGACGGTGATAAGGTAGGTCAGTAAGGTGGTTTCACCTTGCTTGGTGGAGGTTTCTGTACCAGGACGGGATAAGGTAGGTCGTAAGGTGGTTTCACCTTGTTTGTGGGATGGTTCTGTACCAGGACGGTGATAAGGTAGGTCAGTAAGGTGGTTCAACCTTGTTTGTGGGAGGGTTCTGTACAGGACGGTTTGATAAGGTAGGTCAGTAAGGTGGTTCCCTTGTTTGTGTGGAGGTTCTGTACCGGGACGGTGATAAGGTAGGTCAGTAAGGTGGTTCACCTTGCTTGTGGGGGGTTTCCCTGTACCAGGACGGTGATAAGGTAGGTCAGTAAGGTGCTCAACCTTGCTTGTGGGAGGTTCGTACCAGGACGGTGATAAGGTAGGTCAGTAAGGGGGTTCACCTTGCTTGTGGGGGGTTTCTGTACCAGGACGGTGATAAGGTAGGTCAGTAAGGTGGTTCACCTTGTTTGTGGGAGGTTCTGTACCAGGACGGTGATAAGGTAGGTCAGTAAGGTGGTTCACCTTGCTTGTGGGAGGTTCTGTACCAGGACGGTGATAAGGTAGGTCAGTAAGGTGGCTCACCTTGCTTGTGGGAGGTTCTGTGCCAGGACGGTGATAAGGTAGGTCAGTAAGGTGGTTCACCTTGCTTGTGGGAGGTTCTGTACCAGGACGGTGATAAGGTAGGTCAGTAAGGTGGTTCACCTTGTTTGTGGGAGGTTCTGTACCAGGACGGGGGAAAAGGTAGGTCAGTAAGGTGGTTCACCTTGCTTTTTGGGAGTTTTGTACCAGGAGGGTTTGATAAGGTAGGTCAGTAAGGTGGTTCACCTTGCTTGGGGGAGGTTCTGTACCAGGACGGTGATAAGGGTGGGTCAGAAAAGGTGGTTCACCTTGCTTGTGGGAGGTTTCTGTACCAGGACGGTAAATAAGGTGGTCAGTAGGTGGTTCACCTTGCTTGTGGGAGGTTCTGTACCAGGACGGTGATAAGGTAGGTCAGTAAGGGGGTTCACACCTTGCTTGTGGGAGGTTCTGTCCCCAGGACGGTGATAAGATAGGTCAGTAAGGTGGTTTCACCTTGCTTGTGGCAGGTTCTGTACAGGACGGTGATAAGGTAGGTCAGTAAGGGGGTTCACCTTGCTTGTGGGTTCTGTACCAGGAAGGTGATAAGGTAGGTCAGTAAGTGGTTTCACCTTGCTTGTGGAGGTTCGTACAGGACGGTGATAAGGTAGGTCAGTAAGGTGGTTCACCTTGCTTGTGGGGGTTCTGTCCCAGGACGGTGATAAGATAGTCAGTAAGGTGGTTCCCCTTGCTTGTGGGAAGGTTCTGTACCAGGACGGTGAAAAGGTAGGTCAGTAAGGTGGTTCACTTGCTTGTGGGGGTTTCCCTGTACCAGGACGGTGATAAGATAGGTCAGTAAGGGGGTTTTCACCTTGCTTGTGGGGGGTTCTGTACCAGGACGGTGTTTAAGGTAGGTCAGAAAGGGGTGGTTCACCTTGCTTGTGGGAGGTTCTGTACAGGACGGTGATAAGGTAGGTCGAAAGGGGGTTTCACCTTGCTTGTGGGAGGTTCTGTACCAGGACGGTGATAAGGTAGGTCAGTAAGGTGGTTCACCTTGCTTGTTGGAGGTTCTGTACCAGGACGGTGATAAGGTAGGTCAGTAAGGTGGTTCACCTTGCTTGTTGGAGGTTCTGTACCAGGACGGGAAAAGGGTTAGGTCAGTAAGGTGGTTCACCTTGCTTGGGGAGGTTCTGTACCAGGACGGTGATAAGGTAGGTCAGTAAGGTGGTTACCCTTGCTTGTGGGAGGTTCTGTCCCCAGGACGGTGATAAGATAGGTCAGTAAGGTGGTTCACCTTGCTTGTGGGAGGTTCTGTACCAGGACGGTGATAAGATAGGTCAGTAAGGTGGTTCACCTTGCTTGTGGGAGGTTCTGTACCAGGACGGTGATAAGGTAGGTCAGTAAGGTGGTTCACCTTGCTTGTGGGAGGTTCTGTACCAGGACGGTGATAAGGTAGGTCAGTAAGGTGGTTCACCTTGCTTGTGGGAGGTTCTGTACCAGGACGGTGATAAGGTAGTTGTTTCTGGCCACCTCTCTCTCACCTACCTCTCTAATATATTTACCTTAATAATATTATTGAGGTTAGGGGATGTTTTCCAGTGCTTGATGTACTCACCTAGTTGAGGTTGCGGGGGTCGAGTCCGAGCTCCTGGCCCCGCCTCTTCACTGATCGCTACTAGGTCACTCTCCCTGAGCCGTGAGCTTTATCATACCTCTGCTTAAAGCTATGTATGGATCCTGCCTCCACTACATCGCTTCCCAAACTATTCCACTTACTGACTACTCTGTGGCTGAAGAAATACTTCCTAACATCCCTGTGATTCATCTGTGTCTTCAGCTTCCAACTGTGTCCCCTTGTTACTGTGTCCAATCTCTGGAACATCCTGTCTTTGTCCACCTTGTCAATTCCTCTCAGTATTTTGTATGTCGTTATCATGTCCCCCCTATCTCTCCTGTCCTCCAGTGTCGTTAGGTTGATTTCCCTTAACCTCTCCTCGTAGGACATACCTCTTAGCTCTGGGACTGTGTGTGTGTGTGTGTGTGTGTGTGTGTGTGGTGTGTGTGTACTCACCTATTTGTTTTGGCAGGAGTCAATTCATAGCTCCTGGCCCCGCCTCTTCACTGATCGCTACTAGGTCCTCTCTCTCTGATCCATGAACTTTATCAAACTTCGTCTTAAGACTATGTATGGTTCCTGCCTCCGCTACGTCACTTTCTTGGCTATTCCACGGCCTGACAACTCTATGACTGAAGGAATACTTCCTAACATCCTTCCGACTCATCGGAGTCTAACTCCCAACTGTGACCCCTTGTTTCTGTGTCCCATCTCTGGAACATCCTGTCTTTGTCCACCTTGTCAGTTCCTCGCAGTATTTTATATGTCGTTATCATGTCTCCCCTAACCTTCCTGTCCTCCAGTGTGTGTGAGTGTACACTCACGTACTGAGAGTACACAAGAAACGGGGAACTGTAACTGTGAGAATGGAAGAATAACGAGTCCTGGTGAGTGTTGTTACAGCACAACACCTAGGAAGGTATTGTAGCTAATGTGTTGTAACAGCAGGGCACCTAGGATGCTGTTCTAGCGAGTGTTACAACAGAGCACCTAGGATGGTGTTCTAAAGAGTTCTTACAACAGAGCACCAAGGTTAGATTCTTACAGGGTCTTATGCGATGGTTGCAGCAATATTTACAAAGAGTCTGGGTCCTGGAGACAAGGTATTAAGTTTGTCAGGAAACAGTTCAAGTGTTTCCTTACACTGTGGTCTTAGTCATATGATGACCCGCAGCTGGAGCTTTTGGTCATCTGACCGAGGCCTTCCACTGGCTTACCCCTCCACCCCTTTAAAAATTTAGGGTTATAACTGCTGGAGACAAGACCTGATCACTAAGTTACATGTAACTGAGTGATCACCTCTCTCAGTGATCACCTCTCTCAGTGATCACCTCTCTCAGTGATCACCTCTCTCAGTGATCACCTCACTCAGTGATCACCTCACTCAGTGATCACCTCTCTCAGTGATCACCTCACTCAGTGATCACCTCACTCAGTGATCACCTCTCTCAGTGATCACCTCACTCAGTGATCACCTCACTCAGTGATCACCTCACTCAGTGATCACCTCACTCAGTGATCACCTCTCTGTGATCACCTCTCTCAGTGATCACCTCTCTCAGTGATCACCTCACTCAGTGATCACCTCTCTGTGATCACCTCTCTCAGTGATCACCTCTCTCAGTGATCACCTCTCTCAGTGATCACCTCTCGTGATCACCTCTCTCAGTGATCACCTTTTCTCAGTGATCACCTCAAATCGTGATCACCTCTCTCAGTGACACCTCACTCAGTGATCACCTCTCTGTGATCACCTCACTCAGTGATCACCTCACTCAGTGATCACCTCACTCAGTGAAACCCCCTCACTCAGTGATCACCTCTCTCGTGATCACCTCTCTCAAGTATCACCTCTCTCAGTGATCACCTCTCTAGTGATTCACCTCTCTCGTGATCACCTCACTCAGTGATCACCTCACTCAGTGATCACCTCTCTCAGTGATCACCTCTCTCAGTGATCACCTCACTCAGTGATCACCTCACTCATGATCACCTCTCTCATTTATCACCTCACTCAGGATCACCTCACTCAGTGATCACCTCTCCAGTGATCACCTCTCTCAGTGATCACCCTCTCAGTGATCACCTCACTCAGTGATCAACCTCATCAGTGTCACCTCTCTCAGTGATCACCTCACTCAGTGATCACCTCACTCAGTGATCACCTCATCAGTGATCACCTCTCTCATGGATCACCTCTCTCAGTGATCACCTCACTCAGTGATCACCTCACTCAGTGATCACCTCTTCCCGTGATCACCCTCACTCAGTATCACCCCACTCAGTGATCACCTCACTCAGTATTTACCTCACTCAGTGATCACCTCTCTCTGTGATCACCTCCTCTCAGTGTACCTCTCTCAGTGTCACCTCACTCATTTATACCTCTCTCAGTGATCACCTCACTCAGTGTCAACCCCACTCAGTGATCACCTCACTCAGTGATCACCTCTCTCAGTGATCACCTCTCTGTGATCACCTCTCTCAGTGATCACCTCTCTCAGTGATCACCTCTCTCAGTGATCACCTCTCTCAGTGATCACCTCCCTCAGTGATCACCTCTCTCAGTGATCACCTCACTCAGTGATCACCTCACTCAGTGATCACCTCACTCAGTGATCACCTCTCTCAGTGATCACCTCACTCAGTGATCACCTCACTCAGTGATCACCTCACTCAGTGATCACCTCACTCAGTGATCACCTCACTCAGTGATCACCTCTCTCAGTGATCACCTCTCTGTGATCACCTCTCTCAGTGAAACACCTCACTCAGTGATCACCTCACTCAGTGATCACCTCACTCAGTGATCACCTCTCTCAGTGATCACCTCTCTGTGATCACCTCTCTCAGTGATCACCTCTCTCAGTGATCACCTCTCTCAGTGATCACCTCACTCAGTGATCACCTCACTCAGTGATCACCTCACTCAGTGATCACCTCCCTCAGTGATCACCTCACTCAGTTGACACCTCACTCAGTGATCAACTCACTCAGTGATCACCTCACTCAGTGAATCACCTCAACTCAGTGATCACCTCACTCAGTGATCACCTCCCTCAGTGATCACCTCTCTCAGTGATCACCTCACTCAGTGATCACCTCACTCAGTGATCACCTCACTCAGTGATCACCTCTCTCAGTGATCACCTCTCTCAGTGATCACCTCTCTCAGTGATCACCTCCCTCAGTGATCACCTCTCTCAGTGATCACCTCCCTCAGTGATCACCTCTCTCAGTGATCACCTCACTCAGTGATCACCTCATCAGTGATCACCTCACTCAGTGATTTACCTCTCTCAGTGATCACCTCCCTCAGTGATCACCTCTCTCAGTGATCACCTCACTCAGTGATCACCTCACTCAGTGATCACCTCACTCAGTGATCACCTCACTCAGTGATCACCTCTCTCAGTGATCACCTCCCTCAGTGATCACCTCACTCAGTGATCACCTCACTCAGTGATCACCTCTCTCAGTGATCACCTCACTCAGTGATCACCTCACTCAGTGATCACCTCACTCAGTGATCACCCTAAATCATGTGATCACCTCTCTCAGTGATCACCTCACTCAGTGATCACCTCTCTCAGTGATCACCTCACTCAGTGATCACCTCTCTCAGTGATCACCTCCCTCAGTGATCACCTCACTCAGTGATCACCTCACTCAGTGATCACCTCTCTCAGTGATCACCTCCCTCAGTGATCACCTCCCTCAGTGATCACCTCACTCAGTGATCACCTCTCTCAGTGATCACCTCCCTCAGTGATCACCTCCCTCAGTGAAACACCTCTCTCAGTGATCACCTCTCTCAGTGATCACCTCACTCAGTGATCACCTCACTCAGTGATCACCTCTCTCAGTGATCACCTCTCTCAGTGATCACCTCACTTCATGATCACCTCACTCAGTGAACACCTCACTCAGTGATCACCTCACCAGTGGATCACCTCACTCGTGATCACCTTTACTCAGTGATCACCTCACTCAGTGATCACCTCACTCAGTGATCACCTTCTCGTGATCACCTCTCTGTGATCACCTCTCTCAGTGATCACCTCTCTCAGTGATCACCTCTCTCAGTGATCACCTCACTCAGTGATCACCTCTCTCAGTGATCACCTCTCTCAGTGATCACCTCTCTGTGATCACCTCTCTCAGTGATCAAACCCCTCTCAGTGATCACCTCTCCCGTGGATCACCTCTCTCAGTGATCACCTCTCTCATGTTTACCTTTCAGTGATCACCTCACTCAGTGATCACCTCACTCCCGTGATCACCTCACTCAGTGATCACCTCTCTCAGTGATCACCTCTCTCAGTGATCACCTCTCTGTGATCACCTCTCTCAGTGATCACCTCTCTCAGTGATCACCTCTCTGTGATCACCTCTCTCAGTGATCACCTCAAACTCAGTGATCACCTCACTCAGTGATCACCTCACTCAGTGATCACCTCTCCTCAAGTGATCACCTTTTTCAGTGATCACCTCTCTGTGATCACCTCCTCCAGTGTCACCTCTCTCAGTGATCACCTCTCTCATGATCACCTCTTTTTCCCCGTGATCACCCCTCTGTGATCACCTCTCTCAGTGATCACACCTCTCTCAGTGATCACCTCTCTGTGATCACCTCTCTCAGTGATCACCTCTCTCAGTGATCACCTCTCTCAGTGATCACCTCTCTCAGTGATCACCTCTCTCAGTGATCACCTCACTCAGTGATCACCTCTCTCAGTGATCACCTCTCTCAGTGATCACCTCTCTCGTGATCACCTCACTCATGATCACCTCTCTCATGATACCTCCTCAGTGATCACCTCTCTCAGTGATCACCTCTCTCAGTGATCACCTCACTCAGTGATCACCTCTCTCAGTGATCACCTCTCTCAGTGATCACCTCTCTCAGTGATCACCACTCTCCAGTGATCACCTCTCTCAGTGAATCACCTCTCTCAGTGATCACCTCCCCTCAGTTTATCACCTTTTCTCAGTGATCACCTCTCTCATGACACCTCTTCAGTGATCACCTCTCTCAGTGATCACCTCTCTCAGTGATCACCTCACTCAGTGATCACCTCTCTCAGTAATCACCTCTCTCAGTGATCACCTCACTCAGTGATCACCTCACTCAGTGATCACCTCACTCAGTGATCACCTCACTCAGTGATCACCTCACTCAGTGATCACCTCACTCAGTGATCACCTCTCTCAGTAATCACCTCTCGAGTTTCGTGTCCGGCACGAGTCAGAGATTATTATTATTATTATTATTATTATTATTATAATTATTATTATAACTAAGTGTTTAACCTACCGGGGTCAATGTTACCAAAAACGAGTCTTGGAAGATCTGTGAGAAAGCACTGTTGACAGTGTTGTTTACACCAGCCGCTGTCAGGAAGCACTGCTGATGCCTATCACTGTGTAGCACACAACTCTCGCCCTTACAAGCAACAAATAACTTTCTCATGGTAAAGACCAAAGAGAGATTACGGGGGGGGGGGAGTGACCTTTATAAAGTCAGTAAAAGAAGGAAGAGAGAGATATTCAGTGAAGCTGTGCTGCAGTGCAGAGCTGTGTCTGGTGCAGTGACGCAGCTTCACTGTGTCTGGTGCAGTGACGCAGCTTCACTGTGTCTGGTGCAGTGACGCAGCTTCACTGTGTCTGGTGCAGTGACGCAGCTTCACTGTAGAAACTGCACTCTGGTTCACTGTCCAGTGTGTTGCTACAATGTTGTACTGTCCAGTATGTTGCTACAATGTTGTACTGTCCAGTATGTTGCTACAATGTTGTACTGTCCAGTATGTTGCTACAATGTTGTACTGTCCAGTATGTTGCTACAATGTTGTACTGTCCAGTATGTTGCTACAATGTTGTACTGTCCAGTATGTTGCTACAAGGTTGTACTGTCCAGTATGTTGCTACAATGTTGTACTGTCCAAATATGTTGCACAATGTTGTACTGTCCAGTATGTTGCTACAAGGTTGTACTGTCCAGTATGTTGCTACAATGTTGTACTGTCCAGTATGTTGCTACAAGGTTGTACTGTCCAGTATGTTGCTACAAGGTTGTACTGTCCAGTATGTTGCTACAATGTTGTACTGTCCAGTATGTTGCTACAATGTTGTACTGTCCAGTATGTTGCTACAATGTTGTACTGTCCAGTATGTTGCTACAATGTTGTACTGTCCAGTATGTTGCTACAATGTTGTACTGTCCAGTATGTTGCTACAATGTTGTACTGTCCAGTATGTTGCTACAATGTTGTACTGTCCAGTATGTTGCTACAATGTTGTACTGTCCAGTATGTTGCTACAATGTTGTACTGTCCAGTATGTTGCTACAATGTTGTACTGTCCAGTATGTTGCTACAATGTTGTACTGTCCAGTATGTTGCTACAATGTTGTACTGTCCAGTATGTTGCTACAGGTTGTAAATGTCCGTATGTTGCTACAATGTTGTTCTGTCCAGTATGTTGCTACAATGTTGTACTGTCCAGTATGTTGCTACAATGTTGTACTGTCCAGTATGTTGCTACAATGTTGCATGTCCATATGTTGCTTAAAAATTTTTGTACTGTCCAGTATGTTGCTACAATGTTGTACTGTCCAGTATGTTGCTACAAGGTTACACTGTCCAGTGTGTTGCTACAAGGTTACACTGTCCAGTATGTTGCTACAAGGTTACACTGTCCAGTATGTTGCTACAAGGTTACACTGTCCAGTGTGATGCTACAAGGTTACACTGTCCAGTATGTTGCTACAATGTTGTACTGTCCAGTATGTTGCTACAATGTTGTACTGTCCAGTATGTTGCTACAATGTTGTACTGTCCAGTATGTTGCTACAAGGTTACACTGTCCAGTGTGTTGCTACAAGGTTACACTGTCCAGTATGTTGCTACAAGAGGTTACACTGTCCAGTATGTTGCTACAAGGTTACAATTGTCCAGTATGTTGCTACAAGGTTACACTGTCCAGTATGTTGCTACAAGGTTACACTGTCCAGTATGTTGCTACAAGGTTACACTGTCCAGTATGTTGCTACAAGGTTACACTGTCCAGTATGTTGCTACAAGGTTACACTGTCCAGTATGTTGCTGCAAGGTTACACTGTCCGTCACAGTGTTCCAACAAATAAGAATATTCTAACAAGTCATCAATTAGTGAATTTCACTGTCTAGTTCACTGTATTAAGTGTATTACACTGTACTGTTTAAGTGTATTACACTGTACTGTTTAAGTGTATTACACTGTACTGTTTAAGAGTATTACATTGTACTGTTTAAGAGTATTACACTGTACTGTTTAAGAGTATTACACTGTACTGTTTAAGAGTATTACACTGTACTGTTTAAGAGTATTACACTGTACTGTTTAAGAGTATTACACTGTACTGTTTTAAGAGTATTACACTGTAAATGTTTAAGAGTATTACACTGTACTGTTTAAGAGTATTACAATGTCTGTTTTTTAAAATTATACACGTACTGTAAGTGTATTACACTGTACTGTTTAAGAGTATTACACTGTACTGTTTAAGAGTATTACACTGTACTGTTTAAGAGTATTACACTGTACTGTAAGTGTATTACATTGTACTGTTTAAGAGTATTACACTGTACTGTTTAAGAGTATTACACTGTACTGTAAGTGTATTACATTGTACTGTTTAAGAGTATTACACTGTACTGCAAGTGTATTACACTGTACTGTTTAAGAGTATTACACTGTACTGTTTAAGTGTATTACATTGTACTGTTTAAGAGTATTACATTGTACTGTTTAAGAGTATTACATTGTACTGTTTAAGAGTATTACACTGTACTGTTTAAGAGTATTACACTGTACTGTTTAAGTGTATTACATTGTACTGTTTAAGAGTATTACATTGTACTGTTTAAGAGTATTACACTGTACTGTTTAAGAGTATTACACTGTACTGTTTAAGTGTATTACATTGTACTGTTTAAGAGTATTACATTGTACTGTTTAAGAGTATTACACTGTACTGTTTAAGAGTATTACACTGTACTGTTTAAGAGTATTACACTGTACTGTTTAAGTGTATTACATTGTACTGTTTAAGAGTATTACATTGTACTGTTTAAGAGTATTACACTGTACTGAAGATTGAGACACTTATGCAACATATGGGAATCTTTATTCAGGAAACGTTTCGCCACACAGTGGCTTCATCAGTCCAATACAAAGAGGAAGAACATTAAAATGGTATAAAATACCGACAGGTTGTTAGGTAAGACACATATGCAACAGTTAGGTATCTTTATTGTGAAACGTTTCGCCTACACAGTAGGCTTCTTCAGTCAAGTACAGAAAAGTTGATTACATCGTCTTCAAGTATCTTCTGCTTCTATCAACTTTTCTGTACTTGACTGAAGAAGCCTACTGTGTAGGCGAAACGTTTCACAAAAAGATACCTAACTGTTGCATATGTGTCTTACCTAACAACAAAGAGGAAGGCGTAAGGAGAGGAGGAGAATGAGGTAATTAGTCCCTCAACCTGGAGTCGATGTGTTCAGTCCATCAATCTTGTAGAATGTACAGCATAGGGCCGTAGACGTGGCTTAAAATACTGTAGTGAGGTGAGGTGAAGCAGGAGGAGGCGGGGTCATAGTGGTACCACCAACTAGCGAAGTATTTAGGTGAGGGAAGCAGGGGGGGCGGGGGAAGTGGGAACCA
>NC_069406.1:48431848-48506472 GCF_026875155.1 Cherax quadricarinatus | reverse complement strand
TTTTTGACTGTTAATTTCCATGTTGTTTAAACAAATTGTACTGTCAGTAGTTGCTAAAGTTTGTCCATTGTTGCTACAATGTTTTTTAATTGTTCCAAAAATTTTCCGTTGTCCAAATGTTGTATTCGTATGTTCAAAGTTGTCTTCGTATGTTGCTAATGTTACGTCCGTATGTTCTACATTTGTTGTCGTTGTTGCACAATTTTCCTAGTTCACATGTTATTCCAGTATGTTGCACAAGTTTACTTCCGTTTTCTACAATGTTTTAGTCGTTTCTCAGTTGTTGCCAAGGTTGTCAATGTGATGCCAGGTTTGTCAAACCTTTTTCCTTTTGGTTTAAGTTGTTGTTGTTTTGGTTTAAAGTTGTACTGTCCATTTTTTTACTGTCCGTTGTTTGTTGTACCAAATTGTCTCTATGTTGACAAGCCAAAGTTGTACTGTCCAGTATGTTTTAAAATGTTGTCCAGTTGTTGCTACTTTACTGTCCAGTTGTTTTCAGTTTAAAAATTGTACTGTCCAGTATTTGCTACAATTTTTCGGTTTTTATGTCTATTTACAATGTTGTACTGTCATATGTTTTTTTCCTGTTTTTTAAAAGTTGTATGTCAGTATTTTACAATGTTGTATGTCCAGTTGTTCTAAAGTTGTATGTCCAGTTTGTACATGTTGTACTTCAGTATGTTCAAAGTTTAGTCAGTTGTTGCTAATTTATGCCAGTATGTTGAAAGGGACTGAGTTTAAAAGTTTGTAAAATTTTGTTTCCCAAAGTTGCTCAATTTGTTCGTGTTTTTGTACTGTCCGTTTTCCATGTTGTCTGTCCTATGTTGCTAAATGTTGTAATGCTAAAGTTATTTTTTGTCTTTTTTTAAAAAAATTTTTTTAATGTTATTGTTTCTACAATGTTGTCCGTTTTGCTACAATTGTTTCGTATGTTCCCAAAGGTTTCTGCCGTAGTTTTAAAAAATTTTGGCCCTTTCTTCAAAGGGTTTTACTTGTATTCCAATGTTAAAATTTTCGTATTTTTAAATGTTGTCTGTCAGTATGTTTTTTATTTTGTTCCAAATTTTATTTAGTCAAACCCTTGTTTTTTCCAATTTTAAAGTGTCGTGTTGTTTAATGTTACGTCCATTGTTGTACTGTTTCTTTTTTACAATGTTGTTCTCAAATTGCTAAAGTTGTTGTCAATGTTGCTTCAAATTTTTTTCTGTCCGTAGTTGAAATGTTGACTGTTATGTTGCTAAATGTTGTACTGTCCTTTTTTAAATGTTTATGTCCGTTTGCTACAGTTACTGCCAGTATTGCAATGTTGTATTTGTTATGTTGTAATGTTTTTTCCCCAAAGTTTAAATTTACTTTCCCGTATGTTGCTAAAGTTACTGTCGTATTTCTCTTTGTACTAGTTGTTGTAATGTTGTTAAAAATTTTTTTAAAGTTGTACGTCCTTTGCTACATGTTGTTTCGTGTTTTTTAAAAAAAGTTTTAATTATTGTTTCAATTTGTACTGTCCGTATGTTGAAAAGTTGTTTTTTGAAAATGTTGCTGCCAGTTGTTGCTAAAAACTGTCGTATGTGCTCAACTTTGACGCAGTAGTTGTACAAATGTTTATGTCCATTTTTCAATGTTGTACTGTCAGTTGTTGTACAATGTTGTACTTCAGTATGTTGTAAATTTTTTTGTTTTTAAAAGTTTCAGTTTGCTACAATGTTGTACTGTCCAGTATGTTGCTACAATGTTGTACTGTCCAGTATGTTGCTACAATGTTGTACTGTCCAGTATGTTGCTACAATGTTGTACTGTCCAGTTAGTTGCTACAAGTTGTATGTCCAGTATGTTGCTACAATGTTGTACTGTCCAGTATGTTGCTACAATGTTACTGTCCAGTATGTTGCTAAATTTGTACTGTCCAGTATGTTGCTACAATGTTGTACTGTCCAGTTGTTCACATGTTGTACTGTCAGTTGTTGCTACAATTTTGTCTGTCCAGTATGTTGCTACAATGTTGTACTGTCCAGTATGTTGCTACAATGTTGTACTGTCCAGTATGTTGCTACAATGTTGTACTGTCCAGTATGTTGCTACAATGTTGTACTGTCCAGTATGTTGCTACAATGTTGTACTGTCCAGTATGTTGCTACAATGTTGTACTGTCCAGTGTGTTTCTGCAATGTTGTAGTCCAGTTGTGCTACAATGTTGTACTGTCCAGTTGTTGCTACAATGTTGTATGTCCTATGTTGCTACAATTTGTACTGTCCAGTAGTTGCTACAATGTTGTACTGTCCAGTATGTTGCTACAATGTTGTACTGTCCAGTATGTTGCTACAATGTTGTACTGTCCAGTATGTTGCTACAATGTTGTACTGTCCAGTATGTTGCTACAATGTTGTACTGTCCAGTATGTTGCTACAATGTTGTACTGTCCAGTATGTTGCTACAATGTTGTACTGTCGTATGTCTGTTGCTACAATGTGTTACTGTGTCAGTATGTTGCTACAATGTTGTACTGTCCAGTATGTTGCTAAAGTTGTACTCGTAGTTGTTGCTACAATGTTGACTGCAGTATGTTGGTACAATGTTGTACTGTCCAGTATGTTGCTCAATGTTGTAAAATTTCTGTAGTATGTTGCTAATGTTGTACTGTCCAGTATTTGCTACAATGTTGTACTGTCCAGTATGTTGCTACAATGTTGTATGTCCTTTTGCTACAATGTTTACTGTCAGTATGTTGCTACAATGTTGTACGTGATGTTGCTACAATGTTGTACTGTCCAGTATGTTTCAGTATTGTACTGTGTAGTGTTGCTACAATGTTGTACTGTCCAGTATGTTGCTACAATGTTGTACTGTCCAGTATGTGCAATGTTGTCTGTCCAGTATGTTGCTACAATGTTGTACTGTCCAGTATGTTGCTCAAGGTTAACTGTTCCAGTATGTTCTACAATGTTGTCATGTCCAGTATGTTGCTACAATGTTGTACTGTCCAGTATGTTGCTACAATTGTACTGTCCAGTATGTTGCTACAATGTTTGTACCAGTTTGGTCAAGTTTATTGGTTTTCTAAATGTTGTACTGTCCAGTTGTTGCTACAATGTTTACTGTCCAGTATGTTGCTACAATGTTGTACTGTCCAGTATGTTGCACAATGTTACTGTCCAGTATGTTGCTACAATGTTGTAATGTCCTATGTTCTACAATGTTGTACTGTCCAGTATGTTTGCTACAATGTTGTACTGTATGTTTCTACAATGTTGACGTCCAGTATGTTGCTACAATGTTGTACTGTCCAGTATGTTGCTACAATGTTGTACTGTCCAGTATGTTGCTACAATGTTGTACTGTCCAGTATGTTGCTACAATGTTGTACTGTCCAGTATGTTGCTACAATGTTTCTGTCCAGTATGTGCTACAATGTGTACTGTCAGTATGTTGCTACAATTTACTGTCCAGTATGTTGCTAAATGTTGTACTGTCAGTATGTTGCTACAATGTTTCTGTTCCTGTGTTGCTACAATGTTGTACTGTCCAGTATGTTGCTACAATGTTGTACTCCAGTATGTGCTACAATTGTACTGTCCATGTTGCTACAATGTTGTACTGTCCTAGTTGCTACAATGTTGTACTGTCCAGTTGTGCTACAATGTTGTATGTCGTATGTTGCTACAAGTTGTACGTCCAGTATGTTTGCTAAATGTGACGTCAGTATGTTGCTACAATGTTGTACTGTCCAGTATGTTGCTACAATGTGTCTTCCAGTAATTTTACAATGTTGTGTCCGTATGTTGCTACAATGTTGTATGTCCAAAGTTGCTAATGTGTACTGTCCAGTATTTTGCTACAATGTGTACTGTCCAGTATGTTGTACAATGTTGTACTGTCCAGTATGTTGCTACATGTTGTTGTCGTTGTTGTTACATGTTGTATGTCCGTTGTTCTACAATTTGTACTGTCCATTTGCTTGTACAGCGTTGTTTCTGTCCAGTATGTTGTCTACCATTTGTACTGTCCAGTATGTTGCTACAAGTTGTATGTCCGTATGTTGCTACAATGTTTACTGTCCAGTTGTTACAATTGTACTGTCCGAGTATTATGTCCTACAAGTTTACTGTCGTTGTTTACATTGTAAGATATTACATGTTGTTTAGTCAGTAGTTTAAATTTTGTACTGTAGAGTTTAACAATGTTTATTCCGTATGTTGGTTACAATTTTGTTACTGTCGTAATGTTTACATGTTGTTAATGTTAATGTTGTAAAGTTAACTGTCGTTGTTTACATGTGTAGTGTCGTATGTTTAAAGTTTACTGTGTAGTTTACAATGTTGGACTGCGTAGTTTTACATGTACTGTTAATGTTTACATTGTACTGTTAGTTTACAAGGTGTTTCAGTTGTTTAAATTTTACTGTCGTATTTTTACTTGTACTGTAGTGTTTACATGTACTGTAGGTTTACATGTTTAGTGTATTTACAATGTTGTAACTTCAGTATGTTTAAATTGTACTTTAGGTTTACATTTACTGTGTATTTGTACAAGTTTACTGTCGTTTTGTACATGTACTGTAGTATTCACATTTATTCAGTATTTTAAATTTCTGTTATGTTACACTGTTTATGTCATATGTTAATTTACTGTCGTATTTTACAATTTAATGTTAATGCTAATGTTTACTGTCGTTTGTTTACAATGTTGTATTCAATGTTTGCAAATTTTACTGAAGTTTACAATGTTTATTCGATGTTGTACATGTTGTAAGTCATTATTGTTTAAGGTTAATGTCGTAGTTTAACAATGTTTGTTCAGTATGTTGTACAATTTTACTGCCGTATTTTTAAAGTTAATGTCGTAGGTATACAATTTGTATTCATATGTTGTACATGTACTGTTTAGTTACAATTACTGTTAGATGTACAATTTGTAATTCAGTGTTTAATTTTACTGTCGTATGTTTACAATGTTGTTGCCGTATGTTTAAAGTTTACTGTCTATGTTTCAACTTTTTTTTTTAATTGTTGTAATGTTTACTTCTTTATGTTTACATTTGTATTCCGTAGTTTAAATTTACTTAGTATTCACAATGTTGTATTCCGTATGTTTAACAATTGTACTGTAATATGTTGTTAAAGTTTCAGTATGTTTAAAGTTTACTGTCGTAGGATAATGTTGTAAGAGTATTACATTCTGTTATGTATACAATTTTACTGTAGATTTTGTACTGTTGTATTCATATTGTAAAGTTTACTGTATTAGTTTACATGTGTATGTATAGTTGTTAAATGTTTACTGTCAGTATTTGTACAGTTGTACTGTCCAGTATGTTGCTACAATGTTTATGTCCGTATGTTTAAAGTTTACTGTCCATAGTTTACAATTTGTACTGTCAGTATTTGTACATGTTGTATTCCGTATGTTTAAAGTATTCAGTATGTGTAAAATGTTGTATGTCCGTATGTTGTACATGTACTGTCAGTATTTTGTACTGTTGATGTCCAGTATGTTTAATGTTTAAATGTCGTATGTTTACATGTACTGTCAGTGTTTCACAATGTTGTATCAGTTGTTTAAAGTTTTTACGTAGATGTCTACAATGTTTGTAGTCAGTATGTTTAATGTGATTCCAGTATGTTTAAAGTTACACTGTCAGTTAGGTACAATGTTGTATTCCGTATGTTGTACAATGTTTAGTATTCCTTATGTTTAAGTGTATTCAGTATGTTTAAAGTTTGTACTGTAGTATTTTAGACAATTTGTACTGTCAGTAATTCACATTTTAGTGTATTCAGTTGTTTAAAGTATGTACTGTAAAGTATTAGTTGTAAAGTTTACTGTCGTATGTTCACATGTTAGATACTGTCTGTTAGTTATTACATTTACTGTCAGTATGTTTACATGTAGTACTGTTAAGTAGTTTACTAATGTTTAAGTGTATTAATTGTACTGTTTATGTCAGTTTTTGGTTTACATTGTACTGTTAAGGTGTTACATGTTGTTATGTTTCAGTATGTTTAATGTTTACTGTACGTTAAGTGTTTACATTTGTACTGTTAGTATTTGTACTTTTAAGTGTATTCAGTATGTTTAAATTTACTGTCGTATGTTTGTACATGTTTTATGTAATGTATGTTTGGTATAACATTGACTGTAAGTGTATTACAATTTGAACGTAATATTGTACTGTTTAGTCAGTGTGTTGAACATGTTGTACGTCAGTTTGTTTACATTGTACTGTTTAGTATTACATGTACTGTAATGTTTGTACTGTTGTTTACCTGTATGTTTAAAGTTTACTGTCGTATGTTTACATTGTGTATGATAGTGATTTTAAGTTACACTGTCGTAGTGTTTACATGTGTATGTTACAGTATGTAGATACAATTGTATGTCGAGTAGTGTTGAAAATGACTGGTAAGTTACAAAATGTTGATGTAGTATGTTTACTGTTTGTTATTCAGTATGTTTAAGGTATACAATTTTGTTAAAGTTTTACTTGTTATGTTTACATTGTACTGTTAAGAGATACAATGTTGAATTCCGTATGTTGTACAAGTTTAATGTACAGTATGTTTGGTTACATTGTACGTCATATTTGTACAAGTTTAAATGTCTTTTGCTACAATGTTAGACTGTCCGTAAGGTTACATTGTACTGTAAGAAGTTTACATTTTACTGTTAGTTATACATTGTACTGTCATAACTTGTACGTTAAGTCCGTATGTTTAAATTTACTGCTTAAGGTACATGTAAATGTTTAGTTTCACAATGTTAAAGTCAGTATGTGTTACATTGTACTGTATTCAATGTTGTTACTGTCGTTTTGGTATTTGTACTGTAGTATTCACGATTTTAAGTCCGTATGTTGCTACAATGTTGTATTCAGTATGTTAAAGTTATGTCTTATGTTTACATGTTTATTCCTATGTTTAATTTTACTTCATTTAGTTTACATTTTCTGTAGTATTCAATGTTGTATTCCGTATGTTGTACATTTACTGTAGTTTTACACAATTTAAGCCGTTGTTTAAATTTGTACTGAGTTTTTTACTTTGTTTCATTTTTAATGTAAAGTCTTTTGTACAGTACTGTAGTATAAGTACTGTTTAGTTCATATGTTAAATATTACAGCTTGTTTAAAGTTTACTGTCAGTTTTGACTGTTGTATTCAGTATGTTGAAAATGTTTAGTATTATGTAAAATTTGTACTGTATGTTTACATTTGTAATGTTCAGTTTAAGTTTACTTCGTTTTTAAAGTTTACTCAGTTGAGAATTGTACGTCAGTTAATGTTGCTACAAGTTGTACATGTCCAGTATGTTGCTACAATGTTGTACTGTCCAGTATGTTGCTACAATGTTGTACTGTCCAGTAGTTGCTACAAGGTTTTACTGTACCAGTATGTTTGCTACAAGTTGTACTGTCCAGTTTAAGTTGCTACAATGTGTACTGTCCATTAGTGTTTGCTACAATGTTTTGTACTGTCCAGTATGTTCTACAATGTTGTACTGTCCAGTGTGTTGCACAATGTTGTACTGTCCAGTATGTTGCTACAATGTGTACTGTCCAGTAATGTTGCTACATGTTGTACTGTCGCAGTATGTTTGACTACAAGATGTAATGTACTGTCCAGTATGTATGCTACAATGTTAGTACTGTCCGAGTATGTTTGCTACAATGTGTACTGTCACATGTATGTTGCTACAATGTATTACTGTCCAGTATGTTGCTACAATGTTGTACTGTCCAGTAAGTTGCTACCAGTGTTGTACTGTCCAGTAATGTATGCTACAATTTTGTAACTGTCCAGTAGTGCTACAATGTTTGTACATGTCTGTATGTTTACAATGTTGTACAGTCAGTAAGATTTGTACAAGTTGTACTGTCCAGTATGTGCTACAAGTTTACTGTCCAGTATGTTGCTACAATGTTGTACTGTCCAGTAATGTTTCTACAATGTTAGTACTGTCCAGTGTTTTGCTACAATGTTTACTGTTCCAGTATGTTTCTACAATGATTGTACTGTACCAGTATGTTAGCTACAATGTTGTACTGTCCAGTATGTGTTCTACAATGTTGTACTGTCCAGTTTTGTTGCTACAATGTTGTACTGTCCGTATGTTGCTACAAATGTTGTACTGTCCAGTATGTTGCTACAAGGTTACATGTCCTGTAATGTTGCTACAATGTTTGTACTTACCAGTATGTTGTGAATTTGTACTGTCCAAGTATGTTTACAATGTTTAACTGTATTCATTGTACTGTTTTTGCTAAGTATTTTTACTGTTATAGAGTATTTCAATTGTAGTTTAAGCAGTATTTGTACAAGTTTTACACTGTCCATATTGTTCTACAAAGTTTACTTGTCCCGTTAAGTTACACAATGTTTGTATTCTGTCCGTTAATAGTTATGTACAAATATTAGTACTTTTAAGTTGTATTACATTGTACCAGTTTTAAATTTTACATTGTAACTGTCCTTAAGTGTTTACAAATTTACGTCCAGATGTATTACACTGTAATGTTTAATGTATTACACGAGTTTTAAGTTTTAAACATTGTACTGTGATACAGTTTAATTACATTGTACTGTTAAAGTGTATTCCAGTATGTTTAAGTGTATTACACTGTATATGTTTGCTATACATTGTACTGTTAGATGTTACAATGTTACTGTTAGTATCTTGTACAATGTATTACTGTCCAGTAGTGTTTACAATGTTGTTAAGTTATTAATTGCTACTGTTTAACTGTATCAGTATGTTTAAGATGTTTACATGTACCCGTAATGTATTACAATTTGTACTGTTCGTATACATTGCTACAATGTATTACTTGTCTGTTTAGTACGCTAAATTATGTACTGTTTTAAAATGTTTAACAAGTTGTAACTGTTAAGTAGTTTATGTTACTGTTAAGGGACTGTCCAGTATGTTTAAAGTGTATTACTGTACAGTTAAGTTATTACAATTTTTTGTAAATGTCCAGTACTGTTTCTAAATGTATTAAATGTACGTTAAGTTTACAAGTTGGTACTGTTTAAGTGTATACATTGTAGTTAGTACTGTCACAGTATGTTTAAAGTGTATTACTGTCAACTGTTTAAATGTATTACTGTACCAGTTAATGTATCTACATATGTACTGTTTAAGTGATTACAATGTACTGTTTAAAGGTATTACCAGTATGTTTAAATGTATTACTGTCCATGTGTTTAAATGTTTACATTGTACATGTATGTTTACATTATGTTTAGTGTTTCCCGTACTGTTCTACAAGAGTATTTACATTGTACGTAATGTATTACAATGTAGTACTGTATAATGTTGTAAATGATTACTGTACCTGTATGTGATACAATGTTGTACTGTCCTGTATGTTTAAAGTTTAAATGTACGTTTGGGTTTCTACAAGTGTACTGTCCAAGAGTTTACAATGTTTAAGGTACCAGTATGTTT
Organism: Cherax quadricarinatus; assembly: GCF_026875155.1. Lineage (NCBI taxonomy): Eukaryota > Metazoa > Arthropoda > Malacostraca > Decapoda > Parastacidae > Cherax > Cherax quadricarinatus. The sequence goes on along the minus strand of NC_069406.1, from coordinate 48,497,031 downwards.
AAGATTAATTGTACTTAGAGTATTACACTACTGTTTAACTGTACACATTGTATTGTTTACAATGTTTAACTGTACCTTGTTTAAGTGTTGTACTGTTAAGTATGTTGCTACAATGTTTGTACTGTCCTGTATGTTATTTACAGTTTCACTGTCCAGTTAAGAGTACAATTTGTACTGGTCCGTATGTTTACAAGTTGTAACTGTCCATTAAGTGTGCTACAATGTTGTAGGTCCATATGTTGCTAAATGTTTGTACTGTTTTCAGTATGTTGTACAAGTTATTAACTGTCGTGTGTTGACAATTAGATAATGTACTGTTAAGAGTATTGATTTACGATTAAGTGTTTACACTGTCTGTTTTACAGTATTTGTACTGTTTAAAGATATTGCACTACTGTTAAGAGTATAACAGTATGTTGTAAGAGTATACACTGTACGTTATAGTGTATACACGACTGTTGTAAGAGTATAACATTGTACTGTTAGAGTAAATGTTTTACTGTTTTAAATAGTAGTACAAGCTGTACTGTTCAGTAATACACTGTACATGTTAAGAGTATTGAACATGTACTGTTTGTATACAATGTACTGTAGAGTTTACAGTTTAACTGTGTTTAAGTGTAATTACACTTAACTGTTATAGTATTACATTGTACTTTAAGAGTATTACACTGTACTGTTTAAGAGTTTACATGTACTGTTTAAGTGTATTACGTACGTTTGTATCCTGTTTAGGTATGCTTGACTAAAGTTACTGTTTAGAGTATTACACTGTACTGTTAAGGTGTATTACATGTACTGTTTAAGAGTATTACACTGTACTGTTTTAAGTATTACATTGTACTGTTTAAGAGTTTACATGTGTACTTTGATAAAGTGATTACATTGTACTGTTTAAGTGTATTACATGTACTGTTTAAGTGTATTACATTTACTGTTTTAAGTATTACATGTACTGTTTTAAAGTATACTTGTACTGTTTAAGTGTATTACATTGTACTGTTTAAGTGTATTACAATTGTACGTTTAAGTGTATTACATTGTACTGTTAAGTGATTACATTGTACATGTTTAAGTGTATTACACTATGTTGAATTGTATTACATGTACTGTTTTAAGAGTATTACATGTACTGTTTAAGTGTATACATTGTACTGTTTAAGGTAATACTTGTACTGTTTAAGGTATTACTTGTACTGTTTAAGTGTAATACATGATGTTAAGTGTATTACATGTACTGTTAAGTGTATTACATTGTCTGTTTAAGTAGTATTACAATGTTGTACTGTTTAAGAGTATTACACTGTACTGTTTAATGTGTATTACATTTGTACTGTTTAAGTGTATTACATTGTACTGTTTTAAGGTTATACATTGTACTGTTTAAGTGTATATCATTGTACTGTTTAAATGTATCATGTACTTTTAAGAGATACACTGTACTGTTTAAGAGTATTACATTTTGCGTTAGTGTATTACAGTACTGTTAAGATACAGTCTGTTAAGTGTATTACATTATGTACTGTTTACAGTAGTTAAGTTAACATTGTACTGTTATGTATCAGTATTAAATTCATTGTCTGTTTAAGTGTATACAATGTACTGTTTAAGTGTATTAACATGATCATGTACTGTTTAAGAGTATTACATTGTACTGTTTAAGAGTATTACATTGTACTGTTTAAGGTATTACATAATTGTACTGTTAAGAGTATTACACTGTATGTTTAAGAGTATTACACTGTACTGTTTAAGATATTACATTGTACGTTTAAGGTATTACATTGTACTTTAAGAGTATAACATTGTACTGTTTAAGGTTATTACATTGTACTGTTTAAGATTTTCACTGTACTGTTTAAGTATTACATGACTGTTTAAGAGTATTACACTGTACTGTTTAAGTGTATTACTTGTACTGTTATAAGAGTATTACATTGTACTGTATAAGAGTATTCATGTACTGTTTAAGAGTATTACACTGTACTGTTTAAGAGTATTACACTGTACCTGTTTAAGTGTATTACAGTACTGTTTAAAGTATTACCAGTATGTTTAAGTGCTACACTGTACTGTTTGGTACGTGATTACACTGTACTGTTTTAAAGTATTACACTGTACTGTTTAAGAGTTACATTGTACTGTTAGAGTATTACACTGTACTGTTTAAGTGTATTACATTGTACTGTTTTAAGAGTATACATGTAACGTTTAAGGTATTACACAGTACGTTTAAGGTATACATCTTGTACGAAGTAAGGTTGTATAACATGTACTGTTTAGTGTGTACTTACTTACTGTTTAGAGTATTACATGTACTGTTTAAAGTGTATTACCACTGTACTGTTTAAGTGTATTACACTTGTACTGTTTATAGTATTACATCTGTACTGTATTAAGAGATATACACTGTACTGTTTAAGTGGTATTACACTGTACTGTATAAGAGTATTACATTGTACTGTTTAAGAGTATTACACTGTACTGTTTAAGAGTAATTACATGTACTGTTTAAGAGTAATTACACTGTAACTGTTAAGAGTATTACATTGAACTGTTTAAGAGTATTAACAGTAACTGTTAAAGAGTATTACATTAACTGTTTAAGAGTATTACACTGTACTGTTTAAGAGTATTACATGTACTGTTTAAGAGTATTACACTGTACTGTTTAAAGTATTTACATTGTACTGTTTAAGTGTATTACACTGTACTGTTTAAGTGTATTACATTGTACTGTTTAAGAGTATTACACTGTACTGTTTAAGTGTATTACATTGTACTGTTTAAGTGTATTACACTGATACTGTTTAAGTGTATTACATTGTACTGTTTTAAGAGTATTTCACTGTACTGTTTAAGGTATTACCCTTGTAGATTTTAAGTGTATTACAACTGTACTTTAAGTGTAATTACATTGTACTGTTTTAAGGTATTACATTTACTGTTTTAAGTGTATTACATTGTACTGTTTAAGGTATTACATGTACTGTTTAAGTGTATTACATTGTAAATGTTTAAGGTATTACATTGTACGTTTAAGTGTATTACAATGTACTGTTTAAAGTATTACATTGTACGTTTAGAGATTACATTTTACTGTTTAAGAGTTAATTTCATTTTACTGTTTAAGAGTATTAAAATGTACTGTTTAAAGTATTACATTGACTGTTTAAGTATTTACACTGTACGTTTTTAAATGTATTACATTGTACTGTTTTAAGAGTATTACACTGTACTGTTTAAAAATATTTACATTGTACGTTTAAGGTATTACACTGTACCGTTTAAGTGTATTACATTGTACTGTTTAAGAGTATTACATGTACTGTTTAAGTAGTATTAACACTGTACTGTTTAAGTGTATTACATTTAAATGTTTAAGTGTAATTTCATTTACGTTTAAGGTATTACATGTACTGTTTAAGTTTTACATGTACTGTTTAAGTTATTTACATGTACTGTTTAAGGTGTATTACATTTACGTTTAGTTATTAACATTGTACTGTTTAAGAGTATTCATTGTACTGTTTAAGGTATTACATTGACGGGTTTTAAATGTAACATGTACTGTTTAAGAGTATTACATGAATATTTTAAAAGTATTACATTGTAACTTGTTAGAGAATTACATTGTACTGTTTAAGTGTATTACCTTGTACTGTTTAAGGTAATTACACTGTACTGTCAAGAGGTAAACATGTACGTTTAAGAGTAAAACTGTAACTGTTTAAGAGTATTACATGTCGTTAAGAGTAAACACTGTAAGTTTAAGAGTATTACAATGTACTGTTTAAGGTATTACATGTACTTGTTAAAGAGTATACATTTGTAAAAGGGATTTGTACGAAGTAAAAACATTGTACTGTTAAATTTTTCATGTACTGTTTAAGAGTATTTCATGTACTGTTTAAGATATTACATGACTGTTTAATGTATTACATTGTCTGATTAAAAGTACTTGTACGTTTTAAAAAAAATTACACTTACGTTAAGTTATTACATTGTACTGTTTAAGAGTATTACACTGTACTGTTTAAGAGTATTACACTGTACTGTTTAAGAGTATTACATTGTACTGTTTAAGTGTATTACACTGTACTGTTTAAGTGTATTACACTGTACTGTTTAAGAGTATTACATTGTACTGTTTAAGTGTATTACACTGTACTGTTTAAGTGTATTACATTGTACTGTTTAAGTGTATTACACTTTACTAAGTATTTAAGTGTATTAAAGTGCAGTAAAGTGTACGGTGGTGTTCACTTTGATCAGTTTATACTGATGGTATCATTAATGAGTACCATTTAAACGGTGAGTAGTTAAGTGGTAATTTACGTAAGTTAGCAATAACTGAGAATTAAGTGGTGTGAGCACTTAAGGTGTAGTGAGAGGAGCCAAGTGATGTACACTTAAGTTGTATACATCTGAGCCAAGTGGTTAAGTGGTAACTAAGAGGAAATTTAAGTGGCTACTTAACTATGATAATTAAGATGTTTATAACCGATGTCTTAATTGTGTTGTGATGTTCGTCTCCTCTACCTGTGATGTTAGTAGAGGAAGACTACCTGTGATGTTACTAGAGGAAGAGAGAGGAAGGAGGAGAGAGGAAGCAGGAGAGAGGAAGCAGGAGGAGGAGAGAGGAAGCAGGAGAGAGGAAGCAGGAGGAGGAGAGAGGAAGGAGGAGAGAGGAAGCAGAAAGAGGAGAGAGGAAGGAGGAGAGAGGAATGAGGAGGGAAAAAGGAGGAGGAAGAGAAAATACAAGGTATTAATCACAAGTGTGTGTCCAAGGTGAAGATATCTTTAGTTACTACCAGTACATGATACAACTTATACAGACCATAGTTCACATCAGTGACATACTACTATATAGAAAGTCACTTGTTATGTTGAGCATTTCCCGCAAATTAGGTCAGTTTTGTCCCCAGGATGCGACCTACACCAGTCCACTAACACCCAGGTACCTATTTAGCTGATGGTGGAGCCTAGACAAAAGGTGTAAACACGCCCAGTGTTTCTACCCTCGCTGGGAATCGAACCCGGACTCTCACCGAGTGAAGCGAAAACTTTAACCACCAGGTCACGGGCCACCGTGAAGAAGTTTGCTGGATTTTATGTGTATTATTACTACTACTACCATCACTACTACCACTACCACTACTGTTACCACTACTATCACTACCACTACTATCACTACCACTACTATTACCACTACTATCACTACCACTACCATCACTACCACTACTATTACTACTACTACCATAACCACTACTATCACTACCACTACTAGCACTACCACTACCACTACTATTACCACTTCTATCACTACCACTACCATCACTACTACTACTACCACCACTATTACCACTACTATCACTACCACTACTATTACCACTACTACCACTATCACTACTATCATTACCACCACTACCACTACTATCACTACCACTACTAGCACTACCACTACTATCACTACCACTACCATCACTACCACTACCATCACTACTACCAAATACTATTACAACTACTACCACTTTCCACTACTATCACTACCACTACTATTACCACTACTATCACTACCACTACCACTACTATCACTACCTCTACTATAACCAATACTAATACCACTATCAACTACTATCATTACACTACTACCACTACATTCAATCCTACTTACCACTATCATTACCACTATACCACTTATACTACAACCCACTTCACTACCCACTACTTAAACACTACCACTACTATTAAACCCCTTCACTACCTCCACTATATCACTACCAATCTTACACACTACCCACACTATCACTACTACCACTACTATCACTACCCTACTATTACCACTATCGCTACCACTACTATTACCACTTTTCACTACCACTACCATTAACCCCTATCCTACCACTACTATTACCACTATCACTACCACTCCATTACCCCTACTATCACTACACTACTATTACCACTATCCACTACCACTACTATAATTACCACTACATCCTACTACCACTACCATCACTATACCACTATCATTTCACATCCTACCTTCTATCACTATTACCACTACTATCACTACCACTATCACTACTATCCCCCACCACTACGCCACCACCCCTAGCTCAACCGCTACCACTACTGCACCACCACCACACTACCACATTACACAACCACCACCATCACCACCACCACCACAACTCCACACCATCACCACAACTACCCACCACCCCCACCAACTACACCACCACCCCACAACTACTACCCCAACCCAAAATCCACCACATCACCACCACACTACCACACACCCACCAACCACACTACCACCACCATCACCACCACCACACTACCACCACCATACCCACAACTACCACCATCACCACCCCACCCCACTACCACCACCACCACCACAACTACCACCACCACCACCACAACTACCACCACCACCACCACAACTACCACCACCATCACCACCACAACTACCACCATCACCACCCCCACAACTACCACCACCATCACCACCACCACAACTACCACCACCATCACACCACCACAACTACCACCCACCACCACCACAAATACCACCACCCACCACCACCACCACAACCACCACCACACACCACCCACACATACCCCCACCACCCCCACACCACCACCACAACTACCACCACCATCACCCCACCACAACACCATCACCACCCACAACTACACCACCACCACCACAACTACACCACCATCCCCCACCACCACAACACCACATCCCACCACCACCAACTACCACACCATCACCCACCACCCAACTACCACCACCACCACCCACCACAACTACCACCACACCACCACCCAACTACACACCACCACCACCAACACCACCACCTACCACCACCACAACTACCACCACCAACTACCACCACAATACCACATCACCACCACCCAACTACCACCAACACCACCCACCACAAACCCACCACCACCACCACCAACCACCCACACCACCACCACCACCACAACTCACCACCACACAACTACCACCCACCACCCACCACCACCACCAACCACCACCACCATCACCACCACCACAACTCACCACCACCACCACTACCCACCACCCCCAACTACCACCCAAACTACACCACCCCCACCACCACAACTACCACCACCATCACCACCACAACTACCACCACCAACCACCACCACCACCACCACCACAACACCACCACCACCACCACTACCACCACCACCCACCACCACAACACACCACCACACCACCACAACTACCACCCCACCACCACCACAACTACCACCACCCACAACTACCACCACCACCACCACCACAACTACCCCCCACCACAACCACCACCACCAACTACCACCACCACCACAACTACCAACCACCACCACAACTACCACAACTACCACCACCACACCACCACCACCACAACTACCACCACCACCACCACAACTAACCACCACCACCACAACCACCACCACCACAACACCACCACCAACCACCACCACCACACTACCACCACCACCACCACAACTACCACCACCCCCACCACACAACTACCACCACCCCCAAACCCCAACTACCACCACCACCACCACAACTACCACCACCACCACCACCACCACAACTACCACCACCCCACCAACACAACTACCACCACCACCACCACAACTACCACCACCACCACCACATACCACACCACAAACCACACCCACCACCAAATAAACCCCCACCCAATACCACCACCACCACCACAACTACCACCACCACCACAACTACACCACCACCACCACCACCCACAACTACCACCACCACCCAACTACCACCCCACAACTACCACACCACCACCACCACCACAAATACCACCACCACCACCACAACTACACACCACACCACAACTACCCACCACCACCCCACCACCACAAACTACCACCACCACCACCACCCACCACCACCAAACTACCACCCCCAACACCACCACCCACCACCACCACACCACCACCACCACCACAACTACACCACACCCCACCACCACCACCACCACAACTACCACCACACCACCAACACCCCCACCACCACAACTACCCCACCACCCCCACAAACTACCACACACACACACAACACCCCCCCACTACCCACACCACCACCACCCCCACCACACAACTACCACCACCACCACAACTACCACCACCACACAAACCACCACCCCAAAAACTACCACCACCACCACCACAACTACCACACCACACAATACCCCACCACCAAATACCACCACCACCACCCAACTACCACCCCACCACAACTACCACCACCACCCACAACCACCACCCCACCACAACTACACCACCACCACCACAACTACCACCACACACAACTACCACCACCACCCACAACTACCACCACCACCACCACAACTACAACTACCACCACCACCACAACTACCACCACCACACACTACCACCACCACCAACAACTACCACCACCACCACCAAACTACCACACCCCACCACCACACAACTACACCACCACCACAACTACCACCACCACAACACCCCACCACACTACCACACACCACCACAACTACCACCACCACCACAACTACACCACCACCAACCACCACCCCACCACAAACTACCCACCACCACCACAACTACCACCACCACCACCACCACAACTACCACCAACCCTACCACCACCACCACAACTACCACCACCACCACCACAACTACCACCACCCCCACCACAACTACCACCACCACCACAAACTACCACCACCACCCCAACTACCACCACCACCACCACCACCACTACCACCACCACCACAACTCCACCACACGACCACCACCACCATCTTCATTCTTTCATAATCTCTGCCACTTCTGGTCCAAGGCGCTGACGTGGTTGTTTGGAAACACACTATAGTCCCTGGCAACACTGGCCCGGAGGTTGTAAAAGACTGCAACACTGGCTAAGATGTGTGAACCAATTTGCAACACTGGCTTGGAAGTGTGAATCAGACTGGCAACAACTGGCACGCTATGAAAGCAGACTGGCAAATACCGGAGGTAAGAAAGCAGTCTGGCAACACTGGCTGGAGGTTTGTGAAAGCAGTCTGGCAACACTGGCTGAAGGTTTGTGAAAGCAGTCTGGCAACACTGGCTGGAGGTTTGTGAAAGATGACTGGCAACACTGGCTGGAGGTGTATGAAAGCAGTCTGGCAACACTGGCTGGAGGTGTATGAAAGCAGTCTGGCAACACTGGCTGAAGGTTTGTGAAAGCAGTCTGGCAACACTGGCTGGAGGTTTGTGAAAGATGACTGGCAACACTGGCTGGAAGTTTGTGAAAGAAGACTGGCAACACTGGCTGGAGGTGTATGAAAGCAGTCTGGGAACACTGGCTGGAGGTGTATGAGAGCAGTCTGGCAACACTGGCTGGAGGTGTATGAGAGCAGTCTGGCAACACTGGCTGGAGGTTTGTGAAAGCAGTCTGGCAACACTGGTCGGTGGTGTGTGAAAGCAGTCTGGCAACACTGGTTGGTGGTGTGTGAAAACAGTCTGGCAACACTGGCTGGAGGTTTGTGAAAGACTGGCAACACTGGTCGGTGGTGTGTGAAAGCAGTCTGGCAACACTGGTCGGTGGTGTGTGAAAGCAGTCTGGCAACACTGGCTGGAGTTTTTGAAGAAGCTGCAACACTGGCTGGAGGTTTGTGAAAGAAGACTGGCAACACTGGCTGGAGGTTTGTGAAAGAAGACTGGCAACACTGGCTGGAGGTTTGTGAAAGACTGGCAACACTGGCTGGAGGTTTGTGAAAGAAGACTGGCAACACTGGCTGGAGGTTTGTGAAAGAAGAATGGCAACACTGGCTGGAGGTTGTGAAGAAGACTGGCAACACTGGCTGGAGGTTTGTGAAAGAAGACTGGCAACACTGACTGGAGGTTTGTGAAAGCAGTCTGGCAACACTGGCTGGAGGTTTGTGAAAGAAGACTGGCAACACTGGCTGGAGGTTTGTGAAAGAAGACTGGCAACACTGGCTGGAGGTTTGTGAAAGAAGACTGGCAACACTGGCTGAGAGGGTGTGAAAAGACTGCTAACACTCGGCTGGAGTTTGTGAAAGAAGACTGCAACACTGGCTGGAGGTTTGTGAAAGATACTGGCAACACTGGCTGGAGGTTTGTGAAAGATGCTTACTGGCAACACTTGTGGAGGTTTTGTGAAAGATCATGGCAACACTGGCTGAGGTTGTGAAAGATGACTGGCAACAACTGGCTGGAGGTTGTGAAGATACTGGCAACACTGGCTGGAGGGTAATAACAGACTGCAAACACTGCTGAGGTTTGTGAAAGATGACTGGCAACACTGGCTGGAGGTTTGTGAAAGATGACTGGCAACACTGGCTGGAGGTTTGTGAAAGATGACTGGCAACACTGGCTGGAGGTTTGTGAAAGATGACTGGCAACACTGCTGGAGGTCTGAAATGAAAGTGTTTGTATGTGGAAGGGGAAGGAGGGAGGGGGAGGGAAAGGAGGGAGGGGAGGAAGGAGGGGAAGGAGGAGGGGAGGGGGGGCCGCATGGTATTGAGGGTGGGAGGGCGAATTAAGGGGGGATAGATAACAGATGGCACCTCAAGGAGGGAGAGGGGTGCCACAGATGGTGCCACAGATGGCACCTCAAGAAGGGAGAGAGACGCCACAGTTGACCATCAACTGGGAACACGTCTTCATTCAACCAACAATTCTTCCTTGCCAGCCTTTACTGGAGGGCCACACACGCATACACACACACACACACACACACACACACACACACACACACACACACACACACACACACACACAATGTTAGGAAGTATTTCTTCAGCCATAGAGTTGTCAGGAAGTGGAACAATCTGGAGAGTGATGCAGTGGAGGCAGGATCCATACATACCTTTTAAGAAGAGATACGATAAAGCTCATGGAGCAGGGAGGGGACCTAGTAGCGACCAACGAATAGACGGGGCCAGGAGCTGTGAATCGACACCTGCAACCACCTACAGGTGAATACACACACACACACACACACACACACACACACACACACACACACACACCTTGCAAGGTAACAATAACCAGGATGGACTTATGGATGACAACTCTCGTCTTGCTAAGTTACTGGAGTTCTATGACATGTCAACAGGTGTATGACAGGAAACGAAAGGTTGGGTCACAGACTTGAAATGCAGGGAACGTACTCGTGTGGATCAAAGAGTATCTTAGGGTAAAGGAAGCAAAGAGTGTCAGGAAGGAGACGTCAGAATGGTGAAGAGTGACTAGCAGGATTCCTCAAGGATCAGTATTAGGACCAGTGCTGTTTGAGGTTTGTGACTGATGACATTCCAGCTGGGACTGATTCACGTATATCCCTGTTTGCTAATGCAAAACTGTTGAGAATAAAAACTGATGACAATTTGCAAGACTGGTCAAGTGTTACTTGAATTCAAACCCCAGTAAATGCAGGATCATAATGACTGGGAAGAATCAAGAAGACCGAAAATGAAATATAGACAGAGGCTGCAGACTGAAAAGGTCTAGGGGTGAGCACAGTGCCCAGTATATCACCAGAGGCTCACATCAGCCAAATAACCTCTGCAGCTATTGCTCGTCTAGGATATCTAAGAGTGGCCTTCAGGAATCTTAACAAATAGTCATTCTGGGTAATTTTACAACATACATTAGGTCCATCTTGGAGTACGCAGCACCAGCATGGAACCCATCCCTGAAAAAAAGAATGTCAAGAAACTGGAGAAAATGCAGAAGTCTGCAACGTGGTTTGTTCCGGGCTACGGAACGATTACGACTAGAGGACAAGACCTGGGAAGTTGAAAACACTAGATGAGCCACAGGGATGTCAGGAAGTATTTCTCGGTTTTCAGTGTGGTCAGGAAGTGGAATGATCTCGATAAGGGAGTAAATATTGTAAATGACAAGTTGAAGTGGAAGAAAGAAGCAACCACAAATGAATACAAATAGTTGAGTACACACGTCAGTGCTCGTGCAGATCCCAGTCAGTCACGTACAGAAACTCTTACACACAACATGACAAGAATGACAGTGTGGCACATCAATACCGCAGACATAACCAAGACAAGTGTAGAAATAAGACAATATGGAAGCATCAAGCAGACTTTGTAGACGATCGAGATGAAATTCACTGGGGTCATAAATGCAATTTTCCCAACAGGGTATCACATAGTGAGAAATAAAAAGGAGAACAAGGACACGAATGATACTTATATGGGACGGCTGAGTTTCATATAACTTCTCCGGGGAGTTCAAACAAAACTGAGATAGGTTAGGTCAGGTCAGATTCGTCAGGAAACAGGACAAGTGTTTCCTGACGCTGGTCTCTAGTCATATGATGACCCGCAGCTGGAGCTTTTGGTCATATGGCCGAGGCCTTCCACTGGCTTGCACCTCCACCCCTTTAAAAACATGGTTATGATTATAACCCTTAGTGATAGTTTTTACACCAGTGAGAGGCTGGCCCAAGGTGACAATGCCGGTATCCCCTGTGGTATTTCCATCCCTCAGGGTGAATTTTTCTTACGTAACAATGAAAGCTGTCATCCTGAGATGGATGATGAGGATATCAAGGTCTTAAGTATGGGTTCAGGAACTAGAGTAGTGCTTGTAAGCCAAACTTTCTTGGAAGAAGGAATCTTAGGCAGGACCTCTCCATGTGTAGAAGCGATGTTGATGTTATATCCAAGAAACAAGATGATCTGTACTGTCTCAGGTCATGAAGTCTTGACCTGCTGAGTGTTTAACCTAACACTGGTGTACCAGTGTTGGTCATCAGCAACACTGCAGAGAGGCCTCGTGGCCCACGCTAGGCAGGTCCCACTCACCCCCAATGTACCCGCCCAGCAACCACTACTCTATAACGACGTTCACTCACAAACCAAACACGGGCTTGACTGGTTGCTATCCACGGTGCTGAAGCAACCCCTGGCTTACCCAAACCAGGATTTCCAACCCATTTAATATACAAAAGAATCACATTTTTTCTTATTAGGCTTCCTAAGATATGGACTAGAAGCGAGGACAGGTTGATGTAAATATTGTTGACTGATGACCCTCTGGAAGACCTCTCAATAATCCCTCCCACAATGGCGCTACCCACTACCCCCAACAACCCTTCATAACCAAGTGTGTGTGTGTGTGTGTGTGTGTTTTGTATATATATTATTATATATATATATATATATATATAATATATATATAATATATATATATATATATATATATATATATATATAATATATTTTATATATACACACACACACACACACCCCACAGTTTTAACATCATCTTCACTTTCTATGTTACATTTAAGGCAGGTGTTAACAAAAGTTTGGTTGTATCAACACCTGCCTTAAAATATACTGCTGCAGGCTGGTTCAGTTGTCAGTGTTCAGCTCCACTTGTTCTTCAATGTTCTCCGCTGATTGAATAATTATAATCCATAATTTTTCTCCCCAGGTGAAATGTATCGTGTGTGTGTTCCAGCGTCAGTTTAAGGTGCGTGGAGTTAGAGGTTCATGGAGGAGGAGGTTTAAAACCTGTCTACCACACCAGGGTTGTTAACACTGTTTACTACCAGACAAGAATACTGTAATACCTAAGACAGTGATTCAAGTGATCTAACACACACACACACACACGCTCACACACACGCACGCGCGCACACACATACACACTGGGGGCCGGGAGCGACCCCTGAAACCACAACTAGGTGAGTACACGATGGAAATAAATGGTATAAAATACCGACACAATGGCAATATAAACACAAATGCAGTATAATGTGATCCTTTATTGACTACGTTTCGGCCCAACAGTGGGCTTTTTTCAAGTCACAACAGATCTACCTGGGGTGGAAGGAACGCGAAGATTTTATTTATAATAGTCCAGCTGAGTCAGTGAAGAATGCCTGCATCTGATGATGTACCGAGTTGGGTGTAGAGTCTAAAACTTGGGTAGCTTGATAAGGAGACTGACAAAGTTTGTGATGCAGACCTTCTACATGTTTCTTATGTGGGATAGCGATGAAGAAGTTTCTTGGCAGTGGTTCAGCTATGTTGTAGAGCCACTATTTCTGGTGTGAAGTGTCGATATAGAAATAAGTGATGATCAGGATTCCTTCGGTATTGATGTGTCTTCTGTGGCGATAAGTCTTGAGTTCTGTAGTTTATCAAGTGTTTGTGTGAATACGGTGCTTTGTTACGCAGGTTCATTCTTGTGTCGTCAGACCTGCTTGCGTATTGGTGTTCTGAAATACGTGTTTGAGTCCCTTGATGTTTCGCCCACGTATAACTTGTTGCCGTCATGACAAGGGATTATGTATACCCCTGCAGGGATGGACTTGTCCCTGCCTACCTACTACTGGTGAAGTCCTTGATGGTCGTTGGTATGTGGAGGTAGATACTTGAATGATTTTTTGCAAAGATGTTGGAAACAGTTGGCAATGGAGTTGGAGTGGGAAGGACTATGTATCTCTTCTCGCAGTGTCTTCTCTGGTGAGTTGAAGATGTTTAGTGCTCGCCGTCTGGCAGTCTCTGTATGAAGTGACGAGGGATAGTGGAGTATTTGGAAAATACCTGTTCAATTATAGGCATTCTTCCTCCAAGGAACTCGTTGCTTCAGATTCTGAGTGCAACGCCAGGAAGAAGCCCTATAATTACAAAACCCACGTTTGTTTTGGTGTCCGTGTGAGAGTAGAAGTTGGAGAAGATCGTTTGTTGTGGTTTCCGATAGACTTTAAAACGAAGTTTCGTGTGTCAGCTTTTTGCAGAGTAAGAACATCAAGGAAAGGAAGAGTGTTGTCGACCTCTTCTGCAAGTGTGAACTGGATTGAAGGCTCGACCTGGTTGAGCTTGTCTTGGAGAGCTTGAACGTTGAAGCGTTTAGGAGTTATGAGGAGAATGTCGTCAACATAACGGAGCCGTGACAGACGAAGGAATAATGGTGGAGAAACGTTCGGCTTCTAAATGTTCCATGTATAGGTTCGCTAAGGACACGCACTGAGTGGCGAACCATGGGTAAGTCCAAAAGTCTGCTGAAAGAGGTGATTTTCAAAAGAGAAACACGTAAAGAGACCAACACATGAGTTTCAACAGGTCGATGAAGTCGCCTGCTGGAATGGGAAGATCCAAGTGAATCGATCAATTTTCTGCGCAAGAGATCGATGGCTGTTTAGTAGGTAGTTTTTTTAGTGAATAGGGAAGTCACGTTCACGGCTGGAAAGTTCTTGTTCCTGATGTATGATGTTGCGAATCGATTGAAAAGATCACCTGAGTGTTTGAGATGTGCTGGACTGAAAGTGCCCCAAGAGTACTTTCGAGAGTGTTTGGTCGAGAATTCCTGAAGCTTGTGGGGAGCACTGCCTATTCCCGAGGATATGGCCTCAGTGGGATACCCATGGGTTCGCCACTCAGTGGCAGTCCTTTAGCGAACCTATACATGGAACATCTTAGAAGCCAACGTTTCTCTCCACCATTATTCCGTCTCTGTCCACCTGGCTCCGTTATGTTGACGACATTCTCCTCATAACTCCTAAACCTTCAACGTTCAAGCTCTTCCAAGACAAGCTCAACCAGTCGAGGCCATCATCCAGTTCACACTTGAAGAAAGAGGTCGACAACACTCTTCCTTTCCTTGATTATCCTCCCTCTGCAAAGCTGAACCACGAACCTTCGTTTTTAAAGTTCTATCGAAAACCCACCAACCAAAACTATCTTCTCCACTTCTACTCTCACCACGAACCAAAACCAAACGTGGAGTAATTATAGGCTTCTTCCTGCGTGCACTCAGAATCTGCAGCAAGCACGAGTTCCTTGAGGAAGAATGCACTATAATTGAACAGTTTTTCCAAACTCCACTATCCTCGTCACTTCATCCGAGACTGCAGACGGCGAGCACTAAACATCTCACACACCCAGAGACGACACTGCCCGAGAAAGATACCATATCCTTCCCACCAACTCCATTGCCAAACATGTTTTCAACATCTTTGCCAAAACAGCAATCCAAGTATCTACCTCACAACCAACGACCATCAAGGACATCACCAGCAGTAGGCAGGACAAGCCTCCATCCTCTGCAAGGGGTATACATAATCCCTTGTAATGACTGCACAGTTATACGTGGGCGAAACATCAGGGACCTCCAAACACGTATTTCAGAACACCATACCAAGCAGTCTTACGACACAAGGAATGCCTGCGTACAACACCGTAATTCACACAACCACTTGATAAACTACAGAAACTCAAGACTTACGCCACAAAGACAACACTCAAACCGAAGAAATCCGGAATCATCACTTATTTCCTATATCCGAACAACTTCAACCAGATAGTTGGCTTCTACAACATTGCTGACCTACTTGCCAAGAAACTTCGTTCATCGCTATCCCACATAAGAACACTGTAGAAGGTCTGCTTCACAAACTTGTCCAGTCTCCTTCCAAGCTACCCAAGTTTTTAGACCTCTACAACCCAACTCGGTACATCATCAGATGCAGCATCATCACCTGACGCTCAGCTGACTATAAATACTCGCGTTCCTTCCACCCCAGTAGTTCTGTTTGTGACTTGAAAAAGCCCACTGTGTGGTCGAACGAAGTCAATAAAGGATCACATTATACTGCATTTGTGTTTTATAATTGCCATAGGTGAGTACACACAGCTGACACCTTGGAATTTGACCGCCTCCCCCACAACCTCACTCCTACCATTTTTTCCTCCCTCTCATACCTTTTTCCCTCCCCCTACTCACCACTCACTCACACACACTGCTCTCTCTCTCTCTCTCTCTCTCTCTCTCTCTCTCTCCTCTCTCTCTCCTCTCTCTCTCTTCTCTCCCTCCCGTCTCCCTCTCTCTCCCTCTCTCTCCTCTCTCTCTCTCCCTCTCTCTCTCCCTCTCATCCCACTCACTCTCCCTCTCTCCCTCTCTCCCCTCTCCTCTCTCCCTCCTCCCTCTCGTCCCTCTCTCCCTCTCCCTCTCTCCCTCTTTCCCTCTCTCCTCTCTCTCTCTCCCTCTCTCCCTCCGTTCTCTCTCTCTCCCCTCTCTCTCCCTCTCTCTCTCTCCCTCCCGTCTCCTCTCTCTCTGCTCAGTCTCCCTCTCACCTCTCTCTCTCCCTCTCTCTCCTCCCTCTCCCTTCTCACTCTCTCCCTCTCTCTCTCCCTCCTCTCTCCTCATCTCCCCCTCTCTCTCCCTCTCATCCCTCCCTCTCTCCCTCTCGTCTCTCCCCTCTCTCTCTCCACTCATCTCTCACCCTCTCTCTCTTCTTCCCTCCACTCCCTCTCTCTCTCCCCACTCTCCCTCTCTCTCTTCCCTCGCTCTCTCTCTCCTCTTCCCTCTCTCCCTCTCTCTCTCTCCTCTTCTCTTCCTCCTCTCTCTCTCCCTCTCTCTCACTCCTCCTTCTCTCCTCTCTCTCTCCGCCTCTCCTCTCTCTTCCCTCTCTCTAATCCCTCACTCTCCTCTCTCTCTCCCTCTCTCTCTCCCTCTCTCCCTCTCTCTCTCCCTCTCTCTCTCCCCTCGTCTCCCCCCTCTCCCCTCTTCCTCTCCGCTCTCTCATCACCTCTCTCTCTCTCCCTCTCTCTCTCCCTCTCTCTCCCCCTCCTCCTCTCTCCCTCTCTCCTCCCTCTCTCTCCCCCTTCTCTCTCCTCTCTTCTCCCTCTCTCTCTCTCTCTCCCTCTCTCACTCCCTCTCTCCCTCTCTCTCTCCCTCTCTTCATCTCCCTCTCTCGCAGAGTCAACCTCTCTCTCTCCCTCTTCTCTTCCTCTCTCTCTCCCCCTCTCTCTCCCTCTCTCTCTCCCTCCTATCTCTCCCTGCCTCTCCCTCTCTCTCTTCCCTCTCCCGCTCTCTCTCCCTCTCTCTCTCCCTCACTCTCCCTTCTCCCTCTCATTCCTCTCTCTCTCCCTCACTCCCTCTCTCTCTCCTCTCTCTCTCCCTCTCTCTCCCTCTCTTCCCTCACTCCCCTCTCCCTCTTCCTCTCCCTCTCACTCTCGCCCTCTCTCTCCCATCTCTCTCCCCTCCCTCTATCTCTCTCTCTCCCTCTCTCTCCCACTCTCTCCCTCTCTCATCTCCCTCCTTCCTCTCCCTCTCTACTCTCCCTCTCCCTCTCTCTCTCCCCTCTCTCTCCCCTCCCTCTCTCTCTCTTCTCTCCCTCTCCCCCTCTCCCTCTCATCTACCCTTTCTCTCCCCCCTCGACATTTCTCTCTCTCCCCTTGGTCTTACCCCTCACCCCCATAACTCACTCCCTCTCTCTCTCTCTCTCCCTCTTTCTATTCCACCCTTTCTCTCTCCTCTCCTCCCCCTTCTACCCTTCTCTCTCTCCTCCCTCTTTCTACCCTTTTCTCCTCTCCCCCCCCACAACCCTCCCCTCCTCTAGCCTTCTGTCTGTGGCAATAAAAAAAAAAAAAAAAAAAAAAAAAAAAATATGGTTGGCACATTAGAGGACGGAAAACCAGAGATCATGGTAAGACGAACCAGGGATGAAAGACTGGGAGTTGAGCTCCATAAAAGGGAGGAAGAGTGGGAAGAAGATAGTAGAGCTTGGTAAGAAATGAGGAGCGGATAGCTGAAGAAGTGCAGGAAGTGGGAAGTACAGTTCTTTTAGCAAGCAGAAGCAAGGATACAGTGCTTAGAAGAAAACTGCAAGCCCTGAAACGGGGGGGGGAAGATTAGAGAGACAAATTACAATTTCAGATGTGTCCAACATCATGCAAATAGTTTCAAGAATTCAAGGAGATTATACTCCGTTTCAACAAGGGGATGGTAAGAGTCAACATCGGAGACAATTTCGTACACGAAGTGCCCTATCAGACCCAATGTGGCCAGGGAAAAGACGATGAGGCATACTGAGATCAAACAACAGGTCCAAAGACAATGAAGGAAATTCAAAGTCATCAGGCGCAGACAAGGGGATGGTAAAGCAACAACAACGGAGACATCCGTACCCGAAGCCCTATCAGACCCACGTGGGCCAGGGAAAAGACGATGAGCACGCTAAGATCAAGCGACAGGTCCGAAGACAATGAAAGGATTGTTAATGCAGAGATATCTAACAGCCAACTGCATAGCAAGGGACAGCTGGTCAGGAAAGACAGTTTCACTGCGAATAGAAGTTTCAGATATGACAAGGACTGGAAGAGCAAGAACATGTCCAATGAAGGAAATAAAAATGCCTCAGAGGAAGCAGATGGAGACTC
The DNA here is from genome assembly GCF_026875155.1 of Cherax quadricarinatus. Lineage (NCBI taxonomy): Eukaryota > Metazoa > Arthropoda > Malacostraca > Decapoda > Parastacidae > Cherax > Cherax quadricarinatus. The sequence goes on along the minus strand of NC_069406.1, from coordinate 48,477,772 downwards.
AGTGGGAGGAGAAAGGGCGAGGGTCAGTTTTTGTGTAATGGCCTCCAAGAGCCAAGGGGCCACATTTGAAGAAATAAAACAGAGGAGAAAAAAATGAATGAAGGGCATCAGAAAACAATAGGGAGGCAAATACCCAGTGACAATTTTCAGAGAATTGGGTGGTTTGCGAGGGAAGGATAACGGCCCTGTCAGAGTAACTTTCAAGGAAGATCAGTTCGAACCAGGATTCTGCAAGAGAAAGCAAGACTGGAGGTACCAAAGAAAGGGTACCACAGAGTATACCTCGACCGCGACAGTACTCAAGAGGATAGGAGTACACCGAAAGAGAGGGTACAGAGACGCAAGGAGAAACAGAAGCAATGAAAATGAGCAGGACCCAGACACGAGGAAGGGCAAAACACACCCCACAGAATCTCCCACCAAAAGACTCCACCCGCGACATTCCCCAACGCAACTGAGGCAACCTATACTACAACCCACTCACTGTTCCCACTGCCACCCCCCAACCCCCATACACAAACCTCACACCCAACAGCTGTCCCCTTAAGGCATTCAGACCCCCACCCCCATCAACACAAACCCCACCTACACCACAGCCCCATATAGGCCCCCAACCAAGGGCTCTCGCTCCCCCAACCCCAATATACTTTGCATGACACAATGATAGAAAAAAGAAACTAAAGGTTGGTACACAAACGCGATGGAATAACGAATAAACATGAAGAGATGGAATGAAATTAATCAGTGAAAAATCCCCAGACATCATAGCAGTCACAGAAACAAAACTCTCGCTGAGACAATAACATACACGATCTTCCCCCAACAGGATATCAGATCCTGAGGAAGATAGAAGGATAGAGGGGGAGGAGGGTTTGCACCGCTCATAAAACACCAATGGGGATTTGAGGAAATGGAAGCATGGACATGATTGGAGAGACTTCATATGTAGAGGTACAATTCAGTCCGGAGAACATAAAGTAGTCATTTGGAGGATGTATAACCCACCACAGAACTGTCAGAGGCCAAGAGAGGATAACGAAGAAAACAACAGGTGATGGTTGGACACACTGGTCTGAGGTGGCAAGAAGAGCTCACCGAGCAGAGCAAAGTTACTGGTATGGGCGATTTCAACCACAGGGAGATTCGACTGGAAAACCTGGAGGCCACATGGGGGTTCCCAAAACATGGAGAGCCAAGATGATGATGTGGTACTTGAAAACCTCATGCATCAACATGTCAGGCCACAACCAGAGAGAGAGGGGAGGATGACCAGCAGACTGGATCATTGTGTTCACACCTGAGCAGTTCAGACATTGGAGGACATCACTTACGAGAAGGCCCCTTGGAGCCAGCGAACATGTGGTTCTGAGTTTTGACTAATAGTAGAGTTAACCAGTGGAGAAGGTAACAGGAACTGAAGGACAGGCCAAACTAGAAAAGTGGGGGGACTAAACAGGTATGAGAAAACTTCCTGCAAGGGGGGTTCAGTGGACAGAGAAATGGTAGGAAAATCAGTAACGAGAATATGGAATATGTGACAACAAAGTGCAGGAGCAGAGAAAAGTTTTGATTCCCAAGGAAACAGAAATAAAATAGGAAGAACCAAAACTAGTCCTCTTGGTTTACCCGAAGGAGTAGGGAGGCAAAAAACTAAGTGCACAGAGAATGGAAAAAGGTACATGAGGCCATAGGACCCAGGAAACAAGGCGATTAGTAGAAGACCAAACGAGTATGCGCAGATAAGAGGGAGGGCCCAGCGACCAGTATGAAAACGACATGGCATCGAAAGTCAAATCTGACCCGAAACTGCTGTATAGCCACATTATGAGGAAGACAACAGTCAAGGACCATGTAAAGGGCTGAGGAAAAGGTGGAGAACTCACAAGAAACGATCAAGAGGTATGTGAAGAGAGCTCAATCACGAGATTTAAGGAAGTATATACATATGCGACAGTAAGGACTTCTGGTGGACACCAGATGGGGACACCACAAGGAAATACACCAACAAGTGTTGGACGACATACATACAGATGAGGAGGATGTGAAGAAACTTCTAAGGGACATCGATACCTCAAAGACAATGGACCAGACAACATCTTCTCCGTGGGTCCCTTCGAGAGGGAGCAGATATGTTGTGACGTACCATTACCACAATCTTCAACCACTTCAACACATCCCTGGAAACTGGCAAACTACCGAGGGTAAGGAAGAACGGTCACATGTAGTTCCCATTTCAAAAAAGAACAGAAAAGAGGCACTAACTATAGACCTGAGTCATGACGTGTATAGTATGCACAAATTATGGAGAAATTATCAGGAGGAGAGGTGGGAGGAGCACCTGGAACGGAACAGGAGTATAAATGCAACCAGCAGCACGGATTCACGAGAAGGCAAATCCTGATGTCAACAACCTTCTGGAGTTTTTATGATAAAATACAGAAGAAGACGAAGAGAGAGAGGGGTGGGTTGTTGCATCTCTTGGATGCAAGAAGCCTTGACACAGTTCCTCACAAGAGATTAGTGCAGAGCTAGAGCTCAGAGCCATATAACATAAGGGCACTGCAATGGAGTCAGAGATACCTTGACAAGGGAGGCACAACGGTCATGGTACGTAATGATGTATCACAGTGGCACCTGTACTGAGCGGGGTCCCCCAGGGCGGTCTAGGACCAGTGCTATTTTGGTATATGTGACGACATGACGGAAGGGTTAGACTCAGAAGTGTTCCTGTTTGCATATGATGTGAAGTAATGAAGGAAAATAAATCTGATGAGGACCCATGCAGACTTCAAAGAGACCTGGACAACTGGACAACCTGGTCAGCAAATGGCTTCTCGAATTTTAAAATCCCTGGCCAAATGCAAATCTGAAGATAGGGGAAGGTCACAGAAGACGACAGACAGGAGTATAGGCTAGGTGGCCAAAGACTGCAAACCCACTCAAGGAGAAAGATCTTGGGGTGGTATAACACCGAGCAGTCTCCCGAAGCAACACATCAATCAAGATAACTCGCTGCAGCATATGGCGCCTGGCAAATCCTGAGAAACAGCATTCCGATACCTTAGTAAGGAAATCATTAAGACACTGTACACCGTGATGTCAGGCCCAAACAGAATATTGCAGCACCTGTTTGGAATCCCGCACTTGAATAAAGCACGTCCAAGAAACTTAGAAGTACAAAGGTTTGCGACAAGGTTTATTCCAGAGCTAAGGGGAATGTCCAAGAAGAAAGATTAAGGGAACATCGCCCTGACGACACCGGAGGAGCCAGGAGGGTCAGGGGAGACATGATAACGACATATAAAATACTGTTGTAAATAGACAAGGTGACAAAGACGATGTTCCAGGGAGGGAACACAGAAACAAGAGGCCACAATTGGAGTTGAAGACACCAAATGAGTCAGCGAGATAGTAGGAAGTATTTCTTCAGTCATAGAGTTGTAAGGCAGTGGAATAGCCTAGAAAATGACGTAGTGGAGGCAGGAACCATACACAGTTTTAAGACGAGGTTTGATAAAGCTCATGGAGCGGGGAGAGAGAGGGCCTAGTAGCAACCGGTGAAGAGGCGGGGCCAGGAGCTAGGACTCGACCCCTGCAACCACAAATAGGTGAGTATACACACACACACACACACACACACACACACACACACCAATAATATTTTAACAAGAAACCAATAACAGCTGTGTATTAAATATTACATAGCAAAACTTGGCCAAGTGTCTATGTATGTATTTGTGTAGATGTATTTGTATGTATGTATTTGTATCTATGTGCGTATTTGAATGTATATATGCATATGTATGTATGTATGTATGTATGTATGTATGTATGTGCGTATTTGAATGTATATATGCATATGTATGTATGTATGTATGTATATATGTATGTAAGAATATTTATCACAGCAAAATATGTAAAACATTGCCAATATTACATAAGAGAACACCAATGTTTCGCCCACACAGGAGGCTTCCTCAGGAGGCTTCCTCAGGAGGCTTCCTCAGGAGGCTTCCTCAGGAGGCTTCCTCAGGAGGCTTCCTCAGGAGGCTTCCTAAGGAGGCTTCCTCAGGAGGCTTCCTCAGGAGGCTTCTTCAGGAGGCTTCTTCTCCGACGTCACCATGCGTCACTCACATTCACTTCAGGTCACCATGCGTCACTCACACCTCACTTCAGGTCACCATGCGTCACTAAACACCTCACTTCAGGTCACCTTTGCGTCACTCACACCTCATTTCAGGTCACCATGCGTCACTCACACCTCACTTCAGGTCACCATGCGTCACTCACACCTCACTTCAGGTCACCATGCGTCACTCACACCTCACTTCAGGTCACCATCCCTCCCTCAAAATTCATTCAGGTCACCATGCGTCACTCACATTCACTTCAGGTCACCATGCGTCACTCACATTCACTTCAGGTCACCATGCGTCACTCACACCTCACTTCAGGTCACCATGCGTCACTCACACCCACTTCAGGTCACCATGCGTCACTCACACCTCACTTCAGGTCACCATGCGTTCCACTCACACCTCATTCAGTCACCATGCGTCACTCACACCTCACTTCAGCCCACCATGCGTCACTCACATTCACTTCAAGTCACCATGCGTAAACCCACACCTCATTTTCAGTCACCATGCGTCACTCACACCTCACTTCAGGTCACCATGCGTCACTCACATTCACTTCGGGTCACCATGCGTCACTCACATTCACTTCAGGCCCACCTTTGCGTCACTCACTTCACTTCAGGTCACCATGCGTCACTCCCCACCTCACTTCAGGTCACCATGCGTAAACTCACACCTCACTTCAGGTCACCATGCGTCACTCACACCTCATTTCAGGTCACCATGCGTCACTCACACCTCACTTCAGGTCACCATGCGTCACTCACACCTCCTTCAGGCCACCATGCGTCACTCACACCTCACTTCAGGTCACCATGCGTCACCACACCTCACTTCAGGTCACCATGCTCACTCACACCTCACTTCAGGTCACCATGCGTCATTTCACACCTCACTTCAGGTCACCATGCGTCACTCACACCTCACTTCAGGTCCACCATGCGTCACTCACACCTCACTTCAGGGTCACCATGCGCCCACTCACACCTCACTTCAGGTCACCATGCGTCACTCACACCTCACTTCAGGTCACCATGCGTCACTCACACCTCACTTCAGGTCACCATGCGTCACTCACACCTCACTTCAGGTCACCATGCGTCACTCACACCTCACTTCAGGTCACCATGCGTCACTCACACCTCACTTCAGGTCACCATGCGTCACTCACACCTCACTTTCCGCCTATATATATAATGTCTTTCTACCTCTGTATGTTAGAAGTGATCAAGGTCCCAGGACCAAAACGTTTCCTAATATATCATAGTGTTTACTTACGTGTCTTTCTAAACCAACTTGTCGGTATTTATTACCAAGGTTTATACTATTATTATCACCCTCACCATCATTATCACCGTCATTACCGTCACTATTAACATTATCATTCCCATCATCACTATCACCACTGTCATTATCACTATCATCACTATCACGTTCCTGCCAAAACCAATAATAAGAGAGGAAACAAAAGAAAGTCTCGGTGTTAGTTTCCTGCCAGGAGCAGCGGGGGGGGGGTGGACAGTGAGGGTGGACAGTGAGGGTGGACAGTGAGGGTGGACAGTGAGGGTGGACAGTGAGGGTGGACAGTGAGGGTGGACAGTGAGGGTGGACCCGTGGGGGGTGGACAGTGAGGGTGGACAGTGAGGGTGGACAGTGAGGGTGGACAGTGAGGGTGGACAGTGAGGGTGGACAGTGAGGGTGGACAGTGAGGGGGTGGACAGTGAGGGTGGACAGTGAGGGGGGGACAGTGAGGGTGGACAGTGAGGGTGGACAGTGAGGGTGGACAGTGAGGGTGGACAGTGAGGGTGGACAGTGAGGGTGGACAGTGAGGGTGGACAGTGAGGGGGGGACAGTGAGGGGGACAGTGAGGGTGGACAGTGAGGGTGGACAGTGAGGGTGGGCAGTGAGGGGGGACAGTGAGGGGGGACAGTGAGGGTGGACAGTGAGGGGACAGTGAGGGTGGACAGTTTAGGGTGGACAGTGAGGGTTGGACAGTGAGGGGCAGTTAGGTGGACAGTGAGGGTGGGCAGTGAGGGTGCATGAGGGGTGGACATGGGGTGACAGTGAGGGTGGAAAAGTGAGGGTGGACAGTGAGGAGGGCATGAGGTTTGGCATGGGGTGGCAGTGGGGTGGACAGTGAGGGTGGACAGTGGAGGTGGAAGTGGGGGGTGGACATGAGGGTGGCATGGGTTTGGGCGTGAGGGTGGACAGTGGGTGGACAGTTGAGAGGGGGGCATGAGGGTGGACAGTGGGGGGGTGGTGGACAGTGTGGGGTGGGCTAGGGGGGAATGGGTGGCAGTGAGGGTGGCAGTTGTGGTGGAAGTGAGGGTGGACAGTGAGGGGTGGACGTGAGGGGCAGTGGGTGGACAGTGAGGGGGGACAGTGAGGGTGGACAGTGAGGGGGTGGACAGTGAGGGTGGGACAAATGAGGTGGACAGTGAGGGGGTGGACAGTGAGGGTGGAAAAGTGAGGGGGGGGACAGTGAGGGTGGGACAGTGAGGGGGTGGGGACAGTGAGGGTGGACAGGAGGGTGGGTGGACAGTGAGGGTGGGGGGGACAGTGAGGGGGGACAGTGAGGGGGGTGGACGTGAGGGTGGCGTGGGGTGGCAGTGAGGGTGGACAGTGAGGGGAGGGTGGACAGTGAGGGTGGACAGTGAGGGTGGACAGTGAGGGTGGGCAGTGAGGGTGGACAGTGAGGGTGGGTGGACGTGAGGGGGACAGTGAGGGGGACAGTGAGGGTGGCAGTGGGGGGTGGCATGAGGGTGGAAGTGTGGACATGAGGAGGGTGGACAGTGAAAGGGTGGACAGTGAGGGGGACAGTGAGGGTGGGACAGTGAGGGTGGCAGTGAGGGTGACAAGTTGAGGGGGTGGACAGTGAGGTGGACAGTGAGGTGGACAGTGAGGGGGGTGGGACAGTGAGGGTGGCAGTGAGGGTGGACATGAGGGTGGGGGAAGTGGAAGGGTGGACAGTTTAGGGTGGACAGTGAGGGTGGGGACAGTAGGTGGGTGGACAGTGAGGGTGGACATTTAGGGTGGGCAGTGAGGGTGGACATGAGGGACAGTGAGGGTGGACATGAAAGGGGACGTAGGGTGGACATTGAGGGTGGGTGTGACAGTGAGGGGGTGGACAGTGAGGGTGACAGTGAGGGTGGACATGAGGGTGACAGTGAGGGGCATGAGTGGACAGTGAGGGTGGACATTTAGGGTGGGCATGAGGGTGGACATTGAGGGGGGGGGGACAGTGAGGGGGGACAGGAGGGTGGACAGTGAGGGTGGGCAGTGAGGGTGGACAGTGAGGGGGACATGGGGTGGAGGGGGGTGGACAAGAGGGTGGCAGTGAGGGGACAGTGAGGTGGACAGTGAGGGGGGTGGAGGGGGGGACAGTGATATGGGAGGGTTTGGGTGACAGTGAGGGTGGAGGTGGACGAGGGTAGGGGGCAGGAGGCCCAAAAGGGGGTTACAGGGGTAGTAACAAGGAGGTGTCCCGAACCAACCTTTCCCCGCATACACACACCAAACACAATGCGCCCGAAAATGCATTAACAGACTTTCCACCAAGAAACATTACAGCACCCCCCCACCATACCCCCTCCCTCCCCCCCACCCCTTCCCCTTCCCCAAAGACGCCTTTGGGTTAAAGGCACGGGTAGAGGACTGGGGGGGAAGGGAGTTATACTAAAGGTATTTGTGGTGATTGTCTCAGCTGTTGTTATTGTTGTTGTATCTTGAACAACAGCATCATCAGTCATCAGATTAAGATACATGCACCACCCTGGTATCATTATGAAATGTTTCGCCCACACAGGCTTCCTCAGGAGGCTTCCTCAGGAGGCTTCCTCAGGAGGCTCAGGAGGCTTCCTCAGGAGGCTTCCTCAGGAGGCTCTCTCAGGAGGCTTCTTCAGGAGGCTCTCTCAGGAGGCTTCCTCAGGAGGCTCTCTCAGGAGGCTTCTTCTACGAGGCTGAGGGACTGATTACATCATGATTTCATGACTACTGCTTCCTTTGTATGTGACTGAAGAATCCCACTGTGTGAAGATATCCGATTGTTACTCGTGCGTCTTAATGTTCAACCTGTGGGTGTTGTATACCAGTCACAACAACCAGGTTAGACAATACCAGTCATAACAACCAGGTTAGACAATACCAGTCATAACAACCAGGTTAGACAATACCAGTCATAACAACCAGGTTAGACAATACCAGTCATAACAACCAGGTTAGACAATACCTGTCATAACAACAACCAGGTTAGACAATACCCGTCATAACAACCAGGTTAGACAATACCAGTCATAACAACCAGGTTAGACAATACCTGTCATAACAACAACCAGGTTAGACAATACCAGTCATAACAACCAGGTTAGACAATACCAGTCATAACAACCAGGTTAGACAATACCAGTCATAACAACCAGGTTAGACAATACCTGTCATAACAACCAGGTTAGACAATACCAGTCATAACAACCAGGTTAGACAATACCTGTCATAACAACAACCAGGTTAGACAATACCAGTCATAACAACCAGGTTAGACAATACCAGTCATAACAACAACCAGGTTAGACAATACCAGTCATAACAACCAGGTTAGACAATACCAGTCATAACAACAACCAGGTTAGACAATACCAGTCATAACAACAACCAGGTTAGACAATACCAGTCATAACAACCAGGTTAGACAATACCAGTCATAACAACAATCAGGTTAGACAATACCAGTCATAACAACAACCAGGTTAGACAATACCAGTCATAACAACAACCAGGTTAGACAATACCAGTCATAACAACAACCAGGTTAGACAATACCAGTCATAACAACAACCAGGTTAGACAATACCAGTCATAACAACAACCAGGTTAGACAATACCAGTCATAACAACAACCAGGTTAGACAATACCAGTCATAACAACCAGGTTAGACAATACCAGTCATAACAACAACCAGGTTAGACAATACCAGTCATAACAACCAGGTTAGACAATACCAGTCATAACAACAACCAGGTTAGACAATACCTGTCATAACAACCACCAGGTTAGACAATACCTGTCATAACAACAATCAGGTTAGACAATACCAGTCATAACCACCAGGTTAGACAATACCATTCATAACAACAATCAGGTTAGACAATACCTGTCATAACAACAACCAGGTTAGACAATACCTGTCATAACAACAATCAGGTTAGACAATACCAGTCATAACCACCAGGTTAGACAATACCAGTCATAACAACAATCAGGTTAGACAATACCAGTCATAACAAAACTGTTAACATACTGTCATAACAACCTAGGTTAAAACAATACCTGTCATAACAACAACCAGGTTAGACAATACCTGTCATAACAACAATCAGGTTAGACAATACCAGTCATAACCACCAGTTTAGACAATACCAGTCATAACAACAATCAGGTTAGACAATACCTGTCATAACAACCAGGTTAGACAATACCAGACATAACCACCAGGTTAGACAATACCAGTCATAACAACAACCAGGTTAGACAATACCTGTCATAACAACAACCAGGTTAGACAATACCAGTCATAACCACCAGGTTAGACAATACCAGTCATAACAACAACCAGGTTAGACAATACCTGTCATAACAACCACCAGGTTGGACAATACCTGTCATAACAACAATCAGGTTAGACAATACCAGTCATAACCACCAGGTTAGACAATACCAGTCATAACAACAACCAGGTTAGACAATACCAGTCATAACAACAACCAGGTTAGACAATACCAGACATAACAACAACCAGGTTAGACAATACCAGTCATAACCACCAGGTTAGACAATACCAGTCATAACAACAATCAGGTTAGACAATACCTGTCATAACAACCAGGTTAGACAATACCAGTCATAACAACCAGGTTAGACAATACCAGTCATAACAACAACCAGGTTAGACAATACCAGTCATAACAACCAGGTTAGACAATACCAGTCATAACAACAACCAGGTTAGACAATACCAGTCATAACAACAACCAGGTTAGACAATACCTGTCATAACAACCAGGTTAGACAATACCAGTCATAACAACCAGGTTAGACAATACCAGTCATAACAACAACCAGGTTAGACAAAACCAGTCATAACAACAACCAGGTTAGACAATACCAGTCATAACAACAACCAGGTTAGACAATACCTGTCATAACCAGGTTAGACAATACCAGTCATAACAACAACCAGGTTAGACAATACCTGTCATAACAACCAGGTTAGACAATACCAGTCATAACAACCAGGTTAGACAATACCAGTCATAACAACCAGGTTAGACAATACCTGTCATAACAACCAGGTTAGACAATACCAGTCATAACAACAACCAGGTTAGACAATACCTGTCTAACAACCAGGTTAGACAATACCAGTCATAACAACCAGGTTAGACAATACCAGTCATAACAACCAGGTTAGACAATACCTGTCATAACAACCAGGTTAGACAATACCAGTCATAACAACAACCAGGTTAGACAATACCTGTCATAACAACCAGGTTAGACAATACCAGTCATAACAACCAGGTTAGACAATACCAGTCATAACAACCAGGTTAGACAATACCTGTCATAACCAGGTTAGACAATACCAGTCATAACAACCACCAGGTTAGACAATACCAGTCATAACAACAACCAGGTTAGACAATACCTGTCATAACAACCAGGTTAGACAATACCAGTCATAACAACAACCAGGTTAGACAATACCAGTCATAACAACCAGGTTAGACAATACCTGTCATAACAACCAGGTTAGACAATACCAGTCATAACAACCAGGTTAGACAATACCTGTCATAACCAGGTTAGATAATACCAGTCATAACAACAACCAGGTTAGACAATACCAGTCATAACAACAACCAGGTTAGACAATACCTGTCATAACATCCAGGTTAGACAATACCAGTCATAACAACAACAAGGTTAGACAATACCAGTCATAACAACAACCAGGTTAGACAATACCAGACATAACAACAACCAGGTTAGACAATACCAGTCATAACAACAACCAGGTTAGACAATACCAGACATAACAACAACCAGGTTAGACAATACCAGTCATAACAACAACCAGGTTAGACAATACCAGTCATAACAATCAGGTTAGACAATACCAGTCATAACAACCAGGTTAGACAATACCAGTCATAACAACCAGGTTAGACAATACCAGTCATAACAACCAGGTTAGACAATACCTGTCATAACAACCAGGTTAGACAATACCAGTCATAACAACCAGGTTAGACAATACCTGTCATAACAACAACCAGGTTAGACAAAACAATTATGTGAGACTACCTACCTGGAGTCTACCTGGAGGGTGCTTCTGGGGTCAACGCCCCCTCGTCCCGGTCCATGACCAGGCCTCGTGGTGGATCAGGGCCTGATCAACCAGATTGATACTGCTGGCCGCACGTAAACCGACGTAGGAACCACAGTCCGGCTGATCAAGTACTGAAGACAGCCAGGGGTGTACTGGTAATCCCCTTTATGTATGCTGGTAGGCTGCTGAACAGTCTTGGGCCCCTAACACTTACTGTGTTACCTTTTAGTGTAGTCCTGGTACCCCTGTTTTTCATGGGGAGAATGTTGCACCACCTGTCGTGTCTTTTTCTTTGGGACTAGTGCCTTTAGGATTTTCCAGATGTTAATTACGATTTATGTTTCTTGCCTGCGAGACTTCAACCGTTCACGGTAATCGAAGTGTTTTATCGTACTTATATGTGTAGTAAGATAAGATAAGATAAGATTTCGTTTGGATTTTTAACCCCGGAGGGTTAGCCACCCAGGATAACCCAAGAAAGTCAGTGCGTCATCGAGGACTGTCTAACTTATTTCCATTGGGGTCCTTAATCTTGTCCCCCAGGATGCGACCCACACCAGTCGACTAACACCCAGGTACCTATTTGCTGCTAGGTGAACAGGACAACAGGTGTAAGGAAACGTGTCGAAATGTTTCCACCCGCCGGGAATCGAACCCGGGCCCTCCGTGTGTGAAGCGGGAGCTTTAGCCACCAGGCCACCGGGCCACATTGTCCAGGTCTGCAATTTCACCTGCCTTGAAAGAGGCCGCTAGTGTACAGCAATATTCCAGCCTAGAGAGAACAAGTGATTTAAAAAGAATCATCATGGGCTTGGCATCCCTAGTTTTAAAGGTTCTCATTATTCATCCTGTCATTTTTCTAGCAGATGTGACAATGACACTGTTGTGATTCTTGAAAGTGAGATCCTCTGACATTATCACTCCCAGGTCCTTCACATTATGTTTCCCCTCAATTGTGTTATTGCAGCAGTAGAAGAACGAGAACACAGTTATTACAACAGTGAAAGAAGGATATGCCTGTTTGCATATCTGTTTGCTCACACACACACTCACACACACACACACACACACACACACACACACACACACACACACACACACACACTTTCTGCATTATTATTATTAATTAAAAATATTAATTACTGTGTTATGAAGCAAGAGTCGTTTTAAGTGAATCTTAAGAAAGATGACCAATAATAAAAACAGCGAGGGAGAAAGCAGGTTAATGGCGTCAGGGATAAGACGACTTACCTGCTGCTGGATAATTAAGATGGTAATTTACCTACATCTATATTAGGCAACGAACAATTTAAGTGCGGACACGACGTACACCGACGTACCTGTACTGATGCCATATTTATCCATGGGGAAATGGAAAAGAATTGTTCCTCCGCAAGCCATGATTGTCTAAAGAGGCGACTAAAATCCTGGAAGCAAGGGACTAGTAACGTCATCTCCTGTACACATTACTAACTTTACGAATAGAATCTCGTTTTTCTTTTTGGGTCACCCTGCCTCGGTGGGATACAGCCGGTTCGTTGAAAAAACAATGGATATACAGAGTATTAATGATCAATGATAAAGATTTAGACACTTTGTGCAACATTGCAATAACCTTTTTGCAGGGAAGTCTGCAACACCTGACTAACCTAGAGTCACCACCTGCTTGGAACCGGTGGATTTTACCACTGGTGGCGCCGCCCACCACTGCTGCATCTCACCTGACTGCAGTATACAGGACACTTTAAGCATATGCTGTACTTCTCTCCAGACTGATGGAGTCAACACATCGACCTCAGGCTGAGGGACTGACCACCTCAACACTGCGTCTTCACGGTTGATGGACTGACTACATTGTCTTGTCATCTCTGCTGCCTCCTCGTGTTGTTGACTGAAGAAACCTAGTGTCTAGGCGAAAGGTTTGAACAATATAGATACTTAACTGATGCACAAGTACCACGTACACGGACCTAACACCACGTACACTGACCTAACATCACGTACACTGACCTAACACCGTGTACACTGAACTAACACCATGTAGACTGACCTAACACCACGTACACTGACCTAACACCACGTACACTGACCTAACACCACGTACACTGACCTAACATCACGTACACTGACCTAACACCGTGTACACTGAACTAACACAATGTAGACTGACCTAACACCACGTACACTGACCTAACACCACGTACACTGACCTAACGCCACGTACACTGACCTATCACGTACACTGACCTAACACCGTGTACACTGAACTAACACCATGTAGACTGACCTAACACCACGTACACAACACCACGTACACTGACCTAACACCATGTACACTGAACTAACACCACGTACACTGAACTAACACCACGTGCACTGACCTAACACCGTGTACACTGAACTAACACCACTTACACTGACCTAACACTACGTACACTGACTTAACACTATGTACACTGAACACCACGTACACTGACCTAACACCACGTACACTGACCCAACACCACGTACACTGACCTAACACCGTGTACACTGAACTAACACTATGTAGACTGACCTAACACCACGTACACTGAACTAACACCACGTACACTGAACACCACATACACTGACCTAACACCGTGTACACTGAACTAACACTATGTAGACTGACCTAACACCACGTACACTGAACTAACACCACGTACACTGAACTAACACCACGTACACTGAACTAACACCACGTAACTCGACTCAAGAAATCGTAATGACACGATTGCAAACCAACCATACCCCCGGCCGGGATTGAACCCGCGGTCATAGAGTCTCAAAACTCCAGCCCGTCGCGTTAGCCACTAGACCAGCTAGCCACAATAAGATTCATCCAACTAGGTATATTTCTACACCATAGGAAGGCTAGCATAGACACCACTGTTTTGAGACTCTATGACTGCGGGTTCAATCCCGGCCGGGGGTATGGTTTAACACCACGTACACTGAACAAACACCACGTACACTGTCTTAACACCACGTACACTGAACTAACACCATGTACACTGACCCAACACCACGTACACTGAACTAACACCATGTACACTGACCTAACACCCCGTACACTGGCCCAACACCACGTACACTGACCTAACACCACGTACACTGACCTAACATCACGTACACTGACCTAACATCACGTACACTGACCTAACATCACGTACACTGACCTAACACCGTGTACACTGAGTTAACACCATGTAGACTGACCTAACACCATGTAGACTGACCTAACACCACGTACACTGACCTAACACCACGTACACTGACCTAACACCACGTACACTGACCTAACATCACGTACACTGACCTAACACCATGTACACTGAACTAACACCATGTAGACTGACCTTACACCATGTAGATTGACCTAACACCACGTACACTGAACACCACGTACACTGACCTAACACCATGTACACTGACCTAACACCACGTGCACTGACCTAACACCGTGTACACTGACCTAACACTACGTACACTGAACTAACACTACGTACATTGAACACCACGTACACTGACCTAACACCACGTACACTGACCCAACACCACGTACACTGACCTAACACCGTGTACACTGAATTAACACCACGTACACTGAATTAACACCACGTACACTGACCTAACACGGTGTACACTGAACACCACGTACACTGAACACCACGTACACTGAACTAACACCATGTACACTGACCCAACACCACGTACACTGAACTAACACCATGTACACTGACCTAACACCCCGTACACTGGCCCAACACCACGTACACTGACCTAACACCACGTACACTGACCTAACACCGTGTACACTGAACACCACGTACACTGACCTAACACCGTGTACACTGAACACCACGTACACTGACCTAACACCACGTACACTGAATTAATACTCATATACACCTACCTAACACACACACACACACACACACACAACTGACCTGGCTGATCATAGGATCAGTGTTGATCTGACACATGTATGGCCCCTTATCCTCTTCGGTGACCTGTTTAATGACCAGGTGCCAGGTAGAGTGGTCGTCAAAACTCACGTGGACGCGCGGGTTGTGGGTTATGACGTGCGTGTGGATGGCCTGGATCGCCTTGGTATCCGCCTTCACCCACCCGACCTGTGTGGATCACGGACATTAAATTAGACACTGTGCATGTGTGTGGATAAAGTACAGGGGCATGAAACCATATAGCCATTCATACATGTATACATATATACAAACTATACATGTGCATACAGAATTATATATATTATACAAATACACTCATACAACGAAATACTTACACACATACACACACAAACTTACATATTCTCACGCAGATATACAAACATACACCCAAAACACACATCCATCCCTATCAAATACAAGGTTATGAAAACTGTGGCAGGAGCAAGAAGACCGGAAAGTGAGTACAGACTGGAGTACAGACCTGGGGGTGGGCACAGTGCTGAGCATATCACCAGAGATTCACAAAGGTCACCGGGCAAACCTAAGAGTGACCTTCACGAACATCAACAGCCATGCTGGGTCCTTCATACAATATACTACGTAAGAACCACCCTGGAGTACGCAGCACCAGTACAGAACCCATACCAGAGGAAGCAGGTTTGTCAACAGTATTGTGCAGTATACATATACATCTCCTAGTAAGGTTATAGACAGGTTCCCTGGCCAAGCCTGATGACACAGGTACGCCACGGTTCACAACTCAACCAGCAACAGCAGTGAGCAGACGTGATAATCTGGGTTATTCCATCACCACTACCAAAAATACGCCTCCATAACAGTGTACAGTTGTGTCCTTCTGCCGCCACTTGTGTGCGACCAGCAGCAATAGCCTGGTTGATCAGGCCCTGATCCACAACGAGGATTGGTCAGAGACCGGGCCGTGGGGGGCGCTGATCCCCGAAACTCTCTATAGGTATACTCCAGGTGTCTATAACGCCTGTCAAGAGGTAAGCAATGCAGAGAGGCTGAAGGAGCCGAACCTGGTGACAGAAGAACCTGTCAAAGGGATACTCGAGAAACAGCGCTGGGAGCCCATGCTCGACCCCCAGCAACCAGACACAGGTAAGTGCAAATACGTACGCAGACATACCCATACACAGATAAACATACGTAGAGAGAAACAAGGAAGGATTGAGTGACAGGCGGTGAAAGATTAAAAGTGATTAGCCAGTTAGAGTTGAGGAAGATGCTCAGAAGGATTTACTTAAGCTGACTCAGATGAGAAAAGATTACTGAGGAGGATACTGTCAGCAGTAAGATATGGTGGTAGTGGTGGTAGTGATGGTGGTAGTGGTGGTAGTGATGATGGTAGTGGTGGTAGTGATGATGGTAGTGGTGGTAGTAGTGGTGGTAGTGATGGTAGTAGTGGGAGTGAGGTGGTAGTGGTGGTAGTAGTGGTGTAGTGATGGTGTTAGTGGGGGTAGTGGTGGTAGTGGTGGTAGTGATGGTAGTGTGGGGTAGTGGTTGGTAGTGGTGGTAAAATGGTGGTAGTAGTGGTAGTGATGGTGGTAGGGTGGTAGTAGTGGTGGTAGTAGTGGTGGTGTAGTTTGGTTTGGGAGTGGTGGGAGTGATGGTGGGAGTGATGGTGTAGTGGTGGTTTTTTAAATGGTGGTAGTGGTGGTAGTGATGGTGGTAAATGATTTGGGGGTAGTGGTGGTGGGTTTGTGATGGTAGTAGTGGTGGTAGTGATGGTGGAGTGATGGTGGTAGTGATGGTAGTTGTGGTGGTAGTATGGTAGGGAGTGGTGGTAGTGTGTGGTAGTGGTGGTAGTGGTGGTAGTGTGGTGGTAGTGATGGTAGTAGTGATGGTAGTTAGTGGTGGTAGTGATGGTGTAGTGGTGGTAGTAGTGGTGGTAGTAGTGGTGGTAGTAGTGATGGTGGTAGTGATGGTGGTTAGTGGTGGTGGGAGTGGTGGGAGTAGTGGTGGTAGTAGTGGGGTAGTAAGTTTGGGGGTGGTAGTGGTGGTAGTGATGGTGGTAGTGGTGGTGGTAGTGGTGGGGAGTATGGTGGTAGTAGTGGTGGTGGTAGTGGTGTAGTGATGGTTTGGGAGGGGGTGGTGGTAGTGGTGGGAGTAGTGGTGGTAGTAGTTTGGTGGTGGTAGTGGGGGGTAGTGATGTGGTAGTGGTGGTGGTAGTGGTGGTAGTAGGGTGGTGGTGTAGTGATGGTGGTAGTGGTGGTAGTGATGGTGGTAGTGGTGGTAGTAGTGATGGTGGTAGTGGTGGTAGTGATGGTGGTAGTGATGGTGGTTGTGGTGGTAGTAGTAGTGGTGGAGGTAGTGATAGTAGTAGTAGTGGTGGTGGTAGTGATGGTGGTAGTAGTGGTGGTAGTAGTGGTGGTAGTGATGGTGGTAGTGGTGGTGGTGGTAGTGATGGTAGTAGTGGCGTAGTAGTAGTGGTGGTGGTGGTGGTGGTTAGTGATGGTGGTAGTGATGGTGGTAATGGTGGTAGTAGTGGTGTTGGTGATGGTGGTAGTGGTGGTAGTGATGTTGGTAGTGGTGGTAGTGATGGTGGTAGTAGTGGTGGTGGTAGTGATGGTAGTAGTGGCGGTAGTAGTAGTGGTGGTGGTGGTAGTGATGGTGGTAGTGATGGTGGTAGTAGTGATGGGTGATGGTGGTAGTAGTGGTGATGGTGGTAGTGGTGGTAGTGATGGTGGTAGTAGTGGTGGTAGTGATGGTGATAGTGGTAGTAGTGATGGTAGTGGTGGCAGTGATGGTGGTACTAATGGTGGTAGTGATGGTGGTAGTAGTGATGGGGGTGGTGGTGGTAGTAGTGATGGGGGTAGTAGTGATAGTGGTAGTAGTGATGGTGGTAGTAGTGGTAGTAGTGATGGTGGTAGAAGTAGTGGTGGTAGTGATGGTGGTAGTGATGGTGATAGTGGTGGTAGCAGTGGTGGTGGTAGTGATATTGGTAGTAGTAGTGATGGTAGTAGTGGTAGTGATGGTGGTAGTAGTGATGGTAGTGGTGGTAGTAGTGATTGTGGTAGAGGTAGTAGTGGTGGTAGTGATGGTGGCAGTAGAGGTGGTAATGATGGTGGTAGTGATAGTAGTGATATTGGCAGTGGTGGTAGTGATGGTGGTAGTAGTGATGGTAGTAGTGTAGAAGTGATTGTGGTAGAGGTAGCAGTGGTGGTAGTGATGGTGTTAGAAGTAGTAGTGGTGGTAGTGATGGTGGTAGTGGTGGTGGTAGAGGTGGTAGTGATGGTGTTAGTAATAGTGATATTGGCAATGGTGGTAGTGATGGTAGTAGCAGTGGTAGTGATGGTAGTAGCAGTGGTAGTGATGGTGGCAGTGGTGGTAGTTGTGATGGTGGTAGTGGTGGTATTTGTGATGATAGTGATGGTAGTAGTGATGGTAGTGGTGGTAGTCATGGTAGTGGTGGTAGACAATACAATGTGGCCACAAAAACACTCGCTAATTTCAGACAGTTATAACATGTAACTTTAATAATGTTTCAGAGTTAGTAGCTTCAGATGCAGGATATCATTCAGTGTCATGTGGTATTTGGTAGCATTAAAAGGTACTCAATATGAGCCCCTCTGGTTGCTGGGTGAACATCCTTGTGACAGTCTAGTTCAGTCCAGACGCTCTGCAACAAATGAAATCAAAATTACAATGTGGGATTAACATATAGGATACTGTGTGGTTTACGTATTATATAAAACTAATTATAGAGAGGGGCCACTATCACACTTACCATGACTAGGGCATTTCTGGCAGGGCTAAGATTAATTAAAAACTCTATATTGGCACAGATTATGGAACATATTGGTATTAAGGCTATATAAGTACATTACAGTTCGTAAATTTTGCAATGTGGATGGCTGTTATCATGGTGTTATCATGTGAACTGCCTCAGTTATCGAACTTTTCAGGTAGTGGTGGTACGTAAACTGTGCTCTTCACGTACCCCCTATAGAAAGAAGTCCGTTGACCTCTGTATAGTGATCTGCTAGGTTCACCGGACCTGTTTGTTTGTTTCTTCTCTTTGTGGTTACGTGGATGAGGCACAGTTTTCGTAACCACATCACCACACTACCATGGAGGGAGCTGAAATGTTCGATCACGTAGGGAAGTTGGCTGATAACACCAGACATGTTGCAGAGCTTCTGGACTGAACTAGACTGTACACAGGATGTTCACCCAGCAACCAGAGGGGTAACATTGAGTTACTTTTAATGCTACAAAGTCCACATGACACTGAAATGATATCCTGCATTCTGAAGCGATACTAACTCTGAACATTATTAAAGTTACATGTTATAACCTGTCTGAAGTTAGGGGGGTGTGTTTTTGTGGCCACTTTGTATTTTTGAGGGAAATATTGGAGGAGAATTTTAACAGGATTATTATTTTTACTTGCTGTTAGGTGTGTATAAAATTCTATATTATAAGTCTCAACAGCCATTACTCTCTCACACACACTCACACACCACTCACACCACAAGAAGTAAGACAGAGGAGGAAGGGGTGGGTTTGATTGCAATCTTCTTGGACTGCAAGAAGGCTTTGGACACAGTTCCTCACAATGAGATTAGTGCAGAAGACTAGAGCATCAGGCGCAATATAACAGGAAGGGCACGGCAATGTATCAGTGAATACCTGACCAGGGTGGCAACAAAACGAGTCATGGGTTACGTAATGTTGTATCCACTGTGGGCACCTGTGGACGAGCGGGCGGGGTCCCACTGGGGTTCGGTCCTAGGACCGGTTTATGTGAACGGACTGGACGGAAGGGTTAGACTCCAGAAGTGTCCATCGTTTGCAGCATGATGTGAAGTTAATGAGGAGAATTTAATCTGGATGTGGACCAGGCAGGAACTTCAAAGAGACCTGACCAGACTGCGACACCTGGTCCTGCAAATGGCTTCTCGAATTTAACTGGCCAAATGCATAGTCTATGAGATAGGGGAAGGGCAAAGAAGGGACCACTGACAGGAGTATAGGCATAGGGTGGCCAAAGACTGCAAACATCACTCAAGGTGGAAAGATCTTTGGCGGTGAGTATAACACAGCATGCCCTCGGAAGCACACACCAATCAAGATAACTGCTGCAGATATGGGCGCCTGGCAAAACCTGGATCATTCAAGGCACTTGTACACCGTGTATGTCTGGCCCATTCTGAGTATGCAGCTCCTGTTTTGGAACCCGCACTTGAAAAAGAACGTCAAGAACTAGAGAATGTACAAGGTTTGCGGACAAGGTTAGTTTCCAGAGCTAAGGGGAATGTCCTATGAAGAAAGATTAAGGGAAATCGGTCTGACGGGACACTGGAGGACAGGAGGGGTCAGGGGAGGACATGATAACGGGGACATATAAAATAATGCGTGGAATAAGACACGGTGGACAAAGACAGGATTGTTCCAGGGAGGGGACAAAGAAAACAGAGGCCACAATTGGAAGTTTGAAGGGACACAAATGGAGTCAGAGAGATTAGTAGGAAGTATTTCTTCAGTCTAAAGAGTTGTAAGGCTAGTGGGAATAAATGCCTTGAAAATGGGACCGTAGGTAGTGGTACGGGGATGGCAGGAAATCCATACACAGTTTAAGACGAGTTTGATAAGTATCATGATGTGCGGGAGGAGAGCAGAGGGCCCTGTAGCAACCGTGTGGATGAGGCTGGGGGCCAGGAGCTAGGACTCGGACCCCTGAAAACCACAATTAGGGTGAGTAATCACACACACACACACTCACACACACACACCAAACACTATCACACTCGTGGAGGCGTCACGCGGTTTGAGGCTGTTTTTTTGGTGGTATAATTTTCACGGTGCCATTAAGGAACAGAGTGTGGGATATAGGCAGGAGAGCCAATAGGAGGAATATGAAGAGAGCAACAGGAGCAATGGTTGACAACACTTGCGTATGGTTGGGCAAGAAGAGCTCACTCCCATCCAGTGCAAAAGTTGATGGTTTATGGGGGATTTCAAACCACAGGGAGATCGTCTGGGAGAAAACTGGAGCCACATGGGGGTCCCGAAAACATGGAGAGCCAGGATGTTGAACGTGGTGCTCGGATAACCTTTTTGTTCATGCACCAAACTTGTTAAGGACACTACCAGAGTGACGAGGGGGAGGATGAACCAGCAAGATTGGACCTTGTGTTCACCATGGGCAGTCTAAGACATTGAGGACTTCAAGTATCGAGAGGTTTAACCTAGGAGCTAGCGACCACGTGGTTCTGTGCTTTGAGTATCAAAGTTGCGAGCTGCAAGTGAGAGAATAACAGGAGTTGATTGGGGATAAGCCTGCTATAAAAATGAGCGGGACTACATAGGGTTGAAGAAACTTCCTGCGGTGAGGTCCAGTGGGACAGAGAACTGGCTCAGGAAAGCAGTAAATGATATGTGGATAATGTAACTAACAATAATGCAAGGAGGGCAAGAGGAAAAGTTTATTACCAGGGCAACAGTAACATCGGGGGAAGGACAGAACGAGCCCCTGGTTTACGATGTGTTAGGAGCAATAAACAAGTGCCAAAATACACACACACACACACACCACACACCACACCACACAACCACACACACACACACACACACACACACACTCCCACACACACACACACACACCACAACACACACACACTCACTCACACACACACCACACACACACACTCACTCCACCACACACACACACACACACAACTCACTCACCACCACACACTCACTCACTCACACACACACACACACACACACACTTCACACACACACACACACACACACCACACAACACACACACTCACTCACACACACACACTCACACACACACACACACACACCATCACTCACACACACACACCACACACACAACACAATCACTCACACACACACACACACACACACACACCACACTCACTCACCCTCACACACACACACTCACTCACACACACAACACTCACTCACACACACCACACACACCTCACACACACCACCACACCACACACACACACACACACCACCACACACTCACTTCACACACCACACCCACACCACACCCACACACACACACACTCCAACACACACACACACACTCACCTCACTCAACACACAACACACACACACACAAACCACACACTCACACACACCACACACACAAACACCACACACACCACAAACACTCACACCACACTCACTCTCACCACTACACACACACAAACACACACACTCACACACACATCAACACCACACACACACACACAACACACACACACCACACTCCACTCACACACACCACAAAAAACACACACACACTCACTCACACACACACTCACTCACACACACCACACACAACTCTCACACACACACACACACACACACACACACAACACTCACCACACACACTCACTCACTCACACACACAAACACACACACACACACTCACACACACACACACTCACACACAACACACACACCACACACACACACACATCACACCCACACTCACACACACATCACAACACACAACACACACACACACACACACACCACACACACACTCACACACACACACACTCACTCACACACACACACACACACACACCACACACACAATCAACCACACACACACTCACACACAACTCTCACTGTGGTGTGTGGCTGAGTGAGTGTGTGTGTGTGTGTGTGTGTGTGTTGTGTGTGTGTGGAGTGTGTGTGGTGTGGTGAGTGTGGTGTGTGATGTGTGTTGTGTGTGTGAGTGTGTGAGTGTGTTGTAGGAGTGAGTGTGTGTGTGTGTGAGTGTGAGTGAGAGTGTGTGTGTGTGTGTGTGTGTGTGTGTGTGAGCTGATTGAGTGTGTGTGTTGTCGTGTGTGTGTGTGTGTGTGAAGTGAGGTGTCGTGTGTGGAAACACCTAGAAAGGAATGATCTCATCAAAACATGCGACCAGCATGGTTTCAGGGACGGGAACTCCTGTGTCACAAACCTACTGGAGTTCTATGACAATGGTGACAGCAGTAAGAAGAGTGAGAAGGGGTGGGTGGATTGATTTTTCTTGGACTGCAAGAAGGCGTTTTGACACAGGTTTCCACATCAATGAGAATTGGGTGCAAAAAACTGCGAGGGACCAAAGCACAGGGATAACAGGGAAGGCACTAAATGGATCAGGGATAAATACTTGTTCAGGAAGACAGCAGCGAGTCTGGTACGTGGGCGAGGTGTCAGGGGAGTGAGGCACCTGTGACATAGGGGTGTCAGCAGGGGTCAGTCATGGGACAGTGCCTGTTTCTGGTATTTGTGTACGACATGACGAGGAAACTAGACTCTGAGGTGTCCCCTGTTTGCATGATGACGTGTAGTTGATGAGATGAGAATACACTCGATCGTAGACCAGGCAGAACTACAAAGGGATTTGGCACAGGGCCTGCGAAAATCGGTCCAGGCCAATTGGCTCCTGGAGTTCAATCACTCCTAGTGCAAAGTCATGAATGATTTGGGAAGGGCAAAGAAGGCCGCCAATAACGGGAGTTATGTTACAGTCTAGGGGGTCAGAGTACTACAAACTCACTCATGGAAAAAGCATCTTGGTGTTGAGTATAAACACCAGGCACATCTCTGAAGCGCACATCAAACCAAAATAACTGATGCTGCCATATGGGCGCCTAGCAAAACCTCAGAACAGCATTTCTCGACATATTAATAAGGGAATGTTCAGGGGGGACCTGTACACCGAATACGTTAGGACCATATTGGTGTATGCCGTGGCACCAGGTTGGAACCCACACCTAGCCAAGCACCGCTAAGTAACTAAAGAGAAGTTGCTAAGGTTTTTGCAACAGACTAGTCCCAGAGCTAAGAGGGTATGTCCTACGAGGGAGGTTAAGGGAATTCAACCTAGACGGGACCACTGGAAGGACAGGAGAGATAGGGCGGGGGACATGATAACGACATACAAATTACTGGATGGAATGAAAGGGTGGACAAAAACAGGATGTTCCAGAGATTGGTACACAGTACCTAGGGGACACAGTTGGAAGTAAAGACAACAGATGAATCACAAGGTGGTTAGGAAGTATTTCTTCAGCCAAAGAGTATGTATTCAGTAAGTGGAATAGTTTGGGAAGCGTGTAGTGGAGGCCAGGATCCAATACATAGCTTTAAGCAGAGGTACGATAAAGGCTCACGGCTAAGGGGAGATGACCTAGTACGATCAGTGATAGAGGCAGGGGCCAGGAGCTCGGACTCGACCCCCGCAACCTCAAATAGGTGAGTTAAATCTAGGGTGAGTACACACACACACACACACTCTCACCACACCACACACACTCACACATCTCACACACTCACTCACACTACACCACACACTCACTCACACACACAATAACACACACACACACACACATCACACACACCAACACTCCACTCACTCCTCACACACACCACACACCACACACACCACACAAACACACACACACTCACTCACACACACACACACACACAACACACACACTCAACACCACACTCACCAACCACAAACAACTTAGCCACACACACAACACTCACTCACCCACACCACACATTCACACACACACTCACCACACCACACTCACTCACACACACTCACCACACAACTTCACACACAACACCACTCAATCACTCACAACACACTACACACACACACCAACTCAACACAATCGTGGAGGATTTCTCGCACGGTTTGTCTGAGCTTCGTGTTTTGAGTGGTGGTAATTTCTGACTGGCGCCTTAAGGAATTAGTGGTGTGGGATATAGGCGGTGCACGCATATAGTGCATTTAAGCACTTAAGCCCCCGGCAGGAAAAAGGAAATTTAAAGTGATCACGATAAAGAAAAAACAAAGGGAACTTATTGGCTGAGTGTTTAGGTTTAGTGAGGGCCGTTGGATGGGTGAAAACGGTTTTGTGTCAGGGCCCTAAATAGTGTTGCCCCATATACACAGTGGGGTTATTTGAAGAATAAGTGCGGACTCAAAGGACCAGGGAGATAAAAGGATATGTATATATGTGTCAGTATATACAGTGAGTGAAAAAATAGAAGAGCTAGAGGACTATTGTGCATACAGGAAGTTAGTGGAAAAATACGAGGAAGCATCAAACATCTATTCTGGGGACAGGACAGGACTTGCAACGTTACTCCAACTGCAGCCGCAGTAATATTCACCTAGTTTGAGTTGCATGGACGGCAATAGTACCTGTTCTCTAGCTGGTATTGGGGGATCACTCTCCTCGTGCTATCAAGAATTAGAAACAAGCAGCATTTACTGCATTTAATAGATTTAGAGGTATCGGCATATAGGGCGAAGCCTAGTGTTATTTTATTTTTTTTAACGTAATTTAAAAAGTCATAGAGTTACAGTGGGACCATGGAGATCGGGTACATATACAAATACAATGTTAGTACTACGTGGGATATAAGGACTGTTTACATAAACTTATGCACCACACTAGGTGAGGGGACAGCTCTGACTGTTAGGCACTTGAATAGCTGTAGCACACTCACACACACAACACACACCACACACACACACACTCACACCACACAACACACACACACACACACAAACATTGGCACACACACACACATGCACACACACATCGCACACACACACTACACACACACACACACACGCACACACACAACAAACACACACCACAACTACACACACATCACTCATGCACACACTCATGCACACACACATGGCAACTCACACACAACAACAACACAACTCGCAACACACACACACGCACACACACACACCACACAAACACACACACACACTCATGCACACAGACACACCACACATACAGGTCACACACACACCCATATACAGGATTTTACACCTTCCTGTGAAGTGACCCTTAACCTTCATTTCCCCATCTCTCTCCCTCTCCTCTCCTCTCTCTTCCTCTCTCTCTTATCTCTCTCTCTCTCTCTCTCTCTCTCTCTCTCTACTATCTTTCTCTCTCCCCTTTCTCTCATCCTCTCTCTCTCCTTCCCTCTCTCTCTGCCTCTCTACGCTTCTTTTCCTCTTCTTTTAATCTCTCTCTCTTACCTTGTCAATCCCCCCCCTCTCTCTTACCTTTTCCCTCTCTCTCACTTTCTCCCACCTTTTTCCTTTTTTCTTTTTCACTCCTTCTAGGTTCCCTTATCTCTCTCCCTATCTCTCACTCTCTCCCCTTTTTCTTTTTTTCTTTTCTCTCTCTCTTTCACTAAAAAAAAAATATGGTTGGGACTCGCAGGAATCGGGATCAGATGACAAATGGTACTGGTGGGATGGAAGTGGTGGATTTGATACAGTGAGAAAAAGGAAGAGCAAGAATGGGAAGAGTAAAAATTAGGAGAGCTCTTCTGAAAAAATGGAGAAAGAGCTCTCTGTGAAATGGGAAAGAGGTTGGAGAAAGGATGACGAAGAAATTGGGAGGCACAAGTCGGAAAACTGCAGTAGCCAGGGTATGTTAGAATTTGAGGGTAGACAGGCTGAAGCAAAGTCTCAGGGGTAGTGACAGAGAGACACATCATACAAAGTTAAGAGGCCTGAACAGGAAGGGAAGGGAGATATGGGAATTATGCTAAGGTTCATATCAGCCTTGCAAAGAAGGGGGCCTGGGAGTGAAGGGGAAGAGCTATGGGGTGCAGATGTGAGAGGGAGATAGGTCGATTGCTGAGCACAACCATGCATACCAAGAGCCACTGGGAAAAATCAAGGGAGAAAATGACCACATACAGACAGGAACCCATAGCACAGAGGGAGAGAGGCAATGGAGAAGGAAAAAGGGCCAAAACCAAAATCAGTGATTATCATGGGCTTCGGGTTGAGAGATGAGGAAAGGACAAACTTGAAAGGGGACGGCAGGAAGAAGAAAGGAGATTGGGAAAATCGTTCAAGGAAATAGAGGAGAAGAAATGGATGATGGATTGTAATATTTTTCAGAGAATAGGAGGGTACTGGAAGGGGAGGAAACCGACCGATCAAGCTGATCTCAGGGAGAAACAGGCAGGAACAGGATCCTCCAGAGAAACCACGCTGAATAAAAGCTCGGAAGAGTACAGAGGTTGTTCCTAGACTGAGGACAGAACACAGTGAGACTGCTGCTGAGGGAGGAAAGGAGGACATAAAAGCGAAAGGGAGCTAGGGAAGGAGACAAGGATGGCTGAAACCAGCAGAGGTCAGTCAGAGCAGAATACAGGCAGCAAGGGCAAGCCGCACACACAACAATCATCAGAACCCCACAAACCTATCACACCATCCCAACACACAATACAATCCAACCCACAGCTTCCCACCCAACCCCCAAACCATAGAATCACACAGTATGCTACCAGGTCTCCCACCCCACAGGCCCCCAAACCACAGTGTTGGAAAGGAAAACTGAAAGGTATGGTACACCAAAGACGCTGATGGGAATTACAAACATAGTGGGAGGAGTGGCATGAAAGAGTTCAAAGAGGCATCACCAGACTTCTTAGCGATCACAGGAAACCAAGCTTACAGGCATGATAACAGTTTGCCATTCTTTCCAGCGGGATTACCAGATCTGAGATAAGCGACAGAAGGAGGAACAGGGGGGGTGGGGTAGGAGGAGTGGCATTGCTGATCAAACACTGATGGAAATTTTGATGAGCTGGAGAGAGGAGACAGCGGAGAAGAAAGTGATTTATCTTAGCGGGAAACGCTTCACTTCTGGTGGTCCAAGTGTAATTGCAGTGATGTATCAACCCACCACAGGAACAGCAGGAGGACCAAGGCAAGAGTATGCGAGAGCAATAGAGCGATGGTTACACACTGGCTGCAGTGGCGAGGAAAGGCGAGAAGAAGGAAGAGGACTCATGCACTCAGGCCAAAGCTCCTGATCTTGGGCGACTTTAACCACAAGGAGATCGAATGGGAGATCTTGGAGCCACATGGGGGCCAAGTTACCATGGAGGGCTTAAAATGATGGAGGTGGTACTGGAAAACTTCATGTACTACACGTAAGGGACACTACAAGAGAGAGAGGAGAGGGAGGAACCAGCAAGGACTGGACTTAGAGTTTCACCATTGAAGTAATTGCAGATTATGAGGACATCACATATGAAGACCACCTTGGGGCCAGCGGATCGTAATCATGTGGTTTTGATCTTCAAATACCACAGTAGAGCTACAAGTGGAGGGGGGGAAGCAGGAACGCAAGGACAAATGAAACCAAGTTACAGGGAAAGGGGGGACTACACAGGAATGAGGATACTTCCTGAATGAGGTATCAGTGGGACAGAGAACTGGCAGGGAAGCCAGTTAATGAGATTGATGGAACTATTTAGCAAACAATGTGCATGGAGGGCTGAGGAGAGGTTGTACCCAAGGGGTAAAAAGGAATTATGATATGAAAAAGCCCAGGTATGAGACCCATGTTTACCCAAAGATGAAAGGTGGCAAAAACCAAGTGTGCTAGGGGATTGGAAGAAATAATTGAAGGCAAAGGACAGGTGAATTATGGAGAGCAGTCGTAGAGCCAGAAAACGTATATGCACAGTAAGAAGGGAGGCCCAACGTCAATATGTAAAAAAGCGAATAGCAGAAAAGCCAATCTGTCAAAAGCTGTTATACAAGCCAATCAGGAAGAAAACAAACGTCAAGGACCAGGTAATCAGGTAAGTAGATGGAGGAGAGGACAGCAAGGAAATGACCGGAGTATGTGAGAGGAAACTAACAAGAGATTCAAAAGAAGTGTTCACAGAGGAGACAGAAAGGGGCTCCAGAAAGACGGAGAGGTGGGGCACACCACCATTTTGCTCGGGACACATACACACAACCGAGGAAGAAGTGAAGATGAGTTCTGAGTGAGCTAGTACTTCAAAAGGCTATGGGTCCAGATAAAACATCTTTCTCCATGGGTCCTGGAGAGGGAAGCAGAGGCGCTATGTTGTTACCCCTAAAAACCCATATATTCAATACATCTATCGGAAAACAGGGAGATTGCCTGAGGCATGGAAGACAGCAAAATGTGGTCCCAATCTATAAAAAAGGAGACAGACATGAAGCACTAAATACAGTCCCGTGTCACTGACATGTATAGTATGCAAAGTCATGTGAGAAGATTTTCAGCGAGAAGAGTGGTGGAAACATCTAGAAAAAGGAATATCTCATCACCAGCAGCCAACATGGTTTCAGAGACGGGAAAATCCTTTGTCACTAAAACTACTGGGAGTTCTATGACATGGTGACAGCAGTAAGTAAAAGTGAGAGTAGGGGTGGGGTGGATTGCAATTTCTTGGACTGCAAGATGCGTTTGACACCTATACCACAAAAGAGGATTTGTGCAAAAAACTGGAGGACCAAGCAGGGAATAAAACAGGGAAGGACTCTTCAATGGATCAGGGTATACTTGTCAGGGAAGACCTGCAGCGAGTAATGGTTACGTGGCAGGTAGGTGTCAGACTGTTGGCACCTGAGACCAGCGGGGGCGGGGGTCCACTGGGGTCAAGTCCTAGGACCAGTGCTGTTTCTGGTATTTGTGAAACGCATGGACGGAAGGAATAAACTCCGAGGTGTCCCTGTTTGCAGATGACGTGATAGTGTGATGAAGTATGATGAGAAGAGTTCATCTCGATGAAAAGACCAGGCAGGAAAATACAAAAGGGATGGGACAGGCTGCAGACTGGTCAGAAAAACTGGCTCCTGGAGTTCCAATCACCAAGCGCAAAGTCATGGGATATGGGGCAGGACAAAGAAGACCGCAGACGGAGAGTGTACAGTCTATGGGGCCAGAGGACTACAAAACATCACTCAGGAAAAAGATCTTGGGGTGTGGAGTATAAAACACCAGGCACAATACTCTGAGCGCACATTAACAAAGAACTGCCGCAGAATATGGTGGGCTGGCAAACTCAGACAGCATTCCGACATCCTTAATAAGAATCGTTCAGGACCCTGTACACCGTGTTACGTTAGGCCGATATTGGAGTTGCGGGCTCAGTTCTGGAACCCACACATAGCCAGCATGATAAAGAAAACTAGAGATGTGCATAGGTTTGAAACAAGGACCTAGTCCAGAGTTAAGAGGTATGTCTATGAGGAGAGGGGAGAGGTTAAGGGAAAAATCAATCTGACGACACTGGAGGACGGGAGGAGATAGGGGGGGACATGATTAACGACTTACAAAAATATTTTATTATACACGGCCGATTCCCACCCAAGGCAGGGTCGGCCCGAAAAAGAAAAACTTTCACATCATTCACTTCCATCACTGTCTTGCCAGAAGGGTGGCTTTACTCTCAGTTTTTAATACTGCAACATTAACACCCCTCCTTTCAGAGTGCAGGCCACATGTTTACTTCCATCTCCAGGAACTCAAGTTCGGCCTGCGGTTTCCCTGAACCCCTTCATAAATGTTACTTTGCTCACACTCAACAGCTCTTCAAGTATAAAATCCATTCGTCTTCCATTTCACTCCTATCAAACACGCTCACGCACGCTGCTGGAAGTCCAAGCCCCCTAGCACACAAACCTCCTTTACCCCTCCCTCCAACATTTCCTAGGCGACCCCCTTACCCGCCTTCCTTCACACTCCGAACTGGATTACACTCATGAAGTCATTATGTTTCGCACCATTCTCCTATACCATGTCCGAAAACCACCTCAACAAACTTCCTCAGCCCTCTGGACAAACAGTTTTGGGTATCCCGCACTCCTCCTACTTCCAAAACTACGGAATTCTCTGAATTTTCATTCACACCACACATTGCCCTCAGACATGACATCTCCACTGCCTCCAGCCGTCTCCTCGCTTGCAACATTCATCACCCATGCTTCACACCCTATAAGAGCGTTGGTAAAACTATACTCTCATTACATTCCCCTCTTTGCCTCCTAGGACAAAAGTTCTTGTCTCCACAGACTTCCTAAGTTGCACCACTCATCCCTTCTCCCTCATCAATTCTATGATTCACCTCATTTTCCCCTTCATTAGACCCTTTCTGCTGACCACGTCCACTCCCAAATATCTGAATACATTCACCTCCTCCTTACTGTTCCCTCAATCTGATAACCAATCTTTCATTCATCACCCTAATATTTTTGTTATTCCTCATTTACCTTTACTCTTTCCTGTATTTCACTTTAATTTTCTTCTATTGCACACCCTACCAAATTCATCCCACCCAATCTCTGCAACTTTCTCTTCAGAATCTCCCAAGAGCACAGTGTCATCGCAAGAGCAACTGTAGACAACTCCCACTTTTTTGTGTGATTCTTATCTTTTATCTCCACGCTCTTGTCAGACCCTCGCATTTTCTTCTCTTACAACAACATCCATAAATTTATTACAACCACGGTGACATCACACTCCTTGTCTAAGGCCTTACTTTTTTTACTGGGGATGGAAATAATTTCCCTCTTTCCTATGTATCTTTTTTTTTTTTTTTTTTTTTTTTTTTTTTTTTTTTTTTTTTGTTTTTTTTTTTTTTTTTTAACTTGAGGCCTCACTTTCCATCGTTTAAATACTCTTCACTGCTTTCAGTAACCTACTCCTTACAAATACACTTAACATCTGCCACATTGCCCCCCTATCCACACTGTCATACGGCCTTTTCCAAATCCATAAATGCACAAAGACCTCTTTGCCTTATCTAAATACTGTTCTCTTATATGTTTTAACTGTAAACAACTGGTCCACACACCCCCTACCTTTCCTAAAGCCTCCTTGTTCATCTGTGCTATCTCCTATTCTCCCGTCTTATTTTTTTCTCTTTAATTCATCAATACTAACTCTCCCATACACTTTGCCAGGTATACTCAACAGGATTATCCCCTATAATTTTGGCACTCTCTTTTGTCCCCGTTGACTTTATACAAAAAGGGAAATATGCATGCTCTCTGCCAATCCCTAGGTACCCTTACCCTCTTCCAATACATTTATTATATAATTGCCACCAACACTCCAATACTGTTCCCCAGTGCTTTTTAACATTTCTTTCTTTTCCCATCAATCCGGCTCTGCCCTTACCCCCTTTCATTTTACATACTGCCTCATGGAACTTCCACCCCACACTCACAACTTGGCTCTTCCTCCACTCCTACAAGATGTTATTCCTCCTTCGCCCTATTACACGAAATCACAGCTTCCTATCTTCATCAACATTTAACAATTCTCAAAAATATTCCTCATCTTCCAATACCTCTAACTCTCCATTTAATAACTCTCCTCTCCTATTTTTATTGACAAATCCATTTGTTCTCTAGGGCTTCCTTAACTTGTTATTCTCCACTCCAAAAATTTTTCTTATTTTTCAACAAAATTTGTTGTTCAAAACTGCTAACCCACTCTCTTCATTTGCTTCTTTTTCCTTTTTACATTGCTTCATCCACTCTCTTACCTCTCCCTTTTTCTCCATATTGACTCTTCCCTCCTTGCATCACTTCTACTTCGTAAAAAATTTCTCATTATGCTAACTTTTTCTCCATTACTACTCTCTTTACTTCATCATTCCACCAATCAGCTTCCTTCTTCCTCCTGCACCCACTTTCCATGTACCACAAACTTCTGCTGAACACTCTAACACTACATTTTAAACTACCCATACCTTTCGACCCATTGCCTTGTTCTTAGCCCATCTATCTCCATAGCGTTTTATCCTTTCCCTAAACTGCCTCACTCTTTTAGTTTATAAACCTTCACCTACTCTCTTCCCTGATGCTTCTATTCTCCTTGTATCCATTACTTTTACGCTCACTGTAGCTACTAATTAGAAAGTGATTGATATATCTGTGGCCCCTCTTTAAAAAATTACATCTTGTAGTCTTACTCAACAGTCTTTTTTCTAACCAAATACATAATTTCAACAAAAACTACTGTCATTTGCCCAACATACATATTCTGTATACTTATCCTCTTTTTTCTTAAAATATGTTATTACCTATAACTAAACCCCTTTCTATACAAAAGTTTCATTCAAAAGGGCTCCCATTATCATTTACTCATGGCACCCAAACTTACCTACCAGACCCTCTCTAAAGTTTCTCCTACTTTAGCATTCAGGTCCCATAACACAATTTACTCTCTCACTTTGTTCAAAGGAGCTTCCTATACATTCACTTTAACATCTCCCAATAATCTCTTCTCTCTCCTCGGCATTTTCTCTCTTTTCCAGGAGCATACACGCTTATTATAACCACGTACTCGCATCCAACCTTACTTTATTACATCCACTAATTCTTGCATTTACACATTTCATATCTCTTTTTTCCTTCCATAACTGATCATTCAACATTTAACGCTACCCCTTCCTTTGCTCTAACTCTCTCAGATACTCCAGATTTAATCCCATTTCCCCCCACTCCGAAAACTCCCTACCCTTCAAGCTTTGTTTACTTAGGGCCAGGACATCCAACACTTCTTTTCATCATTACATCAGCAATCATCTGTTTCTTTGATAATCTTGCACTACATCCAAGCACATTTAAAGAATCCAGTTTTATAAGTTTTTCTTCTCTTTTTTAGTAAATGTCTACAGGAGAAGGGGTTACTGCCCATTTGCTTCCCCGGGCATTTTAGTTCGCATCATACGGGACAAGCATGGCTTACGGAGGAAAGATTCTTTTCCACTTCCCCATGGACAATAGAAGAAATAAAGAAGAACAAGAGCTATGTAGAAAAAGGAGAAAAACCTAGATGTATGATTTATATATGCATGTGCGTGTCTGTGAAGTGTGACAAAGTGTAAGTTGGAGTAGCAGATATCCCTGTTATCTAGAGTGTTTATGAGACAGAAAAAGACACCAGCAGTCCTACCATCATGCAAAACAGTTACAGGTTTCTGTTTCACAGTCATCTGGCAGAATACTGAGAGGAATTGACAAGGTGGACAAAGACAGGATGTTCCAGAGGACTGGACACAGTAACAAGGGGACACCAGTTGGAGCTGAAGACACAGATGAATCACAGGGATGTTAGGAAAGTATTTTCTTCACCACACAGTAGTCAGGAAGTGGAATAGTTTGCGGATGCGATGGTAGTGGAGGCGGATCCATACTAGCTTTAAGCAGGAGGTACGATAAGCTCATGGTTTCAGGGAGAGTGACCTAGTAGCGCTCCCAGGTGAAGAGGCGGGGCAGGAAGCTTGGACTCGACCCTGCAACCTCAATAGGTGAGTACACACACACTCACACACCACACACACACTCACACCACCAACACTCCCACTCACACACACACACACACACTCCACTCCACAACACAACACAACTACACACACACAACACACTACACACACACACACACACTACACAACTCACACACACTTACACACTCACACACACTAAACAACACCACACACACACACACATACACACCACACACATAAACCACCACACACACACACACACAACACACACACTAAACCCCACTACACTCACACACAATACACACACACACACACACACACACACATACCACACCACACACACTACACACACACACACACACAAACACACACCACACACACACTAGAGGTAGCAGTTGGTGGTAGTGTTGGGTTATAGGAGGAGTAGGGTGGTAGTGATGGTGTTAGTGGTGGGGGTAGTGGTGGTAAGTGTGTTGTGGTAGTAAATTGTGATATTGGCAATGGTTTCTGTAGTGTCTGGTAGTAGCAGTGCGTGTAGGATGGTAGTAGCAGTGGTTGTGATGGGTGGCAGTGGGAGTGGTGGTAGTTGTTGATGGTGGTAGTGGTGGTATTTGTGATGATATTGACGGGTAGTAGTGATGGTAGTGGGTGGTAGCTTCTGGAAAGGTGGTGGTAGACATAACAATGTGGCCACAAAAAAACACTCGCTAATTTCTGGACAGTTATAACTTGTAACTTTAATAATGTTTCAGAGTTAGTAGCTTCAGATGCAGGATATCATTCAGTGTCATGTGGTATTTGGTAGCATAAAGGTACTCAATATGAGGCCCCTCTGGTTGCTGGGTGAACATCCTTGTGACAGTCTGTTCAGTCCAGACGCTATCTGCAACAAATGCAAATCAAAAATTAAAATGTTGGGATTACATATAGGATACTGTGTGGTTTAAGTATTATATAAAAAACTAATTATAGAGAGGGGCCTCTATCACATCTTACCATGGACATAGGGCATTTCTGGCAGGGCTAAGATTAAATAAAAACTTATATTGCGCACAGATTATGGAACATATTGGTATTTAAGGCTATATAAGTACATTACAGTTCGTTAAAATTTTGCAATGTGGAATAGCTGTTATCATGGTGTTATCATGTGAACTGCCTCAGTTATCGAACTTTTCAGGTAGTGGTGGTACGTAAACTGTGCTCTTTCACGTACCCCCTATAGAAAGAAGTCCGTTGACCTCTGTATAGTGATCTGCTAGGTTCACCGGACCTGTTTGTTTGTTTCTTCTCTTTGTGGTTACGTGGATGAGGCACAGTTTTCGTAACCACATCACCACACTACCATGGAGGGAGCTGAAATGTTCGATCACGTAGGGAAGTTGGCTGATAACACCAGACATGTTGCAGAGCTTCTGGACTGAACTAGACTGTACACAGGATGTTCACCCAGCAACCAGAGGGGTAACATTGAGTTACTTTTAATGCTACAAAGTCCACATGACACTGAAATGATATCCTGCATTCTGAAGCGATACTAACTCTGAACATTATTAAAGTTACATGTTATAACCTGTCTGAAGTTAGGGGGGTGTGTTTTTGTGGCCACTTTGTATTTTTGAGGGAAATATTGGAGGAGAATTTTAACAGGATTATTATTTTTACTTGCTGTTAGGTGTGTATAAAATTCTATATTATAAGTCTCAACAGCCATTACTCTCTCACACACACTCACACACCACTCACACCACAAGAAGTAAGACAGAGGAGGAAGGGGTGGGTTTGATTGCAATCTTCTTGGACTGCAAGAAGGCTTTGGACACAGTTCCTCACAATGAGATTAGTGCAGAAGACTAGAGCATCAGGCGCAATATAACAGGAAGGGCACGGCAATGTATCAGTGAATACCTGACCAGGGTGGCAACAAAACGAGTCATGGGTTACGTAATGTTGTATCCACTGTGGGCACCTGTGGACGAGCGGGCGGGGTCCCACTGGGGTTCGGTCCTAGGACCGGTTTATGTGAACGGACTGGACGGAAGGGTTAGACTCCAGAAGTGTCCATCGTTTGCAGCATGATGTGAAGTTAATGAGGAGAATTTAATCTGGATGTGGACCAGGCAGGAACTTCAAAGAGACCTGACCAGACTGCGACACCTGGTCCTGCAAATGGCTTCTCGAATTTAACTGGCCAAATGCATAGTCTATGAGATAGGGGAAGGGCAAAGAAGGGACCACTGACAGGAGTATAGGCATAGGGTGGCCAAAGACTGCAAACATCACTCAAGGTGGAAAGATCTTTGGCGGTGAGTATAACACAGCATGCCCTCGGAAGCACACACCAATCAAGATAACTGCTGCAGATATGGGCGCCTGGCAAAACCTGGATCATTCAAGGCACTTGTACACCGTGTATGTCTGGCCCATTCTGAGTATGCAGCTCCTGTTTTGGAACCCGCACTTGAAAAAGAACGTCAAGAACTAGAGAATGTACAAGGTTTGCGGACAAGGTTAGTTTCCAGAGCTAAGGGGAATGTCCTATGAAGAAAGATTAAGGGAAATCGGTCTGACGGGACACTGGAGGACAGGAGGGGTCAGGGGAGGACATGATAACGGGGACATATAAAATAATGCGTGGAATAAGACACGGTGGACAAAGACAGGATTGTTCCAGGGAGGGGACAAAGAAAACAGAGGCCACAATTGGAAGTTTGAAGGGACACAAATGGAGTCAGAGAGATTAGTAGGAAGTATTTCTTCAGTCTAAAGAGTTGTAAGGCTAGTGGGAATAAATGCCTTGAAAATGGGACCGTAGGTAGTGGTACGGGGATGGCAGGAAATCCATACACAGTTTAAGACGAGTTTGATAAGTATCATGATGTGCGGGAGGAGAGCAGAGGGCCCTGTAGCAACCGTGTGGATGAGGCTGGGGGCCAGGAGCTAGGACTCGGACCCCTGAAAACCACAATTAGGGTGAGTAATCACACACACACACACTCACACACACACACCAAACACTATCACACTCGTGGAGGCGTCACGCGGTTTGAGGCTGTTTTTTTGGTGGTATAATTTTCACGGTGCCATTAAGGAACAGAGTGTGGGATATAGGCAGGAGAGCCAATAGGAGGAATATGAAGAGAGCAACAGGAGCAATGGTTGACAACACTTGCGTATGGTTGGGCAAGAAGAGCTCACTCCCATCCAGTGCAAAAGTTGATGGTTTATGGGGGATTTCAAACCACAGGGAGATCGTCTGGGAGAAAACTGGAGCCACATGGGGGTCCCGAAAACATGGAGAGCCAGGATGTTGAACGTGGTGCTCGGATAACCTTTTTGTTCATGCACCAAACTTGTTAAGGACACTACCAGAGTGACGAGGGGGAGGATGAACCAGCAAGATTGGACCTTGTGTTCACCATGGGCAGTCTAAGACATTGAGGACTTCAAGTATCGAGAGGTTTAACCTAGGAGCTAGCGACCACGTGGTTCTGTGCTTTGAGTATCAAAGTTGCGAGCTGCAAGTGAGAGAATAACAGGAGTTGATTGGGGATAAGCCTGCTATAAAAATGAGCGGGACTACATAGGGTTGAAGAAACTTCCTGCGGTGAGGTCCAGTGGGACAGAGAACTGGCTCAGGAAAGCAGTAAATGATATGTGGATAATGTAACTAACAATAATGCAAGGAGGGCAAGAGGAAAAGTTTATTACCAGGGCAACAGTAACATCGGGGGAAGGACAGAACGAGCCCCTGGTTTACGATGTGTTAGGAGCAATAAACAAGTGCCAAAATACACACACACACACACACCACACACCACACCACACAACCACACACACACACACACACACACACACACTCCCACACACACACACACACACCACAACACACACACACTCACTCACACACACACCACACACACACACTCACTCCACCACACACACACACACACACAACTCACTCACCACCACACACTCACTCACTCACACACACACACACACACACACACTTCACACACACACACACACACACACCACACAACACACACACTCACTCACACACACACACTCACACACACACACACACACACCATCACTCACACACACACACCACACACACAACACAATCACTCACACACACACACACACACACACACACCACACTCACTCACCCTCACACACACACACTCACTCACACACACAACACTCACTCACACACACCACACACACCTCACACACACCACCACACCACACACACACACACACACCACCACACACTCACTTCACACACCACACCCACACCACACCCACACACACACACACTCCAACACACACACACACACTCACCTCACTCAACACACAACACACACACACACAAACCACACACTCACACACACCACACACACAAACACCACACACACCACAAACACTCACACCACACTCACTCTCACCACTACACACACACAAACACACACACTCACACACACATCAACACCACACACACACACACAACACACACACACCACACTCCACTCACACACACCACAAAAAACACACACACACTCACTCACACACACACTCACTCACACACACCACACACAACTCTCACACACACACACACACACACACACACACAACACTCACCACACACACTCACTCACTCACACACACAAACACACACACACACACTCACACACACACACACTCACACACAACACACACACCACACACACACACACATCACACCCACACTCACACACACATCACAACACACAACACACACACACACACACACACCACACACACACTCACACACACACACACTCACTCACACACACACACACACACACACCACACACACAATCAACCACACACACACTCACACACAACTCTCACTGTGGTGTGTGGCTGAGTGAGTGTGTGTGTGTGTGTGTGTGTGTGTTGTGTGTGTGTGGAGTGTGTGTGGTGTGGTGAGTGTGGTGTGTGATGTGTGTTGTGTGTGTGAGTGTGTGAGTGTGTTGTAGGAGTGAGTGTGTGTGTGTGTGAGTGTGAGTGAGAGTGTGTGTGTGTGTGTGTGTGTGTGTGTGTGAGCTGATTGAGTGTGTGTGTTGTCGTGTGTGTGTGTGTGTGTGAAGTGAGGTGTCGTGTGTGGAAACACCTAGAAAGGA
This sequence comes from Cherax quadricarinatus, assembly GCF_026875155.1. Taxonomy (NCBI): domain Eukaryota; kingdom Metazoa; phylum Arthropoda; class Malacostraca; order Decapoda; family Parastacidae; genus Cherax; species Cherax quadricarinatus. The sequence continues at coordinate 48,437,960 of NC_069406.1, read as the reverse complement.
ATGATCTCATCAAAACATGCGACCAGCATGGTTTCAGGGACGGGAACTCCTGTGTCACAAACCTACTGGAGTTCTATGACAATGGTGACAGCAGTAAGAAGAGTGAGAAGGGGTGGGTGGATTGATTTTTCTTGGACTGCAAGAAGGCGTTTTGACACAGGTTTCCACATCAATGAGAATTGGGTGCAAAAAACTGCGAGGGACCAAAGCACAGGGATAACAGGGAAGGCACTAAATGGATCAGGGATAAATACTTGTTCAGGAAGACAGCAGCGAGTCTGGTACGTGGGCGAGGTGTCAGGGGAGTGAGGCACCTGTGACATAGGGGTGTCAGCAGGGGTCAGTCATGGGACAGTGCCTGTTTCTGGTATTTGTGTACGACATGACGAGGAAACTAGACTCTGAGGTGTCCCCTGTTTGCATGATGACGTGTAGTTGATGAGATGAGAATACACTCGATCGTAGACCAGGCAGAACTACAAAGGGATTTGGCACAGGGCCTGCGAAAATCGGTCCAGGCCAATTGGCTCCTGGAGTTCAATCACTCCTAGTGCAAAGTCATGAATGATTTGGGAAGGGCAAAGAAGGCCGCCAATAACGGGAGTTATGTTACAGTCTAGGGGGTCAGAGTACTACAAACTCACTCATGGAAAAAGCATCTTGGTGTTGAGTATAAACACCAGGCACATCTCTGAAGCGCACATCAAACCAAAATAACTGATGCTGCCATATGGGCGCCTAGCAAAACCTCAGAACAGCATTTCTCGACATATTAATAAGGGAATGTTCAGGGGGGACCTGTACACCGAATACGTTAGGACCATATTGGTGTATGCCGTGGCACCAGGTTGGAACCCACACCTAGCCAAGCACCGCTAAGTAACTAAAGAGAAGTTGCTAAGGTTTTTGCAACAGACTAGTCCCAGAGCTAAGAGGGTATGTCCTACGAGGGAGGTTAAGGGAATTCAACCTAGACGGGACCACTGGAAGGACAGGAGAGATAGGGCGGGGGACATGATAACGACATACAAATTACTGGATGGAATGAAAGGGTGGACAAAAACAGGATGTTCCAGAGATTGGTACACAGTACCTAGGGGACACAGTTGGAAGTAAAGACAACAGATGAATCACAAGGTGGTTAGGAAGTATTTCTTCAGCCAAAGAGTATGTATTCAGTAAGTGGAATAGTTTGGGAAGCGTGTAGTGGAGGCCAGGATCCAATACATAGCTTTAAGCAGAGGTACGATAAAGGCTCACGGCTAAGGGGAGATGACCTAGTACGATCAGTGATAGAGGCAGGGGCCAGGAGCTCGGACTCGACCCCCGCAACCTCAAATAGGTGAGTTAAATCTAGGGTGAGTACACACACACACACACACTCTCACCACACCACACACACTCACACATCTCACACACTCACTCACACTACACCACACACTCACTCACACACACAATAACACACACACACACACACATCACACACACCAACACTCCACTCACTCCTCACACACACCACACACCACACACACCACACAAACACACACACACTCACTCACACACACACACACACACAACACACACACTCAACACCACACTCACCAACCACAAACAACTTAGCCACACACACAACACTCACTCACCCACACCACACATTCACACACACACTCACCACACCACACTCACTCACACACACTCACCACACAACTTCACACACAACACCACTCAATCACTCACAACACACTACACACACACACCAACTCAACACAATCGTGGAGGATTTCTCGCACGGTTTGTCTGAGCTTCGTGTTTTGAGTGGTGGTAATTTCTGACTGGCGCCTTAAGGAATTAGTGGTGTGGGATATAGGCGGTGCACGCATATAGTGCATTTAAGCACTTAAGCCCCCGGCAGGAAAAAGGAAATTTAAAGTGATCACGATAAAGAAAAAACAAAGGGAACTTATTGGCTGAGTGTTTAGGTTTAGTGAGGGCCGTTGGATGGGTGAAAACGGTTTTGTGTCAGGGCCCTAAATAGTGTTGCCCCATATACACAGTGGGGTTATTTGAAGAATAAGTGCGGACTCAAAGGACCAGGGAGATAAAAGGATATGTATATATGTGTCAGTATATACAGTGAGTGAAAAAATAGAAGAGCTAGAGGACTATTGTGCATACAGGAAGTTAGTGGAAAAATACGAGGAAGCATCAAACATCTATTCTGGGGACAGGACAGGACTTGCAACGTTACTCCAACTGCAGCCGCAGTAATATTCACCTAGTTTGAGTTGCATGGACGGCAATAGTACCTGTTCTCTAGCTGGTATTGGGGGATCACTCTCCTCGTGCTATCAAGAATTAGAAACAAGCAGCATTTACTGCATTTAATAGATTTAGAGGTATCGGCATATAGGGCGAAGCCTAGTGTTATTTTATTTTTTTTAACGTAATTTAAAAAGTCATAGAGTTACAGTGGGACCATGGAGATCGGGTACATATACAAATACAATGTTAGTACTACGTGGGATATAAGGACTGTTTACATAAACTTATGCACCACACTAGGTGAGGGGACAGCTCTGACTGTTAGGCACTTGAATAGCTGTAGCACACTCACACACACAACACACACCACACACACACACACTCACACCACACAACACACACACACACACACAAACATTGGCACACACACACACATGCACACACACATCGCACACACACACTACACACACACACACACACGCACACACACAACAAACACACACCACAACTACACACACATCACTCATGCACACACTCATGCACACACACATGGCAACTCACACACAACAACAACACAACTCGCAACACACACACACGCACACACACACACCACACAAACACACACACACACTCATGCACACAGACACACCACACATACAGGTCACACACACACCCATATACAGGATTTTACACCTTCCTGTGAAGTGACCCTTAACCTTCATTTCCCCATCTCTCTCCCTCTCCTCTCCTCTCTCTTCCTCTCTCTCTTATCTCTCTCTCTCTCTCTCTCTCTCTCTCTCTCTACTATCTTTCTCTCTCCCCTTTCTCTCATCCTCTCTCTCTCCTTCCCTCTCTCTCTGCCTCTCTACGCTTCTTTTCCTCTTCTTTTAATCTCTCTCTCTTACCTTGTCAATCCCCCCCCTCTCTCTTACCTTTTCCCTCTCTCTCACTTTCTCCCACCTTTTTCCTTTTTTCTTTTTCACTCCTTCTAGGTTCCCTTATCTCTCTCCCTATCTCTCACTCTCTCCCCTTTTTCTTTTTTTCTTTTCTCTCTCTCTTTCACTAAAAAAAAAATATGGTTGGGACTCGCAGGAATCGGGATCAGATGACAAATGGTACTGGTGGGATGGAAGTGGTGGATTTGATACAGTGAGAAAAAGGAAGAGCAAGAATGGGAAGAGTAAAAATTAGGAGAGCTCTTCTGAAAAAATGGAGAAAGAGCTCTCTGTGAAATGGGAAAGAGGTTGGAGAAAGGATGACGAAGAAATTGGGAGGCACAAGTCGGAAAACTGCAGTAGCCAGGGTATGTTAGAATTTGAGGGTAGACAGGCTGAAGCAAAGTCTCAGGGGTAGTGACAGAGAGACACATCATACAAAGTTAAGAGGCCTGAACAGGAAGGGAAGGGAGATATGGGAATTATGCTAAGGTTCATATCAGCCTTGCAAAGAAGGGGGCCTGGGAGTGAAGGGGAAGAGCTATGGGGTGCAGATGTGAGAGGGAGATAGGTCGATTGCTGAGCACAACCATGCATACCAAGAGCCACTGGGAAAAATCAAGGGAGAAAATGACCACATACAGACAGGAACCCATAGCACAGAGGGAGAGAGGCAATGGAGAAGGAAAAAGGGCCAAAACCAAAATCAGTGATTATCATGGATGAGAAGAGTTCTTTCGATCGAAGCCCAGGAGAATAAAAAGGGGTCGGGACGGCTGCAGACCTGGTCCAGAAATGGTCCTGGGTTCAATCCCCCCAAGTGAAATCATGAGGATTGGGGAAGGACAAAGAAGACGCGCGGAGTACAGTCTTGGGGGGCCAGAGACTACAAACATCATCAAGGAAAAAGATCTTGGGGTGAGTTAACACGGGCACATCTCCTGAAGCGACATCAACCAAATAATTTGCCGCAGCATATGGGCGCCTGGCAAACCTCAGAACAGCATTCCGACATCTTAATAAGGAATCGTTCAGGACCCTGTACACCGTGTACGTTAGGCCGATATTGGAGTATGCGGCACCAGTTTGGAACCCACACCTAGCCAAGCATGTAAAGAAACTAGAGAAAGTGCAAAGGTTTGCAACAAGACTAGTCCCAGAGTTAAGAGGTATGTCCTATGAGGAGAGGTTAAGGGAAATCAATCTGACGACACTGGAGGACAGGAGAGATAGGGGGGGACATGATAACGACTTACAAAATATTTTATTATCACACTGGCCGATTCCCACCAAGGCAGGGTGGCCCGAAAAAGAAAAACTTTCACCATCATTCACTCCATCACTGTCTTGCCAGAAGGGTGCTTTACACTACAGTTTTTAAACTGCAACATTAACACCCCTCCTTCAGAGTGCAGGCACTGTACTTCCCATCTCCAGGACTCAAGTCCGGCCTGCCGGTTTCCCTGAACCCCTTCATAAATGTTACTTTGCTCACACTCCAACAGCACTTCAAGTATTAAAAACCATTCGTCTCCATTCACTCCTATCAAACACGCTCACGCACGCCTGCTGGAAGTCCAAGCCCCTCGCACACAAAACCTCCTTTACCCCCTCCCTCCAACCTTTCCTAGGCCGACCCCTACCCGGCTTCCTTCCACTACAGACTGATACACTCTTGAAGTCATTCTGTTTCGCTCCATTCTCTCTACATGTCCGAACCACCTCAACAACCCTTCCTCAGCCCTCTGGACAACAGTTTTGGTAATCCCGCACCTCCTCCTAACTTCCAAACTACGAATTCTCTGCATTATATTCACACCACACATTGCCGTCAGACATGACATCTCCACTGCCTCCAGCCTTCTCCTCGCTGCAACATTCATCACCCATGCTTCACACCCATATAAGAGCGTTGGTAAAACTATACTCTCATACATTCCCCTCTTTGCCTCCAAGGACAAAGTTCTTTGTCTCCACAGACTCCTAAGTGCACCACTCACCCTTCTCCCCTCATCAATTCTATGATTCACCTCATCCTTCATAGACCCATCTGCTGACACGTCCACTCCCAAATATCTGAATACATTCACCTCCTCCATACGTCTCCCCTCCAATCTGATATCCAATCTTTCATCACCTAATATTTTTGTTATCCTCATAACCTTACTCTTTCCTGTATTCACTTTTAATTTTCTTCTCTTGCACACCCTACCAAATTCATCCACCAATCTCTGCAACTTCTCTTCAGAATCTCCCAAGAGCACAGTGTCATCAGCAAAGAGCAACTGTGACAACCTCCCACTTTATGTGTGATTCTTTATCTTTTAACTCCACGCCTCTTGTCAAGACCCTCGCATTTACTTCTCTTACAACCCCCTCCATAAATATATTAAAACAACCACGGTGACATCACACATCCTTGTCTAAGGCCTACTTTTACTGGGAAATAATTTCCCTCTTTCCTATGTACTCTAACTTGAGCCTCACTATCCTCGTAAAAACTCTTCACTGCTTTCAGTAACCTACCTCCTACACCATACACCTGCAACATCTGCCACATTGCCCCCCTATCCACCCTGTCATACGCCTTTTCCTTTAAATCCATAAATGCCACAAAGACCTCTTTAGCCTTATCTAAATACTGTTCACTTATATGTTTCACTGTAAACACCTGGTCCACACACCCCCTACTTTCCTAAAGCCTCCTTGTTCATCGCTATCCTATTCTCCGTCTTACTTTTAATTTCTTTCAATAATAACTCTACCATACACTTTGCCAGGTATACTCAACGACTTATCCCCCTATAAATTTTGCACTCTCTTTGTCCCCTTTGCCTTTATACAAAGAACTATGCACTCCTGCCAACCCCCAGGTACCTTTTCCCCTTTCCCCTACATTTATTAAATAATGGTGC